>VZSR01003803.1:13367589-13591454 GCA_013398615.1 Brachypodius melanocephalos | reverse complement strand
ATGGCCTCAAGTTGCACCAAGGAAGGTTTAGGCTGGGTACCAGGGAAAAATTCTTCAGCAGATGGGTAGTCAGACATTGTAACAGGCTGCTCAGAAAAGCAGTGAAATCACCATGCCTGAAAGTCATCAAAAGACTTGTGAATGTGGCACATGGGGACACAGTTTACCTGGAGACACTGGTGGACCTGGCAGTGCTGCATTAACAGCTGGACTCAATGATCTTAGAGGTCTTTTCCAACCTGAGTGATTTTATTGTCTTTTGAAACCAAATCATAGCATCATAGAATCATTAAGGCTAAAAAAGATTTTTAAAATCATCAAATCCAACCATTAACCTAACCCTGTAGAGTGCAGCACTAAACCATGTCTGTAAGCAACACATTCACATGTCTTTTAACTATCTCCAGGGATGGTGCCTCCACAACTTCCCTGGGTACTCTGTTCCAGTGCTTGGCAACCCTTTCAGTAAAAAAAGTTTTCCGGTCTAAACCTCCCCTTGTGCAACTTGAAGCCATTTTCCAGACTAATTTTAGTATTTATACTATCTTTCAAATGAGTGAACATGTATTTGTGTGCACCTCAACTGATGAGATAATGCATGAGCCAAAGTCTGTTGGGAGCAATAGGACAAAGTGGTTGACCCACGTGGTCATTTCTGGCATTGTTATCTATAATTCTTTCATGTTGGAGTAATCAGTACATATCAAAGAGTAATAAACCATACAATTACTTCATATAGTTTGACACAGTTTGAAATTATTTGCAGTTTCTGTTTAGGGGATAAATTACATCAGAGCAAAAAGGTGGAAAAGATGATCGTCTCTGACGTGTCTTCTTCTTTCTTATTCCAGGGTTAGTAAGGTAGCTTTATCCTAATCATAAATTCCCACACAACAGATTAATTCTCCACCTGGCACCTCAGTTATGTTTGCCAGCAAGAGAACCCAATTTGTAATAACCAATCTCTAATATTTTTGTGCTTAGTCTTTAACTGGTTTAGGGGGGCAGTTTTGCATTTTGTAACACGCATGTGAAAAGTAACAGTTCATCATGACAGAGAAGATCTTCAGAATACATATTGTAAAGGAAGTAGCTGAATGAGACAAAAGTAGTGGTCGCTACAGTGGTAACGGGGGCTTTATACTGAGCACATAAGCTTAAATCAAGTTTTGCATACTGAAATAAGAATCAGTTTCTGGGTTTGTTAAGATGGTGACCTTTTTTTCCTTCATTTTGATTGTGGGATGATTTGCACACATTTTCATTCTGAATCCAAATTAATTGCTGCTTATAATTAAGATGCAATTTCCTCGAATTGTGTATGCAGTCAGATTCTGAACTGTGTCATTTCATTGTTGTTGTCCTTACTTTCTTTATTTATTCTTCTGTGATAATCTTCTCCAGCCATAAAGTAGATTGCAGAACCCTTAAGCCAGGGATCATGACTTCTAACGCTGCCTAGCAGAGGAACAGAATTAAACCTCTAGTGCTAGGAGGCTGTCATAATATAGTATCCTAACCTACCATGTCTCTGACACTGTAGTTAGAAACTAGGTTTTATTAACAATAGGACATGATTACTTAAAGAGAGTGACACTGCACAAATTATACCTTCTTTATTTCAGAGTTGGATCAAAGCTCATTAATTGAGACTTCTTAAAGGCGTGGTCTAGCTTATACTGTTCTCTTTTCTAGATAAGACTGACTACAATCTCAAACATTGTAACAGGAATTTTTGGGGCTTGTGGATCTGCTTGCCTGTTCTTTGTGGGAAGGTCCATGGTTTTGTGCAGAGTCAGGAAATGTCATCTATCCCAAAAGCTTGAACTGCATACTGTTCTCTGTAAGTTGCAGGAATTGTTCTCCACCCTTCTGGTCTCAGAACCATGTATTATGGATACAGCTGTTTCCAGGTAATCTTAGTTGTCGTTTATAAGACTTTATTGCTGCAATTATGCAGCCATTCCATCTCTTGAACTGTAGTAAACTTTGTCCTTGCATCTGATTAAGTTTTTATTAAAATAGAGAATACATGCCCTTAGCACTGCTAACATGGGGCTGCTAGATAGGAGGTTGGAAAAAACAGATTACAGATGTAACAACCACAGAAAGCGGTCACAGTATGTTATCTGGTTGCATGTAGAAGGACTCACCTGGTCAGCTTACATATATAAAAGCTGGATGTCATGTCAGAGAAAGTAGCTGTAGCATTTCTTTAAAAGAAGGAAACAGATAAGTACAAGACCTGGATTGGACACCTGTGTCAACCTGGAATACATTACTCTGTCTGTTTCTCTCCCTTGACTATAAAGGGAGCCTAGGGTCATTAGTCAGGATGAAGTTTGCAGAAAGAGATAATATCTTTCATTAGACCGGTTGCTCTAAGTTGGAAAAATTAGATGAGCTTTTGGGCATATGAGCTCTTCTTCAGATCTGAAATAGGAGCAACAGATTTCTAAGTTAATTATAAACCTTTTTCTGTGTATGTCTTCACCATCAACCGTCATAGTTACAGCAAAGCACCACAGAGATCACTAACTCAGATTTAGGCAACTAATTTTTAGACATCTAAATGAAGCCAGAGGAACCAAGCATGAGGTGCTTATTTGGGAGTTCATTGCATTTCACATGACACTTTTTTTTTCTGGATGCTTCTTCCAGTTCTGGGCTCTGCCTGCCCAGAGGACTGGCAGCCTCTCCTGCTGCGGAACTGCTCAGCTGCAGTTGTGCTCTGCTTGGCTTCTTGCTGCTTGTGTGTTGCACGTGAAGTCTCAGCGCGCTTTACATGCTCCCTTTGCAGGGCTGTGAGACTGCTCCAGTTGTTTGGAGAAATGACTTTCTATATCCTCTGTGTCCTTGCAGTACAAATGTTGTCGTGAGCTTAGAAGTTTGAACACATTCTCAGCTTTTCCTTACCTGCAGCTTGGATATGTTATTAGAAGAGAGCAGATCTGGGAGTATGTCACTTTCCCTGAATAATACCTAGAGAGAAGCTCTTCCCCTGCTCTCTTTGCCATTCCCACAGACTCCTGCTACAGTCCCATTGAGACTGAGCTGTTTGTGAGCACTGTAGTGGGCACCACAGCATCTGCTTTTACCCTGGTGCCTTTGGTTGTTTTGGAACTCCTGGCGACTCCCGGCCATGGTCTCTTTAAGAGGTTTTGAAAACTTGCTTATCTTAATTCTTTTGTCTGTTTCAGTTTCCTTAAAGACTGTGTCATCCTTTGATGTTTCCTCCCCGCATCAGCATCCCACCCTTTTTACCCCGGGCTGCCTGACTCACTGAGAAACCTCCCGGTATTGACTTGCTCTGATGCAACTGCTCTTCTGAAATGGAGATTTGCCAGTACTGGCCCCGTCCCAGCGCTCTGTATTTCTTGTTTCCTCAGAGGAGCGATTGCTTTAAATAAAGAAGGACAGATGCAAAATTTGTTTTCTAAAGCATAGCAGAAGCTTCTATTATTGCAAATTGCCTTTTCCTCTGGTCATACTTGAATTCAATTCAGGTGGTTCAATTTACTAATTCATGTGATTGAAATTACTTTTATCAATTATCTTTCAATAGAGCAGTGCAATAGTTCAGTAAAAGCTTTCTAGCTGAAGTAGATTCTTAATTCATTTAAATTGCATGCTCATTTATTATTCAGATATTGGTTTGCCAGGAGCTAGCATAGCAATCTGACCACTTGGTTTGTCATGCTTTCAAAAAGCCTTAAATTTTTGCTGTCCTTAATTTATCTCCAATATCACCAGTATTTCAAAAGGAGGCCTTAAAGAACTAATTACTAGCTTGAATTTTTGTCCTTTATTGGTTTCGTTAGCAGTAAGTACTTTATAAATGCATAGAAGAGCTTTAAAGAAAGAGGATGAAAATAAGGTAGATTAAAAAGGCACACTTTGTTAATATAAAATATTTGTCCTGTATCACTAAAATTATCTAAGAGAGCTGAGGATGAAATACAAGCTATTGAATTTCAAAGGTCTTCTATTTCAGGCTAACTTAAACAGAAATTTTAACAGCATCTCCCCAAGGAAATCAACACACACAGTTCTTATCTAACCCAGCTCGCTGGTGCAGGATTCTCAGAGTTCAGCTTGTGTGAAAGCTGGCAGCCAGTTACAAGGAAGAAATACAAATTCTTGTTCCCATGGCAGGCGAGCCTGCAGGGTGGGCTCTGCTGTAAAGGCCACAGCATGAGCTGCATACAGTGGGGTGTGGTTTTTAAAATGCCCTGATCCTCAGATTAGGACTGTGCTGAAATCCCATCCAGTTTAAAAGGTTTGTTTCCCTCATCATTTTGCAGAATGAGAGTTTGTTTCAGTTGTGAATATGCTTAATGCTATTCTCATCCTACTTTTGCATAAGAAACCAAATGGTTTTATAGCTCCTCAGTATGACCTTGAACCTGTCAATATTCAGCAAAGATAGCAATGAATGCCATCCAAAATTAAAAAGCTGGGAGGTCAATTCTTCTATTATTCTTGTTTGTAATTTTGTCTGTTTGAAATGGAGCTAAAAAAAGATTCAGGTCAAACCATCTTAGTGACTTTACTGATAAAAAGGACAGGAGTTTGTTCTTCTAGGAAAAGATACCTATTTTATACTGTTCACATTTGAATTTCAGGCTGTGGAGAAAGATTGATTCAGAATTTAATTTAAATTTCCATGTTACAAAAATAAAGCAATCTTGCAGACATGTGAAATTATGTTTTCTTGCAAATACTGGTAACTACTTTTGCTTTGTCCTTTGATTATTTTTAGAGTTGTTGATCTCCATGATTTTGCACATTCTTTGAATCTAAACATCTTTTGTCAGATCTAATCCATTTCTTAGCTCTATAGGTGTAATAGGGTGTTACTGTGTGTGCAAGTTCAGCCTTGTTTAGTTCAGCCTTTCCTAGCAGTAATCCTAACATTGATGTCAGTCCATTCTACATCTTAGTGTTAAAAAGTGATAGATGATGGAAACGCTTCTATTGTAAGAAACGTAAGTGACAAAATACCCAGCTTTGCTGAGGGCAAATTAAGACTGATGGAGCTGCTCTTGGCAGTGTTTTCTTAATTACAGTTGTCAACTAACTTCCTTGGCTAACGGCACAGAACTTGTGTGTTTGTAAGTGGAGTCAGTATTCACACAGCTTTAAAAGCTCAAGTGCCTTTTTGTCCATGAAAAGTGTCTCTGTACCTCATTGTTTCATGGATATGCTGTAGGTGGTGAAAATTAGATTATTGCATCTGTAAAATATGTAAACACCCTTGAAAATACTCACTGTCCTTTAAGCCAGAATTCCATCATAGTTGTGGCAGGTCTGTAGAGTGGAAAAAAATTGTTTTCATTTATTCAAGTTCAAAACAATAAAAATTCCAAGTTTCTTTTTTTCATATCAAAGTAAGACTAACTACTACAAACAAGTTTTGTACTGTGTCATTAAATTTCCAATTAGTAAGAATCTATTAAGGTAAAAGAATAAAACTAAAGAAAATAGAATCATATGGATCTTTTACTTACTAGATTAAATAGTCCCTAATAATTATATCTATTGCCTGTAGTCCTCAGAGAGAGACTTAGATCCTGATATATTTGTAGTCGTGTGTGAGGAATGATAGCACCAGTATTTAATTCATGGGAAGAAAGAGGCACTTTTTTCTTCAGTGTACAAACTGGCTAAGGAAACTGTTCAAACCTTTGCAGTGCTTCTTGTGCAGAGAGGAGTTAACCTTCTCATAATTACTTTAGACAAGGTCTTAAAAGACCTGATTCCTCAGAGGGCTGCACATCTGATATTAATAGAGCTTTTCTTGTTGGTGTTTAAAGGGATCTCACTGTTAGGAAGTAAATAAATTGAGAAAATAAGCACTAAGAGCTAAATTAGCATTCAAGAAATATGTTTCCTAGTGAAAACAGAGATTTGAGTTTTCACACATGATTTTATATGGTAACAGTACCAATAAAATATAACTGCATGTAATTCTTAGAAAACATTAAAATAGTTATTGGAGGAAACTCATTCTACAGTTTAAATGATTATATTATTATAAGATTGTATTCTAATATCTTACACAAATCCCAGTATGAAAGATAGCACTGTTGTCCCAAGTGTCAGGGTGTTTTTTCCAAAAATTTCCTACCCTCCAGTACTCATGCTTGCTGACATCTGCCCGTGTGAGAAGAGCACCATTAAAAGACCACATATGTATTACTTTGCTGTGTTTACTGCTTTGAAAAGTAGAAATCTCTTTGTTTCTCTCTCGATCTGTCCCTTTCCCTCCTGCCTTTTTTCCTGTCTTACTGCAGCAGCTGCCTCTCGTCCAGTTGCTGCAAGGACCGATTCTGACCCACCTGGTGCTGCCTCTCACCACGTCCTGGGGTGATTATGACTTTTCTCTCCCTCTTCTGCCACTCAGCAGACTTCTTTTCCTCTCCCAGTCCTCTCACCCATGCAAGGGTAGCATGAGCATCTCGGTATCATTGTTGTTATTGTCTTTTCACCTCTGAAAGAGGTCAGCCAACACGTCAGCATCTTAAATATCATCCGGAGGATGACTGGTGCTGGATGCAAGAGGGCAGATGTTGATGGCTGCCACAGCCATTTCTGTGAGCTCCAGGCTCAGTTGGGACTGCTGGCTGGTGAAAAGAGTCCATTTGTCTACAACAGACATACCTTCCCTTTCTTAATTTTTATCACAATACAGTAATTCTCAGTGAGGATGTGTTGTTCCCCAAAACCATGTAGCTGAAGAGTTTCAGCATTGTTGTGCTGAATGCAACACAAAGAAGAGAAACACGGACTCAGTCAAGTGTACAGCCTCATAAACTTGGCCAACTATTGTCTATAGCTCCCACTGCTTTCTCCTTACCTTGCATCACTTATCCATGCCTTTGCTGTTCCAGCTCACAGAGTTCAGCTTGTCTCTCTACACCATCCTCCTGGGTGCTGGCAAAAGACTGCTCCCCAGTACACTGCTGTGGTAGCAGGTGCCAATCCAGATGTGATGTTCTTGGTATCACTGGGAGAATTAAATGGGTGGAGTTGCTGTTAACCAGTGAAGGGTATATGACTGGCTTCAGTGCAAACAGCAAGTCCAAGGAGCATGTACAGTGAAAAACATTGCAGGGTGGTTTTCTCTTTTTTCTTTCAGGTACTGTTTTTTGCAGACCTACAGCCTGACTCATTCCCTTCTATAGGCTGGTCTCTAAGTGGGTCTGCCAGAGACAAAAAAACAGCTGAAGTTGAATTTCACATTGAAACGTGCTGTAGAGAAGCAGTGACATTTCAAAGCTACGATCTAAATCACTTAATTTGCTAAACAGCCATTCATGGAAATGCTCTGCAGCAGGGACTGGTGTTAGATGTAGCTGTGGTGTTACATCACACTGCTCAGGACTCAGCCTTACTGGATGTAGCTATTGTTGCTTCTTTTCCCAGTCTGTTATTAGTTTGACTTCTTTTGTCTCAAATGAGGCAAAGTAGAGGATTTCATGCGTGATTTTACTTAAAGAGTATCTACCTATGGAGCTTTATATATGTGTGTGTATATGGCTGTAGATGTATGTATAGGCATTGCACAAAAATGTATTCATCCACAGTAACAGGTGGTACTGGCAACACCTGTTGCTGGGGTCACTCAACACTCCAGTATTAAAACCCTAATTTTAGTTGCTTATAACTTTTGTCAAACTTAAACATTTGTGTTGAAATGTTATGTGCCAGGTGTCTGCCTTAGGCTGATTTGGGGGAGGGGATGTGGGGAGAGGAATTTATCAGCAAAACTGTTACTGCTGGCTCAGGGAGCAGAGGCCAGGGTACTGGTTTGCCTGTGCTGAAAAATGAGCTATTGCTGGTTGAGATGTTCCAAGCCAAAAGTCGCCAATGGAGATCCTTGCAGCTGGGCGTGCCATTTGCCAGCAGTGTGGAAATTCACTATTTTACTGACAAGGCACCTCCCTCTGGCCAAATTATGGGCCTGTGAAAATGCTTGGTAGGTGTTTGTTGACAGCTGCCCACCAGGCTGCCTCCATCATGTGCATTTCCAAATAGTGGTGCTGCACTTTGTATGCAAAATGACTGTGAAGCAGCAAAGTAGCCTTGGAGACTGAGCGTGGAGCAAAGCAGGTTGCTGCACACAGGGGCACCAATCCACAGAGCACGTCCAAGTGGCTCAGTTTGTGCTTACTCAGTGTGAATAAATAGGAGGGAATGGCTGGCTGGAATCCAGAGGAGGGTGATGAAAGAAGAGCGTCATGGGCTGAGAATGGCAAGATGGAAGGACAGCAGGGTTTGGAGAACTGGATGAGAAGTGCTGAGAAGATAGACTGAGAAAGGGACATGCACATACACAGCTCCTGCAGATCCATGACCATAGGGTTTCTGTGATCCCTGCCTAACCAGCTGGAATGTTCCACTCTTGATACATTGAAGCTCCTCAGACATATGATTTACACAGGAACATTACCTGTACTGCCACTGGCTCCCCTATTTGAGTGTATACGCTTGAAACTGCTAAGAAACACTTAGGAGTTTGCATGATTTTTGTCCGATGCTCTTTCAGAAAGCAGAGTTGTTCCATTTACTTCTGTTTAATAGAAACATCAACATTTTCTTTTTTTTTTTTCTTTTTTTAGTGTTTCTTAGCTTTCATGTAGTCAACCTGCACTTCAAGAACTATCATGTGTGCATGGAAATCCCTTTGTAAATACTCTAGCTGTCTCTTGCTGTATAGTCTTGCTTTGGGATCTGTGCGACATTTATAGCTCGCAGTATGCAAAGTCATACTAGTAAGCTGGTCATCGATATGAAAGTGGGCTGTGGTTTAATCTAGACTGAGAGAGCATTTGAACAGACTGCTCGTATTATTTTTAAATCTTGTCCTTTTCATGATCATGATGGGAATTAGAAACAAACTGTCTGTTGCAAAATATTCTGTTTCATATTACTTAGCGTTTTCCCATAAAAATCTGAAGAAATGCCACAGAACCTGATCAAAGTTCAAAGTCAGTTTGTTATTGAATGATGACGATTTTTTTTTTATTATAGGCAAAGCCTCAGCCAAGAAACTGACAAAAAAGGTAAGCAAAATGTTCCTTTCCTTCTTCAAAAGAACTTGCATTCTTTCTGTTACTGAAGTGATTAAGTCTCTTTCAAAACTGGCTTTATATTTTCTTGTTTGTGTCTTTAAAGGAGGTAGATGCTGCACTGCTCTATGTTGCCAAAGCTAAACCAGGACCGACTTTTTTTAGAGAGCTTGGTGATAAAGGTAATGAGCACTTCTGATACTGGAAAATACATCTTGCTTTTCATCTCATTATATGGTATTAGTTGAATGTATTTTTAAAGACTTTTCATGGATTTTACTTCATCCCCATCTAGCCAGTAGCTGCCTCCTTGGCAAATCTCTCAGTTATGCAAGAGAGAGTAAAGAGGCTGGGAATTGAAATCCTTCTGAGGTGCAGGAGGAGACATGAAAGAAACTGAAAAGCCTACTTGGAAGAGAAAAGGGCTAAAGGGAGGAGTTGAACATAAAATGAACTTTTAAGACGTTTTGTTAATAACCTGACTGTTCCTCTATATAACTTAAACTCATGGAAACGAAGAATAAAAATAAAATTTGTACCTAGTTACATTAAGTGGTATCCCTGATTCCAAGAGCAGTTGAACTTACTTCTCCCTCTTCAGGAGCTCTGTGACCCTTCACAGTGTTGATGTGCTTTGTTTTCTTTTCACTCAGCATTTCCACTTTATATTGGACTACATAAAGAGAAAACTAAGAGCTAGGATATTGTTAGTGTGACAACAGGGGATTAAAGAACACCAAATAAACATCTCATTAACATAAATTAATTGGAGAGAGAAAACAAACAAGAGGATCAAGAAAACCAAATAGATGAGCAATTAACCATTTCACAGTAACAATGACCAAAATTCCCAAACTAATGAGAAAGACCAACAGCGCCTATTCACAAACTTTCTGTATCATACAGTTCAGCCTGAATCCCTTATCCCATGGATGTTTCTGAAAAATAAAGCTGCTATTGCACTGCTGCAGTTCCTTGGCAGGCATAAGCCATGCTGTCTCCATGCACAGCAGATCCTCAGACACGGCTGGAAGCTTGTGCCAAGAGAGCAGCCCTCGATCTCAGCCTGCAGCATTTCACCACCTTCGGCCTCACAGCCTCTTCTGCCTGCAGTTCATTTCTTGCACCCTTGTGCAGACCTGCAAGGGTCTCCAGCTGGGTGCCTGGCTTGTCAGTCTGCTCCTGAGAGCCCCAGCATACCCCAAAAGCCCTGAGACATCTCTGAATAAATTAACAGTTCTTTCCTATCTTAGGAATGGCTGGATTTTGTGCTAAAAAGTCATTCTCTTCCTTTTCCAATCATCACATGCTTTCCCAGGATTTGGCTTAAAGTATTCTCAGTCTTGAATTTTTGGATATTCTCTCTCTTTACCTGCTTTTTTAGAGCCTTTCTTTTTCTAGTGATGGACACTGCAAATCCCCAGAGCATGCTGCCTGGGAAAACCAGGAATCCACAAAGAGAAACTGAAAACAGCAAATCAGTGCAGGCTCCTCTTACTGCACCTCTCCCAGCTGAGTGCTTGGCAGAAAGTGGGCTCGGTGATACGCTCAGGGTTGGCACCTTCTGCATTCTGGCAGAGATCTGCCCTTGCTTAGCACTGTGTGTGTTCCAATCTCTGTCCTTCAGAGGTCAGGTAGGAATTTGAGATGATGCAGAAACATTCAGTGCAGTCATCCCTATGTCCCCACAACACTCAGAGTTTTTACAATTATTGGTTGTGATGCCTGTTTAGTCACTTTGATGCTTTTGCTTTGAGATGCATTATTATCACAGTTTAAAGATGAAAATATTTATGCTTTTACAAGTACCAGAATAATGAATCTACCCCTGTCCAACTGTTTAGCTGAGGTTATTTTAACTACCTTCAATTGTTATTTAAATGTCAAGGAGAGGGAAAACTGCCATCAGTCAGTTTGTAATGCTAGGGGATTCTGCCTTCTAGTGGGCAGTTTTAAAATTTGTGTCATATTTTTAGGTATACTTATGATTTATTTAGCAATAAGAATATTGTACTGTCAGCATTTGCTAGTAAGTTTGAGGACAGATATTTCCAGGGAGGGTTAGGGAAGGTTCCTTTAGCTTTAGAAAATGACAGTGTTTTACCAATGCAAACTTCACATTCTTGACTGCAAGTATGCTGAGTCATTCAATGGTGTGGGAATCTTTTATCTTTTAAATTTTGCTTGGGTATTAATTTAATTTTCAGTGGGTAGTTTTATTTTGGGTTTTTAAAGTTTGCTGCATTAACATCTGTTAATTTGAATGCCTTTGTCATGATTGTTGTAGAATAAAAAAGAAAATTACTAAAATATTTCATTTACTTTATGGATTAGGTAAGTTGGCCACTCACTGCATATAGTAAAAGGACAATAAAATTAAATTAAGTTTTTTTATGGAGAAATTAGATTAAATTTTAAAATCTTATGATAAATTATTTTTATACAGTCTTCCAGAAAATATCAGACAGGGTGTGAATTTTCTTTAAAGCATTGAGTCTGATGTTAAAGAATAATCCAGAATATATCTGCATATTTTTATTACATTTACCTTTTTACCAATTGCACTATAGTGACTTTTCAGTTAGATTACAGTAAGATGATGAAAACAGAGTCTGTGTCTTACTCCCACCATTTTTTGTAAGGCTCCTCTTTCCAGCCCTCTTCAATTCAGGTGCTTCTCCCTTGAGCCAATCAGCAGGGTGTTGTCTTTAAATTGATCTTTTCTTCACATCTTACCATCTCTGTAAAAATTTTGCCGATTTTTTCTGCAGAATTTTATAAGGTATAATGATTCCTGTCTAGCTATAAAGCTGAAACTCTGCAGGGGCTCAGTATTTTGTATCTCAGTTATTATGACTTTGTTTTTTCTCAGTCTTTCACAACCATAATCTGCCATGTTAATATCCTTTCAAAAGCTTTGATAAACATGGGGTTTTTTCACAACTTCTTTGAGTATCTAATCTCCTATTTTGTATCCCCACACTGGGCTCTCCTTACTTAGCAAAAACCACTTCAGCTTCCAGGTTTTCCTTAGACTATCCTCATGCAGAACATCTCAAGACAGGGGCAGACTCCCCCTCCTCCTTGCCCACTAATGCCATCCTTCATTGCTTGGTGGTTACATTTTCAATGAGGATCTTTGTGCTGACACCACTGCAGTCCTCCACTGGCAGCTGTTTTCTGTACAGACCTGGGAAGTTGCCTCCTTGTCTTCCTTTATATTCTTCCCTTAAACATTCTTTTGCTGTGTCACATACAAAACAAAATTAGGAATCTTGATCACTACTTATCACACTATTTGCTTGAATTTTTTTCACCACCTGTTTGTTTCTAACTTTTTCTTTTTTTTTTTTTTTTTTTTAAATCTTGTCTTAGGCATATAAGCTAAAAAATGGAACAGGAGTTCTTTCTCTCTTTATTCCATTTCAAACTTGTAGAAAACCTAGACGTTTCATATGAGAATACAATTCCAAGTTTTACAGCCATGAAAATAATAATTTGCATTCTTGCAATGACAGAAATGCTAAAACTTGTAAGCAAGACTAAGTCTTTGAGATGAAAATATTTTTTGTTTCCACAGTGTATTGTGTGATTGTACTACTGTGCTGATTTACACAATTCATGGAGAATATTAGGATAAATAGTTCTATTTTGTTGGAGAGGAAAGCTGAGATATGGAACCAGAGTGTGTTGGCAACAGGATTAGCATTAGACCTCCGTTTAGCTAAGACTTGTTCTCAGATTTTCAGACTCTTGCATTTAGCAATTTAATATTTCTGGGCTCTGGTACTTAGAAGTGTAAAGTCATTATCTGGGGTCAAATACAAATGCTGTTTCTTCTGCATAGTAGTTTATCAGAAGTTAATTGTTTATCACTGAGGCTTAAGTGGGTTCCTTATCTATCAATTAACCAAATATAAATTACAAAAATAGTTTATCTTTGCACAGATAGGTATGTTTGAACTTCATTATTTTAAGCAGCTTCAGCATTATACAATGTTTAGCTCACAAGTTAAAAGTAGCTCGGTTATTTTGAAAAGAGATTTATAAAAAAGCCCTTTACATTTTTTTCCCCAAACATTATTGCAGGGCAGATGGTTCAGATTCTCTTGTTTAGCCACCCTCATTCTGCACTCTCTATCTTTAGCTTGCACACTCTATTTTGACGCTATCACATCTTTGTGTTTGTTCAGGCTTTTCACTTAAGGCGGTATTTCAAAAGAAAACACTGGAATTTTCCTTCAAAAGGGGGGAAAATACTTTCACCTTGTAGAAAGGACATGTTCCTATTTAAAAAAAAAACTAAGAATCCTCCTCTTGGCGCAGAGCCCAGCAGTACTATCAGCACAATCTAGCAGCTTGGCAGCTTTGCGTGTTGCCATGTTCCCTTGAGAATTAGAGGGAAGCTATTCTCCGCCTTTTGCGAGCCTGCCAAAGGATGGAGGACTTTGATCCTTCAGGGTAATGTTAGAGTAGTTCTCCTCCCAGGTACTAAATGTGACAAAGCACATTTAATTTATTTGCCTTTTATATAAACATTGAATGTTTTCAGGGAGAATCCAAAGATTTAGTGTAGGCCTTTTGTTAATACCAAATAAACCTTACTTTCTGGGTTAGACAGGAACATTGATGAGTCTCAGGTTAGGGAATTTTACCTTCATAGTACTAAAAGCAGAAGGGAAAAATTTATTAAATAGAAACTTGTCTTACTTTAATACACATATTTAATAAAATGTCAAGCTACATTTTTTAATATATGTAAGATTTAATCTTTCAAATTTCACTGTAAGTTTTTGGGGTTTTCCGCAAGTAATTTTTAAACTTTTTTTTTCAGGTTTGATATCTTATGCAGAGTATCTGTTTTTGCTGACAATCCTTACGAGTGAGTATTATATATTTAAAATACAGAGGCACAAATAATCAGCTACTAGCAGTTTACCAGGAACTTTTCTTCTGATAAATTTTAGCTTCTAAATTTCTGCATTATAGTAAAACATAAAAAGCTATTGTATATAGAGTGACAATGCATTAATATATATAGACATCAGTGTCATCATTGGCCCATAGCAATACTTCAAAAATCATGGTACATGGGATCAGAAAAGTCTTTTGAAATCCTTTGAGAGGGGGAAAACATTGCTTACAGAGCCACATAATAAGGGGAAGAAGAACTGGACAGGAAGATACCTAATTTTTCTTCTGGATAGTAGTTTTAGTCATTTTGGCCAATGAGACATTAGTAATATAGCTCATGCAGGGGTGTGAAAAACTGTTGTAGTGTCTCAAAGGTCGTTCCCTGTTTTTATTGTGTTCAGATTTGCAATGGGTGTGATACATAAACAGCAGAATTCTTCAGTGTCTTTTTGTCTGACTTTTAAGTACTTTATTTTCTGTTCCTTTTGACTTTATTTCCTTCAAGTATAGTACATGTATTTCTGCCCCCCACCCTCCTTTGCTTCCTTTCTTTTTCTCTCAGATAGTTTTTTTAAAACAGCTTTTGTTTGATACTTGCTTTATCTACCAGCAACAGGCATTTTTTGGTTTTGTGCATGGAAGTGTTCTGGAATTGTCTGGTACTTACTCTGTGCCATGCTTGCCACCTCCTTGTTTTGTGTAGGTGATGCTTAAAAATACCGAGATTTGAGATGTGTCAATGAGCATTACACAGCAAGAACCCTAGAACAGAGGTGAAGTAGTCCATATGCATGTCCATGGAATAGTCCACACAATAGTCCACAGGCAGTCTTGTTTGACTGACTTATACAGGTCTAACATTTTCAGCAAGGGACAAAGCCAGGCAAAATAGATTTATTGTATCAGTGCATGGGGAAAGGAGAGAAGGAAGCAGTCACTTCTTTCCTGACAGACTCTAGAGGCATGACTCTAGTCTGACCTTCATCACTTCCATGGCTGCAAGGTCCATGGCTGGGCCTTAAATAAATTGACAAATTTTCCTTGCTCTGGAAATTCACCCTCTCCAGAGAGTGGAGAGACTATGTCCAGCCTTAGGTCATTACACACCTCCTGCACAATTCAAGTGGCCCTTCTGCAGCTTACCTCATTTCTCAGCAGAACTGCATTGGTTCCTGTTGCACAGCTTGAAGGATGGGTAATCTCACTGGCAACTTCAACTAGTGCACAGTAGTAAATTATATGTATAGATGTGCATTAAGCTTTAACATACAAATATACTGCTTCAGCAGTGGTCACTGTCCCATGCCACACACTGCTTGAACATGAGTTCAAGTGTTCAAGTGTTTTTTAAAATCAGAGACAGGAGTTTAGGTCAGGTAGAATAGTGATTTTAAAATATTTGTTTCAACTCAAAAAAGGTGAATTTATGTTAAAAAGGACAACCATGACAGCCAAATTATAACTTCAGAAGAATCCCTTAAAGTTGCAGAAATAGGTGCCAAAGATTCTGTTTCTTTAGAAATACATGGCAGCTGAAAGTGAATTAATGCTGAATTATTGGCTGAAACAACTAGAAAAATGAAGCAGTATCAGAGCAAGTTGCTCCACTTCTCCAGACAATCAAGTAACATTATTTTTCACAGAATTTATATAGGAATGTGTTGAACCACAAAACAAAGGCACCTTTTGATGCAGGATAAAAATGCAGTGATAATATTGCTGCTTTGGTTACACAGAGGGTTATCATCCTGATCAGTTTGAAAGCAAATGTCAACAAGTGTTAGTGCCCCTATCTTTGCCTAGAAAGTATCCCCTGTCAGTCTGCCCTGAGTTACACAGAGTAACTAGAGTGTCTCTCTCATTGGTGAGAATTAATATGAGATTTCCTAGAGCAGGCATCAATATTTAAATTTCTTCCAAGTCACCAACTAAGCAATAGGGAAATGTAAGAAGAGTCATCAGACTCCTGGTTTCAGGACACTGCTGACCATACCATGCTGCCTGTCATACAAAATCGGAGTCTGTAAAAACACTGAACTTGAAAATGTAATTTTGTGACAGACAAAGGTTTTATTTTTTCCCTCATGACTTCCTTTTCTCTTTTCTGTGTGCCTTGTGTCATCACTATCTTTTTTCTTATAGTGCTGTATTGAATTTCATTTCTAGCAATAGGTTAATGGAGCCCTGCCTGGTGAAGAAGCCCAGGAACTGAAGCTGTCACCTTTACTTAGAGCTTCGTTTCAATTCCCCAGTCACACAAGTTGACAGCTTGGTCAATGAAGGAATATTAGTAGAGGAAGCACCTAGGTCTAACCTGCATTCACAGCCAGGATGAAGCTCTTCTGTTCAGATTTTGGAATTTTGCCTGATTCTAATTAAATACAAATATATCTGTGGTAGTCTTTGAACTATGCTTATTTTACGAACACATACCTTTGGGGTTACATCATATCAGATAAGTATGTCATCTCTGAACAGTATAAGCAGCTTTAGGTCTATATTTTCACTAACAGCTCTCTTATCTGAAAATTGGAACACAGATGGTATGAATTGCTGTTAAGTACATCAATTACTTTTATTCTCTAAATATGTTATTGGATAGCCTTTCCTTGCTTTTGTACTAGTAACACAAACTTAGCATGTGGCATTTCCATGGAAAGGAGGCCAGTTTAAAGTATTAAATCAACCCAGTTGCTGGGGACAGCTCTGCTGTGCAGATTGCAGTAGTATTTATAAAATACCCTGCATCACAAGATGGCTTCACACAGAATATTAGTTGACTGTTGAAGATGTAGTTATTTCTAAAATGTAAAAATAGTACCTTCTTTAACCATCTTGTTATGACTTAAAAGGAATGGGATATTTCTTCAGCTTGTTCCCTTCGCAGAAAGATTCCCTAAAAAAAAAAGCAAGGCTTAAAACTTTACAGAATGCAACCAGAAGAATGTATTTCCAGAAGCAGAACTCTGAAGGCATTAGAGTTTTTTAGAGATAGTGCTTCGCTGCCCTCATGAGTCCAGCATTGTTCTTTGAAGCATCAGTATATTCCAGAGAATATAAGTCCGTGGCTTTCATATTAATGCCTGACATGACTGGGTTGTGGCATTAATTCACCTGCTCCAGAGATTACTGGAATAAGGACTTGCTACCACAGTGAACTGTAGCTACCTTTCAGCAAGATCAAGGCCACCTCCTGTAAGCCAAGTAAGATCAGAAAATTTTGGGAAGGAGCTTGAAACACACCATGCTTTTATAGCATCTTCATGATTCAGAACTCATTACATTTTTATGTTGAAAAGAAATGTCCACTCGCTGAAGGAAATGCAAGGTAAAATTGTGTAGAATTCTTGAAAAAAATCACACAGATGGGAGTCACACAGAACATGCTTCTGTCAAAAACACCCAGAAAGACTTTTCTACTCTTCTCACCTGAAAAGGAGCTCTTATAAACAAGGCAGAGCTAGACTGCACAAGTGACATGGGATATATGTATCTTAAGACCTGGCCAGTAAGAGACAGTATTTTCACTGGGGTCAGGTGGACATTCATGGCTTGTATTTAGGCACTGGTGGCATTTCTTACTTTGCCATTGCATTAATTATCCCTTGAAATTATAGTAAAAAGGTCTTTAAACAGTTTGCTTATATTGGAAGAGGTGTGTATGGTTCACTGGAAATATCATGTACCTAACAATGGAGAGCTGAACCAGAGTCAATACTCGTTTTACATTTGGTATTTGAGTTCTAGTGTGTGTGATGTTTTCAGTAAAGTTCTTGTGCAATTTGTTGCAGAACCCCAGACTGGACTTCAGATTGCCTTTAAAATGTTGGATGCAGATGGCAATGAACAAGTTGAAAAGAAAGAATTCTTTAAGGTAGGTGTATATACATACATTTTAATTTTAAATGATTTAAATAGATCAGTGGGTTATATTTGCTCAGTGAAGATGCATTAAAATCATTGAGCCTGTTTTTCAGTCCAGTCTATGATCACATTTTTGCCAAAATAATTTATATGAAAGGAGTACATATTGAAGTATTGTGATAGAAGCACTTATCATAATTGAACCCACTTTTATAAATGTTACCTTAGAATTGTAAGTAAATATCTGCTACTGGGAAGGTAGGAATTAATGTATATCCCTTAATCCCATGAGCTAATGTAAATAATCATCTGAAAGAGTCTTTTGTTTTCTAAATATATTGAATAATTTCTTTAATTCACCATCCTCTTTTGGTCTTTTTTAATTTTGCTTGCTGTTGCAGAAAGATTTTTATCTATTTACACTTGGAAGAGAAACAGCAGGTTTTTTTACCATATTATATCTTAATGATGGGGGAGAAAAGTAGATACTTTAAAAACCAAGAAAATCTTGCTCTAATGTTTTTAAGAAGTGTAGGCTTAATTATAGAGCTTATTCAACTTTTAAATATTTAAGAGGAGACTAACTAAGTACTTCTTTTCAAAAGTTGAATGCATAATTAACAATCATAGTTTTTAATAGAATCCCTCAACTTATTTCAGATCCTTAATTCATATTAGAGGTAACTGGAGAGAATTTTATAAGAAGCAGACATGGCTACTACAACTCAAGTTATTTTCTGGGTAAAAAAAAGCTGATTAAAGCTGATCGTGAACTTGCATCTCTAGAGAACCTTAAAATCTAAAACTTTTTAAAATGTACCTGTTGATAGAGAAATTAGCAAAAATTTAATTAGGTGAATTTCATAGCCTTAAACTCTGAATTAATGATAGAATAGCTGTTCATGTTTTTTGCACTGATCACCTTTTTTCAGTGAATTGTCTCTTAGCCAGGTTACAATTGATGAATTATACTTTAAATCTATTTTAAAATGTTGCAAAAATACTTCTAGACTTAGTAGTACTATTTGAAAATAATCCTTGAAATCAGATAATTTTCCAGGACAGAAAGGTTCCCAGAAGCCCCTAACTGAACCTACAGATATCCTTGTCGTGATGTAACCCCAGTCAGCAGCCAAGCCCCAGGCAGCTGCTTGTTCTTTCCCCCACCAGCTGGATCAGGAAGATAATCGGAAGGGTAAGAGATGGAAAAGTCGTGGATTGAGATACAGACAGGTTAATAGGCAAAAGCCATGCACACAAGCAAGGCAAAACAAGGAATTAATTCACTGCTTCCAATGGGCAGGCAGGTGTTCAGCCATTCCCAAGAGAGCAGGGACCCACCACATGTAATGGCAACTTGGGAAGACAAAAGCCATCACTGCAAATGTCCTCATCTTCCTTCTTGCTCCCACTTTACACACAGAGCATGATGTCAGATGGTCTGGAATGTCACTTTGGTCAGTTGGGGTCGCCTGTCCTGGCTGTGTCCCCTCCCAGCCTCTGATGCACCCCCAGCCCCCTCCCCAGCATGTCAGTACAAAAGCAGAAAAGGCCTTGGCTCTGTGTAAGCCCTCTCAGCAATAACAAAAACATCTCTGTATTATCAGCACTCTGCTCAGCACAAATCTAAAACATAGTCCCACACCAGCCCCTGTGAAGGAAATTTAACCCTACCCCAGCCAAAAGCAGCACAGTCCTACAGCCATTTGTTGCTACACGAGATCTTTTAATTTTGAAGACTTGGTTCTGTTCAAGTGTTAATTAATATGCTGATTAAAAAGAAATCAAATTCTAGTAAAGCCTATATTTTTAAACTACTAAACCAGGTGCAATCATATTGAATTCTTATCAGACTGGCAATGCCCTGATTACCAAAATAAGTCTGTTGTGGCTGTATTATTCATCTGCAAAACAATATGTTACAAGAGACAGGAACTCCATGAACACAAGTGACTCCCTGAACACATGTTCAGCTTGTAGTGCCCCTGCACCAAAATGCCACATTAGCAGTGCTTTACTGTCAGCAAAGCAAATAAGGAGATCCTTATAGAAACACAGCACTGCTCTCCTGGGGAGATGTGCAATATGTTATGTATTTAATATCATTACCCATTTCAGGTAATTCTAATTGAATCAGCCAGTATAAACAACAAAAAGTCATCATATGTAGAGGTGAAAACATTATGTAAATCATTAAAAATAATTTGATTTTTGTAGAGGCAATCAAGTTAAATGAAAATTATTCTAGTTAGATAGATTATTACTTTGCATTTCCTTTTTGAGCTGTATTGATAAAATAATATAGAGTGGTAATAAAAAAACCCTGTATAAATTACTCAGTCAACTCACAAGAGTCATTAAATTCAAAGAAGTCCCACAGGATGCAAGTTAGTCAGAGGATGAGTTTTCTCTCATGACTATTTTCTTAACATTTACATAAAGTTTCAAGCAAAACTTTACAGATTAGGTTTAAAAATAAAATTTTTGGAATGTAAGAATGTGGAAATAAGTGTGTGTGTTAATCTGTACACTCTAGTTCTGTATGCATTATAGAAAGTTTCTAGATAGCTAATAAATCAGTAAATTAGGTGGCTAATCTGTCATTTGTCTTGTCCCAGTTGGCATCCTAGGAAAATATATCTGAACTATTCTGTAGTGATTTCCACACTATATTTGACAGTAACGTCAGGAAATGTATGTAAGGAAAATGCAGTGGAAAAGAATAGTGAAGAAGCAATAATCGGGAGGCAGTGTCTGTAGGCAGGGCACAGTGGGAAAAGAAATTTCATTGCTGGTTCATTCTCTCGTTTTGTCACCCTTGGGGAAGTGCTCCCCACTTCCCATCATTATCTACTGACAAGACATATATGTATGCCTGTGTTGTCTGACTGTGGAGTCCAACTGCTGGTCTAGACTGTGGAGTCTTTGAGGTAGGAACTCACCTTTTGGTTTGCAAAATGTCCATCATTTTTTTAATTATATCTCAATCCTGGCATGTTCCTGGATGAACAGGCACAAGCAGGTCATTCAGGAGAGGGAGATAAGTGACAAGCAGAAACTCCAACCCCAGTCCTCAGTGCCTGCATTATGTGATGGGATGTGGGCTGTTCAAACCTGTATGGATCAGGCTCTTCAGGAGTGTGAGATGCAGAATTTCCCACTGCTCTCTGCTAACAAAAACGAATGTTCAGGAAAGGAGATCTTGAGTGCAATCCCATGTTTTCAACAAGGGAGTTTATCCTCCTTAGCCTTCCATTTCAGTGCACATTTTCCTCATTGCCAGTAAAAGTCTCTCCCTTCACAGGGAGACTCTTCTCTCTCCTCCGTATTTCTTTGTGTTGAAGCCAGTGTAATTCTGCTTCATCCACATTTCAGTGGTAAACAGTCACAGTAGAAGAGACATTTCAGTATTAGGGCCAAGAACAGTTTGTTGCTTTGCCCTGCAACTCCAAGGTGAGGAAGATGAGGCAGAAATGGCATGTTCACAGATGCTGCTTTGCCACCCTTTAATCAGCCCCTGCCAGAGTGCAGAATCATTTCTCAGAGCCACGTTATCTGCATCTCTGTGAGGACAGTAAGATACTTTTGTGAACTCTGCACTTCCAAGACGTTCACTCGAGACTTGGTGAGGGGGATTTCCAGACACATAATAACCCATGCACGTTAATCTGAGACCTCCCACCAAGAGTAAGGCTACCAAAGTTCCCAAAATCCCCAGCAAGTAAGGAATTTCCCTAACTCTCTAAATCTGTCCTGATTAAAGATGTCTAAGTAAAATTAATGACAGTTCAAAACTATTGGGAATAAAGGCAGAGTAGCTCTGATGGCACATGCAAGAGCTATATGACTTAGACTTTCTAAGCAGATTTACACACTTCTGCTGGAGAGCAGATACCACAAAATACTTGTACAGCTTCATGTGGGGCTGAATGAGCCAGCATCCAACACTGAGCAGCTGTGGCACAGAGCACTTCTGTAGTCTTAGAGCATCCACAAGCACTGGTCTCTCTTAAGCAACTGGAAGATGCAAAAACACCCTTTTTCTTTTCTTTTTAAAGACTGACATATTCTTTCTGCCAGAAAGGCTTGTTCAGAACAGATTACTTCTGTCTTTAGTAGAGCCTTCACTTATGCATAATAGGTCTCATTATCTTTGAATTAGCCGTTGTTATAGTGAGTGGTGAGCAGATATAAATATTAAATACAAATAAATGTTACATGAAGAAGTCCATTTCTTGAGGGCAGAATTCTTCTCCCTCTGTGAGCAGTTGCTGCACTGTGCTGGAAAAAAAATCAACAAACTTCTGGAAATAGTTTCAAGCACTCTAAGAATATACATACAGTGTAAGAAAACAATAAGTGAAATCTTTCAGAATACTTGTGAAAATAATTATACTGTGTGCTCTGCTCTAGAGTAGCCTCTGCTACTGCAATCTGCTCTGCAGATTTTTTTAAGAGTCCTTTAGAAAGAAGAGAAAAAAGGTTTTTTCTCCTGTTTGGAAAGTATTCGCAGTTTTATTCCTTATGTGTGATCAAATGATTAATTTTTCAGGTAAGCAAAAAATGTGATTTTTCAGTGAGAATATGGACAAGCAGTTGTGGTTTTACCCAGAGCTCTATAATGCTATTTTGCTATGAAGAAATTCATAATGCTTTTACTGTACTAGTCATTTGTCTTGTAAATGATCAAAAATTAAAATAATTTGGTGGAACAAGCGGTGTTTAATTGCCTTGTTTTATAGCATTTCTTTTGATAAATACTATCAAGGCATGCAATTTAACACCAAAAAAAAAAAAAAAAAAAAAAAAACACACCAAAGGAGATATTTAAAAACTCCCCAGAATAATGACTGTGGAAATTTGGTAATGACCTTTTCCCCAGTTTTAATGAGCAGGTTGAGGAATCATTCAGAAATGTTTGAGATGCAAACCAGCAGTTTTGAAATCCTTGAGCTTTAAAAGCACCTTTTAAAATCTCCAAATCCAGAGTGATAGGTGTAATTCCATATCTCTACCTGAAATGCATTAAGTCACTTGTTCTTTCATTTCTGCTGTCCTTTTGAGGATTCATGCAAATATCTGAAAGGTAGGTGTACTTGGTGCTATATTAAATCACTTGTTCTTGTGGCAATGTTCATCTCTGAAACTGAAATACAGTCAAAGAACCTTGCAGCTCTGATATACTTGTACTGCAAATTAATGCACTGTTTATGTTACCTTAAAGCTTTGTTTGGGACAGTGGAAATTATGTTTTAAAATGTGAGTCATTTCAGTAATTCTAACAATCTTCTTAGCTAATACATTCAAGATTAATTTTTTCCGGGGGTGGAGGGGAAACCTCAACCACATTCTCCCTAGTGCCAGGTCTGAAAAAAATGTTCTCTTATTTAATTAAATTATTCGTTATTGTTAGCTGTATAGTACCTCATTTGAACAGATATGTTTTTCATGTCCAGAAAATCACATTTATAACAGAACTGTATAAAACTATCTAGAAGGACAGTGTTAAAATCAGGATAATTTTTATTTCTGGAATGATCCTTGGTGTTATACCCCAGACTTTCAAAATCTTCTGAATTAAAAACTAAGCTTCTGGTGCAAGAAAATCTCCTCTAAAAATAGAGGAAGCACTAGGCTGCAAGAGCTAGATTCATGTTTGGTTAGATTAACCACAGTAGGTAAGACGTTCCTAGGAAAAAGTGTGTCTGATTAGCAAAATATCTTCAAGTATGCAAATATTTTGTCATGACTAGAGAACCTTGCAGAAATGTATAATTAAGAAGAGGTGCAATTAAATCAAGGTTCAGAAAAAGAAGACTCTTGTAAGATCACATTTGTAATTTTCCTGTTCTTTTCTCATGTTTCAACAAATACAGCTACAGAGAATCATTGGGAAGGAAGATGACTTGAAAGCAGCTGGAGATGAAACTATACTTCGGGTATGGAATAGAGATACGTTTTTCTTATGAAAACATTGGCATGTTTCCCATGGACTTGGTTATTTTTTCAGAGTTTTTAGATAAGTATATAAGCCTAAGTATTAGTGCTTTAATTAAATGAAAGGGCATGATTTGTCAACTGCTTTCTGACTAGGGAAGAAAAATGTTTGTAATTTTTGAGCCTTCTGATGCAATGGATGCAATCAGTGTGTTTCATGACTGTGTACTCAGTTGGATGGTTGGTTGGTTGGTTTCCATGAGCCTCTCTTTCAGAGTAACTCTGTTCTATTTGTGAAAATCTCAGAAAGAGCTCCATATTGCCATATGAGAATAGAAAGCTTTCCAAATGGAAATCAATAGCTTAAGCTTACCTAAGTGCTGCTGTTGCAGCGATATCAGCTTATTCTGAGTGGGTTTGAAATGTGGTTACTGTCACCGAGGTGACAAAGGTGAGGATTACTTTAGTTAAGTCCACTTCCAGAAAGAGACAGCGTAGATACAGAGCAGAAGGAAAAATCCTGGAGTATGAACATCCAGCTGGGAAAGAAGTTTCACACTTTTGCAGACCACTAGCAAATGGTAAATATATCTCATCAGTGAAAGGGACAGGTAAATTCCTGCTCTCTTCTGTTTTCCCCCGAATCCAGCCACCTGCAACCTCCCTTCTTCTCAGGTAGTGTCTGTTCTTGAGTCTGTAGTCAGCACAGAGACAAGATATTCTGTAGCCTGGGTGACTGAAAACAGAGAGGGGGAATCCTGAGCAGACTGAAAACACTTCAGAACAAGCTGATGAACCATGTAACAACTGATGGGACAAGCAGAAGTGGCCTCAAGTTGCACCAGGGGAGGCTTAAATTGGGTATTAGGAAAAAAATTTTCACTGAAAGTGGTCAAGCACTGGAACAGGCTGCCCAGGGAGATCATGGAATCACCATCCCTGAAAGTGTTCAAAACACATGTGGATGTGGTGCATAGAGACATGGTTTAGTGATGGACTTGGCAGTACTGGGTTAATGCTTGGACTCAATAATCATAGAGATCTTCTCCAATCTAAATTATTCCATGATTCTAAAGAAGGGAAGAGTACAGCTGGATTATCTCCATCTATTACTAAAAGATGCTACTTACATCAGCAACTTCCTTTCAGCTGTAAATTTTCAGTTTACAATGGGCATGAGGCAGCGGCTGCTCATGTTGGAAGCATTCAATAAGGAATTTATACAGGGCTGTACTTTGTAAATCATGCATCAGCAGTTTCTACAAAGAGTTGCTCATGTTCTTTACTTTTTCACATGCCTGAGGAAAAAGTGGAAGTGGCTATTGCTGACACCCTTAAACTTCTGATTCACAAAAGTTTTCCTCCCTCAGTGTATATTCAAAGTTCAGTTAAAAATTGTTTGATTGACAACCAACTATCTCCTTTCTTGAATCTTTTCATCAGTCACCAGATTAAAATAGCTAGGATTAATAGGGTTGTCTGCTCCTCAAAACCTATTTCAGTTGAGACTTAACTACCATGACAGTGAAAGAAAAAGGATCTTTATTCTGCATGAATGCACAGCTATAGTATAAAATTTCCAGAGAAACTTTGATACAGTTGGACAGATTAGTTATAAACACATAAGCTTATTGTGAGCTAATTAAATACCTGAGCTGGAATGTCTCTACTTTGTTTTTGTCTTGCTTCAAAATTTGTCTTCAGAGTTTTCCATTGAGAAAAATCTGAAGTTATTGTAACCAGCAAATGTTATTTAATACAGCTTCTTAGATCATAAATGGAATTCTAGTATGAAAGAAGAATTAAATAGCTTTGAGGAATACAGCTAACTTGAAGTTATTCTGGTCTCTATATTTTTACTTGGCAAAATCCAAATTATCACATTTCTCTTAATTTTTATTTTCCTTCCTGTCTCGGTTGCTCACCAAAGAAATTGATTATCTTTGTAAGCAGTGAATCTGACTATATAGTCATTAGATATGTTTTTACCCTTTATTTTTTATAATTATGGCAGTCATAGTATTGCTTTTTAGCAAAACAGATGAAGCATAAAAATACGGGGTTTAAGTTGACTATGTTTTTTGAAAGTTGAGATACTGCAACAGAAGTTTGGTGTTCGGAATGGTTCTTTATTTCCACAACACTTTCTCAATTTGCATATGAGTTTGCTGTTTTTTCAGAATAAAAATGTCTCCGATACCAGATGGCAGATGTCACCAACCTAGGAAAATACAGTTTAAATGGTAGTCTGCAGCTTTGTTTAACCAGCAGGTATATCCAGGTGTGTTCCTTGTACAGTGTGTAGACAAAGGTCCCAATCATTTATTTACTTTAGGGCGATACCATTTAATACTCACCAAGTTACTGTATAAGGAAAAGAAAAATCGGCTTGCTGTTCTCCCAGGGTGCTTGTGTCTCTGCCTTTTTACAAACACTTTGACTTACACACCTAAAATTCAAATTTTCACCACTTAGTAGTGTCCCTTGAATGGGATTACAGTGGAATTGGTTATCCAGATACATATATTTCAATTGAGGGCTTTTCTTTTTTCAATATTATAATTGATGCTGGAAGAAAAGCAAAAAAAAAATCTACCCAGCCTTAACTAGCTCCATCTTTTGGGAAGTTTCATGCTGAATTTTGCAGACTGGCAACCTGGCAGTCTCATAGCAGAGGTGCACAGGGTGAAGGAGAGCTGCAGGTAGACTTAAACACAGGAACCTGGTTCTTTCTAATCAGACTGGAGAAAATGGTGCAGAAGTCAACAGAGGCAGTGGCTGCCTCAGCTCAAATACCCTCCCCACAGGCCAGAGGAGATGCTCCATCTGGCTTCCTGGCAGAGCTGTTCTTCATATGGAACATCCAGCTGAACATGTGACCATGGTTCATGGAAGAGGGGAGACAAACTCCCAGCCTGGAGGTGATCTGGATTATAGTAGGAAAGTGCATGAACTAGAAGATTTGGTTTATTTTGAAAAAGTGTTGCCAGGTGAACAGCACCTGTTGCTTTTGTGTTACTGCCCTGAGTTCCTTAAAAGGATACTCAGGTGTAAGCTGCTTTAGTGTCCTGGCTGTGAAAACAGTGCTAATGGTGGCAAATATCTACTGGACAGACCAGCTGTCTAGATCAGGGACTTTGCTCTCAGACCCTTCAATTTAGATTAATGAATTATCAAGTACTTTCAATACCTCTCATTTAATATGCTTTATGTAGACTTTTATTTAAACTTTATGGGTAAACTTTTAAATTACTTTTAGCTACAATTGGAAAAGGAATGACAATACAGAGTGTTCTATATTTGTTCTTGAAATGAAATTAATGTTGTGAAATACGTGCATTGTCTCATTTCCAAATGATTAAAGATACGCTTCTGGATTCCTTAGTGAATACATTTTCATACAAAGTGTGAAAAGTATGATTGGGGATTTTTTTTAACATTTAATTAGTAGTTCAGGACACAGCTACTCATCTCTTTTTTAAACAGAAAACTTACGAACTGAAATTGAGTCTGACTATATGCAGTGTACTTTTAGACTCACACATAAACAATTTCCTATTATTTGACTGTAAGTTGTTTTAGCCTGTCTACTTGCCTTGGGTTTTTTTTCTTTTCCCCTGTGGTTTTAAAATAAGCAAATGACATTAGCCATTCACACATTTCTCTCTGCTTACCTGGTCAAGACAAGGTTTTACCCTTGGACTTCAGACACTGCAGAATTGGGATGCATCTCCTCAACCACAGGAACTGTGCAGGTGATCATAACTTACCCATCTGCTCCCTAGAATCTCTAACTGATTTAAAGTTTTCTACCCAGTGCTTCTAAGTCTGCATAGCTCAGTATAACTAAAGACTGCCAAAAACTGAAGGAAGGTGGTGGTTGGGGGCTATGCTCTTCTAGTGCAGCAGTACTCTGTAACAGGGGTGCAACACATCAAATTTTACAAGAATCTTGTCCAAGACTAAATTTTATATCCCTCCCCAAAGAGTCTGTCATTAATCTTGTAACCTCTCAGTTCACATGGAATGCACATTTTTTCTTCACCTATCTTCTCCAACATAAATATGTATGTTTTGTGTCAGCAATTTAACATTGGATTCTGTTGAAAAGCTTTTAGATACATTAAACCAAGGAGCAGTGCATGTTGTGCTTTAAAGAAAGCTCTCCAGACAGGTAAACCCCCTAAAGAACCAAACTCTCTGACACCAAAATATGAGGCTATTAAACAAGTGCTGGATCATTTTTTACCTCATGGACAAGGAAATTTTAAAAATTTTTCCATACGATCTGATGACATTGTAACCTCAAGAGAGAGAAAGAAACATATTTGAGCAGGGGCTGGCTGGGGAGTTGGTGACCTGAGCCATTTTCAGCACCAAGAGTGAGAGGGTTTGCACACGCTGAGGATGGATGTGCTCGGCCTTCGAGGCCAAGTCTGCCTTGATCAAGAGTGGGCTCCATAGGAGCACATCACACCTCCCAAGAGGGGTGCTCATAATGGATCTCTTCTTTTGGTGCAAAGTTACAATTTTAAAGCATGCCACAACAGAGAGGCAGGGCCTGAGTTCTTGTGAGGAGCTGTCCCCAGCTGTGTGTGTGGTAGGAGCTGCTTTCCTGGGCTGCCAGCAGGGCATGGGTCAGGCAGCCTTGGGCTTTGCAGTGCAATGGCACCATTCCCCAACTGCTTGGCACAGTCAGTGTGCTTGCAACAAGAGAAGCTTCATCGTGTTTCTATTGGGGGTTTAAAGCATCTCCTGCAGCATCTACTCCCAGATTAGTTTTAGCCCTGTTGGCTGGAAACCGTTTTTATTCTGTACCTCCTTATGAACTGATGCAGAATTGCAGGTGATGCACTGAAACCTGAGGATGTCTGTGAAGTTACATGTTCTTCATTACTAAGGGCCCTAAGTGTACAGCATACTTCTATGGCATAAGTTGCCATTAAGAAAATAACTAACTGATACTCCCAGTAATAGGAATTAATGGGTGTTATTGGATGCTGCTTATTGTTTAGAAGATGTTCTGTCAGACTTCTCAAATACTCTCTGTTATATCCTCTGTAGAATCATCTGTGCACATTTCAGCCCTTCTGCATCAGACCTGAGGTATTTTTGAATCCTACCTAGTAAGAACGTGCATTGCAAAACATGAAAAACTTCAGTATGGATTTACATTAGGATGAAAGTTCATTCATCATGAAATACATAGTTTCATTCTGGGGCTCACT
Organism: Brachypodius melanocephalos; assembly: GCA_013398615.1. Taxonomy (NCBI): domain Eukaryota; kingdom Metazoa; phylum Chordata; class Aves; order Passeriformes; family Pycnonotidae; genus Brachypodius; species Brachypodius melanocephalos. Next base: position 13,562,437 of record VZSR01003803.1, on the reverse strand, counting down.
TGAGACTGTCTGGGCTTTGCCAAAAAGAACTGCTTTTGGAGATCTGGATCTCCTGGTCCCACTAGCTGGCCTGCTTACAGTTCTTTTGATTGACTGTAACTGTTAGGATTAATTTCATAATGGACACATCTTTTAAACCTTCTTACCAGAACTGAGTTATAGGCTATATCCCAGCATCTGGGAGACTCAAAATGACAGAAAGCTTGAATTCTCTTTAGCAATGTGTGAAGCTAGGCTGGGATAGAAGCCTGGGATGGTGAGCTGACTGACTTAGCAGCTTAAAAACAAAGAGGATTTCAGAGAAATCCAAAAAAAATTTGCAGAGATTTAGTCTTACCTTTGAAAATATTTGGGACACCACTAGCAGACAGGAACTAAGGTGTTGTCCTCCTTGCCCAGCCTCAGTTCTCTGCCTGTTCATCCATCTACTCACTCTCCTTCTGTCTTAAATAAAAAACTCATTCAATCCAAAATATGTATTATTTTTACAATTTCTAGTGAAATAAGACATTGCACAGCAAATACTACCTCTCAGGAAGCAAGCAAGAGAACAAGAAACGAATTGCAGATTTTAATCATGATGAATGCTTTCCAGTCATGCCTCAGGCAAATTCTGCAAGGAAAGGTGGTAAGACTCTAGAGACAGTAAGTCTATTAACATTTCAGATGAGTTTTGAAAATCAGTTAGGTACATTATTTTGAAAATCCCGTCTCACTGTGCGATAAGTTTCTTCTCAGTGGCACTTGTTGGTACTTGCTGCAGTATCAGGTCCTAAATGTCAAAAGCTCAGTGGGGAGCTCCAGGATTAGGTAGATCTTTGCCCATGACTCAGTGTTTGCAGCATCAGACCTCTTATGTTAACAGCCTGTGTAATGTAATAAGGAAATAACTTGTGTTATCTGATCTTGCTTAAAAAGGAATAATTGCATAATTCAGCAGTTCGTGATACTTTTGCAAAGTGTAGGAGGTGTTAACGTTACTCTAGGAAAATTAGCCTAAGTTTGTAATATGTGCACACATGTTCATTAGTTCACAGTCCTGTGTGGCATCAGATTGTGTGGTCTTTGGGATTCTTTGTCTGAACCAATGGACCCTGGAACATGTCTGAGTTCCCCAGTTGTGATACATGTCTCTGCCCCATCCTGTGCTTGTATCAAGAAGCAACTCAGGCCACTGGGATCCATTTTCCACTCTGTGTCTCAGCTTTCTGTAAAGTGCACAGATCAAAAGGGTTCTATGGTGCACCATCCCAGGGCCTGAAGCAGCCAGATACACCAGATTACAAACTTTCACTCAGTTTAGATAGTGAGTCAAATGTACCAGTCTGGTTTGCTTTACAGCCTGGGATTGAGTTACCATTTCATTCTGATTGCCAAGAGAGACATTCCAAGTGTAAGTTATTCTTTCACCCAAACTCATGAGGGCGAGGTGTTGGAAATATTAATAGAATTCTCATTATCTTCTAACAAGGATTTGTCATGTCAGTACTAATTTATACAGATCAGCAGCAAAAGCTCTTAATGTTTCTGTGGACAAAAAGGAATTATGAACTAACATGTACTTTCATTTAATAGCATTAACTCTAGGAAAAGCAATTTTTTTGAAATTTTACCCTTAAGGTGTAGTCTCTGTGGTCTCTTATTGCATTTTATGCTTTAAAGAAAAGTACTGTTCTGTAGTTTTAAAATATATTTAACTCTAACATAGTGTTTGGACATCTGCCAGTTTCACTGTGGAATTTCAACTGATAAGGTAGCCAGCAAGTAGGTGCATATTTTTTATAAATCCTGGGATAGGCTTTGTCATCTTAGATAAGATGAGGTAGGTATTGTTTGTATGCCTTCTTCTAGCTTGTAACTAGAAAAACATTAATAGAAGAAAAAAACTTTTGCTGTCACAGACTTAGTTTTGAAAAGGTTATTTTTAAACCTCATTCTTCACTTTGTTTTCAATACAACACTAATTATAACATGAAGTAATTAAATTAGAAGAATTAAATTGTGTAATCATGAATTTAGTTTTTAAAATTACATTAGCAAATTCATTCCTTGCATTTTTCAAGTCTCCTTCAAACATGTAGGCAAAACCCACAAAAAGCAGATTACAGTCTAGCTGCAGTGAGGGATATGTGGATTCTTCTCTGTTTGTTTTTTTGAAAACTTTGCATTCTGATAAATAGTTTGGGTTTGAATTTCAAATAAGCATACATGAATGTTTGACTTTTGGCTTTCAAAAAAGGATATAGCAATGTTTATGCATCAGTCTTCACAGTAATCTGAACTGTTTAATCTTCAGAAGGATGGATCTTGTGGGTATTTAAATATTCTTTGCCTGCAATTAAATGATAAAAGTTCGGTAAGTGCAGTTTGCATATGGCTTGAAAAGTGGTTTTTTCTAGGTTCACTCATGCATAACTCATATCACTGGCGTTTGGTGAACTGTAACATGTAGTAGAAATGAGGAATGTTACTACTTTAACTACAAAATAACTGTGTCATGTATGCAGAAAGCATGAAACATGGGGGACTGATGGGACTTGTTATTGATGATGCTGAAAGCTAAATAACCATTAGTATTAAATCTTATGAATAGACTCTTGTCTTTCATCTTACCTCTTCAACCAGATAAAAGACACAGAGGCTATTTAGATGTCATAAGAATAATTTGCTGAAATCCCTACAGACTTTCAAAAAAATTCTCTCTTCATGTTGCTTAGTGTTTTGTTGTGTTCAAAGAGATGCCAGTATGCTGGTGCTGAAAGAAGAATAGAGCAGAAATCCAGCATTATGTGTGGGTTTAGGCTTGTTAAAGATTGAGTCGAAATAGTGTATATACCTTCTCTGCAGAAATTTCTTCTTCAGGTTTTAAAAATATATATGGAAAAGTCACTAAGCCTGAAAATTTCCAAGAAGCCTTGTAAGACCACAGTATAACAGAGCACTGTCAGTGTTGCTATTTTCCTGGCTTCATTTATTAGACTATCATGAATGTTTTTAAATGGCTGTAACATGTTAGAAATACCTAACTAAAAACTTCCTTACAGATACTAACTTTATTTAAGCCTTCTATTCACCTAAGAATAGAGGTTCTTAAAGATTTAACTTGCAGCCTTCTCCATTTTAATAATAAATATCATAAAATATTATAATAAAATGCACTGATGGTGGCTGGAAATTGTTCTTATCTTTTGTCCAGAGTATTTAGAAGCAGAACTTATAATACACTGTTAGCAGTTAATGTGGAAGAGCTGTTCAACTCTGAGATCCTGTGTGATAGCTTTGGGAACAGTAATTAAATTTCAAGTATCTCCTGGGAAATCCTACTTCAAATAAATATTTTTAGATTCGTGGTGAATGTTAATGATCATGCAATGCATAACAATCGTAGTTTTTTTTGTTTTATAGGAAACAGAACTGGACAGCTGTGATGTTAATACCGTGTTGCTGGTACATTTCTTTGGAAAACAAGGAAAGGAAAAACTTCGCTTTTCCGAGTTTTTCAGGTATTTTTTCAGTGAGGCAACCCTAACAGGAGCCAGTCTTGTTCCTACTCCCCAACTCTGGCATTTATCTGACATCACCCTGAGCTGATTCAGAAAATTAGGCAATGAAGTGGAGATTATTCCTGATGTTAGATGATCGAATTCCCCATTTAGCTCCTAGAGTCTGCTGTCTGCAGGAGCTGAGCACCGTGATAACTCCTAGCAGCAGTGGGCCAGGAGGGTTGAGACTCCCATCCTTGGCAGCTGTGTGTGTTGCCATACCTTAAAACAATGAGCTTCATGAGTATTTTTTATGACCAAATCACAAAAAAGTGACTTCTAATCAGTTAAGAAATACTCTCTGAGCTGAGATACCTCCTTTTGCATTACAGCTGTCATAGTAAGCTACAGGCAACTTCTCCACTTGCTTCAAATTCCAGCTTCTGTTGAAACTTTCCCTGTGCCTTTTCCTCTACCCTTTGAATTACTTTTGCAATGGGACTATGCAGATACCTGTTTGAATCTTGATACATATTGTAGCACAGCATAAAGAGAAGATTATCTACATCAGTATTACCTTTTCTACAAAAATAATCAGTCATTTACAGACTGCAAAAATTAAGTAGAATAATGTGTTTTGCTTCAGTTTGTATTCAGAAGTGGAGAATGTGTGGCAGCCCTCTTAAAAATGAATGTTTTTGCAATCAGTAGACTAAGAAGGTGTTTGGCTTCAGTGGCTCTGGTACATACCAGTCTTCAAATAAACAACCTTTCCCTTTTGAAGACCTCAGCTCAATAGGAATCTAAGTGAGTAAAATAAGTTTAAGATGTCTCCAGCTCCCTTTTCTATAAATACCATAGATCCTCTCAATGAAACAAAAGGCAGAGAGCACCAGTAAAAGGTTGTGTTTGCATATACAGTGTAAACTGAAAAGCCTCAGGTTTTAGATAAAATCCTACATTGACCCAATGAGGCATGACATTGATGAAACTATGTACCTTGTACATTCAGAACACATAGGTTAAAGACCTTTGCCTGCCACACAGATAGAGGCCTGTAATCAAAATCAAACTCCCACATCTTGCTCTTAAAATTTGTGGGATAAGTGTAAGGTTTAATGCAGGTAATTTTTCAACAGTGGCAGTTATGTTTCGTGGGGCTGGAATGTGCCTCTTTATCACTGCATAGACACTCCATCTCAGCTGCAGCGTGACAGTGGAGTTTGTTTAACACGCAGAAAGGTGAATAAAAGGATTGCTGTCTTTTTAACCTCTCTGAGGATATCACCTTTCACATGATTTTATTTGCAAGTAAATCAAGCACATCATTTCTGGGTTCCTATTGTTCAGAGAAAATGTGATTTCTATCTGGTGGCCTCTCATAACACTTTACCTTCTGTGGGAAGCTATTGTTGGCTGTTTGATCAAAGTGTCACACTGTTTTTACAAGAGATGACTGATGAGCTGTACAGACATAGATCATTGTCAAAAGCAGAAAATAATGATGGTAAATGCTTTTATCATTTTCCAAGTTCTTGCCTAGAAAGCTTTTCCATTGATCAGTGTAGTACCTAGTAGAAAGTAGAGGTGATTATGTTTGATTAGGGCACACTAAAACTTGTCACATTAGTTAAATACACAGATATTGCTGTGCTGCAGAGTTCTTAAAACTAAAAAAAAAAACCAACCAAACCACCCAAAAGGAAAAAAAAAAGAAAAAGCCACAAAAAATATAAAAATAACCCCCCCCTTCCAAAAAAAAAAAAAAAAAAAAAAAAACAGGAATGCTTTCATTCTGAAATTTCACTGTACTTACATGGGAATTCTGAAAGCTGAGACCGGTGTTCTCATCTCATTACTTACTTATATTTTCCTCATGCTCAGTCTTTTCAGTTGTCTGGCATTAAAAAATCCTTTTGTAAGTGTGCAACCATCTGTATCTACATGTACACCAGCATTGTCCAAGCCTTTTAGCCTACAGTCCAAACATTTTAAAAATATCAGACAGCCACAGCCGATATACCAGGGCAATTAATTTGCCCTGTTCTCCTTTCTTTGCATTTGGATGGCACAAAGAAAATGGAAACTGTCTACATCTCTTGGGGCAATGTGAGGCTGATGTAAATCAGTTCTTGTGCCTCTTCTGCTGCCCTGAACACAGGAGGCATGCTGAGAATAGAGAGGGAAAATGGTCAGGCATCTGCCTCCAGCTGGAGCTTGCTTCTTGGGAGATCACAGGTATTGATACACGCATGGACAATCCTCAGGAAGTGTTTTCATCAAATGTAAAGGTGCTTTCAGAGAGCTTCAGGCTTCTTAAGGTAGGACTCAGGGAACACATGTTCAGCTCCAGACTGCTAGATGAGTTCTTATTAGTTGTATTGTCCTTAATATAAGGACATTATAGTAATTATTAATAGAAATTTAGAATTTCAAAAGCCAATGTTTGCCTGGCAAATGTTAGGAAATAAAAATTTCGGAAGTATGTTTATGTATATCACTACTAAAGATGTGGCCTCTTAGTCAAATACAGCTGGAACAGTATTCTCCTGTAACTTTTAAAGAAAATATAGAAGAATATGCAGTAAGCCTTAAGTCATGTAAAAAAAAGGGTAGATTTAATACAGGAAGCAGTCTTTCTTCTCAGAAGATCTGAACAAGTTTCTGTTTCAGATGACGCCACCCAGTCTTACACCTCAACAATAATGTCATCTTCTAATACCAGGTCTTGTCTTAGAGAATGTCCCCAGAATTCAAGGCTTTTTTATTCTTTTGTATGGATTTCTCCTGGTTTTTAATACAGAAATGATTTTTGGTCTTTTCCGTCCAAAAAAAATTTAACTTGTTCTTTAATTTCCAACTATATCAAGTATGTATCTTTTATTCTGAGTAGAAAACTATTTCATTTTCTAGATATAGGAAATATTTCTTCCTGACAGACACTAGGTTTTTTTTTCCCTGAAAAATGTCCCTTACTGATCTTGTTTAAGTATGGCTAATCCCAAATAAAAGAGAAGACAGTATTTCACTCCGTAAACGGTTTACGACTGCTGTGATTTTTTCTGTAATCTGTCCCCAAGCAAGCTTAAATCTCTCACATTCTCCTTGAAGGAAAAAAAGAAAGTGCAGAGACTATGGAAAGGATATTCAAAAAACTCTCAGATTGTTGTATTTTTTTCTGGGATGTCTTACAAAAAAAAGTACTTTTCAGTATGGTTAAACAATGAGCATCTTTTAATTATATGAGGAAAATTAGCATTTCAATACAGTTTATGTCATTTTCTTACCTGATTTCTTGCTTCCAAACTTTTCATCAGTTAGTAGAATTTTGTACCACAAATATCCTTTAATTATGGTTCTTCTTTAATTTCTGCTTTAGATTGAAAGTGACAAATTGTATAACCATACACAGATCATGCCTTTTCCCTACCTATCTTTTTCCTTCAGTGTTTTGAATTCCTTGATACATTTTATTTGGAACTTTTCATTTAAGAAGCCAGAATGATTCAGGCTGGACCCCACTGCTAGTACTGACATTTTTGGGGGGCTGTGGGGTGTGTGTGTGTGTGCCAGTGCATGTATGTAGGATCTCTTTCAGGTATCATCAGCCAGCATGCCTTGCTTCTGCTGTGATGACAGCTTGTACATTTTCAGTGATTTTCATCTGGGGGTTTGGAATTGCTTTGCAGAAATAGAGTGATTGCCTCCTTACTTGTCTCTGTTCCTACACTTTTATCTATATGTGTGCATATAGAGAGTGCCATAATACATAGAGATTACATCAGTTACAGCCAAGATCAGGCAGTGAGGAAGGGGAGAACAGCAACAAAATCTGGCTTCATTATATTCCTGTCATAACTCAATCTGAGTATTTCCCAAATAGTTAGTAAAGAGCTTGAGAAAAATATTTTTCTTCCTTTCCTGTGAGCTTAGCTAAAGAGTAGTTGGGTTAGTTTCTACAGAGCACTTAAAAATGAAAGTGAGATGTTTGGTTTGGAAATGCTAAGGACAGTAAATCAAAGAGGGTTTTGCTTGCAATTCTGAAAATTGTGAAATTGATTAACTGTCTTAACGCTTGCAAACCTGAATTTACAAGCATAGATCTAAATGTTCTCTAAAGGTTAATAGTCAAGCCTTTATTAGATTTTCTACATTTTGGTTTGAAAGTCAGATTGCAAAAAGGTAACCTGCAGCTGGTTTGCCACAGTCCTTTGGTGCAGAGAGGGTTATGAATTCCTCTTTGGAAGGACATTGGTGTCCAAAGAGGAGCCAAAGCATGGTACAAATGCTGGGATGGTATATCCACCACGACCCTTGTTGTTAGATTCCCGTCCTATAAATCAGTGTGACAGGCACTGGTCAGTTCTGTATTAAGTGTGTTAAAGCTCTGCACAGACAGTTCAGGTCAAGAGGTGGAAAAAAAACCCTTTCCCTAACATTTCCTTTAGTTTTTCAACCTACTTCTTTGTGTGCCATAAAGAGTACAATGCTAGCACTTCTCCACTTGGAGGGGGAATAGCTGCATTCCTGAGGTCTCCCCTCTTTTATTACATTTTCACTTCTATTTGTGGTGGATTAACACTATTAAAGCTGAGTTGCCAAAAGCCTTGGGAGACTCCCTCTTTCTTTAGTAGAGCCCATTACAGAATGAGGGATAAATCCTGATAAGGTTTCTGGATGCTGTTGTAACACGATAACAAATTTGGCCATTGGCCTTCAACGTGGGTGTTTTAGAGAGTGTGGATAAAGTGGGCTGTCTTAAAGAAAGTGCTCTCTGTTCCTTGCCTCTTCCCCATCTTAAAAATTTATGGGTTACCTCTGCATTTTGTTACTTGGAAACTTAGAGCTTTCTTTTATTTTCAACCAACTATTAGCATGAGTATTCCCAGTGTAATAATTTTTTATTTGTAGAGCATTTCTATAATCAGAATCCTGTTCCTGTACTTTAATTCTGGCTCCCTACAAAGTCCCCAGCCAAGATCCCACTGACTTTGGGAGAGCAGGAATTTCATTACTGTGCTTGTTTTTCCTAATATCTGGATACATTTTGAGGACTTCACAGCTGAAACTCCTTGCACTGTGATCTAGAAGATACAAAAGCAAGTATCCCTAGAGGTATCTTGACATTTATGTATCAAGTTTTACTTCCTAACCAGAAAGTTATTTTTAATAACTTTTAATAACTTTCACTTAAAGAAAAACCTCATTAGGATTTTTAACTCTCACATCTGGGAATAAGAGTGACCTAGAATGCTGATGCAATGATTCATAGTATTTTAATTTTTGTAATATGGGAAACTATCACATAAATTTTAAATTGCACATTTCAGCTACTGCTCCAAGTAGGATTTGATACGGCAGGAACTCTTCCCACTCTGACTTGCCAGGAGCAAGCCTACAAGTTGAAATGAACTTCAGTTAGAGGAGGGTGCAGAAGCAAGAACACACTGAAAATGCAGCAGCCAAACCCTTCACTGTCTGCCCTGGCTTTGCTGTCCCTTTCAGCAAGCTGCTGTGTGCAGCTTGGTGAGCTCCTTCCTCACCATGTAGGAATGACTGATCTTTCAGCTTTCCTGCCTTTATTGGGTGTGGCTAGAGGGCAGGTCACCAAGGCTTGTCTGCTTAAGGAAATGCAATATTCAGAAAAGGTGGAAGAATCTGTTTCTATGCCTTTGCCTGTGGCTAGCAACCAGTAAAGCAAGTGACTGAGAGCTTGTTCCCTGAGATAAATAGCTCAAGTCTCAAGACCTTAAGTCTGTTGCAAAATAAGTCTACCTTTCATAGATAAAAATTCAAGAAAATAAAACACATGTATCGTTTCCCAGCATCCAAGTTTTAGGCATATTTCTGTAAGTGACCTCATTTTCAGCAACTTCTCCTCCAGACCAGACGTTACATGAGTTGGAAACTACAGTCAAAGAAATTGTTCTGCACAGTCTTGGCTGTGTCTTCCAGCCAATTGCAAACCACACATCCCGGATACCATCTCCTGCCTGCCTGTGATGGCTGCTCACCAAATGCAGCCAAGTGGTCCCACTCAGTCTCTTCTGGGCTGACTCCATGCCTGGTCTGCATGCCAGGTCCATGCTGTTCTCTCCCTCTGCACTTCAATCTCCCTTCCCAAGACCTGGGGAGACTCCTGGGGGCTGTGGGTGCAGGGCTGCTTGTGCCAGCCCATGGAGCCGGTGTCCCTGGCACATCCTGTGGTGCTGGCCAAGGGCAGCAGTCTCCTTGTGAGTTACAAAGACAGGAGCTGGGCCTGAAAACAGAAGAGTGGTTTGCAAGCTGTGCCAGGTGGCTCTCGCCACTCTGCAAGACAGAGGGGCTGCCCAGTCACACTGGTTGCAGTACCTGGTCCTTTGGGGTTTCATCCACTTGTGAGAGGGAGAGCCGGGGGAATTGAAAGTGTGTCAGGTCTTAAGGTGGACTGTGGAGAAACACCTTAGTGTTTGGCTATACTGTAGAATCCCCTTTACTAGACCAGAAAAAGGCACATGTAAAGTGTGGTAGCATCTTGTACCCCTCCTCAGTATTACCCTAATTCAGCCCTAGACTGAAACTTAAATTCACCTCCACTATCAGGCTTTCTTTTCCCTGCATGTCCTGAGCTGTGAAGCATTTGTTGGCCTTTTACTTGCATGTGCAGCCCTACCTGTTAGAGGGAAAAATACAAGAGAGAGCTTATGCTGCAACAGCAGTCTTTAGCTAACCCCTTATAGACTTCACAGAGCTTCAAGCTACTAATTGTCCAAGTGATCTCATTAAAGAACTAAAGATAGCTGTGTGAACTCAAATGCTGTAATTTCAAGGGAAAGAATTCAAACCCAGTGAGGCCAGGCAAACACTGATGAGCAAATGAGCCTCTGCTGATACTGGCTACATAGACCCTTAGCTGTCCTCTTCTCCAATTAATTGCTTTGTCCCAATATAGGAGCATTTCATTCCCTCCTGTCAATAATTTCTGCAACTCACTAAAGCAGAGTTCTTCAGAAATACAGAGGGGATTTTGGCAAGCACCACTGGTTTTAGCCTTTATTTAAAAATCAACACTTGATTTTGGATTGCCCCATTTCTGAAGTGGAAAATATCAAATGGATCACACCTTCTTGTCTGTGTTAACTTTTTCAAAATTAATGCTAGCCATGTAGACCAAACTGGGGAAACTTGAAGCTACAACTCAGAATTACTGCCCTGTATCTGCAGGTTATTACTTGCTCCTTGTAATACTTTTTTTTTCTTTCCCAAATGAATAGGTCTCCTAAAAACCTTGATGTTGACTCATTTCTTTTTCAGACAGCTATCTTCTTACCTTCCGAAACTCCTGCAATATTTTCTGTGCTCTTCTGAACTATGTACAAGTCAATTGTAATCCTCTGTAATCTATCCTCTAGTGAGCACAGAACTGATTTGCCAAACCTCTGTATGTAGTTATAATCTTTGATACTTTCAGTCATCTTCTCCTACAGCACCGATTTCAAGTTTTCCTCTTTCACCTTTGTAATTATTATAGCCTCATCTATTTAGGCACTGTGCAACCTTGTCATTCCTCTCTTATTAATATGAAACCTCATAAATCTTGTGTCCGGCCTTCGGTTGCCATGTCCTTTTTCATTCATTCATTCGTTATGCTGCTGCCTTACCGATTCTTTTATCTTCTTATCTGCGCGTTTTTAAGCGCGAGTAAAACCGAGCTGTCCGATGCTTCCCTAATTTCTGCCGGCAGCAGCCGCCTGTGCGGGCCGAGAGCGCCTCCTGCTGGTGTCCTTGTGGAAATGCAGCCCTGGAAACGCGCGCGAGCATCGGGAAAATGAAACCAGCGGGGGTGTTTTGAACAGCGATGTCCAAAGGCTCTGTGGCTCAGAGCTGGTGTCTGCTGCACTCAGTAGCTAAGGTAGTACGGGTGATACAGGGATGGAAGGATCAAGTGGTGGATAATATCTGTTTACACTTAGATTCATGGAAAATCTGCAAACGGAAGTCCAAGAGATGGAATTCATAAAGTTTTCAAAGGGTTTGAACGTCATGAGGAAAGAAGACTTTGCAGAATGGTTGCTCTACTTCACTGATGAGGAAAACAATGAAATTTACTGGCAGAATGTGAAAGACAGAATCGAAGCAGGAGAGGTTGGTACCCAAAGTATGCTTTGTTCTGCTTCCTCCTTTGTATGCACAGGTTTTCATTTAAATGTGATTATCTGATGAGGTAACCAGTTGCCAAATGAATTATTGCAGCCCTTGAATTTTATGTAGGTAAGAGCAATTGATAATTGACCAGCTGAGAAATACAACTATCAACAATGAGTAGGCAGTCACATCTAAACACTAAGTCCCACCAGATTTAATGACATAGATTAATTGGGATTTGAATGTATATTCATCATATATCCTCTGAATTCTGTGATGCTCTAGAACATCAGTTTGGAAGAATTCAAGACTTTCTGCAAGTTTACAAATAACCTGGAAGACTTTTCTATTGCCATGCAAATGTTTACTGTAGCCAATCGTCCTGTTAAGCGGGGTAAGTGCTGTATGTCTTTCATATGTTTTTTTTAAAGGAAAAAAAATCATTTTAATTATGGAATTAATGTAAATGAGTTATCCCAAAGTGCCATAGTGAAGTCCAAAAATACTATACTGCTCTGTATTTGAACTTAGTTCTATTTCATGAAAAAATAATAATATAAAGTTTCCAAAATGTTTTCATTTAAAAGTTTTAATGTGCTGTCATATGTGGATTAATCACAGCAGACTAAAATGTAATCATAAAATGGTTTGAGTTGGAAGGGACCTTTAAAGGTCATTTTTCCAAACCCTCTGCCATAGGTAGGGAACTCTGTCACTGGATCAGGTTGCTCAAATCCCCACCCAACCAGACCTTGAGCACTTTCAATGATGGGACAGCCACAACTTTGTACAGTTTCTTCCTTATGTCCAGTCTAAATCTACCCTTTTTCAGTTTGAAAGCATTTTGCCTGTCCTGACACTACAGGCCTCTCTTTCTTATAAGCTCCCTTGGTATAGTGAAAGTCCATAATAAAGTCTGCCCTGAGGCATCTCTTCTCCAGCCTGAACAACCCCAACTCCCTTGGCCTTTCTTCACTGAAGAGGTGCTCCATCCCAAAAATTGTCACATAATTTTTGTGTCCCTCCTCTGGACTCACTCTGTGTCCTGCCTGTGCTGAGGAGGATGTGTTGTGCAATTATGTTTATCAAAAAGAAACAATGTCCAAAAGTGGGGTTTAAAATAAAGATTTCGAGGAGGGGAGTTGCTTCCTTCCCATATATGAGAAAGAGGAGCAATGCATCAAAAGTTTTATGGATGTATAAATGCTTTTTATTTTAATCCTGAGATTGTTACTTAGTTGTTACTCTTGAAGGACAAGTCTCATAAGATATTCCAAAATAGCAATATAAAAAGTTCCTAAGGAAATGGGAGGAGGTATTAACATTAATTAAAATTAGTATTTGATGGGCTCATGTGAAAAAAGATCAGAGATGTGAGAAGACAGGAGGAGAAATACATATTCTTGAAAGGTAACTGTTTGAATGGGATTTGAACCAAAGAAAACTGGAGGATTTACAACTTGTGACTTTCATTACTAGTCTGTTTATGCACTGAGCCCCAATAATCAAAAGCAGTTAGCTGCTGAGGTAACTCAGGGATCTTACATGCCTATATGTATAATTCTCTCCTGAATTCTTTGTCTAATACTATATTGTTTTATTTTATTTATAATGTATGATATTATAATAAATAAAAAATTAATAAAGATAGTGTTACAAAAGAAGAAGCAAGCTCAAGAATGCATGAACTGAGGCATCCTAATAGTTTACTAGTTTACACATCCCAAATTCTCCAGTAAGGATACCCACAAGCCATTGTAATTTGGACAGAATCCTGCCGTTTATAAGCTTTCCATTTTCTTTGTAAATTCAGTCACCTGTGATGTAATATTATGTCTTTATTAGCTGAGTTCAAGAGAGCAGTGAAGGTGGCAACAGGACAGGACCTGTCAGATAATGTTTTGGATACCATCTTCAAGATTTTTGATCTAGATGGAGATGACTGCCTCAGCCACAGCGAGTTTCTTGGAGTCCTGAGGAACCGAATTCATCGAGGTTTGAGGGTAACAAGCTGGCATAATTGTTTGTAAATACCACAGGTGATTGTGACAACTCTCTTGTAAATGCTTGTAGAAGCACAGGTAGAGTTAATGAACAGAAAAAGATAAATATTTCAAACTGGATACTACTTACCGCATATGAATCTAGGAGGAGTGCTACCACTAAGAACTTGTTATTACACATGTGAACTACAGAAGCAGCAGCACAACATTATATATTGTCTTTATAGTCTGGGAATAGAAGTCTTTTTTGTGTAAATTCTAAACACACTTTTAACTTTATCAACAGGTACCACAGCAGCAGGGCATTCAAGGTTTCTGGAAGTGTGTGAAAAAAGAAAGCATAAAAGAAGTCAAAGAACTGTGGAAGCAAACTGGGAAAAGTCCTTTTTAAAACAGTCCATTTTTCTTTTGCTTAAGTGGTTTTTCTTTAGGGGAGTTTGTCTGTCCTGTTTACATAATAACTAAATCAAAAATGCTCTTCTTTTAGCTGTAGTTAAAGTTTAATTAACCCAGACTCTAATGCAATAGTTCTATAATCGTTCCAGTGCAATCAGCTTCATTTACAGAACTGGTATCGCTTTTGACCTCCATACAGAAGTTCTGGGGAATAGTGCTCTTTACTGCTCTGTGGAGTCTGACCCTGCACTGTAGGATACAGCACACACAGGATTGAATAATGGCCCCAGGCAGGAACATCGTAGCAGTATCATCTCCTATTAAAGGAGTGGACATCATCTCAGCCACTAACACAGCAGCTTTCCTTATCCAGCAAGGCAAAATCACTTGTACAACACATTTTAAACCAAGTTATCCTAAATTAAAAAGCAAAATTCACACCTTGTTATGGGGATCTGCTCATGTGCTGGTTCCTGGTTCTTGATTCCACCAGTTCCTGTGTGGATGTCTGGTTTGTCTGCCTTCATAGTGTTAATATTAAACTGGAAATACACGACTGATAGGCTTGATGCAGGGTTTAAAAGTTGTACATTGGTCAATGAGTGTGCATTGAGTGTCTCAGACCTCTTCCACATAATATAAATGAGAAGTAAAAATCCTCATTCTGTCAAACACAGTGGTAGCTACAATTTGACTCATGGCTATTTTGCTTTAATTGTACTGCAGAAGATGAATGTGTAACAAGGAGTTGTTTTATTGTACTAAAGGTTGCGACAGGGAAACCTGGAGTATCTCAGGAATTCAAGGTTGTAATAAGCCATTGTCAGGATAATATGTCCAATAAAAAACCAAATACAGATATTTATTACTCCACATGCAAAGTTAGACCTAAGGTCTTAAACACTAAAAGGAGGAACAAATCTAGACTAGCACTTAGAAATTATAGATGAACATTTTTTAGCAATAATATAAGGTGCATCTATTTCTGTGTACACAGGTGTGCACATTACATGTTTCGTCTTTCTTGCAATCCCAGGAGCCAATAGCCAGGTTCAGATCACTCTTCCTGGTAGGCCACGATATATAGGAAATAGACTTACCTGTAAAGCTGTCAAGGTTCTTCCTCTTTCCCCCTCTCAGTTGTCTGACTTGTCTTGGCTGGGGTGAAAGCTTAACCTTTCAGGACAGATTCGTGGTAACAAAGATAATAGACTTAAAACATGGACTAGGAAAATGTCTCAAGAAAAATAACCAAGGAATCTCACCACTCAGTGAGGTAATATCCATCCGTTTTTTCTATGACATCAGCTATGTTTGCCTCAAAGCTGTGAATAAGCTCAACATGTGGTGCTTAGTTGTCATTTCTTTGGGTTTTATGAGAAGAGGGAAAATTTCCATGATAGGTAAGACATCGGGGGAGCTCTCACTTGGTGCAGGGACAGGAGAGAATGCGTTGGGAAGCCCTACAGGTCCTGCCTAAGGAATACTGAGGATGTGTTTGATGTGTCAGTAGCTGTCACATTTGTGCTGAGGACAAGTCCTAGTGCCCAAGCCTTGGCATAGTGATCTCTCCTAGGGAGTACAGTGAGAGGCCAGCAAAGCAACTCTTCACTTGTGGCCTCAGATTGGAGTGTTAATCTAAAGTGCTAAAGAGAAATGCTTGTAGTCCTGTCATGGACATGCACCCAGAACAAGACCGTGCCTGTGGCGATGTCCTTAGACTGTCTGGAAGATCAGGCACCAGTGACCATCAAGGATCCCTTTTCCCCCAGGAAAAAAATCCAGATGAAATTAACCACGTGCAAAGAATCCAAATGCAGTAAACGTCTCCGCCTCCTCCCGTCACACTGAGCTCATGCAGTGCTATGTGAGCAGCAGGATAGCAGCTGGCTGGTTTACTTCGTGTGTTTGGAAATTGTTTGTTGCTTCTGGTGGTGGGAGCAAAGGTGGGGCAATGGGACTGGCACCACAGTACCACAGCCAGCTGCACTTCACTGAATTATCCAAAAAATGACACTATTGAAAAAGAGCTTCCGTGGCACAAAAGTGTGTGTGTGTTCACCCAAAATGTGCTTTGCGCCAGCTCTGGCTTTAATGCAAGGCTGCCTTTTATTTGTTGCTGTTAATATTTTAGCAAATCATTTTTACTTTGGAGTGTAAATTATTCCCTAACATTTTATTCAGTGTGAAGTTAATAGGTTTATGATGTTTTTTATTGCTTTTGTGGTTTCTTTTGTTTACTGATTACTTCCTTCTTACAAGCTCTTTGGTTTTCTTTTGGAAAAATCAACTCATTTAGCTTTAGTGTATCTAGAAGTTTAATTTCTCAGTGCTCATTTCTATCTGGGTTTGTGCAATCAGCAGTATCTGCTTTCAGGGATTTCGAGATTTATTTTTCAGCAAAAGCTTTGCTGTCAAGTTCAGAGGAAAAGCAAAGAGATATTCTTAGGTTTTATATGAACTTTGTGTCTATAGTATTAAAAATAAATTTTGGTTGGAAATTAAAATAGAGTTATGAATCATTTTCAGAAGTTATCCTGAAGTGCAGCCAGGAGGGAACTCCTTTAAAGGCCAGGGGTGACTTGTCTGTCAGGCAAGAATCAGACTCTCTGTTCAATTTGTAAGTTTATTGTTATTTGTCAACTAAAATGCTTTATAAAACAGTCTTAAAATAATTTCTCATTTTTAATACCTGAGATTTTGAAAGAGATATTTATGTATTTAGATAAACCCCGGCTTTTTAGAAATTCATTATATTTTAAGTGTTTGATGTCTAGTTCCTTTTCGTCACTGTATGGTATTTGCAAACTGTCTGTGAGCATTACTCTACACAATTTCGTTAAGGTTTGTGCCAGCTACCAATCTAAACTTATTAATTGTGACTTGTTTTAACATTAGGAACTCTTTTTCTGAACAGAAATATATAGAAAAGCTAAATAAAATTGATTTTTTTAAAATCTACCACATTGCATCTGAATTTTACACGTAATAAAGATGAATACTTTGGACATTGCAGAAGTCTCAAAAATTGATATAACATATCAAAAAGATACACAAAAGCAAATGCAGTCACTTACAGCATGTAACTCCTTTACAGAATTTCAGTTGTTGTATTCCCATAATAACACTTTTTACATTTCTTTGTTTGTTTACTTTAAGATGATGTGTAAGAACCATTTATTCTTCATTTCCAAAGGAAGCAAAGGCAAAAATGCAGTGTAATATACTAGAAGTAACAGAACTCTTTGGTTGTTTCTAGAAATTAATCCTGGTCTCTCAGTTTGTACAATCCTCTTTCTAAATGCAAAAGTCCCTTTGGATTCAAACCAAGTTGGCAGGTTTTAACAAAACAGGCAACAGTGAGGAGTACATGTTCTGCATAGCAGGCAACCAGCCAGGCCATGGACTATGGTGTTGTGGCACTTCACATGTTCAGTGCATAGAACAAAAAAAGGATCAGTGCCCAATAAAGGGCAAGAATGGGGACAACTGCATTGCTTAGAGGAAGTAAAAATTCAGGTATATTGACCATACTTTGACTAAAACATAGAAATGGATTGATAAGTGTACATCAAAATTTTATAATAGTTTTCTTCTCATGCCAGAGTTCTCACAGGAGAGCGCAAGCATGTCTCATACCTTCAGTTCTAATTTTTCTATAAAATAGTCACAGCTGTGTCAGGAAACTACTCCAATGCAGAAAAAAACCCTTCAGTCATTCTAAACAGAAAATATGTGCCCAAGTGATGTTGTGGTCGTTATTAGTGAGATCCAGCAAACAGCTCCTGTAATGCAGTTGGTCATAAGGGAACCATGAAGATGAACGTGGCAGACGTAGACACCGTCTTCTAGTGCCCAGCTGGCCACAGAAGCTCCTCTTACAGAAGCTGAAGATGTCACTCAACAAGAATCCTAAAGCCCTTTTCAGAACAGAAAGCCTGAGAGACTTGAGCACACACAAAATTAATCAGCAAAAAAAGTGCGTGTCTCTTCACTGATTTATTTGAATGTTTCCCATTGGCTTTGTTTATTAAACAATTCCTAGTTGACTCAATAACCAAAAAAAAAAAAAAAATACAGCATATGTGGAGACAGATTTCCCATTAGGCTGGTGTTGGCTTAGTTGATAATGTTTCCAGTTCATTAACTGGAGTGCCCTAGCTCAGAGCTGTGCTTGCAGCCTGGCTGCTGCTCCTGCACACCAGCATCGCAGGGAGCCTGCTCAGCACCGCTCCCCCCTGCATGGGCTTAGCCACAACACCTCATGCCCTGACAAGTAAAAAGTCTTGTTTTTCATCACCTGTGTGCCCCTTGTGAGTTTAGATTGGATACTAGGGAAAAATACTTCAGATAAAGGGTTGTCAAGCACTGGAATAGGCTGCCCAGGGAGGCAGTTGCATCACCATCCCTGGAGGTGTTGGAAACCTGTGTAGATGTGACCTTTGGGAACGTGGTTTTGTGGTGGTAGACATGGCAGTGCTGGGTTAATGGCTGGACCTGATGATCTTGGAGGTCTTTTTTAAATGATCCTGTGACACTCCTTTGCCTCTGGCAGAAGGCTGGCCTGCCTTTCCGAGCTGACTAAGTGGTGGAAGTAACATGGCAGTATCAGGCTGTGGGAGAATGGACACATCACCTTGCAGAACACTCTTTGTGATGGGGTTTGTGTTGGCTAGATTTCAGACATGCAGTTTTGAAAGGCTGGAAGGAGGAATATTCCATAGGTAATTCAGAGGAATGTGTGGGAATTTTTCTCATGGGATTTCAGATGCAAGCTCACTGCTCTGAAACAGCCTTGGAGGGCCTGGCCTTTCTCCATGGACTGCAAAGGGAGCACAGAAGATGAGCCTAGCTGGATTAAACCTGTAGTTCGTGAATGCCACGAGCACTTTCCTGGAGAAAGGATGTTCCACAGAGGTGTTCTACCACAACACTATGCCTCAAGTCCACTGCTTTTGGGGAAAATTTGCCAGTTTTAATGTTAACCCATGAAGCAACTGGTAGCTCTAAAGCACCCCAAAAAACCCAATTGTTTTGATTTAAGACTTTTCAATGAAGTGTTTTAAAATTTTATTATTTTTTCAGGATACAGAATTTTTGTTTCAAATTATGTGGCCACTTACTGTGTTTTAATCTACTTTGAAACTGATACTATTGGAATGAGCGAGCATTACTGAAAACATTGTGTGCATCACTTAAATAATGTACAGAAGGTAATTCCTAGAGCAATGGCAGATGAGTCACAGGGTATAAGATCACATTCACTATTGAAAAGAAAGGATACTAAAATATGATGCTTTGCCACTAATCTTTAGAAAAGGAGGCTAATAAATGATAAGTCCTAAAGTTAAAAGAAACAATGCTACTAGAAGAAACAGAAAACTATTAGAATAAATTAAAAATTTAGGAAATATGAATATCACTGAACAAAAGGATGCTAGGTAAGTAAGGACTAAATCAATATGGCTGAAATTAGGTTTTTTAAATGCTCTTTGACCAAAAATGCATCCTCGCAATTTATATATTTGATCCAATGCAAACAAGGGCTACTAATCACAGGTAGTTGGTGTGTACAAGCTTAAATGGTCTATACTAGAATGTGAAGAGCAAATACTTTACATAATCTCAGTTGGTTTTATGTGTACATCAGGAATGCAAAGCCTCCAAAAAATTGGTTTGTCTCATATTACAAGGAATAAGTGAAACAAATTATGATTTTGCATCAGTCTCCATCTAAGAGGTTGGGTTGCTTCTGCCTGGGGATTGCATGCTCCTGGAATTTAAGATGAGCTACTTTGAGAGGGAAAAAATACAGAAGCAAAATGGAGATTAAATTGTTGTAGATTATAAGCTCTAAATAGTAAAGAGAGAAATTCTGAGTAACAGGAGTGTTTGCAGTGCCTTGCTCTGGGACCAACAAACATCTGGAAGACTGCAATAGACTCTAATTGGTGCTGAGGCTGCAAAGGGGAATGTTTAACTTCTCTTACACATTTTTAATGTGGTTAAAGCAGGTGGGCAGCCAGAAGCAGAGGTGTGATGTGAAAATGGACAGGAGATGTCTTATTTTCAATATTTGACAGTCATGGGATCCAGTGAGAGTGTGGTAAGCAGCTATTCCCACAACATGGCATTCTGCTCTTCAGCTTGTCAGAGTCTGCTCCAAATGGCATTTCTTGTCCCTCCCCACAAATGAGGCAGCAAAGTTTGCACAAGCTGCCCTGCAGCCATTTGAAGCCAAACAGGTGCTCAGCAATTCCTAGCAGAGTTTCCTTCCATCCTGCTTGGCTTCTATTCAAGGAGCTGATTTCTTCTCAAGAAGTCCTTGTAGAGACATCCCAGATTGCAGAAGTGGAAGATGACAGTTCCTGCCACCTGTGCCAAGGGGCTTCTTGTGCAGCAACACTCCTCAGCGGGGGGCACTGTCTGGGGATAATTGCCCCTCTCTGCCACCTCGCAACCTTGGCATTGTCCTTGTTTAATTCAGTCTCACTTCAGTTCCTGTCGTTATGGAAATGCTGCACAGAAATATTGCTGGACAGTAGCTGGTCAGAAATAGTTTGTCCTGTCCAAGGTTTATGCTGCAGCCACTGTCCTTCCATCCTACCTGAGGCATCTGTCTCACCCAGAACTGAAATACCAGCCATGTCACAGCTTCCAGCTTTGCCAGTGTCAGACTCCATCCAAACCACGTGTGGTGGCTGTTCCTGCAGCACATGAACCTGCTGAAAGGGGGGAGTGTCAGCACACACATGGCTCCACTGATACCTCTGTGGGTGAAACTGGAGTCAGCATCAACAAGTAAGACTGGGATAGGGAAGATCATGTTGGATCCCCTCCCATCTTCCCTGGTATAGTGAACTGTTTGCTGAGTTCACTATGCTAGGGAAGATGTGAGGGGATGCAACATGGCTTAAGCCTTTTTATTCATGGCTGTGCTTCTTAGTCTTCATGTTAGGAATTGTGCTTATTGTGAAGGGTCATGGGATTTTGTCAGGAAAGCTGGTGGAAGCACAACCAGGAGGATGGTCAATGCGCAGTAATAACCACGTGCTTGGTAAAAGTTGTTTGGAACTTTGCTTCCCAGGTCCAGGTCCCTTCTCCTTAGATCCCTGAAGGCTTGGAAGAACAGTGTCTCTTCACTGGATATACTACTAAGAAACTAACACAGTGATTAAATTATTAAAAGCACATAGAATTATCTAAGGTAAAATCAGGTACTTCTAAAAGCATTGTTAAGAAATACTATTTTGACACCAAGAATTTAAATCTTTTGCCATTGTCTTGAGGCCAAATGTTAACAGTCCTGTGAGATCTTGAGGTAAAGCGCATGCCAGCAGCTGTGGTGTGTTTTGACACCCTTAAAACAGAATCATGGAATCATTAAGGTTGGAAAAGACATCTAAGTTCATCAAATCCAATTGCTAACCCAGCACCGCCACCTTCACCACTCAAGCATGTCCCCAAGAGCTGCAATTAATGAAGGTTAGAGGAACTGGAATACTTTAACTATATCCCTGATGTGCTAACCAGCACATCAGACCAAGACCATCCTAGTTCACATTAAATCCAAACTGCTCCATCCTTGTCAGCACTTCTTGTCAGAGAAGACCCCATAACCAAGATGCTGTCCATGTAACCAGTCACTCCTCCCTTGCCTTACAGCTTTCCATTAGGAATGGGCCACACCAAATTCTTACACCACCTCTTTCCCTCTCCTGCAGTCCCTTTCTTTTTCAGCTCTTGCATTAGTGCATACAGTCTTGCAATCCCCTTCCCTACTGTCCTGATCCTACTCCCATACACAGTGTGCACAAGAATGCCCATACCCAGAGCTGATCCCAGACTGATCTTCATCTTTCCATGATCCCTGGGCACATCTCCCTGCTCCATAGTTACTCTGTACATCAGGGCCACAGGTTGCTGCTTCCTTCCTCTGCTCTGATACCCAGATGAACACACACACATTCCCACACATACAGAGGCTGTGTCCTGGGCATTTGTCCAGGGTGTCCACTCCCTGTAAGCTGTTCAGAGGATCACAGAGTGGTTTAGGTTGGAAGGGACCTTAAAGATCATTTAGTTTCAACCCCTTTGCCATGGGCAGGGATACCTTCCACTAGATCAGATTGCTCATGGCCCCATCCAGTCCGGCCTTGAACTCTTCCAGGGATGGGGCTTGTGTAATTGTGGTGGTGCTGGGTTGACAGTTACGTTGAAAGTCTCTTCCAGCTTCGATGATTCTGTGAACACGCAAGGCCATAGCAACTGTCCCTGTCCTGCCAAGGCAATCTCCCTGCTGCTGCCCACAGCACCAGTGCCAGTGGCTCACAGGGACTACAGGGCACCAGCTGCCCCAGTCCTGTTGTGTCCAAACCCTCTTTTGAGCTGGTCCAGCCCCACCCCTCACTGTGTGTATTCTATGAATGCTGTCTGTTCCCTATGGATGGAATGCTGCCTGTACCCTATGGATGGGATGGTGTCTGTTCCCTATGGATGCGATGCTGTTCTGTATGGGTGCGATGTTATCTGTTCCCTATGGATGCTCTATGTTCCCTATGGGATGTGATGCTGTCTGTACCCTATGGATGCGATGCTGTCTGTTCCCTATGGATGCAGTCTGTTCCCTATGGACGCGATGCTGTCTGTACGCTATGAATGCGATGCTGCTCCCTATGGATCCTGTCTGTTCCCTATGGATGCGATGCTGCTCTCTATGGATGCTGCCTGTTCCCTATGAATGCGATGCTGCTCCCTATGGATCCTGTCTGTTCCCTATGGATGCGATGCTGCCCTTTATGGATGCTGTCTGTTCCGTTTCCCTCGGCTCGGGCGGCCCCTCTCGCCGTCGCCAGGTGGCGCCGGAGCGCCGCGGGAGCCGCCTGGGGGCCGGGGACGCGCTCCTGGAGGGAGCACCCTCTGGCTCGGCAGGGAGATGAGGATTTTTGCCAGGGCGCGGGCCGTTCCGACCCCGGCATGCCACCCACAGCAATGCCAGAGTAAGGTTAAAGACTTCAGGCGCTCTGCAGGCTGAGCCCCTCAAGGCAGCGCCGGCGGCGGTGCCCGCCCGAGGTGGCGGTGTGGCCGCAGATGTCAGGCGCTCACCGCCGTCCAGGAAAGCGCCGATAAAACAAAGAGCAGTGAGTAATTTGTAGGTTCCCTTTGCGGCGCCCAGGCTGTTTGAGCGGTGCAAGTGCTCGGCGAGCAGGGGCAGGCAACAGCCCAGCAGCGCCCGACGGCGAGTGCCCGGAGCTGTCCCAGCGCCTTCCTGCCCGACACCGATCCGCCCGGCCAGGGCGGCGGAAAAGAGCAAAGCCTGGAGGTTTAAGACCGGGTTTTATGGCTGGGGGAGGATCTCGCCCCGAGACGGCCCTGCCGGTGCGAACAGAGGGAGGCGGAGGGCGGCGGGCCCCCGAGGTGCATGGCAAAGGATTTCTCGGGAAGAACGTGGCCAGCAGGTGGGAGTGGATCCTCCCCCAGGACTCAGCCCCGCTGAGGCCACATGTGGAGTGCTGTGTCCCGTTCTGGGCTCCTCAGTACGAGAAAGACAAGATGCTACTGAAGAGGGTCCAGTGGAGGACCACAAGGATAATTAAGGATCTGGAGCATCTCTCTTAGGAGGAGAGACTCCAGGAGCTGGGCCTGCTTAGTCTAGAGAAAAGACTGAGTGGAAATCTTGTCAATGCATATAAATATCTCCAAGGCAGGTGCCAGGGGGGTGGTGCCAGGTTCTTTTCGGTGGTGCCCAAAGACAGGACGAGGAGCAATGGCCATAAACTAAAACACAAGAAGTTTCACCTCAACATGAGGATGAACTTTCCTTGGAGGGTGGGCAGAGCACTGGAACAGGCTGCCCAGGCAGATCATAGAGTCTCTCTCTCTGGAGGGATTCCAAACCCACCTGGACGCGTTGCTGTGTCACCTGCTCTAGGTGACCGGGCGACCGGGGTTGGACCGGATGATCTCCAGAGGTCCCTTCCGTCCCCTAACCACCCTGTGATCCAGCGAGGCGTTCCGGCGCCCCGAGAAGGAGGCAGTGGCGGGCGCTGGAGCCGCCTCTGTCCCGCCCACTGCGGCCCGCCCAGGGCCCGCCCGGGGCCGGCTCCGCAGCGGCGGCCGGAGCTGCAGCCGCCGCCCGCTCGTTGCAGCGTCGGCGCTGCCGCGGTGCCCAGCCGGGAAGATGGCGCCGTCCCACGTCCTCAAGTGCTGCCAGAAGGTGCTGGCCTGGGTGCCCGTGGCCTTCATCGCCCTGGTCGTGGCCTGGTCCTACTACGCCTACGTGGTGGAGCTGTGTGTGTGTGAGTGGACCGGGAGGGTCGCGGGCGCCGGGAGCTGCCGGCCGGGCGGGCAGGACCCTCCGCCGGCCGCCTCTTCCCCTGCGCCCCGGCGGGCTCGCTTCTCCCTGCGCCCGCCTCAGGCTTTCGCTCAGGCGGCGGAAGGAGAGCCTGCCTCGGGCGCTCCCTCCCTCCCTTCCTCGCTGCCTCGGGGCCGGGTTTACCTGTTGTCCTCCCGCCTTCAGGTGCCTCATGGCGACGGGGTCCCGGCTCGGAGCCGCCTGTGGGGACGAGGGGAACGGGTTCGGAGGAGAGGAAGGAGGCCCCGGGTGCTTCGTCTGGGGACAGGGACTTCTCGAGGGCTCAGCCCCTCGTGTCTCCTCGTGAGGAGTTTCCCCTCTGTTTTACTGTTGTTCATCCATTTGATGGATCAAATAATTCCTTAAGGGTGTATAGAGGGTTCCCCGCCCTCCGTTTCATTCAGAAGCCCGGTGCCTTTGAAGCATTACGAGGCTGGAGACATCCAACTTAAGCGGGCTGGGGAAAGGATTTAGGGCTTACGGGGTTTTGTCAGGCCGTATCCAGGCTCGCTGGACGAGGATTCGTCTTTATATAAATCTGACTTGCGGCCGATGTCGGTCAGGGTGATATTTACCCTTTACTGTCTTCAGGAGGGAAGTTCAGTTCAGGAGGCTGTTGGCTTTCTCTGGGCAGGGTAAATGAAGGGGAACTGTGATGTGCAGTATTTATCAGACTTCCTGAAACTTGGAAGCAGCACAGGAAAACTAAGGAATGGGTTATTGAACATCTGATGTGTTTAAGTAAGGAAGCTGAAATGAAGAAAAGTACTAAGAACTATTTTAAGCTACATATAGGTCTGTCTAGTATCTGTAGGTCCTGGTACTGCTTGTTATTTGTGTAAACTACATGATATCCCCAGCTAGAAAAAAAAATGTTTGCATGTACTTTATATCTGGGTAAACTGATATAGACATCTTTCCATTAGCAATTATCAGTTCGGGTTTTTCTGCAATGACTGAGTATTTGGATAACTTTTCTGTATGCTGATGTTATTTCACAGCCTTTTGTATTTGGAGATCGGGACCAGAACATGAACCACTGGCAGAAATGTTATTTGCGCTTTAAATAGTAGAGACATAGCTGTAAAATAATGCTTGTTGAGGTGCTACATGAAATGTTGACATGATATAGTTGCAAATATGCCCGTGTATCCAAAGTTGTCGAATTATTATTGTTCCACTGTCTGTGTGAATAAATAGGTTTTCTGGGAAATCATGCTTAAAACTGTAAACATTTGAAAACAAATTTGAGTGAGTCTGCTGGAGGTCTGGCACATGGGTAGCTGTAACAGTAGTCCTGAAAGGGGCTGTGTGAGGTTACAGACTCACATTTTGCAAGTTTTCTGTACCCACTACAGTCTAATTAGTATGACAAAAGGCAGATTAGGGCTATTCTTAAACAAAGAACAAAACCTCAGGGATTAAGAGACTAGCCTAGGGTCGCACAGGTGGTCTCTGCTTGAATTGGGAACTGAGCCTCATGCTCTGAGTCCCAGCTGTGTGTCTTGATCACAGAGTAGGTCAGGACTAGGCACTGGTGAATGATTTCTCTAGAGTGGACATAGAGAAGCTGCAGAGAGCTCTTCTGAATTCATTAAGGTTTCGTTTGTGTGAAAATTATTGGGAGGATTGGCTCCTGTTAATGCAAGAGGTTTTGCACATCAAAGTCTGGTTTCTAGAAGACTGGCACTTTTTACTCCCAAATCAGCTCTATTAATGTCTGCACATACAGGTTTTAAAGAAAAAGCTTCATTTAATAAGCACAACATTTACTGACTTCTGTTGCTGTCACTGAATTTTCAGGTGTTATTTGTCTAAATCATGCTTGATGACCAAGGATTTTATTTGTCTTGTGAGTTTTTTCTGTTGTGAGTTTGGAGGTTTCTGGTTTTTGTTGTTTGTTTATTTTTAATCTGTTGATTTTTGTTTACACTCTTGAGAAAAAGTCATCTCGCCAAGGGAGAGGAAAGGGATTTCGTGTTTGAGTCTTTCGGGTGTTGTGGGTTTTTTCCTTTGTGTGTTTTTACTCTGCGGTTGAGTTCAAACCAGGATTGAGAGGATTTATAGCAAAATACAGGATTTTCTGTTTGTCTTGGCAGGTATGTTTTCCTTCTGCTGGTGCTCCCCGTGTTCTATTTGTTTTGGGAACGACAGCACTGTGTATTGAAGAGCAAGGATGTGCCTCCAGCACACAGCTAATGAATGAGGCGAGGGGCTGGCCTTTGCCGATGTTCACCTGTGGGGTGGGTGCGGAAGCAGGGCTTGTGGCTTTGGTAAGAGGCTGATGTTTGCCTCCTAAATGAAAGAGACATGGAGGAAGAAAAGCTTTAGAAAGGAGGAGACACAATAGAAAATTTCAAGTAAATACTGGGTAGAAGAGAAATTGAAACCCCACACACACCAGTTTAAGTTCATTCGTAAAAAAAAAATAGCTGTCAAGATGTGATGCTAACAAGGAAGCAGGAAGAGAGAAAGCCTTTATTTCCCCAGTTATTACTTCTTCCTGGTTTGGGTGTTTTACCTTTTAGTCCTTGGTCGTTTATTAAAGGTTGAACATATATTCAGTTAGATCAAGTGGGAAGCCAGGCTTAGTGTAGCATCATGAAGTAGAAGATGGTGAAGTTGGGGCTGCTTCTTTTGTCACCTCACCCCTTTTCCTTTCAGTTTTGCCTCTCTGTGCTGCTTGCCCCGCCCTCCTCTCGCTGGGGTGTTCACATATTGCTCAATGCCTTTAGGTGTCTGATGGATGCAGGCTTCTCTGTAATTCACTCCTAGTATGTATTTACTGGGTTATGCCTCTTCTCTAACCCTAAATTATAATACTTACACGCTGGCTGTGAACGTCGAGGAGGACTGGCGTGGATAAGATGAAAGGAGACTCATGAGCTTGTCTATTGTTTTCCTCCCATGGGAACTGCCAGCATCGTTCTGTCACTCTGAAGATGTTGAACACTGGCTTGTTTAGACCACTATTGCTGTGTAGTTGTGATCCATCAAGTAAATTAGCTATTAAGCTAATTGGAAAGGTGAAAACAGCCAAATGTATGTAAGTTGAAGGAATGTCAGCATAGTGTAAAAATTCAGCTGTATGTGTAGCTGAAGGAACTGCAAAAGACTCAAGGCAAGGTCTCCTTCAGAGGGCTTTTTTAAGTGTTTTGAAGTAGAAAAATCTGAATGAATGCTTTCATACTAGATTATTTCTTCTTTTCACACGTAGCTTGCCCAGAGCTCTGTTTGCAAGAAAACACCTAGCAGTACATAAAGGATGTTGTAGAATAGCTTTATGTTGGTGTAAAACCATTTCATGTGTTCCTTCATGTTATCAAAACATGTTTTGCTTTTAACATTGCTTTTGTAAACAATGGCTGTATTATGCTGCTGCTGAATTGGACTGATTGTGTTTGCTTACCACATCCCTCAGATGCTCGGAAAGAGTGAAGCGCTTCTCTCATGGTTCGCTTTCATTTGTGGCTGACTTGGATCTTGTTATCTATCCCAAACGTTTTTGGGGGTGGTGGGCTGTAATGCAGACTGGTTAGAGGGTGGTCACAAGACACTGTTTAGTCACATGTAGTTAGAGTTGGTGGGTGAAGTCAGCTCATTTCTTACAGGCAACCCTTCTGCTAAAACACTTGCAGATGTTGGTAGTGCAGTCTTGCACTGAGAAGAAGAGGAGGAAGCTAACTTTGAGTTGTCTGCGGCTCTTAACTGAAGTGTAGTGACTGGTGTTATTAAAAAGCAAAAAAACAACTAATAATCCTGATCAGGTTATGTTTTTACTACTATGCTGAAGACTACATTTTCTGAAAATCACAGTCCTGACTTTTCTCCTGAGCCAGGAGTTTTCAGGATAATGACTTGGTTTACATATTTAGTAGGCTTGTGACTGAATGAGTGTTTTCATGCCTCAGGGTCTGCAAAGTATGGAAAATTGTGATTTTGAAAGCTGTGGGAGAAACTAGCTGTGTATTCTTTTCATAGCATCTAGTTGCAGGAAGTTCGCTTTTTTCATACAGTGTAATGTCTAGGATGTCTAAAATCCTGGCAAACAAAGCAATTTGTAATTGAGAATGCATAACTTCATGTTAGTAGTACATATTATACTCCTTGCTGTTCCAGGACACTGCAGTGTCCCTTGTCAGTAGGGAGCTAGCTCTGATTTCCCCAAAGCACAGCCCTTGTGAGAAGCACATGGTGTGATCTGTTGTAACACTCCTGTCTGAGGAGCCTGTTGCATAAACACAGAGAAGGTAATTCCATCTGCCTCCTCCAAAAGAAATCTCCACTGAAAATGCTAATGCAATATCTCTCGAGCGATGGCAAGGTGATACCAACAGCAGTTCTGATTTCAAATTACTGGAAAAGCTGAAGTATCAGCACTGAGGTACAACATTTGCATGTTAAACATGTAAAAGGCATTCCCACAGGAAAAGAGGGTTATCTGTCAAGTAAAGGAAAGCAAATTAAACAGGTTAGATCATTAGTTAGTTAACTATGTTTATGTGCCTCTCATGAATTTTAAAATAAAGAAATTGAACCACTCTGCATACACTTAATTTTGTTGTAATCTCTCAGCATAAGCATGCATATTATAATCTTAAATGAGAACTTTTTCTGTTATTATAAATTATTACAATTCCTGTTGAGGTGCTCAGATTAGATACAGATTATTGGAAAGCTAAATGCTGAAGAGAAAGATTATCTTCTATGGTGCCCTGCACTGTATTGGTCATCCTAGTTTATAGGGACAGGTGGACATGTGCCTTTTATATGAAAATGCAATCTGCTCTCTTGGCAGTCCTCTGAGGAAAAAATTGTTCCAAATGCAACAGCCTGGTTTCTTGAGGAGTTATCTTGTGTCTGCTCTTTCTTCTGCCATCAGAAGGATTCCATCCCTGCCTCCCAGCCCTCTATCTGCAGTGCCCACCCCAGCCCCTGCATCTACTAAACCATTCCTGACAGCTCTGCAGTAGTTGGCATCTTTCCTTGATCCCTAATTACCATTTGGTCAAAAAGAAGAGTGGTGCAGTGGCCAGTTCGGTGTTGCTCAGCTCGCTCAGGGGACCAGGGAGAAAATGAGCAGCTGGGAGCTAACAGGGACTTCAGGCTTGTCTCTTCTACTGTCCAACAGCTTTGATGAGACTTAGTGGCACATACTTTGTGTGAGACCTACCCTGAGCCTCAGCACTTGTTTGAAACTGGTCCATGGGCAGAATGGTTTTGGAGTAGGGTAGAGAAGGGGCTTAGGGAAAGTAAGGAGCTGAGTAAGTGTCTGAGCTAAAGCAGGAACTCTTCCCGTCGTTTTACTTTCTTGTAGCCATGATCACTCATTGCTGCAGTGCTTCCTGATTGTCTTTTAGATGTGAACTGTAAAGCTTTTCATCTTGCTTTGAAAGGGCTTGGAGAGCATGAGTATTTAGTATTATGGAAAATAACTTGTCTCAAATTTTTCTCTGGTAACAGCAGTAGGAGATTTCTGTATGCCTCTAAAGGTAGAAGAGTGATCTAAATGTCACTTTCATTTTTAATCAGGGGTTTTGTGTTCCTTCATCACTTACAAGTCTCTGTTCTCCTACAAGATGCTATGGCTAAAAGGACCAGAATTTCAAGCATTTATTTTCAGTAGACATTACTTTGAGGTCATTGACCCTCTGTGTACAGTGAACTTTAGGTTCTTCTGTCTGTTGAAATTTCAGTAGTAAAAACTTTGTTCTCTACTGGTTCATATTTTTATGAGTTAATGTAATATGCTTTTTATAATCAAATAATTTAAGGGGTTAAAAGATGGGTGTCAGAGCAAAACTCTCATATACCTGTGAGAGTTTAAATACTTGGATGGCACTGGACCTGCTGTTACTCTTGGAACTTGGGACTGTGATGGAAAATGGGAGTAAGAGAGATTCTAACTGTCTGCCTAAAATTGTGCCTGTAAATGCTGAGAGTTCATGCCATTCATTTTTCACCCATTCAGCACATAATTGTTTGTTAAACAGTTTCCTACAACTGTAAGAGTTTACGCTGGTTTAACATGTACTTTCCTTACTAGTGTTACAAAGTGTAGGTTCCTGAAACAGCTTTTGTGGAGTTTTGGTCTCAGTCATTAGCTTCTTCCAGCTGGTGCATAATCTTCCTGTAGTAGGATGAGTATCCATTTTCTTTTTCTCACTAGAATGTGTAAAATGTAACAGAAACATTTGGGAAGTAAGCACAGACCACTTTTTTGTGTGTGTGTGTAATCTGAATCTCCACCACGGTGTGAATCAGGTATAAAAAGGATAACGAGATTGCAACAAATTCATTTGTTCTTTTAGCCACTTCCCCAGTATTACCTCCTTCTGCTGGCACTAAAGTGTTTTCTGTGGGATGTGCTTAACTCTTCCTCTCCCACATCAAGAAACAAACAAGACAGATTTTTCCCACTCTTCTGCTT
Source organism: Brachypodius melanocephalos (assembly GCA_013398615.1). NCBI lineage: Eukaryota > Metazoa > Chordata > Aves > Passeriformes > Pycnonotidae > Brachypodius > Brachypodius melanocephalos. The sequence goes on along the minus strand of VZSR01003803.1, from coordinate 13,531,648 downwards.
TCCTTCCTCACCACAATCTTCAGTGGAATACCTAATCTTAGACTGTCTTCCCTTATCTGGGCTAGAAGTCAAGTCCCCCTCTGCTTTTTCTTTTTTCCCAAAAGACCAAATGGCTCATCTGTTCCTTTTCCATCTTTTCTTTTGACTCTTAAAATTGTCTTGTGAGATTGTCAAAGACAAGTGGATCGCAAGAGCAGCATGCTTTGCCTTTGCAGTTTCTGCAGCAGTATCTCTGGTGCTGTAGATGGTGCAGCATTGTCTTAAATGTGAAGCATGGAACCATTTTAATCATGTGGTCTACAGACAGAGGGGTTCAAAGCAGCATTCTTTTGTTTGTGGTATTTCACTTGTGTATCTCGATGTGTGTTTGTCTCCAGTGTGGGGGATTTTTATGCATCTTTTGTGAAGTGCTAAGCACAAAGATAGCTGTTTGGGGAGGGTTGGTTTTTTTTTCCTTTTTTAAAGCCTTTTTGTGCCAAAAAAAAATTTAGAGCTTGAAGTAATTAATTTAGAATTAGACAAGCTGCCAGTGCAGAGGGAATGAAACAAAGTTTATATTAAATTTAAGTAACCTTGAAAGAAACAGACATTATTTGTTTGAGGAGACCTAAACAGTTATTGTATAAACTGGTTTGCAGCTGTGTGTGATAGACTTAAAACTTATGTCAAGTGCCTCATCTACTGCCTTGTCATGGGTGTGAATGCAGAGAACCTGTTACTGTACCATTCTTTGTGACAAGTAGTCATTGCTTTCAGCTTTGTCAAGTTTGGAGTAAAAAAAAGAGAGAAAGGAAGTGTATTTCCACATATTCTTGTTGCTTTGTGGTTGATTTAAGGTTTTCATTTCTGTTGGTTGTAACCTGCAGATTTACCCTGAACATCGCTGAAAGGTGCCCAAAACTTGGAGCAGAGTTTGGTTTCTGTTCTGTTTTGAAAAATCCTATGTGACTAACATCAAGTGAGTTTTTTAACAGTCTGAAAAAGGATGCAAGTTATGCATAGGATTTTAGTGGGGATGTTTTTTGTGTGTGTATTTTTATCTATTTAATCTGCTACTTCTTAAGTTTCATGTCGAGGGGTTTAAATAATTGTATTTTTTTAAAGTTTGACTTCAGCTTTATAATTGCATACAGAGATATTATGGCTGTGTTCCATGGTAGGTACCTGCTGAGATAAAGCTAAGGCAGCAAGTGGTGCAGAGAGTAGGCTTGAACTTCTGTAATAGACAAATTATAAATTTTGACAATGGAAAGCTTAAAGACCATTGAGTACTAGATTCAGTTATTTTTTTCTCTTTTGTGTGGCTATTTTCTGTTAACATCCTCAGAGCTGTAAATATCCTACATTTCTCACTACTTCCCACACTTGCAGAACCCTATTGCCTAGTTAAGAGTGGAAGCAGGAATCTGTTGGTGTGCAGAAGCAATGGTCTGGGAGAGCTTTTAGGCACATGCAGGGCCTCAGGAGCTGCACTTCCATGCTTCAAGAATTGTGGTCGTCTCCTACCACATGACAGCACTCTCCTCTTGCTGCAGGCCTGCTCTGGAGTCTTTAGGCAAGCAAATGCACACCCTGGTCCCATCCCAAATGATGCTTCTGTGTATCCTCGCAGGAGACAACAGGTTTAAGGGTCTGGGCCACCTCACACAGTTGTGGGAGTTTAGAAGCAATCACTCTCCTGATTAAACTTCCTGCAACTCACTGTGGTCACTACTTTTGTGTTAAACCAGCAGCAGCTCCCAAACATCAGCTTCCACCAGAGTGTCTCACTCGAGTACTTGACCTGTAACCAAGGATATTCTTGCAACTCTGTTACAGTGTATGATAGCCTAGGAAGATGGCAGAAGTGAATTCTCCTAGTAGGAGCCGTGCATGCATCAAGCCTTGCTTGTTTCTTGTTAGGCAGTGTGCCAGCCCTGCTGTGTTACATCCGGTGCTTTGCCCTGGGAGCCCTAATGGATCTCTGAGGGGCAGTAGGCAGAACTGTTCTCCCCTTGGCACACAGTGCATTGGGATTTACAGTATTTCAGTTAATGTTCTTAGAGTCCTGAGTTTATGCTTTCCAAGAATGTGTGGTGAACTGTCAGCAGGCAGGTGAACTCTGAGGATTTTTTGTTGTTGTTGTTTTATTTATTTGCTGGAAGCAGTAGTTACTGAATGAGAGCTCTTGGATGATAGGCTCTGCTCTTTTGTATGCTCGCCTCTCTGTTAGCTCTGGACTACGATCAAAGATGTTCTGGAGTATCCAAAAATCCCTTTGCAGTGGTTCATACACTCTTTGTGCTGTCATTTTTTTCATATTCCTAAGTAGTCTGGTACTTAAATGACCTGGTGCCACAAAATGGTGTAATTCTAACCTTGTCCTCTATTCAAAACTTTTTATCCTTTTATTACCAGTGTTTTTTTCCCTCTGCAGCAGCTGCATCTTTTATGTTCCTGGGGAGTTGCTGTTATTCCTTCCTTTTGTCAAAGAAACTAGAAGGTGTAGATTTAGCTACAGTTAAGCTTTGTCTCAGGATGTTTCAGTCTAAGTAAGGTTTAATGTATAACATTTTGTTTTACAAAAAGAACAAGCAGCAAAGCCTCCAGCATCAAAAGATGGCAGCATTTGTTGTCAATCAACTTGATAAGCCATATATAAACAGTTTCTCTAAATCACTATGAGAAATCTTTAAACCTTTGCTTATTCCATAAATATTTTTATAATTAAAAAATACTTAATATTTATTAGTATTTAGAAGTCCAGTTTGTTGAAGACAGGAGTTCCCCATCACTACTCCCCCACAACTGGTATACTTGTTTTTAAATGACAAGTTTTTCAATACAAAACATCTTTAAAGGAGCTTGGCTTATTGATATCTTGATAGGAATTCATGTAGATTACATTACTGACTGCTCTGTTGTCAATCTGTTGCTGGCTGAAAATTAGCTCTTATCATAGGTAGTTCCATATTTAACCTGAGGTGGCAAATACCAGTCAAACCTGACCAACACTGCAAACCTGAAACTTCATTTAGGGAATCCAGTGACATAATGCATGAGAGGAGATCAGCTTGCTGGGCAGTTTGATTTCCTCCATTACTCAGTGAACTTGGTGACAGCAAAATCCTCCTCTGAGAAAACAGAGTGCCTAATACTTTGTAAGGAGATTTACAAGGAGATCTTTCTCCACAGTTTTGCAGATAGATTTTATCCTAACATTTGGGGAAGTATTTGTTGCAAGTAAGTAGGCAAGGAAGCAATTGATTTTGGAAGAGTCTGGAGCCAAACATGAGGAAGGTCTCTGCCAGCTGCTGACTGTTCTCACGGCTGGGTGAGAGTTCAGGTCTGCAGGTGACAGCAGCTGTGTCTGGAATTTTTGTTCTCCGTGAACTGACACCTCTGCTTTCCTGCCATCATATCTCACAGCTGTGTGGAATGGATAAATAAAGACTGTTGCTTATTTTCATCTGTCTGGTGTAGAAGTAAATGGATTTACTAGTCATGTCCTGAGCCATAAGACAGTCAGCTTTAAGTGACCTTTATATTCAAGGCAGGCATTGACTGGCAGTCACAAACTGCAAATTAGTGTTCTTTTTATCAAAAAAAGTGGTAAATTGTTAATTACTTGGAAAATACTGTTATGAAAATGTTGGTTGGATGGGATTTTTGCTTGCTTTGTTTTTTACTTCGTATCTACTGAATTTCTGGTATTATCTACTGAAGTTTCTGATATTACCTGCAGAACACCTGATCTTGTGCAGGGTGTGTAAGACAGCTCTGTACTGCACAGTGTTTGTCAACACCAGCTGATTATCCTGTTTGTCACTCCTATCTCTTGCAAGTGCTCTAGTAGTGTCAGCTACAGAACTACTGGAGTTATTCCTAACACAAAAAGCATTTTCACATGTGCAGATACTTGAGTATAGTGTTACTATGAGCTTGATTTGGCCAGCCTGAGGATAAATACCTCTCTTTCAAATGTAAATGTAATTAATTAGTGGTGTGGATGCTAGCTAGCCCCACTCAGATTTCTGAGTTTCCAAGCCTTTCTATCCATTCTGTTTTATCCTATTCTCTGATGTGCCAGAGAGAACACAGCTCACTGACTGATGCAAGTAAGAGCTCTCTTTGTCTTTCAAGAAGAAACCAGGCTTTCTTTTGGCTCTCTCTGATAGCTTAAAGGCAATATTGGAAACAATTTATGCACAGCACTTCCATGCTACTGAGCAATAAAGCTGTTACTGTTATGATAACGCAGAATTTTTGGTAAAGAATGAAGTCCAGTAATATGAGTAACCAGCTGAAGAAAGCGTGCAGAAGTAATTCTAGGGTTTAAAATCCATCAAAATGCAAATAGAATGAGCAGTGTCAATAGTGATTAAATAGCCGAAGAAAATCAAGTTACATTAGGGGGGTTTTGAGCAATTATGGTAAATTGAAAGTGAGTAGTGCTTCTTGGGGAATAGGACTTTTCAGGGACGGCTCTAGCATTGCTAGAGCTAAATGCTAACTTCATATTTAGAAAAATCCTTTAGTTATTTGGGCTGATACATCTCTTAATACACTATAGTTGGTGTGTATGCAGGTGTGGGACTGAGGTTGATCTGGCAACACTTCCTTCTGCATGCTGACCAAGTGTAACTCTTTGTTTCGAAGTCATTTAAATAGTGCAAGCACCCTTGCTGAGAATACCATTAGGAGACCTTTGGTGTAACTTTCAAGAATATTTTGTAGATGCAGAGGTAAGGAGCCATCTGTAGGATTTTTTGGGTTCCAGAAGTCAGCTGCCTTTGTGGGTATGTTTTTGAACTGTGGAAGTGGTAGCACAGAATTTACTGTTCCCACAATACGTGGCAGAAATCTTCCCAGTTGTCATAGCTAAATTCATTGCTAGATGTAACTCAGTACCCAAGAAGTATCTTGCATTTCTTATGCTAATTTCTGCTGTAGACTGTTTGTATTTATGCATATACTCTCTGCATTGAGGCTGAAAAGACCTTGGCTAAATAAAAAGCAGCTTCATTATTGTGATAAGAGAGTATTTTCTGGGGAGCAAGCCTCTGGCTGCTCTAAGTTACTTGTTCTAGTGAAAGAATCATTTTCATATTGTTTAAACCATAAATCATAACGATAGCTGGTACCAAATAACAGAAACATTCTGCAGTGTAGCTTGAACTGCCTTGTTTAAAATATTAATTCATTTTGCCTGTCCCTGGGATAGTGCTTCTTTGAATCATGCAGCAATGGGTATGACAATCATGAACATAGGAAATGTGGTCACGAAACAGAACATCCCCCTTTGTACCAGTGTCTCTTCCCTGGCTGCATTTTCTTCCTCCTGTCTTCCCATGCCAGATTTCTAAAACACATGCACTACCTGCAGTGCCTTTGAAGGCATCCTCTTGTGATCACTTGAAGTCACAAGGCAGCTCTCTCGAGTGCTCTTGCTGAGCCCAGGGTATGTGTGGAGTTTGGGCTCATGTGCTTTAAGGCATCAGTGGCCCTGACAGCATTTCTTTCCCCTCTCATGGATGGGTATGACCCAGGACAGTGAGAGGCCACTCGCTGCCATTCCCCCTTCACCCCAGCAATGCTCTGCAGTTTGTGGTCAGACAAACTTGTAGTATGGTAGCTGCCAACTGCATTGGTAGCTCAAACATGACCCCAAGTGTCTGAGAAGGCAAGTGATCGCTTTTGCTCTGTCTGCCACAGGGGAGTGGATAGATGGTTAAGAGGGGTAACTTTATACACCCTTGCAGCAAGAGTTGCCCACCACAGGCCACACCTCGGAGCCAAGCATCAGACCTGGCTGACGGTGCGGCCGTGCTGCAGACCAGCCCCAGGCAGTGCTGCTGCTGAGGCACATGGTGTGGCAATGTGACTCTTCCTGCTGGCTCAGCACAAAGACCAGTGGAGCCACATCTCCTGCAGCACCATTCGATAAAATGGTGCTTTCTAATCCCCTGACACGGCACTGGGAGCAGGTAAACCTCTGTCTTATTCCTGAATATGTGAAGTTGAAATACATCGGTCTAGAACTGTATGAAGGTAAAACAATTCTAAGCTCATATGGCTCAAATTTCTGTAAAGAGCATTCATGTTCTTTGAGTGTGGTTCCTGGACCCGTAGAGCCTTTTAGCAGGGACCTGGCAGTATCTTCCTGTGTTGGCTTTTGGCTACATGATACTGTCAACTCAGTCATCTTGAGTCGTTTTTCTAAAACAACTTCTGGCTTTTAAGGGAGGAGAGCACCTAGTGAAGTGCCTGCCAGTTGGGAAATAAATATCTCAGTGTGGGAATGTTACAGAATAAAGGCTTTTAGAGAAGAGTGGAGAGGTGCTAAGGTCTTTGTGTTCAGTTGCTGCCCTGTAACAGAAGCCAAATGAGTATTTGCTTGAGGAAATTTACTCATTGTCGTGCTTGTATCAGTAAATAGTGTTTCTATCAGCTTCTTGTGAGTGATTGAGGTCTGCATTTGCAAATGGAAATTATGTAAGCGTAAACCTAAGTTACACTTTCAAGAAAACGCCATTTTCTGAACAAATTAAACACTGAGATGATGTCAGTGGTGCTTGCCTTTGCAGGCGGGGCAGTGCCTGTGGGGGATTTCTGTTGAATTTCAATACTGGTAACTTCTGGAAATATGAGTGTGTGTGTATACATATGTGTGTGGATGTATAGGTGTATGTATGTGTGTATATACATATTTATTTATACCCTTTTCATTAAAAGCTGAGAAAAGTTAAGGCTGTGCATCTGGTGAAAGGATGCAATTGCACTTTTATCACTCCTTCTTCCCACCCTTAAGGAATGTCAGCCAAAATGTGAATGTTACTTTGAATTTTGTGGAAAAGCTGGAATAACCAAAGTATGACTCCTGCTAAGAGCCATCGTGGGCGTGGATGGGGAAATAAGCATAGCACTTCAGTAACAAGATCAGTTCTTGTCTTTTGCTGTACTTCTCTATTAGCTGGAGTTAAATTTCTTCCTCTGCAAGAAGCATATCTAGCTTTGGTTGGAGCATACCTTTTAGGGAAGTAGGAAGATGTGATTGGGGGGGCGGGAGGGGGGCAATTCATTCCAAGCTTGAAGGCAAATGTCTTCTCTTTGAGCATGCATCTTGCAAGGTCTTGGGAGATCATAGCACCTCTTTGCCTCAGAATACAGAGATTCAGAGTTTTTCCTATTATGGAGTGAGTTGGAAAATGCTTGAACATTTCATAGCAACCCTGAAAATAAGCCTGAAACTAAAAGCAAACCAGCTCCCTAACATACTTTTCCTTCAGAGATGAGATATTCTGAGAGGTTTCCTTGAAGCAGCTTTTTAAAAATGCTCCAAAGCTTTCTGAAGTTGACATTTCTATCAGTTCACACTCCAAGAGGAAAGCTTCCAACAAGTGCCATTTTCCTCCAGTTTCATTTGTTATACAGCGAATGGTGTCCCTGTGTCTGCAGGATTGTTTCCTGTGATTAAACTGTCGGCTTCTGCCTCTTTCATTCTTGTGACATAGGTGAGATGAAAGATAACAGACAGCAGTGTGCAGAAGAGTATCTAGGAAAGTGTAACCAACAACTGGATCCATAAAGGAAAAAGTATCTTTGTTGCCTGGAGTGATGCTAGGTGTCTAAATCAAAACTAAGGCAACTTTTTCCTCTGTGAAAGTCAAACGTGCAATTTCTGCTTGTCCCCTAAGTGGACAGAGTTATAAAGTACATTTGAATCCAGCCTAACAAAGGCTGTATGGTGTATTTTGGAGATAGTATTCTGTAGAAAGTGATCCCACATACTTCAAATTGTGTGCTTCATCCTTTGGGGCCCCAAAATATTCAATGGACCAGCTGACAGTGTGTTGCACCTGTACATCCCTGGGCAAGCTGCAGCAGCATGAAGTTCAGTGTAGGCCTGTCCACCTCTCTTTACAGGCAGGTTTGCTGCACTTCTTCCTTAGACTGATTTTGGAAACTCTGAGGTAGTGGAAATAAAACTCTGCACTGCAGTCAGACCATGCTTGTTCACTTTGTTCCACTCCCCTGGTGCTGTAGCACTGAGAGGTTTAATCCTTTGAAATTCTGAGGCCATAGTGAAAACTCCATGTGCCTGAGCATGCAAGTGCCTGCTTCTGAGCTCTTTGCATTGAAGTAAACTGCAGCTTTTACTGTCTGGTCATGTTTTATCCTTCCCTGGCAATATCCTTCTAGAACTTCCTAAGTCTTCTCACAAAACCAGGAACCTAATACTAAGAAACAAATCCAAAAATTTCTTTTTTCCTTTTGTAGCTGAGCAATAGAGTGATATGGCAATGTATTTTAAAAACCTCAAAAGAGCAGCTGTTTTACACCACTTATGTTTCTGAATCACAGACAGTTTGTGTTGATTGCAGGGCTTAAGGCATTAACTTTTGCTGATGCATCTGTCTAGTGTATAGATGCTGTTGCATCCTGAGATTAACATATAAATCATAAGCAGTGTTTATTCTGTTTTTAAAAAATCAATAAATAAAAAGGCAGTGCTGCCTTGGGATTTTTCCCCCATCCCATGCCCCAAACAAGAAATCATGTTTCAAAAATGTTTAAAGTCAAAATGGTACTAATTTAGGAGAAGCTGGCAGTCATATCTGAACATCAGAAGCAGTAGAGGAGAAAAGTGATAGGGAGCAAACTTGTAACTGCAGGCCAGGGATGGGGGCCACAGTGGCAATGTCATGTTCTGTGAGGTTTTTTCCCTTGATGTAGAGTTCAAAAGCAAGAATTGGTTTCTTGCTTTTGAAAGCTTCTAGTTAGATGCCCTGCCTAGCAAATACTTAAGTCTTTTTTTATATAGGTTGAGTATTAACTTATGTGAAGAAAGGGTTTGCTCTGGTATAAAGATCCTGTAAAACTGTTCATGGGTCATCTGCTGAGTGAATTTGGACTAGTAGATTTGAATTTGCTGTTCATTTAATCTGCTTGATAATGGGCATTAGAACAGTGAAAAGGATAGAAAGAGTAACATTTAACTTGCATGAGCCTCTGAGACAGGAGAGAACAGGATGAAAATCACAAGCATGTCCATGTTGGCTTTTACCTCAAGCTGCAGGAATTTCTCAAATGAAAACTGTTTTACACAGTCTAATAACTGCATTCTAACCTAAGGGACCTATGTATGAAAGAGAAATTATCTTCCTGGTGCTGTGAAACTTAATTAATTTTTTGAAGGTTATTTAGAGATCTTTTTGATGAAGTCCCACGTGTGATAAAATACTGTCTTTTTTTTTCTTTTTTTTTTTTTCTTTTTTTTTTCTTTTTTTTTTCTTTTTTTTTTCTTTTTTTTCTTTTTGTCTTGTTTTTGCTTGTAAAACCTCTTCATTATTTTGAGTCTTCAAACATCAGATTTGGCTTACAGCTCTATTTCGTGCTGGGGGCAGAAATGAGGCTACAAATTAAGAAGTACTTTAACCAGAATTACCTCCAAAAAGATTTCCTGAAGTTTTATAGATAACTATGTTCTCTTGCTGCCAACAGAGGATGATTAAGAACTTTTTTATATTTCTTGTCCAAGGAAATACATGTTTATGAATGAATGTATGCAAAGGTGTTTACTTAAGATATGAGAAGACAAAGACAAAGCTAAATCTAAAGTACTTTTAATGGTTTTTTAAGTTAAACAAACATACTCTCCAAGCTTATTTTACTTTTCATTTTTTAATAATTTTTGTCTTCTCCTTGAATTTTTGAAAATATTTTAAGTGTAGAAATAACACATTAGTAAAATTTTAAGCAAAAACACTCACAGGATTTGCTTTAAAAATAAATCGGCTTCTGAAGCATGCAGTAGAGTTTCAGGCAGAAATATGGAACAGGCTGTGCAAGTGTGCATAACTAATGTGAAATGAAGCTGTTCTTTAGGATTGACCTCCTTGAGTTTGAAGCCAATGTTGTTCTATTCCAAATGGTAATTTCTTCCTACTTTAGGTGGAAGGAACCAGAACCTTTTCCATTAACTTTGCAGAGACAAAGTTAATGTACAGACAGAGGGTGGATATTTAATGGAAAGGGAAGGGGGCAAGAAAGAAAGATAAAGCTCTAAAACATGTCTGAACAAAAAGAGGTCATCTATACATTGAGATATTTCCTCATTTTGCCTCCTATTGCCCATAAAAAGAGGCACAGGTGTATAACACAGTTGTAGACCCTTTCCCTGTAGGTATCTACAGATAAGTGACAGATGCCACCTCTGTAACTAAGCAGCCCCTCAGAAGGAAGTCTGCAATGCACACTCAAGCCCTGCAGATTTAAGAGTCCAATGTGCATCTGGAAGAAGCTCTTTTGAATTGTTGCACAGTAGAAATGAATTAATTTGAATTAATGACAGTAGAAATGTCAGAGCTGGGAGAGGGGAGGCAGTGTGTAGTGAGGTAAACTGCAGGAGGCATGGTGTGCTCTGTTAAGATTTTGCTCATGCTGGTGATCAGAAGCTTAAATTTGCTGTATAAGATGGAGTCAAGAAGCATCCTTTCCTCATTGAGTTTCAGTGATTCAGTGTCCAAGGAAGAGATCCAGCAAGGGAAGTGATATGAGCACAGCAGCCAGCAAGTACAGCAGCTCTCCGTTCAGCATCATCCCTGAACTGATAAACTGAGTGTGAAGGTTTTGGAGAAGCCTGAGGGCAGGAAGATGTACTAGTCAGGCAGTATACAAGGTAGATTTGAACAATGGGATTTGCTGTTGGCATAAAAGGAGATGAGGCTATAGGAGATAAGGAGAGATTTTAACTATGCCTGAAGAATTCAGGTCGGGGGGGAAAAAAAGGCAAAAAATAGTATGTGACAGGAAGAGAGAAGTGGGGGATGAGGGGCAGTTAAGGAAGTAGGTTAAATGTAACAGTTTCACAGGGATTTCTGTAATAAGTTTTAATTTCATTTTCTGCTTTCCAGTGGTACACCTGTTGGCCTAGCTGTTAACGCTAAAAAAATTACTTAAGTGCCTATAGGAAGGGGAATATGCATAAATCTGTCTCATTGTTGTCTGTGGAGTGTGTTCCCTTCATTAGCCCAGGGAGCTAATGCATCCCTTCAGCTCTTCCAGTAACTCTCCAAGCATCAAGGGCTTTGATGGAACAGGAGGAATATTGACTCCTGTTTTACCCCAGTGTTGGGTAGGGAGGCTCTGCTAACACCTGAAGTATGCTTTGGAACAAGTCATCTACCTCATATATCTCACTTTTAGCCAATTATTTAATTCTGTACAAATTCACCTAACTTTTGTTTTTTTTCTCTTCCAGTTACTATTTCTTCAACTGCTGAAAAAGGTAATTTTTTAAAAGTTTTTATGAAGATGTGAATAGCTGCTTTGCATGCAAATCCTAAGGGACACAGAGTTTGAATGTACTCCTTTGTGTGTGAGCTCTGTGTAGTGAGTAGATTAGTGCTAAGAAACAAGGTAAATATTGTACAGTTGAGTCTGTTTTGTTTCTAATACCATGAACTTGGGATGATGACAAGACCCGTGACTAATGCAAGTAATGCAACTATGATTTAAGTTTGCATTTATTTTTAAATGGGTACCTACTAAGAACAGAAAAAGGAGACGAGAGAAAAAAACTGCCGCACATCTACAATTCCATTTTCTGTTTAGGCTTGTGACCTAAAAGACTTCTGGAAGAGGATAAATTGTTGTTGTACTGCTTAATATTTTCCAAATAGGTTACCAAATTCCTCAGAACTCCATTCTTAAGGAGTAGTTAGAACTGTGCAAAACACAACCATTTCAAAAGTGGCTACACATTATAATTTTAAATCTCAAATGTTTGAGGCCTTATTTTAAGAAATTTTAATCTTTATATTGGCTTTAGCAAGGATATGCCACAGTGGGTAGTAGTACACAGTGGTAGAGATACAAACTACCCAAAAATAATTCTAGCCTATTGTTGCTGATATATTTTTTGAGAGTTCATTCCAGTTTATGGGGGAACATGAGTGGTAGATTAAGCACAGATTTGCACTTTAACTATCCACAGAGGACTGTTTCAGATTGGTAAAAGCTCTCATCTCTTAAATATTTTGCAAAAGAGCACAGAACTGGAAGCTAATCTAGCAGTTTTCTTCCTGGTGAACATCTACCAGAACACTGTAAAAAGAAGGGATCTTGATGGAATGTGTTGTTTTTCAATTTCTAATGGAGAGCTGAAAGAGTAGGAAAACCTTCAAAATGAACTGTAAGCCATTCAAGATGTGAGCTTGTGTTACACTGGATTTTTTCATCCCATTTTACAGCTGGGCTTTACCTTGACTTCACACAACTCTGCAAGTTGCTGCTGTACTTGCTGTTGACCTGTAGATGATTAAGTTTGGCTTTCTAATTTCTCTTGGAAAGGCAAGATCCATGTATCAGTTAAGGCAGTCTGGCAGAGCAGTATTTGTGTTACAAAGATCTCCATTTCAAATGCAGTGCCTATCTGACTGAAACAGGTTCTTCTAAATCTACCAGAGAAGGAAAAGCAAGATTAATTAATGAGAGTGAGAGTATCACTGGAACCTGTTAGGCTCTTAATAGTTGTCACCTGCACACTGCTTGTACCTCCCATTCTGAATCAGGTCATAGGCCTCCTGTATGCATGAATTTATCAACCATGAAAGTTGATTTTATAATGACATGTGGAGTCTTTTTTTCACTTGAAAAGAAAGCTGGCATAAGTTTTCTAAAGTTCTTACAAGCCAGCTCGCAATAGCCAAGAATCAACATCAGAAGAGTTGAAAGACCAAAGTACCAGAAACATTGCTATGTAAATCAATAATGTGCATCTTAGCAAGTGTATTTTGCTCCATAATTCAGTGTAATAAGTACTGCAGTAAAGTGATTTGAATATAATGACAACTTTTGATTAAATTAGTGATGATTTCTTCACCCTCTTAAGGCTCATATTTTCCTTCGTTATTTTATATTCTTGTCTAGTTTTATATCCATTAAGATAGGAGAAGAAAGTAAACTCTGAATCTGTGATAACAGCGTAATATACTACTGTTATATATTATTGCCTCTCTGTAATCTGACTCTGTCTAGGAAGTAGTATTAAGAATGATTCAGAAAAAAAATGTTAAGGGCAAATCTTAGGAGGGCTTAGCATATTTTAGGAAGATTCTGAGCGCATTCTTAAGACATTATCTTCCTGAGGCCATAAATTTGGTATAGGCATCCATCAATGCCTTTAAAGAGAACTGACTTCACTTGGTCACAGCATGGCACCAAGAATTCTGGATTGCCCTAGTTTAACCAGGACTTCCTTGTGACTCTTGAGTCTGGCTAAACTGGCAGATACTGGGGCTTGAGGCTTTTGTTGTATTTTCCATCTAGCTTGTAATTACAAGAAAATGAGCTGACTAGGAATGAATCTGGTTTACATTTATACTGGAAACAGATGCAGGATGCTTCAGGGAGTAGTCTGTAGAAGAGCTACTGATATCCAAAGTGGTGGGTAGATGGACTGTAAAGTAAAGCTGTTTAAAATGGTATCTTCCCTCCCTCTCATTTCCTGGGGAGCACTGACAGGACAGTTATTTGTAATCACAGTAGGAATGACAGCATGGGAGTAGGAGAAGAAGCAAGAATTTATTCAGAGTGAAGCCAGTATGGACTGCCAATTGCAGGGTCTTTCCCTGGATGGTGCCCATCATTGGCTACTGTGTACTGGCCCTTGGCTTTTAATGATGGTGACAGATTGCAAGATCTCAGATACATGAAAAGCACTCTAATAGCTGCCTCTGTCTAATAAATACTGGTAGCACTGCCACAGATCTGTACCTTTGATGCAGCCAGCCACGGTCCCTGTCATTCTGTATGTTTTAGGGGCATTTACAACCTGTAACAAAGCTTTGAGGTTCTGCTGTTTGACACGTTGTGTGTGCACTAAAAATAATCCTTTGAAAGAGTCTGAATTCTAGCATGATTTTTATGGACAGAGTAGAACTGTTTACTGTGTAAGTTAGTTTTGCTGTGCCTTGCCCTCCCCTGTATCTCATTTCCTCTTTCCTTCTATTCAATTTCTCTCGCCCTCTTCTCCACCAAAGTTCTGATCTGTGCCACTGATTCCACTCTAGTTTTATGTCCTTTTCTCCTCTCTTCCATTTTCTCATGCTTTAATTGCTTAACTATATTGTGTTTGAATGTAGAGTATGTTTTTAATAACAGAAAACTTCTAATAATGCCTTGCCTACTGCACTAATGCACAAGCTCTTTCCTATCAGGAGACAGATTTAGAATAGCTTTAGAAAAGGGTTTTGTTTCTGGCATTTTCAGTCAGCTCCACAGCTGAAAATTTGCCAAGTCTGCCTGTCAGGTTGGAGCAATCAGAGGCAAAGGTAAAAATAATAATTCTCTGATGAAAGCTCAAATGCAGTTTGTTTGTTTTCATGGCAATAAACAGTGATAATCCTGAAAGATGATAAATTAAAGCCATGTCTTCTGTGACTCTGCACAAGCATTTTCTGAGCTGTTGGAGGTTCCCAAAGTTTTGAGCCTTTTTTGCCATCCATGAAGTACATTGTACAGATTCTTAAAGGACCTTATCTGTACAGAAAAGTAGGCCAAATTTCCTACTTAACTGCAACTGAAGATAATATAAATGACGATAATATAAATATTTAATATGATTTCTCCAAGACTTGCTGTTCTGGCACAACTGATCTGTTTCCTCTTGACAAGTGATAAAAGAAACCACGAGAGGAAACAAGATTGGAAGGAGCTTCCTGGGTCATAAAGTCTGGATTTCTGGTCTTTAAGACAGCGATATCATGCAGATATCATTAGAAAATTTATTGAGCTCCCTCCTATTTTATTGCCACTGTGACTGTAATAGGACTTTTCCAGCTTGTATTTCTCAGATGATTTGAAAGAAGATAGCAGGAAAATCTTTAACTCGCATCTGGCATGACTGGAGTGCAAACCTGTTTGGGGATTTTAACTGTCATTGATGGCCAGTGCCTTCTGTAATGGCACAGAACTGGGCTGTTTCTACTAGAAGTAGAAACTAAATTGAATTACGTAGGTCAGTAAGTAATCAATTACTTTGTGATAATCTAGAACAGAATTACAGCATCATCTTCATCCAGAAAGGTTAGTCACTTACATGCCAGAAGTGAGGCTGGGTTCTGTCCTGAGGAAAGACATGTTACAGGGACGTGGAGTGATAGGACAAGGGAGAGTGACTTCAAACTGAAAGAGAGCAAGTGTAAATTAGGGATTAGAAAGAAATTCTTTATTGTGGGAGTGGTGAGGCAGCAGAGAAGTTGTAGATGCTGCATCCCTGGAAGTGTTCCAGGTCATTTTGTGAACATATAATAAAAACATTGTTTCCTTGAAGAAGAGCAGCCATCACATTTGGGGAGTGAAGGTGGATGTTTATTTTTTTTCAAGTGAACAATCCTAGAGTGCTAAGTGTAGTGGTTTAGCCCTCCTCAAAGATCAGGGGGTTTATTTCTTGTTCTTTTCAGCTGTATTCACTGAATTCTTATTTGTATTTTATTGCAGTTGTCTACCTTGTAGTTTTTCATCTGTCATTCGTCATGTTTGTATGGTCCTATGGGAAGACAATTTTCACATCTCCTGCAACCCCCTCTAATGAGGTAAATATATTGTTAGGAAAATGCCAATGCCATTTTTATAAATAGCTGAACTGTTTTCAGTGATGAAATTTGTTTGCAGTACTGCATGATTCACCTTTCCCTTCTCATTGTCTAAAATAGAACAGCATGACGGTGTATCATGAATGAAAATGATCAAGTTAGTCTTAAAATACCATGTGCTTTGTGTCATGACATTTCCTTATACAAAATGTGTGTTTAAATCATCACCAGTTTGGCAGTCTTGTACAGTGCTATGCCATGAAGTAGCTTGCGTGAAACCTGAAATTTTTAGAACTGATAAATGAAATACAGTGACAACGTTTTTGTTTCCTTTTTAGGCAGTTTTTACCATTGTTTGAGTAACAAAGGGTAGTAATCCATTCTGTACTTATGACCTGGAGGACCGAACCCACTTATTAGTCAAGAGTTAAGGTTTAGCAACACTGGCACCTGACTACGTAAAGAAGCTTTATATAATAGCAAAAGAATGCATGATGACTGTAAGAAGTTTCTTTTTGAAAAAGAACCATATTAATTCCAATAAGCCTGAGATGGATTACCTTGTTTTCTATTTTCTCTAATGTGTGTGTATGTAAGGATTAAATATGGGCACTGAATTTAAAATATTGCACTTCTCTTCCTTGTTTTTACAAAGCTTTTAAACTGCCTAAACAGTTTGAGGGGTTGGTTGCTCTGTGGGGGTTGATTTTTTTATTTTGTTTTCAGCAAGACTGACATTCAGTGCTAGTGTCAACCTTAAACATTCTTGAGACGAGTTATCCCCATGCTTTGAAGAGAAAGGAAACGCTGTTCTGTAATGCTTAATTACAGCTTAGAGATCTGTGTGTTAAAGCTACAGAATATAAAGTGTAAAAAGCTAAACACTATTCTGCTGTTTAGCTAAGCAAGAAGTCTAAATGTAGCTGTTGAAGGGTCTGGAGCACAAGGGCTGTGAGGAGCAGCTGAGGGAGCTGGGGGTGTTCAGTCTGGAGAAAAGCAGGCTCAGGGGAGACCTCATCGCTCTCTACAACTGCCTGAAAGGAGGGTGCAGCCAGGTGGGGGTCTGAGGTAGTAAGTCATAGGACAAGAGGAAATGGATTCAAGTTGCACCAGGAGAGGTCTAGATTGGATATTAGGAAAAATATCTTCACTGAAAGAAGAAGAAATTGTCACAAGCACTGGAACAGGCTGCCCAGAGAAATGGTTGTATCCCCATCCCTGGAGGTTTTAAAATATCTATAGATGTTATATACATCTAAACATCTATAGATGTTATAGGTTTGGGGATGTGGCTTAGTGATGGACTCGGCAGTGTTGGGTTTATGGTTGGGCTTGATGACTTTAGATGTTTCCAATCTAAATGATTCTATGAATTGCTAAACCTAAAAATACAAAGGGGCTTGGCTTTGGGGTCATTTGGGTTTGCTTTTTCTGGGATGGTTTTGTGGAAAAATTATAAAGTTAAGCCCATTAACTAGTTAAAATGTGGTTGAAATAGTGTTATTCTATTTATGAAGCTGTTTGAACTAGAGCTGCTCTTAATGCTGATGCCTAGTAACTTTGACTGCTTGAATTCTTCATTAATAGCAAGCTTTTTCTGACAGTGCTTTTCCTGTAGTTAAAGTGATGATGTAGCAGGCTTTTTGTATTCAGCAAGTGAAAGGGATGGCTTGGGCATATGGCATGTAATGAATTTTTTGTATATTAACTGTGGAGATAGATCTGATGCAATAAAATTTTCTTCTACAGCTAGCTTTAAATGAAAAAAAAAAAGGACAAAAAACCTCTCCTACCAGCACAACAAAAAACACACTAACTTTTTTTTTAAAAAAAGAAAAAACCCAACCAAATTAAAAATCCATTACCGCTTTTTCTGGTTTTAGGCAAATCCCTTCTGTTCATGTACTAGTGAGTAATTTATGATGATTATACTTAAAAACAAGCATGACTTCAGAATCTCTCCATTGTGTGAGAGTGTAAATGTATATATTTTTAGTAATTCAAATTGGCCATTCTTGCAAAACAAATAGCATCCTGCGATCTTACTATTGAACTAAAAAAAAAAGATTCTGCAGCTGCTGTCTTAGTGTAATCCCTGTGCATTTGTCCTAAGAAAGAACAATCAGCATTATACAAGATCCAGAAAGAGGAAGGAAACAAAGGGATTCTTTCTGTTTTCAATAAGAACTGCTGGAACCTCATTGGGAATTCTGTTTGCTGTGTGGTAACAGACAACTTTTGATGTCTTTGAAAATATCCTGCTATTGTCCTGAGCGATTGTGGTCTCATAGCCCTATTAAGTTCTGAAATTAGAACAGAAATGTAGCTTTTTGGAAAACCAAAATCCTATCCAGGATTTTTGGAGTAATACTATGATGTTACATGGACAAATTTAAAAAGTTTTAAATCTTGTTATTGGGTTACTTTTCTGTGCACTAATGGTTTCTCTTGAAATGTTATCTAGAGGGAGTACTCATGTTTCTTGCAACCTCTGCTTGATTGCAGGTCACAGAGCCCTGGGTCACCTAGCAGACTCACAAGGGTGGTTGGGATTAAGATGTACTGGCCCACTGTTTGCTGGAATGATGCTTCACATCTGTCTTAAACTCCTGATGTGAGCATCTCCAGTTTTCATCCTTGAATAAATATCTATCTGTGTGATTAAATTTAAATAATGAGGTCAAACTGTTGGTGCTTACTGAAATGTTAAACTCTAATTTCACCCTTTGCATAGATTAATTCTAGTATCTGGTTATTTAAAAGGGTATTATTAAATACCCTTTCATGTTTCACCCTTGAAGGCTGGATAGGCTCAATAACTGGGATGATACAACATGTGACAGGAGGCCTAACTAGATTCTGTGAGGCATCTTGCTTGCATTCTAGGTTAGGAAATAGCACAGAGAAATTGCAGCAATGTCTTACTGCTTCCTCCTTGCTGCAAGAGGAGTCTTCATTGTTGCTTGCCAACTGACTGTAATCCAAAAGAGGAAAAAGTACAGGATGGGAGGAAAATCCATGTGAACTAATCATACACATGTTTTTGGTAGGAAAATACGATCATACTAAACCACACTAAGCCAGTTTTTGTTCCAGCTGCACACATAGCATTTTCCACTCTCTACCATGAATGCTTTGTCTGTATGTGCTCATAAAGAGGGCTCTTGTAGTCCATGCAGGAAGCTTAGAGTTTAGAAGTGCTTTGGAACAGAAAAATGCCAAAGAATATAGTCATTTCAGCCCCTGCTGCACAGGGCCTTGTCAGCATGCTGGGTTTTGTGAGGCTTACTGGTAAATACTGTTTCAGCAGATACCAAACTAAGTGTTTGACAAATGAGTAAAAGCTCTCCAAGTTTTTCTGGTAAAGGCTTACATTTCAGTGAGGTTTCAACAGAATGCTCAACTGGCTTTACTCAGAATTGTAGTGCACTGTCAAACCGTACAGGCTTTGCTGAAGTTGCTTTCAATACAGCTTAAGAATTTTGAGACTAGAGTTGACTACTCCTAAGTTAAAATTCCAATTAAACTCTTCCAGCTTCTGTGCTGGAACTGTGAAGCCCACCACACCCCCTGCCTGCCTTTTCTTCACCCCATCTTGTTTGTACCCCTCTCTGTGTTAGAGATGAAGTAGAATAAGAGAACTTCAGTGCCTTGTAGCAGCAAAGGACTGTTGCACCTTCCTCTTGCTCACAGCTTACTTAATTGGTGCTTAAAGGAATTAAAGGAAAGTTTGCACCTTAAAGCTCACCCTGAGTCTCTGTGTTCTCTTTTGTTGAAGAGAAAATACTATAGGTAATGGAATAGAAATAAGGTTTATTTTCTTGAAAATACATCCAGAAATGAAATATATCCAGAAGGCATTCAGAAACTTAGGAGTTCTAAGCATCTTCTGTAATTCCTATAGCATTCTTTTTTTTTGTTTATGTGGTGCTTTGGGGTCAATGGATGGGGGCACCCAAAGGGTCTTTTCGTTGAAAAACAAAGTAATAATTAATCTCTTCCCTCCTATCCATTTTCTCCATCCCTCCTAGTTCTGCTTGTCAAAAGCTGATAAAGAACAATATGAAAAAGAAGAGAGGCCAGAATCCCAGCAGGAGATTTTGAGAAGAGCTGCTAAAGACTTGCCCATCTATACGACAACAGCATCGAGAGGTAAGATATAAAGAGGATTCTATGCTCCTGAAATTGCTGTTTATTCATTTGTTGCCATTGAATGAATACATGAATATGTTAAGCAGATATTGCAAATGCCATGACGTTTTTTGTTTGTCCTGGTGTTAATCTCCCTGAGAGAAACAGCAGTCCTTTTTTCTGGGGTTCTCAACATAAAGCCACTACTTGAAATTAAAAAAAGAAAAAATTATTTTCTAGCAAGAAGAGAGATGACAGCATTTATCTCCAGCTGTGGCAATTAAAAAGAAACACAGCAAAGAAATACAGCTAAGATAGCTTGAAATAGGGAAATTCAAATGTGTTGCTTAATTTTATAATCACTTGTATCCCCGTTTAAACTTTTCATTTTGAGCTGTTTTGATTCAGCATGAGGAGAAATGTACTTAAGATCTTAACCGATTAAAACCAAATAAATGTTATTTCATACTCGTCTGCAATTTAGTACAAATCTAGTTATGGACTATTTCTGGATTTGCTTTTAATATATGTAGGTATTTCATTCCAATTTGTAGATGAATGATCTGTGAAAGTGCTGTCTTATGCATATGTATATTCTTTAAAAATTTATAGCTTTTATGTATGTATATATCTTTTTATCTTTCTTGAAACTAGCAATCCCGTAGAGTTTCCAAAAATATAAACTTCTTGGAATAACCTTTGCTGAAGTTTACTGTGGCTTTTCCAAACAAGTTCTAAGGACACCTGGCTCTTTTGAATACAAGCCTCCATTTAAGAGAATCCCACTCTTAAATTCCAGGAGTGGTCTGGGAAGCTATTGCCAGCTCTTATCAGTTCTGTTTAGCTGTAGATGTTGACTTTCTTCCTGCTTTCAAACTGCATGTGCTGGTGTATTCCTTCCACTGAGAAAAACCTGAAGGTCTGTTTAAAAATATCCAGGAAGGATGAGGAAGAACTGATTTACTGAACAGTCTGCTAGACCCTTCTTTGGTGAAGTGGATAGAGAAAGCCAGTGCAGAAGGCTGACTTGCTGAAAGAATGTGATTTCACAATGAGATGCCTTGGCATGCTGCGCAGAGGTGAAAGGGGGATTGGTGCCAGAGGATGAAGGATGGAAAGACTTGGGAGTCAAAGAGTAAATGAAAATGGACTCAGTAGAGCAGTAATAGATTCTTTTGAATACTTCATTATGTTATATTTCTTTAAAAAATCAGAACTACGTATCATATGAGATTAGGCACTTGATAGTCTGTGAGAACAGGTGTAGCAGGGGAGGGCAGGAAGCTCTTTTAAGATTCAGTTCATGTTAAGGGGGAAAGTTTTCATAAAATCAAGTGAGTTCTACTGATCTGACCCTTGCACTTAAATGCAGCAATCAGATACTGTGATCGATGCCAGCTGATCAAACCTGACCGCTGCCACCACTGCTCTGCGTGTGATGTGTAAGTGTCTGAACCTGGAATTACAGATTTACTCTTTCCTGCAATCATCACTTCAGTGTGTTCATGCCTTCAGTGGGTCAGTTCCTTCTGTTGGTGCAATGTTACGGTGCAGCCCTACTGTCTAAAGTGCAAAACTTTTTAGGAAACCTGCTTGTAGCTTTGTAAAACAAAGCTTATATTAAAAATAAATTAATTAAAAAGAAAAAAAAATCATAGTTTGAAAGTAAAGAAAGGTAGGTCTGAGAAACCAGCACCAGCAAAAGCTCATTATTAAACTGTTTCACTGTATCTTGTTTCTGTAGCTTTGAAACAGGTGTGTTCTGCTAAAAATCTCAAAAATTGACAGTAAAATCACATGCCTTTAACTGCTATTCCCTGTTTTCATTGTGAATCATCAGAGGAGTCTGCACAGACACTGAAGGCTGAGGCTATGCATGAGTTAGGTAGTCTGAGCTTGAGAAAATCTCATTAACTGAAGAACCTATTACACATCTTTTAGCTAAAATCAAATTTGTTAGCAAATACAATGAATGTCTCTGTGTCTGAAATGTCTAGTATCTGTCTTTGCATTAAAACTGGATTAAAATGGCATGTGAACTATTCAAATTGTCCTTTGTGCTGATCTTTTCCTCCATTAGCTTAAAAAAAAAGGGCAAGCAGCAAACAAAATGGCACCAAAACCAGCCCTAAGGTAGGCTTAGTTGAAGTGATGCCAGGCTAACACACCTTATACACATAACCCTGAATGATCCTTTGGATTTGTTTTCTCTGCATGCACATAAAACTAGTGTGCCTTAATGAACTGGTACATGGTGTTGCTCAGTAATGCTCCCCATGCTAATTTAAGAAACTCTCCTCATTACTCTTCTGAATCTCAATTGGTCCTTTTGGATGAAAGAACAGCTACTGTAATACAGAGAATTGGCACGGGACAAGGGCTTGAAAAAGATACAGTAGAGCAAAATACTTGAAAAAAGCAGTCAATAAAAAACAACACCCAAAGCTGTAGAAGCTAAAGTTAGGCATCTTAGAAAGAAAATCTATTTTTTGTCTTAACTTGCTGGAAATTCTCTTTTTCAGATGTGTATTAAAAATGGACCACCACTGTCCATGGTAAGTTTATTTTTTAAAAAATCAGTATAAGAGTGATGAATTAGATGCTACTTCAAAAATTAATTTCTGAAGTAAACCTTGATTCTCACAGAAGTTCTTTAACATGTGGGAATAAATCTTGTTTCTAATGTGTGTTGGAGCATAGAGTTGTAAGTCCAGTCATCCAAACTGGAGTTTCTCCTTGTATAGAGAAACCTTGGCATTAATGAGATCTGTGAGCAAAGGCATTTCTTTTGTTTACTCTCATGGTGTTAGCAGGAGAGGAGATACCCTCTGTAATGGGAGAGTCATTTCTCTATTCTAGTGTATGACCCACTCAGACAGACTCTTCTGTGGTTTCTATTCACTGATAGTCAGTAAAAATATCTGCTATCACTGTGAAAAACATTTCTGCCAGTAGTTAAATTTGGGGTGGTTTTGTAACCAAAGCAGCATACACTGAAATTGCTGGCAAGGTTCATGTTACTTTCTGTAGTGACTGCAGTGAGTTTGCAGTGGGAATTGCTTCCTGGATGGACTGTCTGTATTGTAACGCATTGCCAGCTCATCTCCTGTCCTACAAAATCATGGGGGGCAAAATTTATGTTAGAGGCCTAGAACATTCACCCTGAGAAATTTCCTTCAAAATAGTGGCTTAAAATACTTATGAAACAGTAGTGCCACAGTGTTTTGGACATACCACTGATATCATACACATTTTGCTCTGCAAAAGCTGAATGTATTGTGGGTTTCTTGTTTGTTTTATTTTTTGTATACCTTAGTAACCTTTTTCTCTTTCCCCTTCTTCTAGGGTGAATAATTGTGTGGGATTTTCTAACTACAAATTCTTCCTCCTGTTTTTAATGTATTCCTTACTGTACTGTTTGTTTGTTGCTGCTACAGTCTTGCAGTACTTCATAAAGTTTTGGACAGTAAGTTCTAAGGCTTTTTTCGGTTGTTCATTTGTTTAATCCTGCATGTGTTATTGGAGGCTGCATCAGCATGTTGTCACTCACCATTTACTCTGTTCTGTGGTTCACTGTCATTAATGACATCAATCAAAGTGACTGAAGCAGGAGAACCTTATGAATTTTGACGAATTAAATGTATTACACTGCCCAAGATGAGTAACAGGGAGAAGGAGTTTTGATGAGGACACTGCAATTTCTCTGCTCCATCAAAATTGAGTGGCACAGCTTAGGTTTTTGTGAGACTATGTGATACAGATACGTAGGTAAAGAACTGGCCGTATCAAACAATTATATATGAATGTGTGTATATATATAATACTGACAAATGGAAATATAAATAACAATTCTGTATCTTCCCAGACTTGTCTATAACCTGCTGCCAGATAAGGCAAATTAATTTGTTGGGATTTGTCTGAGTTCCATTTTGGAGTCCCTACATAGGCATGTCTCAACTTCATATTAGTGGCTTTTATGATCTGGTATGAGTAGAATGCTAACATATGTACAGTGTGAATGCTATGCATCTTCCTTGCAACTGTTATCAGTTAATACACATACATGCACCTCAATATTCTTAATAACATTTAGGTGAGGGCAAAAATCCTTGTATGTCAGTGTTAAATTGCTCCTATCAGTTTTGTTCCAGCCACATTCCAGGCTGAACAGAGTGCCTTCTGTAGTTGTTCCCTTTCATCTGCAGAAACTTGTAGTGTGCCTTCCTGTCTCTGGGATGAAGTGTTAGTGGCAGAATTCCCCTAATCCATTTCCATTAATGAGCATGTGAAAAATTACCACAAGTGGAAGGGTCTCAATCACATCTTTGGGTAAATAACACCACATTTTTCTTAGATGCTGGCTGCTGTCAGAGGAACTGGGAAAAGTAGTAACTATCTGCAGCAGTAGATATTGATAATTGCTTTTTTGGAGCAAAAGGTTGCTGCCATGTCAGGGTAAGAGAAGCTTGATCATGTATTCAAAATAGCTGTACTTTCAGACAGTTGGCATTAGGAAAGATAAATGGTGCAAAAAAGTTTGTTTTCATCTAAACTTGTGTGTCTGATCTGCCAAAGTACTACATTTCTCTTAACCTGTCAGTTCTGTATAGCAGCCTGTCACTGGAGAGCAAGCAACCATGTGGGAATTGAGCTGTCAGTACAGTGAGATGAAAGCCAGGAATTTTTTTGTCAGTCATAGCTGGGTGTTAAAAGATATTTCAAATTAAATGGTCTGATTCTGCTGTTCAGTCTTGCTTGGCTGTAAATAGTTAAATTTTCAATCCGTGAATGTGCCATTTCCAGACATCTGCCTGGCTGCTTTCCAGTGCTTTGTACGCAATTTCTAAGGAAACTGTAGATGCGCTCTTACATATTTACCAGTCACTGCTTGAGCAAAAAAAAGACAAAAAGAATTTGCTTTGTTACCTTACCTTATAATCATTAGTGCAACAAAAAAGGCCACAGGACAACTGACTACAATGAACAAAAGTTTTAATACCAACATTTGCAGCAGGACTCTTCCAAAGGTCATCGGACACAATGTTGAAGTGGACTCTTGAGCAGAGGAAGTAAACTTAAGAGGGATTATTTTTTTATTATTGATTCAGTTGTTAAAAATGCTTCCTGCAAGAATGGGCTACTTCTGAAATGTAACAAGAGACAATGTAGTTTTGTACTTGCTTTCAATTCCGGATACTTCCAAGACAGAATCTGGCAATGCCCTGATCTTATCAGTAGAATAGGTCTCTGACTCACTTTACTCGTATTAAGTCACCCACTTCACAAAGCTAAGACTCTTCTGGTCTTATAACTGACTTATTAAAGTACATTTCCAGAAAGAGGTGGCAGCTTCATGATCATGTAGGCTTGCAAATTTTTGTGTGTCTCTTGTACCTAAGCTTTTAGGCAAGTGCTCTCTTGGAAGGTTCTCTCTACATTTGTATGCAAACCCAAGCCGAATGCTGCTGACATGTGCTGTCTGTAGACTGCTTCAGTATATTGCTAATGCTCAGCTTTGTCTGCTACAGCATCAGACAGATTGCTGTTTGGACATTTTCTGTTGAGGCTGTCTAGATGCACAGAACCACTGAATATTTTGAGTTGGAAGGGACCCTCTAGGATCATCGAGTCCAACTCTTCCGTAAAAGGCCCATATGGGGATTAAAAACCCACAAGCTTGGTGTTATTAGCACCATGCTCTAAAACTGAGCAAATCAATGTTGTTTTTTCCCCCCAAAGTTTGACTATAGGAAATGTTACAGTACACCTTCAGAAGGTAGTGCTTATTTTTTGCTTCCTCACAGGTGTTTTTCTGAGACTGTGCAACAAACTGCTGGATATATCCAGTGTTGGAAAGAAGTGTGGACTGCTGCTTGGGGAGAGTAGCCTGGGGGAAGACGTTGTAATGAGGCTGTGGAGGTGTATGTGCTAACTACACAAATCCAGCAATCCATTGTTTTGCACTGTTGATAATACTTGCATAGAGACATGATGCTCCTACGCAGATAACTTGGAGACATTGTGAGACATGCACACCTACCAAATTCTTCTGTTGAAGAAAGCCTTTGTGTTTCTCACTTGCACGTGCAAGACTTTTACACAGCATATTTCATGCTGTGTGCAGAAGTGCTGAAGAAAGGCTTTGATTCTGTGCATACAATAGTGGAACAACTGCACTGGCTGGAAATGTTTACCACAGCTTGCACCCTGATGCTGATGTTAAAATCTGGTTTGTAGATCAAGGGAATTTAACTGATTATTTATACCCATAACTGCTTTTTCTCTACTCATGAAATTTTTATTTCTACCTCAGAGGTTGTTGAAGATAAAATGTCAATTTAACCAAATGTATTTGACACAAACACCAGCACTGGCTGGATACCCAGTGCTTGATGCCTTGTTTACACGGTACACGGTGGTCTTTCCCAGCTTATATTTGTGTCTACTCTTATTCTTGTTGCACTGCCACCTTCTTGGAACCATTGTTTTCCAGTAATTTTCAGTGTCTTTCACTGTTCTCCAAATTAATTTTCAATCCTGAGTATAGCTAAATAAAGGATATGATGCGTGTCCTAGGTGGATGGCATGTGCTTCTGCAAAACTTTGGTTGTATTAACAATAGGGGGTTAAAAAAAAGAGTGGTTCCACATCATTAGTTAGAAGTCATTCCTCTTGCCTGTTCTAAGGATGCAGACCAGATCTGAGCTTTTTCAAAGATTAGGCTAGACCTATCTACTGAAAAATGAGAAACAAATCAAGCTCAGACAGCACTTTTTTATTTGAAGAGTTTTATGACCTGATACCAGTCAAATTACTCTGTTTGTGAAAGAGTTTGTAGGGAACTCTTGAATAGTGACTGGCTTCAGCCTATTGTGTGCTAAGTAGTCCAGACTGTGTGGTGCAGATTGCTCCGTTTTGTAAACTCTGCAGCTCTCTCACCTGGAAATCTCTGCTCCTGTGCTGCTGCTGAGCATAATGATCTTGAATAACCATTGTCTGAAGTTTCACTCCCTTTTCACATGCGAGGGGCATGTGGACTGCTGCTAGAACACCCCTGTGAATAAGCTTGTTATACGCGCTCAAAGACTTTGTGCTTCTCTCCGGTAAAGAACCGGCCTTTTTTGAGAGATGCTTCAGTTCTGCAACTGTCATTCAAGAAGGTACAACCAGTGGCTGAAACTGGATAGTCAGAAGAGGTAAATGCTCCCTGGGGATCATGCAGATTAATCATGCAGAGTTCAAAAAATCCTCCAGGTTATAGAGGATTAGGTAGATGTAAGTTAAGTAAGCTTAGAGTTTCTGACTCTAAAACACAAAAACTAAGCAGCTGCTCTTTCAGCATTAGAATAAACTCCTGAGAATTCCTTGTAGAGAATTATTTTGTTTAAATATGTAATTTCAGAAGAGTCATAGGAATTCAAGTTACAAAAGGCAGTTGAGCAGCTGGGGAACACTGCAATGTGCTCTGAGGTAGAAAGAATTATTGTTTCAACATGAAGCTCACAAATAAGCAGCAACTGGAGTATTTTGCCAGGCTGGACTTCAGTGGATCACAAAACACAACGTATCCCCACTGCAGGCAGAAGAGGGACTGTCGCATGAATTGTCAGTAAATAAGTGATAAAATGGCCAGTAAAAAGGAAGCTGAACTTAAATGGCAGTTCAGAGAGCTGAACTCTGCTTGTCATTTGCTTACTGTAGAATTATCTGATGGCAGCCAGCACTTTTGAAAACACTGTGTATATCTGCCTGACTCTAATGTAGATGCTTGGGCTCTCCCTAAGCTTTTTGCACAAATTATTGTAATTTAAAAGCCATACATCTTGCCTACAACACATTAGTTAAGTGCTAACATATTTGCCAAGATACCACTCTTTAGGTATAAAGTTAGGAATTTGAAAGCTAAATTGACCCCCACTTTCCTGTTTCTTCCTTTGTTCTCTCAAGTACTGTTTCAATTTCAGGTGTTGTACTAAAGATACATCCTACAAACTGCTCTGTATTGAAGGAAATTAGGAAGAAGAAAAACTGTACTGATTTGCTATCTGATCTTTTTTAAATGAAGAAAATTGTGCAAAGAATGGCAATTTATTTTTTATGATTTTGGCTGAAACTACATCTAATGGTAATAGATGTGCTCTGAAGTTGGAAAGATTTTGTAATTAATAAGCCATTACTTTATACCTCAGGAGTATTCTGCGCTTTTCAGGCCTTTGTGAATGGTTTCATCATACAGAATATTCACATGAACCTTGCTTGTGATGGAAGCAACTAGCAAAGAAGGAAATCGGTATAGTCAGGCTGTCCAAGCTTAGCAACCACTTGAAAGTGATCCAATCACAATCTGAATTCCAATACTTCTATGCTTCAGTAGAAAATTTCATGCCTTGGAAGTTAGTAGTGGGCTCTTGCATACCTCTCTGTTTTCTCGGAGAACAGGACCTAAAGCTGCCAATGTGCTTTGGAAATTGGCCCATCCAAGAGCACATTTGCACACCAACCATTTTGTTCTTAACAAAGCCTGTGCTGTTTTCAAACACTGTCTTAACATAATACTAGTGTTTAATAAATTGTCTTTCTTTGCACAAAGCTTTGCCACAGGAAAGCTGCAGAGAATTGTCCAAAGGTAAAATCCAATATTGCTGTCATTATTTAAGTATTGTTCCTACTACAGTTTTTCTAGTCCAGTCATTCATGGCAGGTATTTACATCATCACAGAAGGAAGGAGACTAGCAATCTGTTGCCTATAAATATAAGCCATGTACAGGGAAATTGATATACTATGTGCACTTGATCTTAATTGAAATGTGTTTTAGCTTAAAAAAGAAAGTCAGCTGTAGATAAATGGGTGTACTGAATGCACTAATGGAAAAAGTAATGGCAGTACTGCTAAGTAAATAGCTGAGTAAAAATAGCCTCTCTGCTTTCATCATGTTGTTAAAGGTCAACTGCTTAAAAGTGCTGTGATTTTGAGGATATAGAGCTGAAATAGTATTCTTACTAATCCCATTGGCCTTTTGAAAGTGGAAGTCTAAAAATAGTTTGGGGTGGAATTGGCAATCTGATATGGGTGGGGGTTGGTTTCTTTATGGTGGTTATATTGAAATTATTGTTTTTCACATAGGTTTCTCGTGATTCACTTCTACCTGGTCAGATGTGGCAAATTTGTTTTGCTAGGTACATCCTAGTTGTTGCTTAAACATTATAGGTCATCAAAAATTGAAGATCTGTCCCATGTCTTGTTTAGGACTTGTTCATGACAACCATTTCCCTTTTACATTCATATATATACCAGTTGAGAGTTAGGTTCAGTATTACTACCTTGTGGCAGGAATTGCACTTTTTTTCCCCTTCAGAGGAAGTGACTTTGAACATATTTTTCCTGTATCTCTTTGGCTGTGGCTGCACAGTTAACATCCTCTGGTATAGAAAATGTTTTGCCTTGCCCCCTACTGTGCATTTGGAAACCACAGATGAACATGTGCACTCACAGTACTAAACATGGGGGAAGGGGGTACCCATGTGATCGAAATGCTGTTGTTTTCCAGTGTAACATGACATGAAAGGAAAGCTGGGCTGCTGCTTTTCTTTCCTGGTGAAAACTGAGGTGAAAGACCTCTAGCAGTTTGGGTGTGGCAGGAAATGTTTAGCAACAATACTGCCTTAGTTGCTAGGAAATGTTAACATATTAATCTCTTTCTCTCTTTCTCCCCAGAATGAATTGCCAGATACCCATGCAAAGTTCCATGTACTATTCCTTTTCTTTGTGGCAGCCATGTTCTTCATCAGCATCCTGTCACTCTTCAGCTACCACTGCTGGCTAGTTGGCAAAAACAGATCAACCATAGGTCAGTTCATTGGGATATGGAACTTTTCCTAGTCCAGAAAAATGGCAATTCAGTGAGAATGTGAGGCGTACATGATATGTTATCGCATATAAATTGGTTTTTTTCAATAAAAAGCATATTTGGTGGAAGTAATTAAAGGTGAAACAAATGGGAAAATGAAGCCTGTGGGGGGTCCTGTGCTGGAGCTAAGCATTCAGATTCATGATGACTGTTCATTTCTTTTGTTTGTATTTTTGAGACCTGTGAGGCACCATGTATTTTAATTGTCTTTTTAAAATGTGAAATATGTAACCCAATTGCTACTTGCCATTCTGTAGCTCTCATACTTTGAGTATCTGAGTAGCCCCTACCAAGTCAGAAGCTCTGCTGTACATGAACATGTGCTGCATTTTAAACTAGATATAGACGAGTATTCTTAAATCCTGTGAAAGAAAACTGACCTTATTGTTGGGAAGGGGCTTGTAAAAATGCGATAAAAATGAAAACACAGATGCACATTTCCTAGATAATAAGAGATTCCCATAATTTTATGCCTAAACATTTTAAATGGCATTAATCAGCATAACCAGGCTATGTGCACTTAATTAAAATATTTGAAGTTCTTGCCAGGAAACACTTGAGAGTGTTTTTTGCAATGTGTGTGGGGACAGGGACTGATGAGTATTTCTACAACTAAGTCAAAATCTTTTATCTTTCATTGGAATTTAAATTTCTAACCTCAAAAAAAAAGTGAGTTGATGAAAAGTAAAATAATTTTCAGCTAGAAATTTTTTGCTAGAATTTTTTGATTGGTTGACAGGACAGTTATTGTAATTGTTTTTCTTTTGACATATCTACAGGTAAGGACTACTCAGTTTCTTTTTAGCTTTGAAGAAAACTTCAGCATATTCCTTACCCAAAAGTCAGTGGTCATAATTGGCAACACAGTACTTCATTTGCTTTCTGGATTGTGGTTGTAAAAAGACAAGATATTGTTATGGAGGAGCAATGAGTCCTCTCAGTTCTTGGCCAAGGGGGTAACTGGACTGAGTAGAAAAATGGTGATGGTTTCCTATAGTTCATGGTGTGTCTGTTTCTAATGTAGTAGATTTCATTCTCCTCTGATAGCATGGTATGCTCTTAATTCAACTTCCTAATTTGGCAGATGTGGAAAAACCTCTTCTGTATGGGCTTAGGTCCAGCAGTGCTTATGGTAAATTACTCCTGTAAGGGAAAGTCTTCTGCTCAAAGAAGGCAGAAGAGAGAGCAAGTCACCAGGGAATAAGCAATGTGTGGGGTTATCTTTGGCATGCTGATGGTATTTAGCTTTGTCTCAGACTTTGTTAAATATAAAGAGAGAAAGTTGACAAGATGACTGTTCTGCTTACCTGATTTTCATATTTTTCACTAACCCTGTGATTTTATTTTTTCTCTGATTACTTGACATTATTTTTTTTCTTTTTTTCCTCCCCCATAATATACATCAAGGTCACCTCACCTTGCCCCAAACTGGTTCCACAGCAGAGAAGTTTTAGTTTATTTCTTCATGTTCCCTGACTCCTTACTGGTTTAAGGAATTGCATGTTCTTATTTTACAGAAACATTCCGTGCACCCACATTTCGAAACGGTCCTGATAAAAATGGCTTTTCTCTTGGATGCAGCAAAAATCTAAGGGAGGTTTTTGGAGATGAAAAGAAGTATTGGTTACTCCCTATCTTTACCAGGTATTCAGTCTGAATAGTAATGAATTAGGGAATGAATTGATTCCATGACTTCCACCTTGCTTCTCTTTCTACTAAGAAATAAAGCACAGCTGAAAAGCCAACTTGTATATCCAGTACAATAAATGTTGGTGCAGGGAAGATGCCCCCAAGAAAACTATCAAACTCCAAACAGGATTTTCATTTAAAGATAGGGAGCTTGTTGACAAGAGCCTTTAAATGCAGAGGTTTGGAAAGCTTTGAGAAGCGTATTGCAAAAATTGTACACCTTTTGGTGGTAGTCTCAGTGATTATAGAGCAGAAATCAGCAATTTAGATGAGATCAAACAGCTGCATCACAACATCAGTTCAAAAACACCCTCTCTTGCCCCTGGAAAAACTTGACAGCTTTCCTTTTGCTGTAGATGACACTTTACAAATTGAAAGCCATTAGGAAAATGCATGTAAATAAGCAACAAAGAGGAAAAAAATCTGATATGATGAAAAATGCTGGATTTAAAATGTCAGCTATGCCAGCATTAGGGAGTTGCATACAAGCTTGATGAAGCAAGACTGATGTGCTGCCTGCTCCCACCACTACCAGATTTCAGCAGAATGAAGTAGGAGCTGTGTTTCAACACTGCTCTTGAGGGACTGTGTATCAGATAAAAATGTTGCTGAACCTGTTTGTGAAGCTGAGGTCTGGTATCAAACAGCAGAGGTAATACCAGCAGCTTAAGTTGACTCAGCTGTTTGCTCCACTACCATGTGATTAAAGACAGAAGCGCCACTGTAGATGGCTGGGTCTGTTTTGCTACCACATTTTATCCTGTTAAACTTTAAAAGAAGGCTTAGCTAATTTCAAAATTATTGTGAAGGGGAAAGCATGGCCGCCAGAATGTTATTTATGATACAGCTTCTGAGGCTGTAAATACCAGAGAGTCTTACCATGTGTGCATGCTGGTTTGGGAGAAGATATGGGCTACAGTCTACTGAAATACATCTGTGTTTCTGAAATCCACAGACTTGTGCTGTGCACAGCAATCCATACTCAGTGATAGGGTGGGAATCAATTGAAGTCCAAGATTTAATTAACTGATCATCTGATTTAGTGGTAGAAATGCCTTGCTAAAGTCTGGAGTTCAGCACTGTGCTCAGCTAATTGACTCGAGCCTGTAGCCTTTGCCTCTTTCATGGGTCCTTGATCAGTTCATTTAAGTCAGCTACTAATAGTGATTTGAGTCTTTGTTTCTCGTTTAGTTTGGGTGATGGATGTAATTTCCCAACTCGTTTGGTGATTATGGATCCAGAGCAACTTGCAGTCTCAAGCCAAAATGATCCTGCCAAAAGGTAATTATAGCATTTAAAATGCTGATTTTGTATTGTTTAGTACTTATCTAGAGAAAAAAATTGTTTAAAAGTTAGTTTTTGAATTCTTTATGCTTCTTGTCATCTTCAGAGTAAGTTTGTAAGTCTTCAGTGAAGGATAGAATGGATTAAGGCTAAAAACTTGACTGTGTCTTGCTTTTGTTGTAACAGAGGATAAGGCTCTAATACAGAAATAAGAGACAATAAATAATACAGAGATAATACAGTAATACAGAAAGTAAGTGAGCTTACTGGCTCTTAACAATCAAAAAAGTCCTAGGGAAGACTGAATAATTATCCATGGAAAAAATTGTTTTGTTTATTTGTTTGTTTTGGGGGCTGTTTTTGGTGAAAGGCAAAGTATTATTTGTATTTCATCTCCTCAAGCATGCTTAAACAAGTAATGCTGAGACACTTTGCAAGAGAAGTAGATCTCTCATGCTGGGGTTTTTAGCTCATTACTTTTTATCCCTCCCAAATTTGCATGTTTTGTATCTTCAGTGTATTTTCAAAGAGACAGGAGTCTCTGTGTGCAGTTTCTGGGGGTGTTCACAATTGCCACTTTAGAAGTCTTCTGCATAGTTTGGTGGATTTTTAAGCTGAAGGTTATTGCCAACAGCAGTCACCTGAGTTACCAAATATTAGAGGATTCAAAGGCAATACGGAGAAGTTACTTCCAGTGCAACATAACCTGTGGAATTTACACAAGACCCTTGTGCAAACAGCAAAGTATCCTTTTACATTCTGAAGATTGTTCAGAAGGCAGCCCTGGCATTTGCATGGGATAAGATGGCATTTGGTTGCTCTTCCAGATGTTACTGTGTAGGTTTTCTTTTTAGCTGTGTGGCAGTGTTATTGGCAGGGTGCCATTTCTTATGTATCAATCCATGGGTTTTTTCCATTAGAAGTGAGTGGCTGTGTCAGGTCGGGGTTTATTTTAGACTGATGACTGGAACAAGCCTGTAGAGGAATTAGAGGTGGGGGAAGGGAATAATTTCTAATTAGCACTGTAGGTTTTTTGTTGTTAGCCTTGCTTTTAAGTAACTTCACTATTCTAGAAATGTCTGAAGCAGCTACTGGTACTACAGAATTCTTGTTGACTTTGCTTACTTTTCAGCTCTGTAGCCAATCAGTCCTTTCCTACTCGACCACTCAGTGAATCACAAAATCGCTTGCTATCCGGTGATTGTCAGTGGGTGGAAACTGGCCCTGAAGAGGAAAATGTGAAATCAGGTAGTGGTTTTGTTTGTGGTTCAAGGGTTTTTTTTGTTTTTGTTTTTGTTTTGGCACCTAGAAAGTCCTTAGGAATTGGCTGGAGTGATACAGAAGAAAATGTGCTCCACAGAATCAAGTCAGGATGTTTAGAACTTAAGGCTAACTCACATCCTGTGTTCTGCTCCAAAATTAGTTATTGTGTTAAGGTAGTGGATGGTAGATGGATAGATAATTCTCACTTTTGCACTTCAGTTCTGAGATTTGGGATATTTTATGTTTGGTTAGGGGGAGGAAAGTATTTTTGTAAAGTAGGCACAACACGGTCAATGTGCTTTCTGGTTTGAAATCTCTGCTATTTGTTATGCAAATCTGCAAAAACACATAATTGAGATTCTTTCACATTCTAGGTGCAAAAAAGCATATTATAGTTTCATTGGAAAGCTGATCTCAGCTAATTACTAACCAACCATCTCAATGAGAAACAGGTAAGACTAACAATTAATTGCTATTTCTGTACATATATGAATAAAATGGACATCTCAAAGTCAAAAATCAACTCGTCATGGAATGCAGAGGAGTCATCTGATGTTGGATGAGTAATTGCAAAGTCTAAACAAAAATTCAGAATGGCTGTTGAGAAGCCAAGAATGGGAGTAATGCTGTAGTGCAGGAAACATGGGCTGGCTAGGGCTGGGATGAGTCAGATTAATCCTGTAATTTAGATTGAAGTGGGTAGTGCTGGATTTATTACCTGATCAGGGAAAAGAATCTGATGCTAAATGCAATTCTGAGATGAAACACTTTCTTGAGGAAGAGCTCCTTAAATGTCTTTTTCTTAAGCATATCTTGGTGGGCCATGTTCTCTTCAGGAGGCTGCATAAGGTCAGTGAGTGAATACAGGTCTCTGCATACAGACTGCTCTGTCACATTTGGAACTGACAGTGATCTTCTGGAATGTTTGTTGCATTAAAGTGCCGTGCATGTACTTTGCATTTAGGAAATACAGTGAGTGCTGGGGCATATGTGCAACTTCTCTTGGTGTATTTCCAATGATTAAATTAGACTTCTTTTATATTGACTTTCTACTGTGGTAGGCTTATGAGCTCCCATTAAGTTTCTCTGTCTGAAAGAGAAACAAAACTTATGTGGTTAACTAACAGCTGTAGAAGTTAGAGCTGAGCCATTACCCCCTGCCTCTTTTTTTGTTGTTGTTGTTGTTGTTGTGGGTTTTTTTCGTGGGGGGGATGTTTTTGCAAGTAATTCACATTTTTATCAGAAATAAAACACTGCATTTGAATTGTAAGCTCAGGAATTTTAGGATTACTTTTTTTGTCCCCTTCCTTTTATTCTTAAGGAGCCTTCTAACTTAAAATTACAGTTTGGGGAAGGGGTTGGTTTGTTTTCAAGGAAAAAAAAATCTTTCTAAAAGGTCTTTGTGGGTGATGGTGTGATGCTTGGGCTCAGTGTAAACTCCTACAAAACCAAGATTAGGTTAGTTAGTTAGGACTTCTGAAAAACCTACTCAATCATGAGAACTCACCAATGGTAAGTTTACCCTTTCCAACTTTTCTTAATGCTACATAAATGTGCAAAAGAGTATCCCAAGCAAGGGGTTCCTTTCAGCCTGCAGCAATATAAAACCTAATCTGATCTAAATAGGCTTTTCTGTTCTTCATGGAGCAGAATAGAAGTTTCTGAGAGCAGCTCATCCCAGCAGCCTTTGATAGGGTATTATAGAAAGGTCTTAATCTTTCTTTCCACTGGCCCAGAGAGGAAACATAGATGACTGTCTTAAGCTAGACAATTAATTGGTAATAGTTTGAGATTAATTTCTTTTCTGTCTTCCCTCTCTTCCTAAAGTGACGCCAGATTTAATAAAGAATTTGTACCTTGTGTTACACTTACCCAAACAACACTAGTTTTAAAAGTTCTATAAATAAAAGTGCATAATTGCACCCAATGCAAAAGTATTTGGGTATGTGTTACCTTAAATTAACTCAGTAAAACAATGTTTGAACCATTCTGAGTTCAGTTGGATTTGATCACGGTTTAGGCCAAGATGGTTAATTCCAGCCCTGCATTTCTGAGCAACAATACAGTAGCTGTAAGATCCAGCATCTGTTCAGTGCACTTCCGTAATACTCTGTAACAAGCCAATAGTTGTGTTTTTAAATTTTGGGCCCGTAACACACAGCAGAAGCAAAGTCATGGCTTATTCTAAGTGTACAGAGCTTGATTTGCAGAAGGCCAGTCCCACAGTCTCACCTAGGCAATACCATTTGTATCCCCACACCTACCAATTTAATTCAAAAATCGAATTGCCAGTCAGGGATCCAGGATACTTTAGACGCAGATCAGTGGTGATGGATTGATGTTCTTACCACTAATAAGCTTCTAAAACATAAGAAGTGTGAAACAAAAACCCACACCTCCCAGAAGGCTATTTCTGAGTTGAAGTTGCCTCAACTACTCACCTTAATCAGAAGTCTGTAATTCATATTACGCAGGTGCATTTGTGTAATGCACTATGATGTGGTTTTTTTCAAAGCTTATTGGATAATTCCATTAATTACCTGTTTTGTTTCACTAGGTTTCTGCAACACATTTTGAGCTTGAATATTACTTAATTTTGTTTGGAAGAAGCTGAGCAGGAAAAATGGAACATGAACATTTTAGGAAGAGACAAGAAATTCAAGTTTCTGCACAGTACAATGGATTCTTGTAAGCACTTCTTATTGCAGAGCAGGGAAGTTAAGACAGATGCCTTAAGATTCTTAATGTGCATTTATGCAACACTGAATTATATACTGCTACCAAAGGGCCAGATCCAGAAGTGCCCTGCTTGGATGCACAAGGTCCAGAGTGGGAACTATGCATTTCTTTTATGCTGCAGTGATGGGGGTAGATTGCAGAGACTCCTACCTCCTCACGGGCAAACTTCATACCTTAGGCACTGCAGAAGTCACTTCCATAGCACGTCTCCAGAGTACAGAAGGAAAGAAAAAAGAAAAAGGAAGGGGAAAAAAATAAAAAGCCAGTCTAGAGCATGGTCAACAAGTCTGAAGTGGAAGTATACGTAGTTCAGATGCCAGGTGACGGGGAAGGGACTGGATGGTGTCTTCTCCTCTCTTCCTATTAACAGTCTACCCCATGATCACAGCTCTCCAAGTCTATTGGGACTGAGGGTTCCTTCTACTAGCTGTGCTTTGGAGCAAGGCAATGCCAACAACATAAGAGCCTTTAACTTGGGTGTTGCTTTTTTGCTATAGGATTGAGCTTCCTCATAATTTTAACTTGATTTATTTAACCATGCCAAGGACAGAGCTCAAAGAAGAAAACTTGGATTTTAGTTGAAAAAATCATGGATTATTGCGTTCCAACAATTGTCAGTCAGCATACAAGGAAAAGGCAGTGCAAAAAGGAATTAAGAGTTCTTAAATTTTCTGTTACTGTTTGCTGTGTTCTGTGTAAGACAGGAAAAAAATGGTAAAGTACCCCTGAGAAAAATCATATTTCAGTTGTGTGTTGCTAGAAAACAGAACCAGCAGAGTACTGTTTGTTCCATGGAACTCTTCATGGTTTATAAATACTGTTTTATACTTTTGTTTTATCTTTTTAATAAAGGCACAAGGTTTTATTGGTTCTAAAATACAAATATCAGGTACTTAAGAGAAGATTAGTGTTGGATCATAGATCAGTGTTAGCACACTGAAAAATTGCATCCTTTAGTCTCCCACTTTCAAGTCCAGTTTAAGTGATGCTGAAATTGCTAAAGACTGATGGCTTTGTGCAGCAATGTACTGTTCACAAAAGGTGAAATGTGTTTCCTGTGTGAGGAATCAAGTCCATCCCATCCTTAGCTCAAGACCTACAGCAAATAACATGGGGTGTTCTTTTCCTCACTCCTCTACTGAGAAGACTGCTAACACATCTTTGGGTGGTATTGGAATTTTGCACCTGGAAAAATTTTTTTCTGTCCGTAACTTTTCTGATGTTCAGCTGATGCTGATTACAAATAGACATAAGCCCTTTTGATACAGACTGAAGGTAGTAGTCAAATTGATGATCTAGTCCAAAAGAACCTGTTTGATTTGTCTCCCAGACTGATTGCTACTTGAGTTAAATATGTTTATGATGGAAATACTAAGGTATCAAGTATACTGTAAGGTTTAAAATAATTATTTTTTGTCTTTGGATATAATAAATTTTTATTAAATATTCATCTTCTGCAACAAGAACTCTTTGAGAACCTATGAACATGATTTCACTGTTGGATGTTCTTGAGACAGAAGCAATGGTCCAAACTTGCATGTTTTATAAAAGTTGCAGAATGTTTCTTCAAAACTTTGTACAAGAAATTTTGCATTTGCTAATTCCAAAACTTATAAAAATATTTGCTACACATTGATCTGAAAACGTTTAGCTTTTTCTTCTCTAATGTTAATTGAGAAATGCCCATCTTTACATAAGCTCTCAGCAGTATTGCACCAGCAAAATTTCTTGGGGAAGGTAACAGAGAAGAAAGACTGCATGTTCAAATGGCTTGTTATGAATAGCAAAATTTGCAGCCCCAAACACTGGTGGAACTGTCATGGAGGGCCTGGGATATCATCTGGCTTTTACTGCATCCATGTATTATAGCTGAAATAACACGTCCATGCACAGACATCATCTCGCAGAACAGTAAGCAAAATGTATGTCAGAATCCTCAGTATCACTGACTCAGCAATATGGTCTCTGCTCCCCCCACCTGC
Organism: Brachypodius melanocephalos; assembly: GCA_013398615.1. Classification (NCBI taxonomy): domain Eukaryota; kingdom Metazoa; phylum Chordata; class Aves; order Passeriformes; family Pycnonotidae; genus Brachypodius; species Brachypodius melanocephalos. Next base: position 13,493,073 of record VZSR01003803.1, on the reverse strand, counting down.
TCCCCAAAGTGCTTCATAACCCCCTCCATGAATGTATGTATCCTGTAGGCCAACATCAGGAGAAGCTGTTTGATTTCTTTAGTCAGGATAGTGAATCTACAGGAAAAACTACAAGTAAACAGACTGGGCTATCTCCATCTGCATTTTCTAGTGAGTGCTGCTCTTCTGAAACCACTTCTTTGTAAATCTGATGGACATTTTTGTGGCTTTTCATGAAGAACTGACCATTCTGACACATTTATGCAGATCACAGGAATATTTTGTCCTAGATTTTTCTTCATATTTGAGGTGAGGAGAGCAGTGGTTTTAGGATAATCCTGAGGCCAGAGTTACTGTTGGTATAAAAGCAGGCATTACTGAAAGTCACTTTGACAAATACGAAACATAGTAAAATGATTGATTCTCCCACATCCACCACCCCCAACCACTTTTATTTTTTCGCCTGGGGAACTGGGGAATAAGAGAAACCCCAGAATAATTTAAAGGAATTAAGTTCTCTAAGAGAATTGTACTGCTGAAGGGCATGCCAGTGAGTGGGAGGGAGGGGCTAGGTTTTCCTGGCACGCCTGGGCTTTGGGGGAGGTATCATGGCTAAGGCACCAGGATGACATCCTCTGCCTTTGGATTCTGTCCTGAGCACTCCCTGTGCTGTGCCAGGAAGTCCATGAGGGAGCAGGATGGCTCTTTGGCTGCCTGGCTGCAAGCAGCCATACGTGTCCCTGCCAGCAGAGGCAGGGGCTGCAGGAAGGGGGTACTTTTGACCCATGGTCAGGAAGTCAGAAGGGAGCTGGATCTTGAGGAAACAACTGTTTTAGGATGTTGGGCCATGTTGTACGTGCTGGTTGTGTGCTTTAACCTACTCTGTGTCAGGGAGTCTTGAAAATACCTAGGTTGTCATTAAAAATAGCAGCCCTTAAGCTTTTAGATCTATTCAAGTAATTACTACTACTACCCATACATGGTAGTTATTGTAGGATAGTTAACATTGTCTGCAGTTAGAAACTGCTTTGTGTTTCTTATTGCTTTTCTCTTTAAAAAAAAAAATCTACATACACTCAATCAAAAAAATGGCTTTAAATTCCCAGTGCGAGGACAGAAGCCTGATGTAGGGGAGGATTTCAGTGTGATTCATCCTCCATTTTTCTGAAATGTCATGAAATAACCCTGTACCTGTGAATATGAGGCAGGAAAATCCATAAATAGAAATTACTTAAAACTACACAATAGTGTGGTTTTTCTTACTCACAGCGTGTACAACACACACATTGCTGTGCCTGCCAAAGGTGTATTATGGGAGGAGGGCAGGAAGAGGAGTAGGTTTCTGTTGTTGACTTCCTACAGCATTATTTGGAGACTGTATTGATACAAGTCAGATGTGATTTAAAACCTCCATTTAAAATAATCAGAGGGTTATTTAGAAGAAGTTTGGGCAGGTCTATTTTTAGTGATTTGAGGAGAAATCACAGTAACCTTTTTGTTAAAGCTGCCTCTTGAGTGTGGAATTTGCAAGTACCAAGCTACTTTTGGTATGCTATTCTGACAAACTGGTCTTGTTCCCCAGAGTGCTGAATACTTACAGTTTTCAGGTACTGTTTCTTTCCTTTGGTCTTGTGTGGTTCTTCTTTATTAATTATAAATATCTTTTGCATTGGGACGAATTTCAATACCACTGAGTATGCACACAAAGACTTCATGATCTAACTGAAGTATGATCCAATTGTAGCTAAGCAGAGCAAGAGGAGGGAAACTGCAGCATTTGCAGCAGTGTTCATGTCTGGCAGATTCACCAAGATACGCTGATTCCAGCATAGATTGACCAAATCTGCCTGGATTTGGAGCACTGACTGACCAGTTTTTTATTAAAAGTTAAGTAACAACAAAACCGTGACAGCTTTGAGCTTCATAGAGTATATTCTCCAAGGACACCCTCTAAAATTGTGTCTGACTGGAAGATTTGGGTGTGCATTTAGAGAGGCTCCAAAGAGCAGTTACTTTCAGCTCACAAACACATTTTGTCACAGTATCTAAAGAACAGCGATGTGTGCGACTTCAGAGGCTCTTCTATCCTAAATGGCACCAAAGAGCAGCTGCACATGAAGTGATTTAGTACTGAACACATTTGTTACACTCATTTCTATCAATTTATTTTATATAGAGAGCTTTTTATACATTTTCTTAATTATGTAACTGTCATGAAATGTTATGAAGCTACAAGTTGTCGTTTGTTTTAATGCAGATTAAAACTGGTGTTTGGCCATTTGTTTTCTGAACCCATTACTTGAATTTGTTTCCATTAGGTAGTGAAGTCTGATCATGTTTACAGGATCGCTTTCTTTGGTTTTGGAAGGTTTCCCCATCTTTCTTCCTACCCCCTGTCCTAAGAAACAGAGAGCTCATGCTCAGCAGTCAAGCAGATGTGTCAGAAATGAAGTATTTGTATTACTTCAATTGTCACCAAAGCATTGGTGGTGACATGCTGATTCCCTTTTGTTTACACTGCTTAGCTGACAACTTAAGATGCTTAGCATGGTCCTCTCTGATTTCTCCTGTCCTTTATCCTGTTATCAGCTTTATTGTGGGAAACTTAAATCTTCCTGAATGATGATTAACAATCCTGAAGCTATCCCAGAAAGTGGCAGCATTCCTGCTGTTAAGTCTGTTCCGTTTTTACCTTAGGTGATTTAAACATCCTTGGGTTATCTCTGCAGTTCCTTTTGTATTTGCCAGCAAGGGTCATCACATTTGCACTAATCACAATGTCCCAGCTGTTCTACTTCCACGATGTTATTTTTATTATTGTGCTGCCTAAACTTGTAATGAGCTGTATTTAAGTTTGGGACAATGTGTAAAAGATATTTGTAATAGCAACGCACTTATTGTATTTTTTTTTTGTATGTTACAGATAGGACTCATCCTATGCACAGAGAAAATGTTGCCATTTATAGTTTAATACTTGAAGTAACTTTTTGAAACGGGCTTTTATAAATGGATTAAATACAAAATCACATTGCTTTGCCTGGAAATTCCTTCATGTTTTAATTTTATTTGCAATTTCCCCATACGTATACTTTTCCATAAAGTTCTCTTAAGCCATTTATAACCAATGAAAGTGCATTCAAAATTTTGTACATCAGTGTTCAGACCTGTTCATACTTCTCTGAAGTGTAATTCATGTTTAATTAAAAAGTACCATTTTAAGCCTCTTTTCCAAAGTGATACAAATGGACTTGACACTTGAATTCATCAGTGAATGCAACATCAACTTAATAAAAGTATGTGAAAGAATCTGAAAAGTGCTCAGCTGTAGCATTTGTGTATTAGATCAGCGAGAAGAACTGCCTACCTAGGAAACACTGCACTATTGCTCTGGTTTTTACACTCCAGCTGCAACAAACCTCAGATTACACTCACTCTTGACACATCTTCCACGTCACTGGGTCTTGTGGGGAAATAAAAAGCCTGACTTGTGGCTAACTCTTATTCCTTCAGGACACTAAGCCTGACTTAGAAGTCAACTGCTCAATTAGGCATCAGCCATGTTCCTTTTAGATCAGGAACAATCTGTGTAAGAGAGCTGTAACACCCAAGCTGACATGGACATGACAAAGACACTGGCAGTTAAAAATCAACAAAAAGTTTTTTTAAAATGGAAGATTTTATAACATTCCATTAATTCCAGCCTCATCCCTCTGTCTCTGCAGTTCTAGTTCCCCTTGGTCCTTGCATGCCTGATGGAAAGTGTCATAGTTGTGTCTCAAGTACTGGTGTGCACAGAACAATCCCTGAGGAAGGGAGAGTGACCATCCCAAGCCATGTGGCCAGGACCAGCAGATGAGCAGCAGTGTTCTCCAGGCTTTCAGAAGGCAATCACTGAAACTATAAACTAGGTTATCTATAAATCACCACCACTGCACCTGGTAACTTGCTGTTTAAGCCCTGAAGAAAAGGGAGTGGGCAGATGGTAGAGAGCCACACAAAGAACTCTAACAAAGCAATAATAAGAAAACATACGCTGTTCCAGAGGACTACTTTTAATGTAGTATTTTGTACACCACAGCAAAGTCTTATCTGTCACCCATGCTGATTACAGTAAATTCCCCTAATAGGTATGAGAGCAGATCCCAGGGTAGTGCATGACGTGTTCCAAATATAAATATGCTGTATTATTCAACATGTCCACTTCTTTGACACATTTAAGTGGTTTAAATGATCGCTGATGTATCTGTGCTCAGGAAACTTGGCTTGTTTCAGGCGTTTGAAAGCTTCCCACTTCGCACGTCTCTCTTCTGTGTTGTGTTTGTACTCCTGTTCCTGTGTCAGGTAAGGTTGGCTGAGCCAATATTCATTCTCTGCTTCAATTTCCAGCCTTCGGATCATTGCTTGCTTCATTGAAATGGTAACCAGTTTTGGCTGCCTGTACTTCCCAATCCATTGTTTTCCAGGAATTCTCTTCCGCAGTAATACTGTTGTTAAAAACATTTTGCCTTAAAACATAAACAGAAATATAAAATACTCACTACCTTAGGGACAAAAATAAAGCTCTGACAAGAAAGCCTGAAAGTTCTGCACTTACTCCACTGCCTTTTTTAGCTGGCTGGTTTGAGGGTTCAAGCTCAGAACCTGGTGCTCACAAACCATCACACACACCAGGCACCAAAAGGCCAGATACACTGGAAACTTAAGAATCAGAGGAGGGGAATTTAAATCTGTGCAGCTTAAAAATTTACTCAGTTATCCTTGCACTGCAATTAAAGCATATCCTCCAGAAATTATTTAACGAAAAGCCAGTCACAGATACTCAAGAATGAAGGGTTCACTTCACTCATGCCTTCTTCCAACAGCTGTCTTGTCAAAACACAGTATTAGCAGCTCTGTCTTCTCGAGCTAAATCTGGCCTTTCCTCAGCATTAGATTTTGAACTACAGTCTCTCCGTAAGCTTATTAGCCTGTAATTACCTAGTCTTGTATCCTGACCGAGGGAAATCTGGTTGGTAGAGAAAAACAATATCCTGAATTAGACCGAGTGGCGTAAGCGGAAAGCACCAACACACTCTGACACAACACGCTGGGTGAGTGTAAGGGGCAGGAAAGGCCGAATGACGTTTAGACTTTACACAAATGCCCTCCGTTAACTTCCCCATTAGTCCCAAACCCGCTAATGCCCAGGTTTCGCATTACACGGGATTTCTTCAGCTTTACAGAATCACAAAATACGCGGGCTTGGAAGGGACCCACAAGGATGATCGACTCCAACTGGCCCTGCACACGACATTCCCAGGAGCCACACCATGTGCCTGAGAGAGTTGCCCAAACCCTTCATGAACTCTTGTCAGCCTTGGTGCCGTGACCAAGTAAGTCACACGAGCACTTCTCCCACGGCACAAACCAGCACTGCCGCTAATAGAAGCCAACCCACCCCGTTCGCACGGTGCAGCTGCACGCCAGCGTCCCACTCTCTGGCCCGATTTCGAAGCGAAGCCGCGGGGATCCGCGGGGGCACCGCTGCCCCAGTCCCAGTTCTCCTCGCGGCCTCACTCACCGGGAAGCGCCGGCGGCGGCTGCGGCCCCACGCAGGAGCCGAGATGGCGGCGGCCGAAAGGGCGGGCGGGGAGCGCGACTCTCGCGAGAGGCGGCGGCGGGCGGGGCCCGGCGGCGCCAATGGGGCTCGCGCTGGCGGCAGTTTGAAGCCCCTCAGCCGCGGGCGCGGCTCAGCTCGGCCCGGCCCGGCCCGGCCCGGCCCGGCCCGGCCCGGCCCGGTTCCCTTCGGCCCGGCCCGGTTCCCTTCGGCCCGGCCCGACCCGACCCGGTTTCACTCAGTGCCGCCTCGGTCCCGCTGCCTCCGCGCTCCGCTTCCCCCGCTCGCAGCCATGGACGTCACCGGGGGCTTCTTCGGCAAGCTGCGGGACCTGGTCGTCACGGTGGAGAAGGAGGTGAAGCAGCTGGAGCGGGCCATGCGCCGGGAGGACGCGGGTAAGAGCGGCCACGGGCGGCACGCCTGGGCCTGGCGGCTTCGCGGTTGTTCCTCGGGGCTCCTTGCTCGATTTGCGTTCCCGCCTGCCACTGTCCCCCTGTGCTCCTCTGGGAGCGCCTTTGGTGGGCCCGCAGGTCAGCCTGGGAGTTGCTCGGCTGGGAATGGTTTGGGCTCCTCCTCGTCTCATTGTTTCTCTGAGCTCCTTTGTGGGCGTGTGGCTGAGTTTTTATGACGGAGAAAAGCAGGATGACGGGGATGAAATGGGAATCACGTTCTTGCTTCTCTTTCGTTTCGTGGATCGATATAGGAAAACATCTGCGGGGCATGTTCTCTCTGGTCAGATAGCTCAGGCTTCTACTTGTGCTTATCTCTGTTATGTCTTGTCACGTAGCAGGCGCCCTCTTTTACACTATTTGAATTCGCCTCGGTTTCCAGTGAAAAAAGTAATGATGCTGGGTTGTGCAAGTGAGCAATGCATCTGCCCACGTGCAAACACGATGGAAGAATTCAATTTTCTGCTGAGATTTGTTTTTCACTGGTCTCTATATCACTTTTTTCCGATTTCATCCAAGCTCTTTAAGGATAAAATTTTAACATAAGTAATTCTTGGCAGCCCAGGGACCTACTTGTTTTATCAATATCTGTCATAGACAATATTAGCTGCAACATTAGAGTGGAAGCCTGGGCAGTTTCTCTGTGGAGTTTAACACACTGTACAAAGAGCAGGTTTTTTGCTGTGAGAGGTACCTGACAGTTCTCTTTGGTTTTGTCTATATTGACTCTTTCTCTAAGGTGTGAATACAGCATCTCTAATATTATAGAAACATGGAATAGTTTGAGTTGGAATGGACTTTAAAGATCACCTAGTTCCAACCCCCCTGCCATGGGCAGGGACACCTTACACTAGACCAAGTTGCTCAGAGCCCCTTCCAACCTAACCTTGGATACTTCCAGAGATGGGGCATCCACAGCTTCTCTGGGCAACTTGTTCCAGAGCCTCATCATTTTCACAGCAAAGAACTTCCTTTTAATATCTAATCTAAATCTTCTCTCTCTTAGTTTGTATCCATTCCCCCTTGTCCTGTCACTACATGCCCTTGTAAAATGTTACTTTTATGCTAAAACACTAAGACACCTCTTTATTTTCTAAACTCTTTTATGTGAACGTGCACCTTGAAGACTATGAAGATGAATCTCCACTAGCTGTCCTGCATGACCTTCATTGTGAAATCAAGACTCAGAAGGTAACATCTTAACTCACTTCCTTCTTGAAAAAATATATGTGTGTGCATGTTCCATAAACTTATGGTTCTGCTTTGTTCATTAAGCCACAATTCAACTTTGTTAGTCAGTAGTTATGACCCTTATTTTTACTCTAAGTCCTCATAATGGCTATGGATATTGGGGTAATGCCCAAACACTTGTAGGTGACCCAAAGTAAGTTTAGCAATATTTCTTAGTTTGCAGTCACTGTTGTCACTCAGGTAAGCAGGGAACAAAGGTTACAAGGAAGTTGTAGCTGTGCCAAGGTGTGAGGAGAACAATTCAGGAACAGCAGCTCCCAACAAAAAAGATAAACCTGCTTTTTTTTCCATGACCAGCCTTTAGAACAAAATCAGTCTTCACAGAACTTTTAGTACCTTCAGCCATTTAGTTAAACTTGAGAAAAATGTTTTCTGTTTCTTCTACAAAAGTAGAAAAAATTGGTTTTAGAAGTAAGGAATATGGAAATAATTGAGTGATATCAAAGTGAGGTTTACCTTATGTTAATTCTACTAATTCTTTGTACGTATGGAGTAAGAGCCAAACTAGTTGCTGTTGTCTCATATTTTTCTGGAGTAAAAGGATATAATTTTCTTGGCAAGGTTACCAGTAAGTAGTTATCATATTGTGGACTGTCATTACAGTTACTTTTATAAGTTTCCATACACTTATGCCCTATATTTTCCTAGTGTTCCATAGGTGTATATACACTTGATGGTTTTCAGGTATAGAAAAGATCTAAATTCGCTGTTCATCTGAATTGCAGTTGAATACTTACTCCCAAAATGCTTCATGTGTAAACAACTACCATGTGATGATTTGAAAACCACTATTTCTATGTTCCCCTCTCTGTCCCCAAAGGATGATGTTAATGCCAGTCTTGGTAAGAGTTGCTCCGAAAAAAAAGCAATTCATGAGTTTATGAAGGCAAATGAAATCCTGATGCAAAGAAATGCAGCAGATCTTGAAAAAATAAGAGAGCTGTTCCAGAAATACAGCTACAAACCACATGTCAAAGACTCTACAGGTAATATTTCTTGTCAGTACAGTATGTGAAGAAAAGTATCATTTTTATAAAAGGTTCCTCTTTAGCTATGTGTATGTTTCTATTAGTTAGGAAATCCAGTACATCCATGTTATTTGCTTTATAATAATATTTAGAGGGTAAAATATTTTGTTGTGATTGGTGCTGTAAGAATAAACCAAAACACAAATACTTGGAATTAGATCTTCTGGCATGCCTTTAGGTTAGTGTTTGTTGGGTTTAGGGGTTTTTTTCAGTAATAATTATATCAAGAAATATAATGGATATTATGTTTTCATAAACCAGAGAATTACGCTGCTTCAGCTTCTCATGCTTGAGGAACTATTGTAGATGCACCTCAGTTGGTTTGTATTCACTTGTGATGGTTTCATTAACTTAAATCACCCTAGAGAAAATCTTAAAATATCTGTTTCACAGCACAAATGGGCCAAGCAGTAGCACCTTGATCTCTAGGGGGGAAGGAGGTCCTTAATCCAGTCAGAAAATGTGCATACAACTGTTTGAAAAATCCAGATGTGCCAAATGAGTTAAAGTACTACACCTGTCAGTACTACACATACTCCTTTTGATATCAAGGGCCCAATCAGGCTTCAAAAAGCCTTTGAGAGGGTCTTAACCTTCTCTGAGCATTATCCAGTCATTACACAAAACAAAATTATGGTTGTGAACCATATTGATGGCCCAGTTAAGCTCCTATACCTGTTTTACACAGATAGGGCAGAAGGCTCTGATTATTATAGTACCTTTCTTCCTATGCTCTCTTTGTCTTTAAAGAAGTCTCCTAACAGAGCTACAAGGTTAAATTATTTTTGAAGTTGTATTTTTAAGCTAAGTGTATCTGAAGACATAATACCACTGCAGACCAGAAGGTACTTTAAGTAGCCTCCCTCCCCCTACCCACCTCACAGAATCAAGTAAGCTGGAAAAGATTTCTAAATCATTAAGTTCAACCTGTGGCTGAACATCACCAAGTCAACCAGACCACAGCACTGAGTGCCATGTTTGAGTCTTTCCTTAAACATCTCCAGGGACAGTGAGTCCACCACCTCCCTGGGAAGTCATTCCAATGTCTAGTTACCCTTTCTGTGAAAAAATTCTTGCTAATGTCCAACTGAAATCTCCCCTGGTGCAGCTTGAGGCTGTGTCCTCTGGTCCTGTCACTTGTTACCTGGGAGAAGAGCCTGACCTACCTGGCTGCACCCTCCTTTCAGGCAGTTACAGAGAGTGATGAGGTCCCTCCTGAGCCTCCTTTTCTCCAGGCTAAACACCTCCAGCTTCCTCAGCTGCTCCTCACCAGACTTGTGCTCCAGACCCTTTACCAGATTCATTATGCTTTACTTACTGTATCATGTGGAAATTCACAAATGTTTTGGGGTGTTTTGGTTTATCTGACTCCAAAAGGGTATAAATTACGCATTTACAGATTTCTGCAGTGGACTCTTGTTATCCAAAAAGCTGCCTCCTTTCACAAGTTTTAGCTGCTGCTTCATAACATTTCCTCAATACTGTTTTTCTGAAGAATGAGCATTCTAGTACTGTGTGCAGCCTTTGCTCTTTCCCCAAAAACCTTTTCATAACCATGCAGGGAGGAAAATGCTTATGTAAACATCTTTGAATTTCATTTTCCCTAGAAATAATATTTACCAATAGAGTGAAATTCAGTAAATATGTGACTCATAAATATAGCTTAGCCATATGAGCTTTTGACATCTGTTATAGCTTCAGGTTCAGTATTCTAAAGCGAAAGAAGGAATCTATTTTTTACAACACATAAAGAATTTTGAATACTGGGAAAGTGTCCCAATTTATTTTATAAATTCTTAAAACAGAAACTTCTGACATAATTTTTCTGTTCATTTCTTTTCTCCAAAAGAAGAGGAGGATGAAGTTAACAGTGAGTCGGCAATGTCTGTGCAGAATAAATCTGATGAAGAAAAAGCAAATGCTGTCCCTCACCTCTCTGATTCTGCAGAGCAGCCGCCACTGCCCAAAGACCCTCTGCGGAACCCGGAGCTCTCTGACTTTGGCCTATCCCAATACGCTTTCTCCAGGCCTTGGAGCGCGGGGAGAGTGCCGCTCACACCGAGTGCTCGGCAGCAAAAGCCAAAGAACGAGACCCCGCTGAAACTGCAAACGCCCCGGGCTTTGCCCAAAACACCGAAATGCAAGCTGAAGATGGATGACTACGAGTGTGTAACACCAAAACTCGAACACTTTGGCATTAGTGAACATACCATGTGTATGAATGAAGATTACACGATGTCACTCATTCATAAAACTTCTCAGACACTCAAAAAGTAAGTTACTGGAGTTCAGATTGCTTCTCTACTGAATTTTCTATATTTTCTTCTTGCTGCACTAATTTCTTGCTCCTATTGCCCTTCTCTTTGTCTTCAGGTGGGTGATTGTTTTCTCTCAGGTGCTGGGTCCTGTGTCATTTAACTCCCTACAACCTTTTCACCTACCCATAGCAGTGCCAGGTGCTGGCATGAAATACATCTGGATGTGCTCCTTGCCTTGACTGCACCATAAGAATCTTTATTATTTACAAAGAGAAAAAAGCAATGTGATCTGTTGTTGTCTTTAACCAAAGATTTGGGCCTGGGCTTGTCTGCCACAGATATTACACAGCCAGTGTAAAGGTTGCAGCAGCTTTATTAATTAATATAAACACAAAACAGTTTGTAAAGCATTCAGTAAATTTATAGAAGCACTGTATTGTCTCTAACATAAGCCCCACCTTACAGTTTATTCTTTTTGCTACACTCTTCTGTTAAAAAATCTTCTCTAGATCTTCACTGTTCTAATTATAAAGAAAAATAATTGCAGCAGTGAGGTCCTGTGTGTTGTTAATAGGTCATGTTTTTATAGTTAATATTAGCAATATGCTCAATATTAAAAGCTTACAGTACCTAAATATTTGATATTTAGAGAAATTGTTTGGAAAACAAGGATCATATGCATGAAAACTCCTTTAAAAAATCTACTGGTTCTACTCACTGTAAAAACTAAAAATCACACGGTTTCAACTATATCTAAGGCATTGAAGAGAAAACTGACTTGCAAAGTTACTTTTTTATTTAACCCAAAGTTTGAAATATGTTCATCTACACTTTATTGGAGGGCAGGTTTCAGCTTAGACATTTTGTAGGCAAATCTGGGTATGATAGTTAGGATTACTTTTTAAACATTTAAAATAATTTTCTTTAAAGACTCAGATTTTTGTGTAGGTTAGGTAAGCTTCCACTTTTTGGCTGCTATTGTCTCTTAACTGCATATGCCATTTTTTCACTGAAATATCTTGGATATGGAAAAATAATTTTTAAAATTTCTCTTTCCAGTGTTATGGAATAGATATTAAATAGCTTGTCACTTTGAAATCACTAAATTTTCTTTTAAAGTAATTTTGGGAATTTTCCTTTTAAATAGTTATATAATTAATTAAATTTAAACTCTATAGTATTTGATTAAAATAATCTTATTTAAACTTAAAAATTCAATTAAAAACCTTTTCCTGTTCACAAGACCCTTATTAGTTTAAAAGCAGAAAAGATTTCCTCTTGTTCTATATAATTGCATAGGCAACAGGCAGTTCAGAATAAAACCCCTAACACAGAATTGATCATTTGTGGCATCTATTCTACCCTGGACATCTAGTTTGGGTTTGGTTTTTTCTTAATGCCCTAGGTTGAAATCTCAATTTATTTGATCATTTGTGGCTGGACTGAACATTTGGATACCACAAATTGCAGTAGAATCACGGATGAAAAAATCTATTAAAAATTCGTATTTGAGAAAACTGATTTTTTTACTTGCATATTCATGAATGAATACTAGAAAAGTGATGAGGTTGGCAATATTCCTTTAATTGTGACTTCTTCATAATACCTGAGAACTAACTGGGGACTTGGTTTTCAGGTTAGTTAAAAGAGGAGAAAATAGCGGAGGGAATTTGCCAGAAATGACAGTCAAGGAAATCATGGTTACTCCTGCATCAAAAAGAGGGATGAGAAGTAAGAGAGATGAGAATGGTAAGTTAAAAACCTGTGAAAATAATACACATATGCATTTTTACAGAATGCATGCGTAAATGCATTGCAAACACATGGTTAACTTAAATTGTGTTTCTGGTTAAATATGCTTGACTCAGGGCAACTCATTGTATGAGTAGTAGTGTCTAAAATATGTTGACAGCTTCCATGGGGAAGTTTCTTACTCCCTATAAATTTTTCCTCATTCTTGTACTCACATCCAATTGGAATTGTACAGAGGAATTAATTATTTTGTAACTGCAGCTTATCCATAGTTGAAATTGAAATACTGTTTTGCCAACTTATCCTTTTTTTTTCCTGAGAATACCCATCGGATCTGTCTAAAGACAGGAAAGAAAAGGGCTAGCAAGACAGTAATTTAAGACTTTCAAGAGTAGTGCTAAAACTTCTTTGAGAGGAGAAGTAGGTTATTTTAAAAATCTTGAGACAAACATAGTGATAATTGGGTAAATGAGAAGGTAAAGCAATGCTGATTTAAGTTGGGCTTCTTCAGTTATATTCAGTAGTGGGACTTGAATAACTTCTTTGCATTTGCTGCTTTTAAGGAATATTGTAATTTGGATGGGTCAAGCAAAATATTAACTAAAACGATACACAGGTTTTAGAAAATGCAACTGAAACTAGTAATAGTTATATGTGCATGTACATACATATTTTTAATTTTATTTTGCTCACCCTTGATAACAGCAGCTGACTGGATGGCTTCTCCCATGGTGTTTGTGTTCTGTACTCCTGATGTGACAGTCTCTTCCAAAACAAGTAATACAGTATTAGCAAGGTCACCAGAGACAAAGGAACTGCCTCTTCCCAGTCATACAGCAACACCACAGTGTCCAGATTTTCAAACAAGATGGCTAAAAGCAGAAGCTAAGGTAGTAAATAGCAATTATGTACATTTTCACACACTTTGCCATGAGCGGATTTTAAAATGTCGGTTCGGGATCCTTTTCCAATACTATTTTTTCTTGTGTCACTGTAAAAGTTCTTTTGAATAGTAATTCTGTAAGAACATTTACTGAATACTTTACCTAACATAAGTAAATTAACTGAAGGCATTTAATACTTCTTTTGCAGCAGCAGGTAACACCAGGGGAGAAGATTGAGTCAGTGACAAAGAATGATGCTAAAGATACATCATACAAAAAAGAAAGACTTCCTTTTGATTCAAGTTCTGATGAGTATCTTAAACATTGTGGGGACCCTTCCCCTCCCAAACTGGAAGGCTATGACCAGTTACTCAGTACTCCTCCACCTCCAGAAATAACAAGGATACCAGATAATGTTCTAAAGGTTAGCTGATATGCTTTTTTTCCCTAACTAATTTTATTCTCAAAATACTAGAATTAAAATGGCCTAGTTCTATCTGTAATCCATCTGTTTTGAGTTCTTAGGTAATTCTTTTTATTCCTGTTTAATGTTTCCTATAGATACTTTCCCAATATAATCATAAGGTAGATTCTTCTAAAGCCAAGAAAATGGAGACCAAGGCAGGAAATACTACAAGATATGAAAGTGATTCCACTGATTACTGCAACAAAGAGAACAGGTATGGTTACATTTTACAAATTTGGTCAAGTAATTTAATTTGTAGGAGGTACAAAGACTCTTTAATGCACTTAGAAATTCATGTAGTTGCTTGCTCTTCAACTATCAAAACAGCTCTTGTTTCGGTGACTGAATAACTGGGTTTTGGCATGGTATATGACTATCTGTAAAGAACAAATATTGTAGCTGATGGTGTTTGGATCCTCCCAAATTTTAAAAAAAAAAAAAAAAAAAGGCAGAATTTTACTGTAGGTTTATCTGTAGGTATGCTTTGCTTTGTGGCAATCAAAGTGCCAGTAAGTGCTTACTGAGTAAATTTAGGCAATAAAATGAAAGAATTTGGTGAAAAGTATCTAAGTGAGAACTGATTTCACATTTGTTTTGGTGAAGACACAATTCTTTAAATGAAAAGCTACATGTATGAGTAATCTTAGAACAATTGAACTATAGTTTCATAAAGAACACCATCAATTTGAATATAGAGAAGCTTTTATGAAACTTTATCAAAGCATACATATTCCTGATTCAATGTAATATATATTATCCTTGTTGATTATCTGTTAAACTTAGAGTCTGTAAAGATTATTTAAATAGGAGGTACAAGGAACATGTGAGGAACAACAACCCAGAGTGAGACTGATAAAAGTTGGTATCTTAATATACTTGGGAGCTGGAATCCATTTGAGTAATCTCACTTTAGCTGACCCTTCATTTTTTGTTGTCAAGGTAAAAAAGACAATTTTTCAATATTTCTGTCTTCTGCTAATCCAAAATACAATTTAAATAAGCTCATGAATATGTCTGGGTGTATTTTCAGAGGATATCGTGGAGTTTTCAAGACAAACATCTGAAATCAAACTGAAGACCATGTTGAAACTTTCACATTCATGGATCTTATCACCAAATCATAACAAGTTCAAAAAGCAAAAGGAAATACTGGTGGGAAGAAAGATCCATACTGAGAAAAAGGGTTTTTTTTAATGGGGAAAAATTCTTTATCCATGACGTGGATAAACTTGTTTGAACCAGCAGCTTGTGCTTAATTTTCCATTGACATTATTGGCAAAATGCATTGAGGGCTTTTAAATATATTGCACTTCAAAGAGGAAGGGAGATCCATGTACAAGGTGGTACTTCAGTTGTTTGTTGTGTAGGATTGCATTTGCAGTAGGCTGTAGAGAATGCAGTTAGGTTGTAATAAAAGGAAGGTCCAGTATATTGCTTTAAAAAGTGGATCTCTCTGCCTGTTCTGGTAACTCTATGTCATTTCAGGGCTGAGGCTGAAGTCTAGTACTTCAACAGTATTCAGTATCTTCAACAGAAACGAGTAAAAATTTTTTTGTATTGAAAGAGTTAACTCCTGCTTTACTGTTTAAAGCATTTCTGTGCTTTTAGTCCTTTTTGCCGTGCTAAGATTGTATCTGACACATTCCTGCATCAGACTGACTGTTAAGGTCTCTGGCAGACAGGCATTTCCCGTGCAGCTTCTTTCTTTACACATCAACATAGTATCAGGTGCTGTGCATCGGGATTCTTTGTAGCCCTAGAAGATGACTCTGGCTCTACTGTGAATCAGTTGAAATTGTGCCATTGTTACTGGTTATGTGTATCTTCAGCTGCTTGGAAGATTTTGCTGGTGGGCCTGTAGGTGCCTCTCCTGCTGCTGCCATGTGTATTCTCTTCAGTGCCGGTGTCACCTCTAAATGTGCTTATCTAACCCTGTAGCAGCTGACCAAGCTGAAGTTCTCAGAGCTGTTTGGCTCTCTTAGTAGTCACAGTAATTAGGATTTTTTTTCTACCAGCATTTTTTACTGTTTCCCACTGGAAAACCCAGCTCCATATCCTTGTTTGGAGCCAGTTTGCCGTTTCCAGTGTCAGCCATTCCTCTAATTGACTCCAGGACTGTTCTTACCATCTGTCTTCCAGTTGATGACTGAAATTCTGTTATTTATATGAGGGCAAACATGCAACACATGAGAAGGTAGAGACTGTCCCAGGAGATAGGGATAAGTGGATGTTTTTCTGAACTCAGCTCCATATTTTTTCAAGTCTTCAGGGTATGCAAACATCTAGAGATGCCCACAAGTATTTCTTCATTTGCTTAGACTTCTCCTGGTTGAAACTTAACAAGTAAAGGTGCCTTTTTCCTGCTATTACAGTAATTTTCCAGGATAAGCATACATCAAATTAATTGCAGAAGGTGATTTTCTAGTTCTGACCCAAGCATGCTGTCATTGAAAATGCTAGTTTCTATTTAAAAGTATGTATGTATTAATGTGTCAGTCTGTGAGCTTAATTAAGACTTTTGAATACTAAATAAATCTGTCTCAAATGCTTGGTGCCTGCTATAAGAACACTTATTTGTTCTACCCATCCTCTTCAGAGAGTGAAGGCCACATCTGCTTCTAGCTTTTTCATAGATTAAAACCTGGTGGGATGAATGCTGGTTCTGAAATTTCATGGTGTTGGAAAGGTAGAAAGTATTCTTGCTGCAGAGCAAGAAGGTTTCAGCCAGACAGATTTACCAACACTGAACAGGAGGGATTTCAAAGCCTGCATTCTCTTTCTTGCCCTGAAGCAAGCCAGAGATACCCTTTTAACATGAAATGGAACAAGCAGCACTACTGTCCCAGACCTTGCTGTATTCCCCCTGCCTTCAACTAATGAAATTCACAAAAGGGCTTAGAGAAGTCTTTTCCCTAAACTTGAGAACAACTCAGCACTCCACTGTGCTTTCCTCCATTAGGGAACTGTGGAGCTGTACCTTGCAGTGCTGGGGTTCTCACTGCAAGGCACTTGCATAACTTTGCTTGCCTATTAGTATTTTCTGCTACATATTATTAACTAATAATTATCTTCAATATGATAATGAAACCTTAAAATCTTATGTTCTTTTCAAGCTGTTGTGACATGATACAGGGATGAGACTTTTTGGAATCAAGAAATGAAATTGTATGCATTAGTTTTGTTTTTCTTGCCTGCAATATTACTCTAATATGCATAATGTTGTTGTTTGTATTTATATTCTTTTTTAATAGGCAAAGCATTGCTCTGAGGTAGATAAAATCATGGCAGCAAAACAAAAACTGGTTTTAGTTTGCCATCTTCACCTTTGAAATTCTTTTAAGTTTCAGGATGTCCTACTGTCCTACTCCTAAAACAGTAGTTTTAGTAATGGGAGTGAGGGGAGGAGATGACAGAAGTGAAAGTGTAGACACTGGAACACTGCTGAGAGAGGCAGGGGCGTCTCCTTCTCTGGAGATAATCAAAACCCACCTGAATGCAATGCTGTGCAATCTGCTGTAACATGGGCAGTGGGACAGCACTGTGTGGCTGTCTGATATACTGGAACAACCCAGTGTGTAGCCATGAGCCTGGAGGAGGGTAAAACTCCTCTGAAGCCAGTGTTGCTGCTGGAGAAAGGCTCATCCAGCTGCACTCTAAAGTTAATAACATGTCAAAGTGGGAATAATCCAAAAGAACTTCAGTTTTACAGTTGGTTATTGTGGGGTGAATCTCTTTAACAGCATTGGCGTGTCAGGAAGTGCAGTTTGGCTAGCCAGTAGCTACAAAAGTAGCAAACACAGTGGTTCTGTAAGAGACAGTCATCACCTGAAAACAAGCAAAATTGCCAGATAGAGTACGGTTCTGCGTTGTGCTTTATTTAGTTTAACTGAGGGCTGCTCCCACTAGAGGCTGTTTCACCAACTCCCTTGCACAGAATCTAGGGCTTGTATGGTTTTACGATGGATTTCATCATTTGCCAAGAGACTGAAAGGCTAATTGGTTTTGTTTTCTCTTCTACTTTGTCCTTCCCAACATTAATCTCAAGTTCAGCTTTTGCCCATGTGAGTGCTGGATCAGATGTAAGAGAAGGGTGAGAAGGGAGATCACACCTCCTAGCAGTGCCTGCCCTCAGAAAGATTGAACCCAGCACAAAATTGCTTTTCAGTAGTTAAAAACATCTGGGAAGTAACCAAAGAACCAGCTTTTCCTTCATTTGCTGTGGTTCTTAATATTTTTTTTTTAAGTATATCAAATATGTGAGCTAGCAGAAGCTTCTCCCCCTAATCCCATTTGTTGTCAAAGGAGCATCTCAATTGTTCTGCCCAGGCAGCCCCTTAATGAGGTGGTCAGTGCTTTCTTATCTGGGAAATACTTTGCCTGAGGTTGAACACAATTATAGGTCTCTCAGTGGAATGAAACTTCCCAGATGGTTGACAAAGGGATAATTGACAAGCATTACTTCTGGTGCCTCCCACTGTGCTTTTATTGATGTCTTTATTAACCACTGGAGCAATATTTGGAGTCCAGGCTGCCTTGTTTCTTTAAAGCACCATGGATGCTTTAAATTTCCTCTAAAATGTGGTATTTGCTTTGTTCCCAGTTGTCCCTGTTCAAGTCTTCAGTATTCATGATGGCTGTGCGTGCTCCATTAACAGCTGTAGCTGGTGTTGGATCTGCCTTCTGTTTTGGGAGTACCTGGTTGTTTCCCCATGGGACAATAATACAGACATTGTGGCATTTATAAGGAGCCAAGACAATATTCCAGGCCACATTATGGAATCACGTGTGTGTTAGTCCAAAGGAGCCTCTATCAACTTAAATGTAAAACCTTATCCCGTTCTTACACTAATACCTACTTTTACAAAGGAGCAGTTGACATCATAGTCAGAAGCTGACCAGATCCACGAATTTTTTCGAGTTTGTCTTGCCTAACTGAAGTTGAAGAGTTTAAAAAAAAGTAGCACAGATGTGTCTGCATGGGAAATGGTCCTTGGAATAAGATGCTCTGTCACACAGGCATTTATCCTGGGGAGAGGCCAAGCAAAGCATAGTTCACAGAATACCCAGCAGGAAGGTGTTCAGATTCTTCCATAATTTTTGGCATGTTGTATTCCTGGCTTAAAGCCCTGGGGTTACATTCTCTAATGATTGCTTATGAAATTGTTGTGAACCAATCTAGGGCCTTCTGCATGTTCCCACCTTTCCTCCCCCAGCTGCATGTCCCACACCATAGGTTGTCAGTTGCATCATGGCAGTTGTGGCTGCAGGGAAATCCATTCCTGCTTGCCCAACCACCAGGAGCTAATTATTGTTTTCCAGGATTAAATTGTTCAGGGTCTGTGCACTGACCCAAATGACTGCCTGCAAAAGCATTGATGGTTGCTGAGGCATGAGAAGGGAAAGGATGGGCATGGGAGCCACCATGTCCTCCTTCCCTGGCTGGAATCCTATCCTGTCTGTCCAGCCGCTTTGGTAAGGTTGCTTAAGGCTGTTCCTCCATAATTGTCACTTCACCTGAAGAAATCCCTCCTCTTCACCACAGCACCCAACACTCCTCACAAATTCCCCGTCCCCCTCCCTGGGACAGCTGCTTGGGTGGTTGTGTGTGAATTGAGCTGGAGAGAACAGAGCTGCTAGGACCAACGTGACACTTGGAAGAGGGTCCTATCCACAGGTGCAGAGTGGTGTGATTTGTTCATAGCTGTGTAGGTTGCTGTGGCTGGTGGGACCCATTTCAAACCTTTAGTACTTCTACAAGCACGTGCTTCCCTTCTCCTATTCTAGCATCAGCCTCCTGCTCTCCAGAGCAGTTGTTAAGGCAAAGGCAGCAGGAGTGGGGAATGTTTTGCCAGCAGACCCCGACCTGGACTCTTACACAGCCCCAGCTGAGCAGGCACTTAGGGGCTGGAGACTGTTGTGTGTGCCTGGTGCTCTTCCTCAAATGCCCTCCCTGAAACCACCATTGTGGTTTCCCCTCCTGTCCTCTAATGCCTGGGCTAGGTGCAGTTTCAGGCCCCTGTGAAAGACCCCCAAGTCTTTTTAAGTCTGAAAACAATACCTGGTGCTTGCCTGAAGCACAGCTTGGGGAATTGACAGCTCAGCCAGCTCTTGGAGGAGATCACCAACAGGAGCCCTTGAAGCTGTCATTTGCACTGGATTTTCTTGCTGAGCGTTGAGGAGGTCAATTGAGTTTCTGGGTCAGGTTTAAGCCTCTGGGTTCTGTGAGACTGGAAATACCCCAGGGAGGGTCCCAAACACCCCAGCCCCTCTGAACCCAGCCCTTAGGAGGTAGGACCTTGCCCCAGCATTGCCAGCCAGGCACCTCCTCACCTGACAGGTGTTTGTGGCCAGGTGCACAACACCACATGGGTGTTTTGCAAGGCACATTCCTCAGGAGGAATTGATACTCTTTTTTTTTTGCATCTGAGTTGCACAAAGTCCAGACATGAGGGCTTAGACAACAGCAGATAATTGGATTGCTTTGGTTTTGGCAGGTCGAACCTTTGCTCTTACATTACTTATAGTGCTGTTCTCTGAACACTACCTTAGCTGTCATCATTCACCTGCTCTGACACAGTAGGACTGCAGAGACCTCCTCCTTCTTCCATGCTGTCCCTTGCAAAAGTGAGAGCTTGCTGATAATGCTTAATGTGTTCCTGCTGCATCACAGCTGTTTCTGCTTTTGACCAGAACTATAAAGTAAAATTTAAGTCTCCATAACTGCTCCAGTCAGATGGCAAACACAGAGGGAGGACTGTCTAGTGCTGCCCAGGTTATTGAAGAAGTGTGTGAGTTGTTCTTACTCTTTAAACTGAGGAGGGAATTAACCTCCACACCAGGACCTCTCCCAGAAGTGTTGCAGAATTTGTATCAGGCTTGTGCTGCCACCGCAGGAAAGGAGCTGGCTTTCTGATGGTGTAGTCTCTGCTTGTGGACATACATATGTGTGTATACACACATGTATGTACCTGTGCTGGAGGGGTGATGAAATCAGAAGGTGACTGTGAAAACTTACTTAAGGCATGACCATGTGGAAAAGAATCTTTTTTTCCTCCCCCTGTTAACTGAAAGCCTGGCTAATGATCAACAGTGGCAGCAATATTTATGTAAGGTGTAACAAGGTAATGATGTGGGGGTTCTTGGTGAGGAAAAAAAATAGCATTTTTGACATACCTTCTTTTCTGTTTATTAGATTGGAAAAAAGCACTGGTTTAGGTGCATAAAATGAGGGGGGAAATTAGAACTGAGTCAAGTTTGTTTGGGGAAGCATAGCAGAGAGTCCTTCATGACAAGTCAAACGTAAACAGGCAGGAAAGACACACCAGAAGGGACACATAAAGAGGAAGAAGCCCCATCTATGCGAGCAGGGCAGCCTCCAGCAGGTGCTACTGAGGGTAAAAAAGAAATTAGCGGAAGTTAAGTTGGTTCTCTTTGACTGTGCTGCACCCCACAGGCAGGATGTGGAATGCTTCTGGCCCTGCCAGGGAGCCCAGCTCAGCAGGCTTGCTGCTGCAGCCAGAGGCGAGGGAACACAGGCTGGAGACCTGCGGGAGTGATCTGGATGTTTGTCACTGGTTGGAGGCAGAGAAAAATGGCCCTCTGAGAAAGGACAGGGAGAAGGGGAGGCCTGGAGAGACACCTGCAAGGGAGGTGGAGATAGGTGTGGTATCCCTGGCAGGGCATGGGCAGGAGGCAAGAGCTGTCTGGGCTGCTGGGCAGGGCAGGGATTACCTCTGAGAAGTGTCAACGTCAGGAAACCTTTTCTGGAGAGCTGTCATCCTTGTTCTTTGCCTTACTCAGCTGGGAGATAAAAAGCTTTGGAGGAGTGGTTGCTATTGACACTGTAGATATGTAAGGTTGTGTCTCTTAGGCCTTTAAGGATGCAAAAAAGAAAAAGGAAAACACGTCATCCAAAAATTCCTCATCAAAATGCTCCCTACAAAGCAAATCCTGTGGATTAACAAATCTGGATGCAGTGTTGTCTGTATCACTTCCTGAGCATATGAGATTGTTCACTGTTAATGACCATGTTTTAATTTCCCCAAACCACAATGCTCTACATGTTTTACTCTTTTTATGGACTGGCATCCCTCCTCAACTTTTATAGTAGCTTTCAGAGACAAACATAACCAAGTCACAACTGTGACTGAATTCCCTCCTGTGTACTAGGAGCTCACCTGGTGACAGCTTTGACTTCTGTTTCACCTCTTGCCACATCTGGATGGTTGTACCCTGGTGCTGTCTGCTTCCACAGCTGCTGCCATCAGCTTGGATTGCCAGCTGATGTGTATTGCTATAGGAGACTCCTAACCCGAACTACATTATTCTCTCAAGTGTCTTTTCCCAATAATAAGCTCCTCATTTCCGTATTACCTTTCCATGTGATTTGAGGGCAAGAGATCTCAAGAGATGTTTATCCTGAAATAGCTGGGGAGATCAGCTGAGATTTGTACATTCATAGCAGTCAAGGGAAGATAAACTCCTCAACCAAACAAGCTGAATGAAGTATTTGCTACTGAAGGCAGTACTGCACATTCCTTTCCTGGTGATTTTGCTTCTTGGGCCACCACATATAAAGCCAGTAGTTGTTCTTTTTCTCTGCCAGCTGGGCAGGCACCAGCATTCCCTGGCCATGTCTCCCATTCCAGCAGCAAAGTCACCTCCCAGGGCAGCTGAGTCACAGACACAGTCTCAGTTGCTGCTGTTGCCTTTTATAGCAACTACATTTAAGAATTATCCTTAAATGCAATTAAAGGAAAAAGCAGGACACAAAACTGAGGAAATGCCCATATTCCTGTGTACCTCTAGTGGCACGTCTGTCCTTCCCTTTGGTGGGAGCTGTGCAATTCTGTAATTATATGCTGGTTACTCACCTCACTCATTTTACAGGACAGATGATGCCCTGGGGCAATCAGTGAGACCACGTAGCAGTGGTCTTTGCTCTTCTATCTGTTTGGGTCTGTCCGGTGTCCCCAGCCTGAGCAAGCCTATCCCTGGTAACACAAATGCCTGAGCTGTTCTAACACATGGGTTTCTCACAGCAGCATTTGGAGCACCACTGCCTCACACCAGAGGTGACTGCACCACAAAAATACATCCCACCCATGCCTACTCTGGCACCAATAAATCAGCTCCACTGCCACTTCCAGGCTCAGTCCCTTGTAAGTAGCATTTGTGTCTTTTCTTGAGCTCTCTTTAAAAAAGAGGTGGGGAGCACTTTTCAGTCTTAAGGAAGTGACTCAGATGTAGGTGATTCTGCAAATGAGAGACATTCATGAAGGCTGAAATTGCAACTCCCTAACTTAGAACCCAGAGAAGCAGGGCAGAAGAGGATTAAGCCATGGGCAGAACTCCCTCAGGCTATACCGAACCAAGGGACTCCTGAGAAGGAAAAAAACCAAAACCTATGTAGATCCCAGCTCATGACACAAAGCACACCTTGTCCTCAGCAAACAGGAACGTTTACTTCAGTCCTAGCCTCTGCTCAGGCCTTGGGGGAAGAAGGTGGAGATTCTAATGAGCAGTTACTGCTTCTACTCCTGCCCTTGCCTTGCTCTGAGCACACAGGGGCTCAAGGCACAGAAACAAAAAAACTGGTGCTGCCTGGACCAGCTGGATGCTCCCAGTCAGCCAAGGACAGCTGGACCCTGCTGGAAGACCAGAGGCACCTACACATCAGCATCTCCTCCTGCAGTGACAGAGGGAGCCAAGCTGGCAAGCACGGAGCTGTCCCACCCTGCACCACTTCAGACAGAGCATCACTCCTTCTTCATCCCACTCCTTAAGGTACCAGGCAACACCACACACACCAGTCTTCCAGATGCCCCATGGACAACTGAGATCACTGAGCTACCCCCTCCTCCATTTTCAGATGCTAGAAGCAACTACTGAACACGCTCAACAAACCCCAGCATAATTAGTAACTTCCAACACAGAGCAGCCTCAAGCACTGATACACCACTGAACAGTCAAAATATTAATAACATCAATTTTTATTCCAAACAAGACAGAACTACAGAACACCTGTAATCCTCCTGGTCATATTTCATGGAAGTCTTTAGAACACTGGACACGCTAACTTACTATTCAAACTGTAACAAACTATACCAGTCAGGGATAGGGTGATGGCGCTGCTGAAAAGGTTTCTTCTAAACAAATTAAAAGTTAATGTTTAAGAGTTAACTTTCTTCTACTATGCTCAGCTTTGTCTCCAGGTGCTTAGCAACAAAAGCAAAAATATAAGCCTGCTTTAGAACAGCAAGTAGGAGTAAACAGAATACGTCATCATACAAAGAGAAGCAAAACTTCAGTAAGGTCTCATGCGGCTTGATGGGGGTGGTGCACGATTGGGAGGAGTAATTGCTATATCCAAGTAGTCTCCTATCTGGAATTTCTGAGACTGCAATGTCATGGAATCATCTGTGCCCTTCCTGCCCGACATGGTGCTGCCGATCTCCTTCACCCTGTGAGTGGCAGAGGAAAGGCAAGTTAGTTATCAGTGGCCAATCTGTCCAGATGTCCAAAACAGGAACTGCACTGGCTCATAACTCCCTCCCCATGCCATTCCCTGCACTGCATGCACGTGGCTGTGTACTCAAAATACTGGGGTTTCTCTGCAGTCCTGGGTGCACCAAGAGAAACTACACCAAATGTTCTTTCTAACAGCACAGAGCCTTCCACCCCATTATGTTAAATACTAGTGAGAACCCCCTACCCCCTGCCATACAGACAAAGCACAAGACCCCACCAGATTCCAAAGCAGGGTACATCCACTGGATGCTGACAAAGATTAGCTCCTGCCATTTTGGAAGAGAAACATCTGCAACAAAACCACTGCTGTAACTCAGGTGCAAGACTACCAGGAGCAAAGCACTATCTCAAGCTGGAGGGCAATGTTCCAGTTGCCAGTACAGCAACCAAAGCCCTCAAGAACACAGGTTCATAGTTTTGGGAACACACTAACAGGGATGGTCACCAAGCACAATTTAAGAGATTGTAGTGGTCATCATACAGAACTTCAGAAGTTCAGCCTTAATGAAGAATAATTTACTGTTCTGGTGCCCAAAGTATTCTATTAACTCAGAGAATAAATGCCATTTACCTATAGCCAGGCCTTTTGAGATCTGTAAAAACAATTGCAAAGTTGAAATGTGTGCCCTTCTTCCGTGCTTCTGGGTAAACTTCTTTCACTAAGCTGGTCAGCTCTTTCAGAGTTGCATCCATCCTAGATTAAACAAACAAATCAAAGTGCTTCACATTCTCAAAGGAACAGTAAAAAAAGCTTCCCAAAACGTTTAAGATGGGATCAAAACATTGCCACAACTTAACCACATGTTTCTTTGTCTCGGCACACCCTATGTCCACAGTAACACCTGGGAGAATTCACCACTTACTGCACACTGGAGGCAACATGCTCTAGTGCAGTGTAATGTGTCTGATTCACTGTGATACTCAGATCAATCTCTTCATCTCTGTACACATTTCAACATCTACATTTCCAGGTCTCTCTGAAGAGTTACCATTTAAACAGCAGGAGTCTTTTGTTTTTTTTGTTTTTTTTTTTTTAATACGTTCATACAAGGCACAGGATAAGAGTTTCCTCACCTAAGCTAACATCTGTATTAAAATAACTTTATTAACTATTATAGGAAATATAAGAAAAGCAGAAAAATAAAATAGCTTTCAATTTCTGCCCTAGCTGGCAGCGCTCCTTTGCCCAGCATTCAGTCACAGAAGGGCTAAAGCTCATGTCTAGAATTTCAAGAACAAAAGTACTCAGTCATCACAAGTAAAGTGTCTCTAATGATACAGACTGTGCACTCACTCCAAGCTTCAGGCAACCAAGGAGCAGTGTGCTGACAGACAATGCCCATTTTGACATCTGCAGATGGGAAACAACTCAGACACCAACATCAGCCTGGACAGAGTCCATAAATCCCACTCAGAAGTAAATTAGAACTGTATGCTTTGGTAGCCACAAAAATGGATTTGTTCGACTACACAACTTACGAGTTACAACTCTGGCAAACATCATGAAGCATAATTAAAAGCAGCATAATTCCTTTTCAAAGGCATTCTTCAAAATACTTACAAACAAAACCTAACATATTTGCAATGGAGACTAAGGCACTCCTCCAAAATAAATTTGACAGTGATAAAAAGCAGCTCTGTTAAAGCACTGCTACCTGGCCACGCAAAAAGAATACTCATTATTCCACTCTCAGAAGGGTCTGAGTTAAACCAACAAACCATTCACACAACATTTCAAGCCTTCTGAGACAACTATTTCTACTAGATAAACGGGGTTGTTGGAACAAAATACACGGATTAAAGGAGAACGTCCGCGTTGAGTAGACGTGTTGTGATAACTATCGTCACAGCACAAGCCACCGATTACATGCAGCAGTAGTTGGGCACTTCAGCTGCACTAAGTCTCAGTGGCTGAGCGCCCCTTGCTACGCAAAGCTCTGCTTCCAGAGATGTCCCCTCTCAGCTGCCAGGGCACAGCCAGACCCGCTCCACACCCCGCGTGTTCTGCTCCGATCGGAGCCTGCACAACTCCCTCTGTCCCCCGGGGCCCAGGCGAGGCCAGGCGTAGAGGAGGGGTCACTCACCAGGTGTAGATCTGCAGCTCGCTGGAGGGCACGTTGCCGCGGGAGAACTCGTCCATCCGGTGGTGCCGCCCATTGTTGGTGGTGAAGACGCGAAGCAGCAGCGGGCACGTCTGCGGAGTGACAATGAGGATGGGGATGAGGAGCCGCACGAGTGGGGATTACGATCAGGGGCCGTTCGCCACGCCCCGCCCCCCCTCCGCAGGAGGCCTCCCGCCGTTACCAGACGCTCACCACTCCCCCCACCCCCGCTGTCCGCCCTGGAGCGGGCGGCGATGCGGCGCAGCACCAGCACCCCGCACTCTGGACACCTTCTCGCGATCGATCGGCTTCTCCGGCTCCTTCTTGATCTCCTCCTGCGTCACCCGCGACTCCACCGCCATCTTGCCGCGCCGCTCCCGGATGTCGCGCCGCGCACCGCCCATCTCGCGAGAGCAAGGGCGGGGGTGGCCCCGGCGGGCTCCTCCCGCAGGGCTGAGGCACCGCCCTTCCCTCAACGGGCGCGGGGCTCGTGTAGGGAGGGAAAAGCTGCATGGACCGCCGCTGAAAGGAGCAGCGAGGTGAAATAAAGTAGCGGGAAATCTACTGAGAATCTAGTTTCCCTTAACAACAAATTCAGGGAAACGTCAAATGCATACGCTTCCCGTTTACTTTTTTTTTTTTTCCCCACAAGTGATATCTTTTATTAGGTTAAATTTGAGTCTGGGGTTGTGTCTCACAAAATAAGCAGGAATATATAATATCTATAAAAACATACAAAATACGTGGGTTTGTGCTAGCTTTTTTAAAATGTCGAGAGTTGCTTGTTACTCAAAGCGGTGGGGGGAGAGAGGCTCAGTTGTTTTCATAGAATTTATGTTTGGATTATTTCCTCTGAATTTATTTCTTATTTTTAGAGTAAAACAAAATTAAGTTTTCCTGTAAAATTAAGCAGAAGCCTGCTTGCAGGTGGAAAATAATCACATATCAGGGACTGAAAGATTTGCTGAGGCTGGAAGGGGGCTCTGGAGGAGGCTGCCCATTCCAAACCTCGGCTCAAAGCAGGATCAGCAAGGGCTGCATGGATTCTGAGTATGCCCAAGGATGGAGATCTCTGGGCAACCTGCTCCAGTGCTCAGTCGCCTTTACGGTTGGAAAAAAAAAATCAACAAAAAGAGTTCTGTTCTTATGTCAGTTTGTACCCTTTACCTCTGGTTCTGTGGCGGGGGAAGCCTGGCTGTCAGTCTTTGCTCCTGCCCGCCGAGTATTCGCACAGAGTGAGCCGTCCCTGTGAACAGTCCCAGCTCCCTCTGCCTGCCCTCGTACCACACATCCTCCCATCCCTTGAGCACTCCGTTTAGCCCTGTTTGATGCTATATTATTGCGGTGTGCCTGCACTCCTCACACAATTCTCTGTTGGTGCTTGCAGCACGGAGCAGCCGGTGTGCCCCCGGAGCTGTGTCTCAGGTCCACGTTGTGCAGTGTTCGTCTCTGAGCCAGGGGGCTCAGGGTGCCTTGGGGCTGCTGTCTCGAGTGTAAGTCCAGCACCAGAAGTATTCTATGTTCTGCACCATGCAAAAAGCAGGCGCTTGTTAAGGCGTTGTAAGTGTTGAAGTACCTGTGCTCTGAGGGTGACATTGTTTGATTTCACTCTTCCGAACACTGTATATGCATGTTTCAAAGGTATTATTTATTGAAAAAATAAATAATTGGGGGGCGAGAGGTCTCCTCTGCTGTTCAGGGACGCTGTGTGCTGTGCAAAAAATGGCTGTACATGCAAACGAGTATATGTATAGAGTACACTGTAAGGAAAATGAAAGATCCTTTGCCGAGGTAATGAGGCTGGGTAAGATGAGCGTAGGAGCAAGTCTCCAGCCTTTGCTCTTGTGAAATCTTGCCCAAAATATGACTTGAACTTTCCCAGCTGTGAATGCCTGTAGAGCAGGAGACAAGTGGTTTGGAAGCATGAATTGCCCCTTTAAGTATTGTAAATACATCTTCTCAAGGAAGTGGATATTTAAATAGCAAACTGTGAATTGTTTGTTGGGGGATCTAGGACAGGAATGAATGAGATGGCAAGTGTGTGCCATTAGGATATGGTACTGGGCAAAGCTGCCACAGCCCTTTAGAGAGGAGTGCTGTGGGTCAAGGAGCCCATTGGCCTACAAAACACTTACTCTGAGTAACTTGTGTCTGAAAGGGAAAAACAAAAGGAGCAGTTGGTATGGGGTAACAAAACTTTCTAGGCAGAAGGGAAGGATTGTAGCAAATAACAAAAGTCCTTGGGAAGATACAGAAAGTAATGGCATAGCTGAGCCTGGGGTATCAAACCTCCCAGAAACTCCCATGGAGGCAAACCTCCCAGAAACTAGAAAATTTGTAGCATGACCAGAATAAGGAACTCCAAACTTTTCAGACCCATGAGTGTATTGAATCTGAGTTCAAGGAAGCTGAATTAGCCTCAGCAGCATACTACTTCCAGGTTCCCAAGGCTCCCAGGATTTCTGGCCTATGGCTGTATTTCAAAACTCTTTCTAACCAGGACTACATACAGCCTCTTTATTTTTCTTGGTTGTATGTGTGTCTCACAAAGCCTGTTTGATAGAGGATTTGGTCTTTATCTTGATTGTGGATAGTTCAACTATCCTATTCTGGCAACAGCACAATCAACTTTCAGACATCTTTACAATCAATTGTGAGAGCAAAGTTTCAAATTTGATGGAGCTTCTACTGCAAACCAGCTTTAACTGGTGGAGGAAGAACACAAGCACAACTTCTTTGCAAATACAATCACTGGTATTTCCTACATTTTGTGTCATGGTGATGTCATGGGTGTGTTTTTACGTTCAGAATGCTCTGTGTGCAGTAGATTTCCCTAGAGTGTTTTAATTTCCTGTGTTTTATACCAAAGTCAGTGTGAATGTCAAGAAGCCTGTAGCACTCATACACGGTTACATTTTTTTCATATAAGCTTCAGTTTCTGTTCCCTGTTTTGAATTTAGATGATTTGGACTCACAAAATGCACAGTAACTCTTGGGCTTCTGTGGTCCTATTCAACCTGCCTGCGAGGCAGCAGGTGAATGAGTCGGTGCCGGACAGACTGGTGGGGCTGGAATGTAGAAAAGGACTCTGGCACTGGATGTGTAAAGCCTACAGAGACCCCTGAAGCAGCATCCTGATTCAGGAGCACCAAAACTTAGCTGCCTGGGAGGAATCTGTACTTGTATATAAATTACATACATGTTTTTCTCTTCTCTTGTTTTTTCTTTCTGCAAAGTCCTCAGAAAGACCAAAAGTTAATAAAAATGCTTTGAAGGTGATTTACAGTTCTGCAACATTGCAAAATTATCTGACTGCTAATGTGACAGTAGCATCAGTCAGGCTGTGCAGGTTTGTGCTGGCTCCAGGCACACAGGTGGCGTATGCGAGGCAGAGCCACTGCTGTGCCTTGTAAACAAGCTGCCTCCCATCTGCCAGTGTAAGACCTTGGTTAAAGCTGGAAGTGGTTTGTGATGTTGCCAAATGTTATAATTCTGCCATTTTGCTGGAACTATTCCACGTCAGGTGTTTCCTAAAAGAGTATCCTCAGGATGCTTTTTTGTTCAGTTTCAGAAAAAGAATTAAAGAATAATGCATTAGACAGATAAGCATTATCACTCACATTTCTGTTACTTCTTTTCATTTTTGTTACCAACAGCAGCTTGTCAGAAACCTGCAGCATCCACATACTTTTGAGAAAGAAATAAAATTTGTCAGATATGCTTGTTCCTGTTAGAAATATTCTCGTAAAGCAAATACACTGGATTGAACAGTAATATTTTTAAAAACCAAACAAACTCTGTGATTTATCTGAAGTCAGCTGAGATTAATATTGGACACCTGGGCATGTGAGGGATTCGGAAGGATGTCCACACTGCTCCTGAGCTCTGCCACAGGTCTCAACACAGAAGCTGGGAACAGTGGGGATCTATCTTATTTTCCTTAGGGCACTGGTCCTCACAGTGGGCAGTGATAAGGGATGCAGGATGTGACCCTGCCTACGTCCCCTGAGCAGCATGAGGAGGGAGCTGGAGAACCACAGCACTTCAGGCTGATTCAGTGCAAAACTGCTCACAATCTGAATCAGCTGGAGAGTACAGCTTATGCAAGAGAGATCCAGGAAAAAAATGTAATGACCACTTGAATTTCACCTGGAGGCGATCAGAACAAACCTGAGCTTGTAGTTGTCAGCAGAGGAAAACAGACTTCCGTACAGGGCGCTTTCCCAGGAAAGGAAGAAGGCCTTGGCCTGAAGCCCTGGGAAACTCCTTTTTAGGACTAGTAGGCAAAAGGCTCAGTCCCATAATTCCTTTGTTCTGTTATGTAGATTACTGCTAGAAAGTTCTGCGTTTCCTCTGTTACTATAGGTTATCTTCTGGTGCAGAAATTTTAATATTCTTAACCATTCTCCCCTATTGGACCCTTCCCTCAGACCCCACCCTGACCCTGCCCTAACTCCTCCCCACCCAAATTATATAAATACCTCTGCCTGACCCTGGCCCTTGCTCTTTGCCCCTTGTATCTGCTTGTTCCAGTTAGTTCTTGTTACAGTGTACACCTTGTCAGTTGCTTTCGGATTATTAAAATTCCTTTTCAGAGCAACTGGATTGAACTTGTCTGTCGGGTTAGAGTCCTGAGGAAACCCAAAGGGGTCTAACCATCTGGGCTTGGACCCCTGGAAAGTTTCAGACTTCAGTTTCAAGTAAAGAAAAAGTAACTCTTGCTCTGTCACATAGAGATATTTTCTTCATTATACAAATTCCCGTGAAGGTGAGATGGTGAGGTGTGCTAAATGTTCTATAGATTTTTCCTGGTGGAGTTGTAGACTTGGTTACAAAATATAAAATTAAAGAAGAAATGTTGCCAGAATCTAAACCTGGATTTCATTAAAACATGTTGTCATTTCTCTATAAAATACATCTGCTACAATATTCCAGAAATTTTAGACACACAATAGAGTAATAAACTGCTTTTATAACTTGGGTAATACTCCACCATAGATCCTGATTTCCCCCCTACTGTTTGTCTGAAATTACCTCAGTACAAAAATGTTCATACACTGTGAGGGAGGAACAAATGGGTTGGCATTTCAATAAGTGGAAATTTTTAAAATTGTGTATGAGATGTGTTTTATAGAGAGGACAACTAACACTGGAAGTTGGTCAGCATGTAATTCGCTGCAGATAGTTCAGTCAGCAGCGTGGGTCTCTGCCTGCACTCCCTGGGAGCTGTGTTTCCTGGTTTTCCTCCACTGGGTTAGCTCCACTACCAGAAGCAGTGGTGAGAAACCAAGCCAGAGTGAAGGTTACTTTCATTGCTGGTGCTTTCCCCAGTGCTTTCCCCATTGCTGGTGCTTTCCCCAGCAGCTGATGCTGCTGCCACCTGAGAGAGCCAATTTTCCCTGGGGACGCAGAGGCTGCCTGACCTGCTGCCCTGCATTGGCTGCTCTGAGGCAACAGCACTGTCTTCCAAGTGCCCTGCATGGCAAAGCCAGCGTGTTCCCTCACAATATCAGCAGCTGGAAGAGATGTCCTTAATATTGTCTTCCACATTTCCTGTGCAGACAAATCCCTTCCCTGCCTGCTTCCTGGATTAATGTGATCCTATCCTTGAACACAACACGAAAGTCTGAGAAGGGGGTGAGTGTCTCCATCAGATAGACACATTCTCGTTCATGGTTTGGTGGGAACATTTCTGTGAGTAAGTGTTAACAGATTGGCTTGATGGTTATTTCCATCTTTGGTATCTTTCTCCAAATATTTGTTATTTTCCCTTCCCATGGAAGAACCATATTAAAGTACTTAACTTTTTCTCCTGAAGAAGAAAACTCCAACTGAGTGTACTAACATATACATGTTTTATTTGCAGCTCCCTGGCTGTACTTCTCTTCATCTTACCATACACTCCTAGAAGTTTCCAGTCTGTGGCACACACTCTTCCTATTGAAAATAATGAATGGATAAAGATGAATCCTGCATGCTGAGAGCAGGTATTTCCCTCTCTGTTTTCTGCCCCAGTATGTCGGATCTTAACAGAAAGAACCTCCCGTGTCTGTGGCATTTCACATTGATTCTGCAATGATGAGGGAACTGTTGACAAGTAAATCCTCTCTGGGCAGCCCCAGTAAGAAGCATGTTTTTTCTGGCTTCCTTCTGGGGCTCACAGAGCCCTGCCAAAGGTTTATGAGAGCAGTGCATATCCTTCATAAGAGAAGATGATGTTGTGCAAGCCATTATGTGTGCCCTGCCTCCAGAAGCATTGTCAAAAAGAGTCAAGCAAAACTTATCTCCAAAATAAGTAGTTCCACGTGGCCAGCCTTGTCAAGCACAAAGCAAAGCCTCAGCACCCTGAGACAGCTCAGCTGCTTTTGCAGAAATATCTTTTGTGGCTCAACAAGAAGGTCAGAAAACACAATTCTCTTTCTCTTCTTTTTGTGGTTTCTTTTGTGGGTTTTTTTCTGAATGGCCACTTATGATGAAAATGTTCTGGCTGTGATGAATTATCCACAACATTTTGAATAATTCAATATTAAACCAAATTCTTTACTGAATGCTATGCAATATCAATTAACTCTAACAATCTTTTTAAAAGTAGGGAACTGTCCATCACTGGGAGTTTATAATATATGATGATTGAGTCCAGAATGAATCCTGACAGCTTGGTTACCATAAGCTCCTCAGAGTCATGGTGTTTAGTGGAAACACTGAAATAATCCCAATGGTAGTGGCAGGAATAGTGCCAGTAAAGCAGAATATGCTGTAAGCACAATGCAAGGCAGAATCGCTTTGGCTCCTGCACACAGTAACTTCAAAAGTTCCTGGAAAATTTGTGTGTGCCTATTCTTTAGACCGAGAAAGAATAACCTCTCTACATGCCACTCACAATGGTTATCACCTGCATTATATTCCATTTTGCAGCTGGCAGGAGTTGCTGGGGAAATTGCAAATGCAGGAAGTCTTGCTGCAGAGCAATGAAGGCCCACTGGTGTTGTAGATGAGCAATAGTAAGGCCATGGGAAGAAGTGCACACAGTGCCCAGGGTGCTGGCAGAAGAAATCACTGCTTTTACATTTCTTCCTGTTCCTTCCCTATCAGCTCTCTTGGCAGAGCTGGTCATGATGAGATCTCCATATAGAAGTTGTTGCAATGAAACAGCTTAGCAAAGGCTTCATATTTAAAGAGTTTACAAAAATCCTGCTGCTCTTGCCTGGATTGGGTGAGCAAGCAAACAGCTTGGTTCACACAAGCAGCTGTGCTGGCACATCAGTGGGCCAGAGGGGATGGTGATAAAAGGCATCCTTCTTGCTGTGGTTCAGTTGGAATCAGAAGATGACATCTGTCCATAACCTGGTGCTCTCAAATGTCAGGCTTTTTTGTCATTTGTACAATGTGACAAGTTATGTGATGGCATGACAGACTGTGATGTTTCAGATTGCTGGGAGCAGCACTTTTTGTTTGTATTCACAAGCTGTGTAAGAAAGCACAGCACTCCAAAAAATAAATAAGTGCCTCACAGACTTGCTGAAGGGAAAATTCTTGCAAATAAAAAAAGGGGGAGGAAAGAAACTATTTCAAAAGAAGTGGATAGGAAAAAAAATCTTGGGTTAACACTTCTTTACAGTTAGCTTTATGTTTTGTTATTCCTGTTACAAAGCTAAGAATAATTCAAAATCATTTCTATAAAACTTCAGGGCATAGAAGGGCAGGAGAAATGGCACTTCTACACTCGTTAGATTAGATTTCTTCAATGTGAAGCAAGATGAAATAAGTGCTATTTTATTTGGGCTTAAGGATTGTAAAGGCATAATAATTACCAGCTGATAAACCAATTTAATTCAGGTATTCAGAGCTCTGAAAGATAAAGAGTTATAATAACTCAGAGTTACTTTTAAAAAGAAATCTAAGAATTTCCAAATTCAAGAAACCCACAAATACTGGAAAAAGAAACCCCCCTTATATGAAAGGAATTGAAACTCAAATACAAAAAGTACACTAATGCTGTTCCCAGAGACATGGATAGATTCTCCTGCCTGTTAGAGGTGAGCAATACAGGTTTGCATACCTGTTTGAGAGCATACAGGTTTGAAAATTTCAAAGTGAAATATTAAGAACACAAAGCACAGTTACTGCTAAATTCTTGCATACAGATTCTGCTGTATGGGCTAGATCTTAAAATGTTGAAGTTCAGCAGTCTGGCTGCTTCTTTCAGATTAGGGTCTGGCTTCACCCAAAAAAATACGGAGCTGCTGCTCAAACATGCTTCAAACAGTCACATGAATGGGATTCAGAAAGGATTTTAGCCATGTCCAAAGATTAAATGATACACAGTCAAAGTTATTAATTGGTTGCTGATTAGAAACCATGAAGACCAGTCAGAATGAGAGATTCATGAGCATCCGTCCATCTTAGGTGGCAAACAAAGTGGGAAGATTTCTGTATTTGTGCTAACGTGGCTGTAGTTGTTCTTTGAGCTGTAGCCAGCTGATACAAATGATTTGGTCAGCAGAGGCATTACACGTTTTTCATTTTATGTTTAGATGGCAGATGACATTTTTGGTCAATCATGGAGAAGTTCCTACTGCATTTGCACTTAGGGGTGCCTGGATTTTGGTGAATGCTTTTTCATCCCACATTCTTTGAGCCTCTTGTTTTAGGCTGGTAGTTTTTGGTGGTGTTAGTGGTGGAAGATCACCAAGAATAAGCTGTGCACCTGCTCCTGGGAGCTCCAAAGTTCATCCTCCTCCTGCTCTCTTGTGGGCTGTGGTTATACAGCTCCATTAGCTCTGTACACATGCTGACAGCTCAACTGCAGGGGAGTTTACAGTTTCTTCAGGCTGCCTGAATGAGTCTTGGCTTCTTGCTGGGACAGCAATCCCGTGATCCCAGCCACCAAGATTGAGTGGCTTCATCAGTGGCTAGCTGGCAGAGATAATAGATGGGAAAAGGTAGTTGAAAGCAGCTGGTCCTCGGCAAGACTGAAAAACATCGGGTGCAACTGTTATTGGCCCTACCTGTGTGTCACTGATGGAGCAAGGCTGCAGGGGCATTGCTGAAATGTGGGAATTATACTTTGTGCACACTATTTCCTGGCCCAGCCAGGAAAAAAGCCAAAACTATGACAAATAGCAATGCAGTCTTTTGCTAATGTCATGGCTTTTAGAAGGCTTCCAGAAAAGATGAATCCTGCTTTCCTGACTGTAACAATGCATACCTAATCCCAAACCACTTTTTGTTTTGCTCCCAAATTATAAACAAAGCCCTCTGACTTATGGGGGAGGAGTATGCAGAGCACCAAGCTCAATATTTGACGAACATGTGAAAACCTTCTCTCGTTGTAGTGCTGCAGCAGAAGAGGAATGAGACAGGCATGGTGCAAGCAGGGTGTCTTTGCACAGGGAATGTGGCCATGGCAAGTCCCTGGGGAGTTTGAGCCAAGGCATGCCAGCCACAGCAGCACCGCCATAGGGATCAAACTGGGACATTAAACTCCTCTCACTGCATACCTGATTCAGCTTCTGCACTGTCCTCATGCAAGGAAATAACACATTTCTCCCCTGAAATGATTTTGTATTTCCCTAAAGGGTTCTTAAAATATCCACGACACAAAGCGTAAAGGAAAAACTGCTGGAATTTGGTCCTGCTGAGGGTAAGATAACAATGTGAAGGATATGAGGCAAGGTACCATTTGATTGTGCTTTACTGGTGCTTGTAATTTACATCTCATCACTTTCAAGGCCTCTGCTGGCAGTATTTCCTTCTAAGAATAGAGCTTAAAGGTATTTTAAGAATTCTAGTTGTTGTGCAATTAATAGGGTAACACTTTGTTCTAAGTAAAAAGATCCACTGTTTTGAGCAGTAACAGTATTTTGCATGTAAAAAAGGGGGAATGGGGAATGTTTTATTGCCAGCACTTTTCCTTACAGTGGGATGAATCACTTACATTCTTGGCAACCAAGCTTAAATTCACAAGAATGCTCAGTTTGATCAGCTTCCTTCAAAACACTACGCTCAAAGTACAGAGGAAAAAAAAATAGAAAGAAACTTGGATGGGCTTGGATGTGGAAGACATTATAAGATGGACATCCAAGCAGGAAGACAATAAATCTAGTGTACAAATTGTTTTGCCCAAAGCAAGTCGCTGACTTGCTGTTACAAGAGGGTCCAGTCTAAATTAAGAGAGTACTGGAAGGGAAAAATAAAACAAGGAGGAAAAGAGCAGAGCAGAGAAAGAAAGCCCCTGCCGATCTGGCAGACATGGCGGATGTTGCGTCAAACGTGAGTTTATTTGCTAACAAAACAATGTGAATTTTCACAAAAAATTACCACCCTTCCCTTCAGAATGGAAGATTGTGCTGAGAAACTAAATATGAGAATACACTTAGTTTAGGTGAGAGAAAAGTGGCTGTGTTCAGGCTGTTGTTTCACACAGCAAAGGCTGAGGGTTGTGGAGGGACTTCTTAGGCAGCAGCACAGGGTGAACCAAGGCATGCCCTCATTGCTCCTCTCCACCTGTTCAGTGTACCTCACTGAGGAAGGGGTGGCACTGAAAATGGTCCCTTTTAGTTTTATTCTAATGGATGCTTTATCAGCTGGATTGGTTTCCTGGGCTGGTTCACCAAGCAGCCACCTGTGCACTGCACAATATACCCAAGTGTCAGTGGAGGAGATGACAAGAGTAAGGAGACATGGCAGAGGAGGAATGAAGAAGCTGGACAGGCACTGCTGCTGTTGCACCTCACTCGTGATCTTCTACACAGCGCTGGTCTAAGGGACATTTGGCCCTGCTGCACCCCTCTGCTCAGAGAGAGTTAAGTGGCAGCTTCAATGACAGCAGTACAATTGCTTGTTGGCTAAAGTAAAAACGACCCAAGCAAAACCCAAAACATTATTTAGTGTGGAATTTCCCTTTTTCTAGGTCATCCTGTGGTCATGCAAAGAGCTGTGTCAGTATAAAAGCATGACAGTGAGGAGTGGTGGAAGACAAGAAGGAAAGTAGTGCTGCCCAGTACCTTTTGATTTTCTCCTGCTCTTCACCCCAGTGCTCTGCCACCACTCACCTGCAGTGCATAGGGGGCTGCAACACCTCTGGATGATTCAGGTAGGTGTGACTGTGTCAGGTCCTGCAGCCAGCACAGGGCTGCTGTACTTCTGTTCAAGGTGTCCTCCCAAAATGTATTTGGTACTTACTGAACCCAATATGGGGGGAAAAAATAATTGGGGAAGAATGAGAAGGTAGAGACCTAGAAGGGCTGGGCCAAGCCACGAAGAGTAAGTACAACTCAAAGCAGGATCCAAGATACTGTAGAAGTGTCGGTGTCTAATAACCTCAGCATCACACAGTTGTTGTTGTGTGTCTTCAGGATACAGTTTCAGTAGGTTTCTCATTTCTGTCATGCTCTACAGTGCCGATGCACTGAATCCAGTGCTGCTCTTTGATTCTTCAATTAGATATGTTGTTTATATGTAGTAAATCCCACACTTTTGGGACACTGAATCTACTATGCATTCAGAAAGCAACCACATCCCATTCATAGAATAAGATCAGTGCTTCCTGGTCTGGTTTCCTGTATACAGATTGTACAATAGGTCAGCACAGGTCCTGGGGATATGTCCAGGTTTTCCACATGTGTAGCCTTCCTCTCCAAGCTGCAGTACAGACAAGCCTCAAACATCTTTTGTGCAGGCAAATTTTCTGGGCATAAAAAGAAAATATCTAGCAAATCTGGACAGAGGGTAACCCCAAGTCAGAGCCTCCAACACATCATAAAACACTGGACCAAGCTCCCAAAGAGAAATGGGAGGAATTTTTGCACTGGAGTTTTTAAGACTAGACAAGTATGTGCCATAGTGAAGTCAGCCTAAACTAGATCCTCACAGCCTTATTTCCTGTAAGAAACTACTAGTTTGACTCTCTGCAGCATGAAGAGTGGCAAGCACAGTCTGTTCTCTGCTCTGCAACCTGCTCTCTCTTTCTCCAGCCTCTTGCTGGAATCAGTGTGAAACCCAGTGCAGACATTTGGGGCTGGGCACTGAGAAAAGGGAGATTTGTATGGAATGAGTCTGTGTATTTATGCATGAGAGAAACTGTGGCAGCAATGGTGTTCCCTCATAGTAATGCAGAGCCAGACAGAAATGGGATGAAGTTTTTTTCAAGGTTAAAATAAGGAGAACAAGAGCCAGTTGTTGTTTTGGGGAAGAGGAAAGCAGTCGATGTCAAAATGTTTCACCGACTTGGCAAAAATGCCAAGCTGGCCCTGCCTGCACAATACAAGGACTTCAAAGGGCTTATCTTGAATAAGAATTGAGGGAGCCAGATCACAGTTTCCTACATGTATTCAGCTGAGGTTAAATGATATGCAAGGCTATGTCCCAAGGGTGTGTTTTCCTGCTGATGCCAGCCAAATTGCTGACACCTCTACCTGCAGGTTTGTGGGATGAGTCTTGCTTTAGCTGCATACACACAGAGAGAGCTCAGTTCTGACCCAGCACCAGGAAGAGTGGGTCACACTCTCACAACTGCTCACTTCAGGAGCGATGTTCCACAGTGGGAACACTGCAACAGATGGCGCGGCCCTTGCTCCAGCGGTGAGCCGGTACTCAGGAGGGGCGTGTGGCTCTTAAACAGGATGCAGGCTGAATAACCCTCCATTCCTGAAGAGGGTGGTCCCCGAAGGTCAGGGCTGCTTTCAATGGTGTGGCAGCATGAGAGGAAACTGCTTCAGAGGGTGCTTTCATAATGCTCAGACTATGAATAAATTCAGCCTGTTGTAGTCTGGGTTCCCAAGTGTTACTCATAAAAAATGTGAATAAGGAGAATACGGTTAGGAAAGGAACAATTCCCCAGCTAAAGTTTCTTTACAGGATGAACAGGGGTCCTCCTCCCCCTACCCTTTTTCTGATTTCAGACAAAGGGCTTTGCATCCCGTGCAGGAGTTCTCTTTGCTGCCTGGAAGGAACATATGGATTGTAGGTCATGCAAACCTGAAAGAGCTTAGCTCACTGAGTAACAGAGTACCTGGGGTTGGAAGGGACCCCTTGATGTGATCTAGTGCAAACCTCTACTCAAGCAGGGTCACCTACAGCAAATTTCTCGGGACTGTGTCTAGTCAGATTTTGCAAATCCCCACTTATGGAATACCTTCACAGGCTCTCTGGGCAACTGAACAGACAGGCAGTGACCGAAGACTTGATGTCAGTACAGATAATTTTGACACTTTTCATCTTTATGGTAAATTATTAAAGTACAACCTGAATAAATGTACTTGGTATTCACTCGTTGACTCTGGTTCTGGTGAGACTGGGTGTAAAATTATGTGGACCAAGGCTGATCCATACTTAACCCACTTGCATAATTCTGAGAAAAAGACAGTCAAAGAGACAGTTGGGTGCTACATGGGATTAACACTGTGATCCCATGGGAACTCTCCCAGTTCAGGACAGGAGCAGCCATTCCTTCAGTCAGTGCTGTGCTAATTTAGTGGAAGGAGGCCCAAGGGTCTCTGAACCTGTTACAACAATAAATCCGGAAAACAATGAAGATTTTT
The DNA here is from genome assembly GCA_013398615.1 of Brachypodius melanocephalos. Taxonomy (NCBI): domain Eukaryota; kingdom Metazoa; phylum Chordata; class Aves; order Passeriformes; family Pycnonotidae; genus Brachypodius; species Brachypodius melanocephalos. Next base: position 13,453,237 of record VZSR01003803.1, on the reverse strand, counting down.
CATCCTTTAAAACACAAAGAGTTTTCTAAGGATATTTGTCCCTTAAATTCCAAAAGATGAGGGGACAGATAGAGTCATGCTTTCTGTTCCCATGCTTCAGAGCCAACACTTTACCCTGACCATCACTGTTACCAAGGCAGCATCACAGTTCTGGCAGGAGATCTTATCTGAAATCTTAACAGAGGCACATTTAGGCTATTCAAGACAGTTTTATATTGCTCCAGCTAAAGTCAGTGAAATGTTTCATTCAATTAGTGAGCAAACACAGTCTGTCAATTTCCTCTGTGGGATGCACAGAAATCTGTCTGCTTCCTCCCCAAGTACAGTACAGCATGTCTGCGCCACTGGCTACTATAATTAGGATGGGGAAAACATTTATGTGGCACTATAAAGGTGAACTGGGTGCTTTGCAAGTACAAAAACATTTAAGTCGTTCCCAAAGAATTCAAACGTGGTCAAGAGAAAACACAAGGCAATTGCCTCCAGGGAAAAACGGATCCTGCAGAGATGAAGAATCACCAGGGCAGCAGATCTGAATGGAGAAGGGAACTCCTGGGCTAAACGACTGGATGTCACTCAGAAACGCTATGATTTCTTTCCTAATCTGCCATGGACCTCCTAGGTGACCTTCAGGAGTCAAGGATTCTGTGCCTGAGCTCTCCCTGTAAAACAGGCATTACTTCAACTCACTCAGTTTCCAAAACAAAGGCAGGCTACAAAACAGAGGCTGGGAGAAGACAAGAGGTACTGTGGCAGGATCGTATCAGGAGGCACTCAGGAAGCAGGAGAGAGAACAGGAGCAAAGAAGAGGAAAATTTCTGAAGAGTGAGGAGGCAGGGAGCCAATGGCAAGAATAAGAAAGGAGATGGGATCCTTCAAGTGTAGGGAGGAGAAGGTAGATTAACAAATTTTTGGTTAGGCTAAAGAGAGTACAGAAAACCTGAAAGAGAAGCTGTCAGTGAATTACAGTAGCTAAAAGAGGTAATGGCCAGAGCACAGAGAACTGTAGTCATGGTGATAAAAAGGCAAGGACCACTTCAAGAACACTGAGACAGAAACGAAATGCTTCAGATTAGGCCTTTCCTGAGAGACCAGTGATGTGAAATAGAAGGAAAGAAGATTAAAAAACACCTTGCCTGAATCCAGAAAAAATAGAGGAAGTACAGAAATCAGATTTGAGAGAACTGATACTTTTATATCAAACAAAATCAGTTTGAGGCAGAATTAATATATAATAGTAAGAAGAGGTTCAGGAGAAAAAAATTTAAAAGCCACAGGAATCTAAAACTGGATAGTCATGGACAGAATAGAAGATAATTTACCCTCTAGAAAGGTGCAGGCAGAAATGATCAGGTGCCATCAGGGGAGGAGCATGGAACAATCAGCTATGAATGATCACTCTGGGCACACTCTTCCCCTCATTTGTCAAGATGTTTCAAATAGTCATGGGGAGCAGCAGTAACTGAAATTCCAAGAGGCCAAGAAAACACTTGTTGTGTCCAAACACAGTCTTTGCTTGCATTTCACAACATTGCACAAGGCTTAAGAAGTAATCTCCAAATTTGCACACCCATATCACTGTCTACATGGAGAATGGCTAAACAGACCTGGTGTGCATTGAAATCCATGTCATAGCCAGAGCCTGCCCTCTTGCTCCATATGCACCAAGGGCTTGGCATTGCAGAGAACATTTGAGCTTCTGGAATTATACGTGAGTCTTTGAGAAGTGGAAAATAGACGGAAGAGCAGTTAGACTGCTCTTGTTAGTCTAAAGGGAGTACAAAGGAGCATGGTGAGAAATTGTGCATTAATTGCAGTACTTGAAGCAAAAAATGGCCAGAGCACAGAGAAGATGTTTAAAAAGGGAAAAAAGGAAGTCCCAGGGAACTACAGGCGTGTCTGTCTCATCTCTATGCCCAGCAAGACCACAGAGTAGATCCTCCTGAGAACTACGCTAAGGCGCATGGAAAATGAGGTGACTGCTGGCAGCTAACATGGTTTCACTAAGGGCAAATCATGCCTGACAAATTTGGTGGCCTTCTACAACAGGGTTACAACAGTAGTGGATAAAGGAAGAGCAACAGACACAATCTACCTGGACTTGTGCAAGACATTGGACATTGTCCCATATGACATCCTCATTTCTAAAATGGAGAGACATGGATTTCATGGGTGGGCCACTTAATGGATTAGGAACTGGCTGGATGGTCACATTCAAAGAGTTGTGGTCAACAGCTCAGTGTCCAAAGGGAGACAAATGACAAGTGGCATTCTTCAGGGATTGGTGACTGGTGCTGTTTAACAGCTTTGTCAGTGATGTGGCACTGAGTGCACCCTCAGGAGGTTTGCCAGTGACACCAAGCTGTGTAGTGCGATTGCCATGCTGGAGGGAAGGGATGTTATCCAGAGAAACCTTGACAGGCTTGAGAGGAGGGCCCATGTGAACCACATGAAGTTCAAAAAGGCCAAGTGTAAAGGTCCTGCACCTGGGTCAGGGCAATCCCAAGCAAAAATACAGGCTGGATGGAGGATGGATGAAGAGAAGCACTGAGCAGAAGGACCTAAGGGTGCTGGTTGGGACAAGCAGCTGGGTGTGTTTGGGCAATGTGCTCTCACAGCCCAGAAAGCCAACTGAGTCCTGGGCTACATCCAAAGCAGTGTGTGCAGCAGGGTGAGGGAGGGGATTCTGCCCCTCTGTTCTGCTCTGCTCAGACCCCACCTGCAGGGCTGCATCCAGCTCTGGGGCCCTCAACATAACAATGGAGTGGGTCCGTTGGATCAGAGTGCTGTAACACCTCTCCTATGAAGACAGCTTGTGAAAGTTGGGATTGTGCAGCCTGGAGAAGAGAAGGCTCTGGAGGGACCTTAGAGCAGGCTTCTAGTACCTGAATGGGGCCACATGAGAGCTGGAGAGCCTTTTTATAAAGGCTTGTAGTGACAGGACAATGGGGAATATCTTTAAACTAACAGAAGGCAAATTTATGTTAGATTTTAGGAATTCTTCCCTGTGAGAGTGGTGAGGCACTGCCACAGGTTGCTCAGAGCAGGTGTGGATGCTCCCTGGAAGTGTTAAAGGCCAGGTTGGATGAGGCTTGGAGCAGTGGGGTCTAGTGGAAGGTGTCCCTGTCTCAATGGCAGAGGGTTGGAACTAGATGATCTTTAAGGGCCCTTGCAACGCAAACCATTCTATGATTCTGTGATTTGTAATCATGGGGATAGAAAAGCAAGGGCCACTCAAATTGTTTTGCATGCTGTCATGAGATGCTATTTTAAAACAATTGGTTGTGACTTCTTTGTTTCTGTTCACTTTGACTTACAGTATAACAATATTCTTATTCATGTGTTTTTCACATTTCAAGACTTAAAGAAAACTTTATTCATGTAAATTACTGATTCATTATAACCAAATTTTGTATTTTAATTATTTGCAAATCACATCTCATCCAACCTACAGTTTACTGACTGATGATGAATAAAAGCTACACCCTAACATTCAGAGCCTTTCTTCTTTAATCCTGGAGTTTTTAGGAGCTCTAGCAGAGTATGTAAAGGTAAGGTAGAGCAGAGTCTGAAAGAAAGTAGCTAGAAAATTGAAAGCATGTTCAGGACCGCTGTGATGCTTTTTAGATGTGGAACTTTTTATTCCTGAAGTGAGCTAAAAGCAGTGGCTGGTGTGGGAAGTTAATTCAAAATAGATGTGGGTTGAAAGACGGTGTGGAAGACTAGGAGACATGCGGTGATAATGACAGTCATCAAACAGGAACACGTGGTGAAACAGTTTTGGAGGGGAAACTCTTTCAGTTCCTATGCTGTTTTCATGTATATTATTCTGTGATGATACTCTAGTAAAGCATTATGGAGAGCTGAGGATTTTTCAGTCTCCTACTGTGGTGGATTGACCCTGACTGGATGCCTGGTGCCCACCAAAGCCACTTTTACTGCTCCCCTTCTCGGCTGGACAGGAGAAAGAAAATATAACAAAAAGCTCACAGGTTAAGTTAAGGACAGAGAGACAAAGGACTCACCAATTACAGTCATGGGCAAAACAGACACAACATGGGGAAAATTAATTTATTATCAATCGAATATATCAGAGCAGTACAATAAGAAATAAAAACTAATTTTTAAAATACCTTTCTCCCACCCCTCCCTTCCTGAATTCACTCCTGAATTCTCTGTCTCCTCACTCACAGTGCTGCAGGGGGACAGGGAATGGGGGCTGCAATCAGTTTATCACATGTGTCTCTGCTGCTTCTTCCTCCTCACGAGGAGGCTTGTCACACTTCTCCCCTGCTCCAGTGTGGGGTGCCTCCCACAGGAGACAAGTCTCCATGAACTTTTTCAACGTCAGTCCTTCCCACGGGCTGCAGCTCTTCACTAACTTCTCCAACATGGGTCCCCCATGGTGTCACAAGTCCTGTCAGCAAACCTACTCCAGCGTGGGCTCCTCTCTCCACAGATTCACCAGTCCTGCCAGGAGCCTGCTCCAACATGGGGCCACAGCCTCCTTCAGGCATTCCCTCTGTTCTGGTCTGAGCTCTTCCATGGCTGCAGGTGGATTTCTGCTCCTCTCTGGACCTCCAGGGGCACAGCTGCCTCACCACAGCCTGCACCAGAGGCCACAGGGGAATCTCAGCTCCAGTGCCTGGAGCATCTCCTGCCCCTGCTTCACTAAACTGCGTGCCTGCAGTGTTGTTGCTCTCATGTTTTCTCACTCTTCCTGGCTGCTGCTGTGCAACTTTTTTCCACCCCGTTTTAAGTCTGTTATCCCAGAGGCATTACCAATATCTCTGATGGGCTCAGCCTTGGGCAGCAGTGGGTGGGTCCATCATGGAGTCGGCTGGCATTGGCTCTGTTGGACATGGGGGCAGCTTCTGGAAGTTTCTCAGAGAAGCCACGCCTGTAGTCCCCCACTACCAAAACCTCGCCATGGAAACCCAACAGGTCTACTCAGGGGTCCTCTCAGAACTTTCCCCAACAACTTTTTAGGGGCTGTAATCCTGAACTCAATTTCAATAAAACTTTCTCTTTTATATGGATGTATGGTACATCTGGGTGACAAGTCCCAACATGCAATTTTATGTTTCTATTGCCAAGGCTGTGTGATACTTAATCCCCATCTTTCCACTCTGCTTGTGATTATACCAGTGGGTCAGGCCAAGTTATTCTATTCGTGCAAGTCACTCACCTCACAGACAATAGCAGATACTTCTCTTGGTTTTCTGGTATCCTTCTTTGCTGATAAAGCTGTGTAAACAAGTACAAAGCACACAGGATTTTGACTCCCAGAGTACATAGAGGTGTGACTGTAGTTTTTCCTCTACTCTATATCATTCTTTCTCCCTCAAGAAAATATGTGAGCTTTGTTGACTGGAGCTTCTTAATGCTGCTTTGAGATGCCTTGCCAAGTTGTATGTTATCCCACTTCCTTCCTGCAGGCAATCCAAACAGTGGAGGCTTCCACTGGAGCCCTGCCCCTCACAACTGCACCACACAACTGCTCAGCTCTCAGGCCCTCTCTTACAGCACAAGAAATGTGTTGGCTCAGTGCTGGGCTCAGCAGGAGCTCTGAGAGCCTGCCACTTCCGAGGGCATTCCTTGAACAGGAGAGTTCTGCAACCCCACTGTGCCGAGCCCAGGAGATGCCGTGAGCCAGCAGCACCACTGGGCAGCTCCACGCCGTCATGCAGATGTGGCAGGTATGCCGATGTAGGGCCAGCTCCATTGGCACAGTCACTGTGAAAAGCCCGTTTACTTAGGAAAATGAGATGAAGCAACAGGCTTACAGCAGCACTGGAAAATTACTGTGTCAAAGAGAGGCTAAGCAGTGAGGATCTGAATTTCTGCAGAGTAACTAGGGCAAGACCTAAATCTTACAGGTTTGCCTTAGAGCTTTGTATCTGGGCAATGGCCTGGAACCAAGAAATTGGACATCCCCTCTGACTCTTCGTGTTTTGCATGCTTTTGTAATTTTGTTTCTTTTTTAGTGAAGTATGATCTAGTTGTTGATCATTATTTGGTAGATGAGGATTCTGGTCCTGGCTTTGCCACTGAATTGTCATGTTCCTTGTGAATGTTCATGCAGCCTAGCCTTGCTTCTCTGTCTTCAATTCTCTTCTTCTTCAATTCCTCTGTCCATCTTGTCTGCAGAGATGTAATCTCTGCTCTGAAGAGGTGGTCCCTAATTATGGTTTGGGGCTTTTTGGCAGCAATTGCAGCCTTCTGGTGCACCATCACATATAGCAAGATCAACTGGTATTTTCCCTATGCCTGCCTGGATTGTTCTCATTAAGTAGATGTTCCACACATGTGATTGCCTTGCATCAGCATGGTCTTATTTCTGTTTCTTTTTAAATTTATGGTTACTTCTGTTACCTACTTCTCTCACTCTTTGATGAAAAAGCAGACTTTTAAAAAATAGAGGTAGAAATAAGTTTTTCCTACTTCTACAGCTGACATTTACCTCTGTTTGCCTGTTTCCACTGAAATCTTATTCCACGTATCTGGAGTATTTGAATGCACATAGTTCAATCTCTTACAGTTCAACTTCCATGTTTTATATCGACTCACTCCTTTTTCCTTGTGCATTACTGATGTCAGTCTGCAATCTGTCTAGTTCTCTTCTTCTGTACTGTGTCTTTTTCTTATCCATGTACTTCCTTACCCATCTGTACTATTATTTTAATTGTCTTCGAATGCACATTAATAGTGCTTCTTAACATATGCCACTGGTGCTTTTTCTATTCCATTCCTTCCTTTACTCTGTTCCATGTCCAGTTTCTCTGAGCATTTAATCAGTTGAAATCCACTGCTGTTATTTTTTTTCCTTTAGAGCTGATTTAGTCATAATAACAAGGCTTGCAGAGAAAGATCCAAGTCTTGTTCAAAGATCTGGTCCAAGACTCATTAACATGGTCACTATTTTTTTATAATCTTCCTGTTATATTTCCCTCCTTTTACAGACTTTGTCAGATCCAGCAATATCTCAGAAGAGGAATGGTTTCCTCTGAGATCCACGTGTAGTCCAAACCACACAATATGCTGGGAACCCAAAATGTGTTCAGCTGATATCTAATCTGACTCTTCCTTGTCCTTTTCTGAAGTACCACTTTTTCTTGTAAGGCTTTCGATAAGGCAGCCTATTAAATGTGCTAACTTGTGACTCCATTCAAGCCTTTAGCTGGGAGATCCATTTCTATGTTTGTAAGGTGGGATGGTTATAATCCATCTACTGTTATCTTCCAAGGGCACTGGACTGCCAGCCCTCACTGCTGAACTCCTTTGTTAATATATTTATTCTCTCTAGCCATACTTATTTGTCCTTTCTTAGGACAAGAAGGATCTTTATAAGTTTCTAAGAATTGTACACCTTAAGGCTTCCTGAGATGGTTTTGGGGTTTTTTTTTCTCTGGGAAGGGTTAGGATTAAGTGTGGTAAAATGCCTGTGACTCAGTCTGGTTTGCAAGCAAATGGACATGGGTTTCTAACTAACCCTGAGAATGTGAGCTGTGTGCATTCTCTGCTGTGACTACTACATTTTATCTCCTTCTTGACAATTATCCATCAGATTTCTCTGGTAAGATGTCTAGAAGGTGCCTTCCTAGTGCAGCTTTTGGGGAATGTGACATTTAGCTTTAGTGACCAGGCATTAATTGCAGGCAAGTAACTAATTGAAAATACCAATTTTCAGTAAAGTTTTGTTCACTGCTATTTTAGGCTTCATATGAGTAAATTGCAATCTGTCACATGAGTAATTTTGTCTCATATTCTAGGGTCTTATCTAATGGGATAAGATCTTCAAACAAGATTTAGATCTTTCCCTGTGTATGAGTTACTCATGGATAGAGCTGCACAGAGCTTTAATATCAGGCCTTCTAAACAGGTACAGTAAATGATCAGAGAAATGAGCACAGCTTTCTTTTAAATTAATGCTGAATTGTCATGCTGGGCTTTGAGACATCAATTTAACATAATGATAGGTCACAGAAAGAGCTATTCATCCAGAGATTTCTTAGCCTTTCCAAAACATGGGAATTACTCTCTTTCCTTACAGGCAGGTAAGTTCAGGTGGAGACGTGAAACAGCTTGAAGTCAGTCCCAAAAGGGACAGGGAGTGGAAAAAAGCTGATCTATGTTAACTTTGGCTCTACAGACCAGAACAACATGAAACATTTCAGTGGTGTGTCAGCCTTCTGAAGTTTTGGATGGACCCTTACAGTTGCAAAATACCCTTTCACTGGTATGTGTGTGTGTGTGTGTGTGTGTGTGTGTGTGTGCATGGGGCGTGGGGCACTCCACAGGCTACACATGTGGCTCATTCCTTCCCATGTGCTCTGGTGCTGCTTTTGTATGCTGTGCTGTTTTAGGAGTTTCTTAGTCCCAAACCCTTACCTCCATACCAGTTGCTCTGGGAATTCAAAAGTGCCTCATTTGTTCCCTCAGGATAGGAGTTCCTCACAACTCCTTAATTTTTTTTCCCCACACAGACATTTTGGGAAACTACCCTTATGCTTACTAGTTCCAAAGTCCCTCATTTTCTGCAGCAAGCCAAGGGCTTTGAATACACGTGTTCCTCCCACACCTTTTCCTTCTGTCTGGGCTGTGAATCATTCAGAGCATATGGCAGGAAGGACAAAGCTATGGTGAGGCTATTGTTATGCTGGGAGATGATGCTGTGCCAGGCCTTCGATGAAAAGATAATTGCAGGCTAGATTGATGGTTGCTGGATGCCCAAACCTGTTACCAGGGCTTCACATGTCCTGCATTACCCTTCTCTTTTTTCTCCAGGATCAGAAGGGCACTGCCTAAAAACTTCTAAAATTTCTTGATTGGGTGGCTGTGTTGTTCCAAAGCCATCTGCATTGCATCTGAACAAAGTGATGCCATCAAGCTGATTGCAGGGACTTGAACACTTCAGCAATTAATTTCCAAAGGGAGGGCACAACTGGCTCAGCAATTCAGTTCCAAATGGACAACACAACTGGCTCACACTGGTGAAATTCCACACAAAGTCCCGACATTCCTACAGTCCTCTTGGGCTCTGCTGGGCTCCAGCTGCAGTCAATGATTGATACAAAGTCTGGGGCTGGGAGCAGAGTACATAGGAACGTGGGTCCTTGTGAAATTCAGAGTTTTGAACCTTTTGAACCTGTGAGTCCTGTAAAGGCAGTCTGAGCATCCAGAATGCCTTACCCAGCTAACCAGTGTGTGTGCAAGCTGAGGCAAATTTTCCCAGTTAGATTTGTCCTGTTTCACTACTTTGTGCTGAAATAAAATAAATTTCTGAAATACCAGGTCTCACATTCACTGCATCTTTGCCACTCCAAAAGAGCGCTATGATAGATCCCCTAGGCAAACTTCTAAGTGGGAAAAAAAAAAGCATACCAAAACCATAGTTAGAATTTGGTTAGAGGGGGTTTTTTTCACCTATTCAATTGCTGAAGCACTGAGCCTAACTTTGACCACCAAAAATGCAATTTTGCATCAGAGTTAAACATGTATATTATATTCACATATAGGTTGTATTGTCTGTACTGTGCTGGAGAAGTCAGAGCTGCTATTTCAAATCGGTTTTGCACCAGTGATTTGGGAAGAATGATTCCCCAGTATCACTATGCAAAGAAAATCAATGTGTTGAAACAAGAACGTTTCTGTGACATTGTAAAGTCTTTTTTCCTTGCACGTCACTCGTGTTACGTTACACTGGTTTGTTCTAAATATGTCACTGTTATTCTAAAGAGGATGTCACTGTCAGCAAATTCCTTGTGTTTGTATGCTCATACACACGTGTTCACATGTTCACTATTATTTCACATGCCCATGTTCCTCTTTTTGAAAAAAAACAGTAGAGAACTAGGCACCGCTGATGATATTCCTGCTTTACTTTTCTTTTCCAAGTTTTCTGAATGGGTTCAAGCTTTTATTGGCGATTAGTACTGTGTAAAGAAAAAGTTCATCCACGCACATCATAATTATTTGGTTGTTAGGAATATTTTTAGCAGCAGGATTTGGTAATTGGTTCCAAATACAATCGTTTAGAAAGAGACACTGTGGCCCAGCAAACAGTGAAACAAGAGTACAAGGAGGGGATGAGGCAACACACAGCATCAGATGCCAGGATGGAGGTGCACAGAGCTCCCACCTCCCTCGTTGTTGCAGGTGGGTGGAAGGAGAAAGAATGTGAAATACTGGATCTGTGGTCCTTCCCACTTGCCCACACGGCAAGACAGCTGCTCAGGCAAGTCAGCAGGTGAGTGCTGTAATCACCACAGACACAGCAGAAGCAGAGCCATGAATAAACACAATGACCCTTACTCATGGCCGATTAATTTCTCATTGTCTAGTCTAGGAACAGATTTGCTGCTCCACACAGCCCAAATGGTATTGTTCTTTTTATGGAGCATCTTTCCTTCTGGAGGTGCCTTATTAGGGAGGAGATAGCTGGAAAGAAAGACTTGACAGGAATTTCCGAAGAGATATGACTTTCACAGTAATCTCCAAAAACACTTACAAAGATCAAATCATGTTTCAACCAAGTCGTTCTATCAACCTAGCTGATTTCAATTTCCCTAGTATTTCTGTAGAACACGATTTCCATTAGTTTGGGTTTCTAAAAGGGTAAAAGCAGAAACAGTCTACAGAGTATCTACCTCTGTGGTGTACCAGCTGAATATGAGCACTTTCTAGAGGATGGATGCAACCCATCTCACCTGTATTTGCTGCTCTGCTAGTGGGAATTCTATCCCAGGAACTCTGCGCAAATGCATGAAATTCAGAAAGTGCAGCTGGTTGGAACCAGGAAGCAAGATAGTGCAGCTGAGTTTCATCCCCAGATGGATCAGAATGCATTAGGAAAACAAACAATTTCAAAGGAGAAGAGTAAATTCAAATATCTGTTTTGCCTAGATTTAAGAAAGTTGTTAACAAGCAAATCTTACAAAAGAGTATTATAGTACAGAGTAAGCAATTTTTATCTTGATGCTGTTCTTTTAAACCAGCCAAAACTTTGTTGGGAAAAGGTCTCAAGCCATTGAGCAATGTCTGGTTTGGGCAATCGTGTTGCTATGCTTCATCGGATAAGCACAGCAGTAATTCAGAAATGAAGCCATGCTGCATCTGTCATATCATTTAAAATTTACTTCAGTTTTGCAGGTATTTGAAGATTGCAAAACGACCCATATTTTCCTGTACTGTTCTGCCAGCACTGGAATCTGGTCTTAACCTAATGGATTTCTTTATTTTTAGCTTTCCAGAGTGACAGGCTTCCTCTTTGCCCCCCACCCTGCCCTACAACATATTCCAGTCAATGACACTATTGAAATTCAGACAGCAATTTATATGCAGTAACTGGCTGCCTTCAGATGAGACACTAAACAATTTCTATGCACCAGGCTGCATTTTTCTCATGAAATGCAGCACTCCGTTCTCCTCCCAAACCAGCACTTCTATAAGCACTAATTTTTTTATCAGCATTATTCATGTATAGGCACTATTGACAGTTTTGCATGGAAGACACTGAAAAAACAATTTAGGGAAACAAGCTCAGAGAAATATTCTGAGACAGGACTGCCCATGAGTATATTACTTACAAAAATAGTCTCCCTGGCTTGGAAAAGGCTGTAAATATAGCTCCCATCCTGGAAAGACAGTTATGCACAGACTTCTCTTTATACGTGCTTGCAGTCCAGTGGAAGACACTGGGGCTTGCTGCATGATTAAACGTGTCTTAACAGTTTGCAAGACTGACATTTTCCTTGCCAAACAGAGCGACCCTACAATGAGCACCTCTCAGCTGTGCAACGGGATTTTAAGAATTTTGAAGAACTTCAGGACTGCAGGCTTCTTCCATGTTAATGGTCTAAAGATATATGCCTATATATAAGAAAGTTTACTTTCTTACGGTTTTTACTCTGTATTAATACCCCCTGGTTCTGACTGGCATGCGTATCTGTCATGCTAGGGGTCAAAGCCAGCCTCCCAGATCCAAACATTACTGTATTTGAGAGCGTGGGGATTATTTATCATTGTGAATTGTCTTTATTAAAGACCAGAGAGATATCTAAAATCATATTATTCCTGCTTTCATGAAAAACAGGTTCACAGGGGGACCATATCACTCTCTAAAACTACCTAAAAGGAGGTTTAGTGAGGTGGGGATCTGTCTCTTCTCCCAGGTAGCAACCTGTCTCCTCTCCCAGATACTTGAGGCCATCTTCCAAGAGGAAACGGCCTCAAGTAGTGCCAGGAGAGGTTTAGATTGCATCTTAGGAAAAATAGGGTGCTTGGGCATTGGAACAGGCTGTCCAGAGAAGTGGTGAGGTCGCTACTCCTGGAAGTGTTCGAAAGGTACATGGATGTGGCACATGGGGATGGGATTTAGTGGTGAACACGTCAGTGCTGGGTTAATGGTTGGACATAATCTGAGATCTTTTCCAGTCTTAGTGAGTCTATGAATCTGGTTCCAGGTACATCCATCTATAACAAGGTCAAATATGGACTTTGCATCCAAATATCCTCTGCAGCTTGGTTCTGCATTTTTGTTCCTGATGTGATTCCCTGTCTGTCCTCTGTTACCTCATAGATCCCTCATCTCCTCACCAGTATGAAACAACACGAAAACAAGTAATCTGTCTCAAAAAAAAAAAAAAAAAAAAAAAAAAAAAAAAAACAAGCAAACCAGAAACTGAAAGGAAACCGCAAATAGGCTTTGATAGTGGTGCCACTTTGTGTGCCTGGTTAGTCCAGCATGGAATGGATACTGGTAGGAATAATGGTTATCAGCACAGAACTTTCAATTTAAATGAGTTTGGAGCATGTGGTGAGTGGAAGAGCACTTCAAAGCCACACTTATCTTGTCCAGAGAAGCTGTGGATGCCTCTTCCCTGGAAGTGTCCAAGGCCAAGTTGGATGGGCTCTAAGCAACGTGGACTAGTGAAAAGTGCCCTCTGTGAGCAGGAGGTTGAAACTAGATGGCCTTTTAAAGTCCCTTCCAGCCCGAGCCATTCCATGATTCTACCCCAGCCCATTTTGCCTCAAAAAGTGGCGGCAGTGCCCCCTCTCTCCCGCCAGAACCCAGCGAGGAGTTGCTGTGACGCGGAGCGGGTGTTGTGAGGGGAAGAGGTGTCACTTCTTACTGCCCCTAAACCCAGGGACGGGCACCCCGAGGGGCCGGCGGGCCGAGGGCAGGCGGCCTCCGCCACCTCGGTTCTTGAGGGCGCGCCAGCCCTTCCCGGCCCTTCCCGCCCTGGAAGCCCCTCCTCCCGCTGGAATGCGCCGGGAGGGGAGTGGAATGACGCGGGCGCCGCGGGGTCACGTGGCGCGAATGGAATGCCAACAATGTAGCGAATGTCCCGACTGCGCCCCGCACTCGGCGCCCGGGACGGCCAAGGGGAAAGATGGAGAGCGGCCCGCGCCGCCGCGGCCGCCGCCGCCGCTGAGCCGCGCCGTGCCGACCCCCGGAGGGCGAGCGGCGGCGCCGGGCGCCCCGGGGAGGTGAGCGGAGCGGGTGCGGGGGGCGCGGGCTCCCCCTCGGCCCCGGGTGGGAGCGCTCCCCATCCCCCAAAACCGCTCTCCGCGGAAGGGAAAGTCTTGTGGGGAAGCGGGGGGTGCGGGTGAGCGGAGATGGGTCGGTCCTCGAAGCGGGAGCGAGCGTCCCGTGTGTGAGTCCCTCCGCGGGGGCAGCCTGGGCGCCCTGCCCGCACCCTCCGACATTTTCCGGACATTCGTGTGACAGCGCAGCCCAGCCCAGCCCCGGCGGAGCGGGGTGGGGGTCCGCCTGTCCGAGGCCTCTGCCCCAGCCGGCCGGAGGTGCTAATAAATGGCCGGAGTTTATTTTGGGAGCTTTCTGCCCACGAAAGGAGTGGGAGAAGAAGGGGCTCCCGGCGGCCCGGGGGCGACCCGCCGGGGCAAAGCCTGCAGGGCGGGTGTCGCGGGGAGCCAGGGCCCCGGGGAGCCGGCCGGGGGCATCCGGAGCCCGCGGGGTCCCGTCCGGCTGCGGCGCGACCCCGCTGCTCCCAGTGAGCTGAAGGTCACTGCCAAAAGCCAGCAGTTCGCCACCCTCTCGGCTGCCTCGTGAGCCGTGTGCGTGTTGAAATACCCCTTTCCCCGGGAAAGGCACTCGCGCAAATGACGCAAAAGGGGCTCGTTTGGAGTGTCCGGGCTTTGCGGTCAGTCGCTGCCGGGCTGCTGTGGGGGGGGGAAGGTGAGCTGTTTCCCAAAGCCCTGCGTTGGGCCGGTGCTTGTGGCTGGCAGTGGGACACGGGCACAGAGTCACTTTTGAACAGTTCTGTTAGCAGGAGGAGAGGCGGAATCGTTTTAGGGAAAATCCCCTTTTCACTTTTCTTCACTTCCACAATGTGCCCACTTATAAAGAGAAGCACGGTTTGTATAATAATAAAATTCCTAAAATGCTTCCCCCCCATCGTAGCCCTCCAGTACAAAGTGAGCAGTCCCTGTTTCCTTGAATTTGTGTTCCAAAACCCTCAAAGCGATACCTGTAAATTGAGAGAGGGAATGAAGTTGTAGCAGTTTCTTAAAATTTTACTCCTTCCTATACTGCAGTGATTTCAAGTTCAGCTCACTCCAGTGCCTGCACAGTTACAGGGAAACAGCTCACCAGCTCGGGTGAGCTTCAGTTTCTTGCCTTGTGTCCCAGATCCACGGAGCCTCTAGCACACGCAGCCTGTTAGGGAATGAGGAAACAGGAGAGTGAACAGATAGTGCTGCTGGGACAAGAGACATCAGCATGTAATTTCAGTGTGTCGTTGTTTGGTTGTTGACAGATCAGCTGTTGGTATATCTCAAATTAAACAATCAGTTACTCAAAAATTGTTGAACTTGATGTAATTGAAGTAATGCTGCACCTGCTTGAAATGTCACGTCTTCAGGATAATGGACAGGCTTCTAACTAGTATAGAACATGTAATATTTTTGAGAAGACCTGAAGACCGTTTAGTCAGAATGGCTAACAACTCAAAAATAATTTCTCCTGATGGCAGGAAGGCTATTGATACATTCATGCTGTAGGCAGGGTGCAGATTAGAATTTGGAGTTATCCAAATCCAGATATACAGCTAGAAATGCTTAGACAGAATGAGACACACTATGTATCTTTTAAAGCATACAACCTTTTTTTTCTTTTTCTGAAAAATGCAAATCACAGGAAGATACAAAAAACGCCAGCAGCTTGTCTTTCCTTGTAAATCAGCTGTAATATTTACTTTTTTTTTTTTCTTATCGTACATATTTAGTTTAAAAAACCTCTGCAAAACATGAAACAGGTTTGCAGCTAGCTCCAATACTTAGTGCTGTTGCTGCTCTCATCCATACTGTCAAAACGACCAACATTTCTTTCTGGTTTAAGCAGTATTATAAATGTAAGCTGAGGAAGTTGCCAGCTGGCTTGACCCAGCACTATTAGACTCGAGCTTAGGCTAAAGGTCACAGAAGTTCTTTATGTGAAGCATGTGTGTAAGTGGGAAAGCAGTCTCTTGCTGCAAAAAGGTGGGGAGCTTGCAAGCTTTCCCAGTGTGTCCCAGGCTTGAGGGTTGGCACAGGGACTGAAAAGGAAGAACAACCCAGAGGCCTAAATCATGCCATATGGTGCCTGCTGCTGTCAGGAAAAGAAAGACAATTATAGACCAATTAATTGCTCTGTATCTTCTATGCAGTAGCTAGTTATGATGTAATCCAAAGAAGGCTGCAATACTATTGTGTTTTATTTTTTCACCAAGTCTGTGGTGCATTTTGTTATATTCTTTTGTTATATTCTGTTCTTGAGATCCTGCAGTTGCTTTTGTCTTCACTTGGGACAATGAAAGTTTGATCTGGTACTGACCAATAGCTGGTTTGTGGAAACATCAAAATCTGGATGAGCATCTTTAGCACTTCCTTAAAACTATTGGCAAACGTCAGTATCACTTCTCTGTGAGTTACTGTTGCAGGATATTCATGGAGGGCACTGAATGGAGGAGCTCAAGACCTCAAACACATTATAGGTGTTTTTAGTTAATGGAGCATTTAAATCCTAACAAAAAGTATTGGCTTGGGTCAGTCTCAAGTGATTGATCTGTGCTCCTGCGTTTCAGGCTGGTGAACCATCATAGAAGAGTCTGGGGTCTGCCTGCACTGTTGCATTTCAGACCTTGGTTGTACAGGAAAGCTTGATGTGGACTCTGTCTGGATGAGGAAGTGATGGTGGGCTTCAGAGGTGAATGTGTCCCGATTCTGTTGGGCTTGACAGCAGTAAGCTGTTTGCTTGGCAGTGAGAAGTGATGGTAAATGCATGGCAATGGTTGGTTTTCTGGGAAATGCTACAGCTATCACAACAAAAAGAGGTTTTTATGTGAATATGGGAAAATAAAGAACAATACTTCTGGAGAAACCTTTTTCAGTGATAAATGTCCTATGATCAAAGGTGAAGCACCTTAAAAAAAAATCCAATTAACTTCTGAGTGCTGGTGAGAAACACACCATCCCCTGTATTTGCAATTTGGAAACAACTGAATGAAATTCTTCCCTTACCAGCAAGGTGGCTGGAGCACCGTTCAGAAGTCACTTTGCAAGTGCAAATGGCAGTAGAAGAAGCCAACTTGCATAACCAGCATTCAAGTAGCAAGGTTGCCTTTCTGATTAGGCTGTCTTTCTAATCCTGTTCCAAACACACCATTATTTCATGTTTGTATTACGATGATGCATAAAGATTTAAATAAGGCAGGATTCTTGTTGCAACTTCGTGCTGCATGGAGATCACAACTTGTACAGTAGCTCACCTGTGCTGCAGAGGTGTTCTCTGCTGCGTGTCAGAAGAGCTGATACACAGCAGAGAACATAAAGCTGTCTCAAAGTCTTCTTTTTCTGGGTTAGGATGCTATATGATCTAGTTCTTCATCTTCTGCTCTTACTGTGGAGCTCCATTTACCCCTCTATTCCCTTTCTACCCCAGAAGGCACAGCTAATGAAATATCATACACCTTTTCCTCTTCTTTTTTTTTTCTCCCCTCTTCCTTCCAGTTCTAATGAGAAATGTTACCTTCAGGCTTTGTTAAGTTGCTCACGTGGATAGGCAAAATATCTTGTCTTTCTGTTATTCAGTTTGTTATTGCAATACTAGAAGTTGCTATGGTTAGAGTCATCAATATTTCCATTATAAATCTTTTTCATAAACTTCTGAAACTGCACTCAGCTAGTGTAAAACAAACAAAATCTCAAGTGGGAGAAAAACATTTCATGAGCATACTCTTCCCTAATTATGAAATAGGATAGGCTTGTCCAGAATTCAGTTATGCAATTGGGTAGGAAACTTGCCACAATTAGGTACTGTAAAATTCTTAAATTAGTTTTTTTAAACCTTAGTTTTTAGGAGTTTTATTTTAATTTATTTTGAAAATTAAACTTAAAAGAAAAATAAGTTATTTATTAGTTATGTTGAGAAAGCCTTCTAAAGTCCTGTTGAAAACAGAGTGAAAATCATTAAAGGGTATCCAACTGTGACAGCTTAAGAGGTTAAACTGATTAATTTTCACTTGATTGTCATGCTGTCCCTTCAGAGGCATTTACAATATCAACTTAATTGAATGTACTTTTTATTTTTCTTTTGTTTCAGACACTGTCAGTCTGCAAAATGATGATTCCACAGATTTTCATTTTCCATAGGAAATGTGAAGATTGTGAGCTGAAGTAAAACATTGGCAGAAATCTCTTGAGAATTTTGCCTTTTCTTCTTCTCTTTGATTATGTTTACAATAAATTGATACCATCAAGTGACACATTTTCGAAATAATTTAAAAGAAGCAAAGAATAAAGCTGTATTTATGCTCAGAGAAAACTGGATCAACAATGAGGCCAAAGACTTTTCCTGCTACGACATATTCTGGAAACAGCAGACAGAGGTTGCAAGAGATTCGAGAAGGTTTAAAGCAGCCATCCAAATCTGCAGGTCAGGGACTGCCAATGGGAGCAGGCAGTGAAACTTCTCTGGACCCTAAGATTTTAATAGGGAAGGATGCTGCAAGGCAGCAGCAGATGAGACAAACGCCCAAGTTTGGACCATATCAGAAAGCTCTGCGAGAAATCAGATATTCTCTGCTGCCCTTTGCAAATGAATCCAGCACCACAGCAGCCGTGGAAGTCAACAGGCAGATGCTGCAGGAGCTGGTGAATGCAGGTTGTGATCAGGTATGTATGAGTTGGGAGAGGGGACTGGCACTGCTGTCAAAACAAGTTTATACTCTGGGCTGAAGAAAGGATTTTGATGGTGGCTGTCAAAATCATGGAAATGCACTAATTCTTCTGGCAGTTGTATTGCTGTATGAGCAGCAGAGTAGATGGTCTTACTGAGGACAGATGTGCCTAATCTGGGGTTCATTTATGTTAAAGACAGTCATGGTGACCTCTAGGATTCTTCTATGATTTCCCCAGTTGATATATGAGACTGAACAGGATAGCTTGTCTTTTATCTTCTTTTTTTTTCATTTTTGTTTCTTCATTTTCCCTGCAACGCTTAGTAACAAGCCTTAGTGGTGAGTAATAGGGTGGAATTTTGTCTAGCACATCTAAGCCCAGCTCCCTGTCAGAAATAACTGTAAGAAATGATAGATTCAATATCTGGTATTTGAAGAATCTTACTTGCTGTTGGCCAGAAGCAAAAGGGTTTGGATGAATGTTCAGCTGACTGCAGTGATTCTGTCTTCGCTTTCTCTGCTTTTATTAAGAGCTGGTAGCACTGCTCAGATCAAAGACTTGATGTAGAGATGCTTTTTTTTTGTCATCCTGGGATTGATGCTGGAATATATTCTTAAGTCAGACCTTTGACATGGTGCAGAACGCAGTCTCTTTGTGTTGAGCTGCATTCATCTTGCTCGTGCTTCATGTGTTTGGTCAGCTTTCACCTCTGTCTGGGAATACGTCAAAATTTTGTTTTTTAGAGAAAAAATGCTGGTTTGGGTTCATATTCTGAGTGTTGTAGGAACACTTTTTCCCGTGTGATTGAATAGCAGTTGTTGACAAGCTGAAACATTTCCATTTATAGTCCTTGATCCTATAGTCCTAAATCTTGGAGAGATTTAAAACCAAAGTGCTTTCAGTGGCATCTCCTTGATTTCAAAACTTAGCCCCCATTCAGTCGTTGCAGAATGTGAATCTCTTGACTCTCCTAGACTGTATTCTGATACTGTATAACAAAACTAACATCAAGCATTATTATAAAAGGTATAACAGTATGCATTTCCCTGGAGCTATATAAATATTAATTAGTGCTGTTTCTGTGCCAAAGAGTTTATGCTGTACAAGATAATCAGTGCTAGGGTAGATTGCATATCTAATAAGAAGTGCTGCAGAACAACTAAACACTTGCTAATCCAGTGAACCAAGATGTTGTACTGAATTATTTAACTGGAGGAACCAAGGATTTTCTCTGATCTCTAGTATGTCATGAAAACAGTGTTTTTTAGAACTCTAGCCTCTAAATTTCCCTAGCTGTTTAGGATGGGAACACTCTCTGGGCATACGAGCCAAGGTTAAATGAGCACAGCTGGATTCTGAATTGGAAACGCACATTTGGTAGGTTACAGGGACAAATCGTTCACACATAACTTGGCTTGTTGGACTGAAATCTTGGGAAGTACTTTGAGTACACTACAGCACAGTAATGTTAAGCCAATGTATAAAACAGAAATACCTGGACACCTGTTAAAATTTAGTCTTGGTATTCAAAGCAGTGTAATGAAGTATATGTATAAATTTTTTAATATATTCAGCTATTTTGACTTCAGTGTTCATCCAATGGTATTGCTGCTTCTAGAGCATTGAATCCAGTTCTGACTCTGATGTGGAGATTTTTAGTCTTTAAATTTTGCACACATTTTTGGTTGGGGTTTTTTTCGCCCCTCCTCATTGGCCATGATCCTTCCTAGTGTGACTTGTTGCCTGGCAATGACATTACTGGACCAATTCTTTAGGTGTGTTTGGCACTCAGGTCTAGGCTTAACCAGGATCACATTTGGCTAGAGTCCAAATAGAGCTTTCAAGGCTGAAATCCTGTGAATAGAAATGCTGAGCTTCCTGGTGTGAGTCCAGACCACATGATCACTGTCCTGAAGGGTTGTGGATGAGTGGAGCTTCTTGAGATGATGTGAATTGCATCTAACCTTGGAGATGGCATGGTGTAGGGTGACAGACCCGATTACTATCTCTAGGTTCTTCTTTTCTCCCTGGTGCCTGAACTGTTTTGAATCCGATGCTGAACTGTTTCATATCGTGATGTGTTGTAAACCAGTGGTCCCAAACTACCCTGTCCCTGCTTGTGCGTCAAGGCCTTTAAATGGCTACCACGTGGACATCTTCTGTAGTCCTGCAGGCAGCTAAGAGATTTCTGATTCAACAGGAAAGTGAAGGCAGCTTCAGTTTCTCTGGAGATGTTTTTATTTACCTCTGAACCCAATGCTTCAGTGAGGTTGGTAAATGAGCATTGAAGCTGATTTCAAAAGCCAGGATCAGCCCTGTTAAGGTTAAGGATTTCAGTCCATGAGCAGCTCATGTTCTACTTGAGCCATCCTCTAGAGCAAGCCTGCAGAATACAAGATCTTCTGATCCTGCTTCATGGTACACAAATCAGCTGTTGAGCAGGTGGAAGCATCCTGAGGCATCTGGCATTTTGTCATAAGAAGCTCTAGTCATGAGCATTCTAGGAAACTGAAGAAGGAGTTGAGGACTACAACACTCAGTTTGATCTTATATGAGAACTCTGTTTTCCAGCTGGATTTGGGCTGATGCTTTTTGGTGTTCTAGATGGAACACTGAAAAGTGACAATAACCTTGTGGGAAATGTTGTGGTGGACAGTGTGCAAGGATCAGGATTCTTTTTCAGTCTGTTTATTAGGCCACAGTAAGGATTTTTGGAAGGGTGAAGGGAAGTAGTGACAACTGAAAAGGAAAAGAATTTTAGAGGCTAGGGAAATTCTGTTTAATACTCTTAATAGCTCCACTCATCTGTCATATCTGTAACATGGATAGATTTTAACAACAACCACTTCACATCCTACAAGAGATGTTGCTTATTGGGGTTTGTAGCTTCTTGTTCTACCTAAAGTGACTCTTAGGTTTTAAGATTAAATTGAAATTGGTTTTATTAAATAAAAAGGAAACATAACATTTTATTACTTTATTCTTGCTCTGTGAAAATCCCACACAGCCAGGAAGTTCATTATAAACCACTTGGTAGACTTAACAACTATATGAAATGCAGTGTGATTCGTAAAGTAAATATCAAATTCTCATGCCTTTCTTACATGTGAAAACAGACTTTTTTTTTTGTTTGTTAAATTGGTTAGGAAGTTGCCAGTATTCTTTTAAATTACCTGTTTTCTTCCAGAAAGACTTATTTTTCAGCCATTGTATAGTTTATGAATTTATAATGAAATCTGATCCCCTAAACTTAATGGGGTCTTCACTGTTGACCTGAAAGAAACGACGATTATATCTTTTTTTTTTTTAATATAGAAAACAAAATAGCACACATAATTAGTCATTGTTTTTCTGAAACAAATGGAGCAACTTGTCTGTTGTTTGCTTAAGTCATCTTTTCAACAGTAATTATTTAGTGAGTTTCAATCAAAATTAATTAGTGCAGCCTAAATAGTTTTGAAACTCACAGAACATGACTGCAAAAGACCAGACCTTTTTCGTTGTAAAAGCTCAAGCCAAAAGCACACCTAATATGCCATTCTTTAGCAAATCGAAGTCCTTGGGCTTGGAAATGTAACTTGCAGTCACTGTAGGGGGACAAGAGTGTGGAGCGTCTGTCCTGTGGGCTGGTAAACCGCTGGAATCACCTGGGGCAACTGGGTGGTGTTTGGGGTGTGGTGGTAAATGCAGCTGCTGTTGTGGACTGAGTGTTTCTAATGAATAGATGCAATTGAGTGTGTGATCAGTGGCATTCCAACAACCTGAATGGACTGTACTGTACGTACTGTACTTCCTTAGAGCATAAACAGCCACTGGCATTGTAATTTAGAGTGGGCTGCAGCAGTTCTGGATGAACTGTGCAACGTTACACACTTGTCACTTTTATGGGGTTTTTTTCCTTTCCCTCAAGCAAACTTTCCTTTGAGCAAATGGTGCTTTTTCTGGGTGAAGATTTCTAGACATGATTTGTTTGGGCAGCTATTTTTAAGAAAAAAATCATGTTTTTGGATTTTTTTACAGGCTGCATACTGCCAGTAACATGCTGTCTGCTGTACAACTATGAATATGTGAAGTGAGGAAGTTCGTATGCTTCATTTTCTCCAGAGGCTATTATAAATATCTAGAGTAAAACATGAACCCCCTGTGCCAATGAGAGGATATTTTGAAGGGGAAGATCTGTCCATTGGTTACTAATGGTAGTGTGTTTCAAGGAAATGGAATGGTGTCTATGGAATGGTGTAATGTGTGTAAGAATATCAAGTTGACTACCTCGTCATCAGTGTTATGCTGAATTAATGAGATTCAGTTTGTAGAAGAGGGGTGGGGTCTTTTGTTGCTTTTTATTTTTTTTGTAATTCCTCCATGCATTCCAGGATTCTTTCAATCTCTTCATCATGGCTTACCTTCTTTTTATTGAACTCATTTGGCAAAGATTCTACCCTGGTTTGGGAATGCTGATTGGTTTCAGGTTTTGAGAATGGGGGATAAAGTATTTCTCTCAATTTGAGCAAATATTTGCAGTTCTTTAAGTGAGGGAAATTCTGTTCTGCCAAAGAGAGTTTGGGCAAAAAGTTCTTCTTTTGCAGTTGGCATGTAGAACTAGTATTCTATTCTTCATATTCAGTATAAGTCATGCTTGTCCACCTATGATCCATGTGCTATCAAGCAGTGCGTTACTCAACCATAGGACTTCTCACCATATTATTGGAGTGATGACAGGAGGCAGATACAGTGTAGAGTTTTGCTTTGGTAACAGACTTGCTAGAGCTTTGCTGTAGTAAAATATTTGTTGTCATGTATTTCTTGAGAGGACGAGTCTAAAAAGACAGTTTGTCTTCGAGGTGAAGGACAGAAAATTTTGTAATAGCAAATAAGAACGTTCTTTCCATAAATTTGCCTATCCTGTAACAAAAGTTAGTGTTTGGTTGAGTAAACTTTACCTGTGTTAGGAGTTTTCCCTGCCCAGGATGAACATCTTAGTCATCTTCTGAATGTTTTCAGTCCAGACTATTTGGTTAATGAAAAATGACTGAAGAATGAGCTGTTATAAGATTGCCTGGGTTGTTCTGTGGGACATATATTAAGGGTGAGGATCACAGAATATTCCGAATTGGAAGGAATCCACAAGGATCATCAAGTCCAACCCTTAAGTAAATAAACCATACAGGGATCTAACCTGTGCCCTTGGTGTTAGCACCATGTTCTGACCAGCTGAGCTAGTGTGGTGCAAGTCATTACAAGCTGTGAAGTATTTTGGGTTACAGGGAGGGAAAAAGGGATGTTCGAATGAGGGCACTCACTGCTGAATGCAGGAGAAAGGTTTTATTTTAGCAACTGAAATAGATCTGATAATTTAGGCCAGCAGTCTCTTGGGTGTTCCATTTGCATCCATCGTTTGAAGGTAAGTTGTTCCCTCTGCCTTCTCTTTACCAGATGTATTGAGGGCTTGTTTCATAACCTTTTCCTACACTTTTTTCTTTCTTACCTCCCTTTTTGGTTTCAGTCTTTCTGAGAGATTTCCAGCATAATGCAGTGTTCTTCCATCAAAGTGTGTAACGGAATGTGTTTTCCCACTAATATGCCTGACTGAGGTTAGCAACTTAGGTCATTTCAGTTCTTACTTGCTTCAGAAGAAAAAGTGAGTCATAGCTTTCCAGGGGCTGAAAGCAAGAGGTGGAGATTGTTCTTCAGCTGATAGCTTCTGACACCTTTCTCTCCTAAGCCCTTTCTCTAGTCCCCAGTCTTCCTGTGTTTCTGTCACTTCTTGATATTGGCCTAGTGAGCATACTTAGCTTCTCTGTGTCACGGCACCACTCCCACAATGTAGTTGTGAAGGTGCTCTTGGTATTGTTCTGTGTGAGCATGGCTTGGGATATGCTTGTCCTGCAGAAGGAAGAAAAGTATTTTCCCTTGACTTTTTGTGGTGGTGGAAATATTTATTAACAGTCGTAAATGGTTGCATGTTCTCCTTTGCATGACAAGATTTGACAGCTGGGCAGTAATATTGCATTGAACAAGAGTATTTTAAACTCTGCCCTTAATTATTGTTAGTCTTTTTTCTTCTTTATCAAAGTATAGAATAAATTACATCTTGGTAGTAGGATTGTGTTTGAAATGACAGGGCAGGAATCAGATGCTAGACTTCAACTGTAGAGAAATGTGAATCTTGCATTACCTTAAACTTTCGTATTCCTCATATCAGATAAACATTCTAGAAACTTGGGAGTTAATATAAAAATATAAAATTTTATCTTACTATAACAGGGTACAGGATTAACTTGCACTGGATACTTAAATTGTATTTATTAAAATTTAGAATTTTGAGCTATGGATTTTTTTTATTAGTGAGAAAGGAAATTACTTCTTCGCAGTCACTAAAAATGTGCATAAGCATTTACTTCAGTGTCTGAATAAAAAGCCCTTGTGACCAAAAGTGAAGATTGCCATTATTATTCTAACAGGAAGCTGATATCACAATAGTAGTAGGGTGTAACTGTTCCTCTTGCATTTTTTATGTTGTTTTCAGCCTAAATCTCTGCTGTTCTTTCAGTTTGTATCTGAGAGGAACCAATGTGATTTTATATTTTTTACTGAAAAATAGCCTCTCAGCACTGGCAGGGGGATGTGGGGTGTGTTTTGCTTGTCTGTGGTAGTTCTTTTCATTCTTAAAGAAATTGAATGACACTTTTAAACTTAGAGAGATTTCAGCAGAAGGACTCAATACAAGACTTTTGCATGCTACAGTCTTTAGGAGTAGGTCAAGGTGTACATTTAGAACTCAATTCAACCTAGGAATGTTTTTTAATAGTTACTAAACTAATTAAAAGCTTATGTTAAAGCTGCTAATTGAATATCAGGACAATGGAAATAACAATTCATTGCTACTCATGTGATATGCAGGTATGTGCCATAATTCTGTGAAGTGATGGGTTTTTTTAAATTAATTTTCTTTTTCCTAAAGCATGGGCAAATATACATAACATACAATTACATTCATTTTTCCTCGGTTTTTTTTCTTGCTGTACCCCCATCTCAAGCAGACCACACCTTGTTGGTGCTCCCATGGGCCCAGCATTTGAATTCTGCTTGGCAGCTGCTTGTGGTGGCATCTCCTATATAATGTCCATGTCCCTTGTGTGTTGTCCGTATGTCCCTCTAATCTTCCATAAATCAGGCTCCAGTAGTTGCACTCTTTGCTCCATGGGTGCTGCCTGTCTCTGCGACTTGCAAATGCTTGTGTGCAGAGCTGTCTGAAGTAGATAAGGAGAGATGTGAAAGAGCCCTTCAAATCTTTTCACTTGGTGGTGCCCACTGCTGTTTTTCTCCTGTAGTGGATATGTCCATTGATTCTCCACCATTGCCTTGAATCACTCTTAAGAAACAGCTGGTTAGACCCAGGTTTTCCTTTCTTTCACCTCAGAAAGAGTTCTGACTGGATTACAAACTGCCTGTGGCTAAAGCTACTCTAGGGTAGATGGTCCACAATCAAGTACTGATGGATCAAATGCAATTTGCACTAGTAAAATCAAGCAGGGCCAGACATGATCATTGTTTGCTCAAAGCTACAAATTTGTGTGTTAATTTGGGCTTTAAACTTTTGTAGATTATGTGTACAGCACCTGAAATGCATCTAAGTTCTTTCACTCCTGCTTATGTTCATAACCTCATTGTAAGTGTAGATTAGATCTGACATTTTTATGTTTCTTGGAGCTGAGGTTTAGAGTGGGAAGTGCTGGCTCTTATTTCTAAGTTTTTATAATTCCCTAGCTTTTTGGAAAAAAATAGAATTAAATTTAACAGTGCTTCTGATTACCAAATTAGAGGCTGAAGTTGCTGTAGTATTGTGGTCTGTGGTCTTATCGTAGCAGTAGCAGTCTCATATTGCCCAGGCTTTAGAGGGATCCCAATTTCCCATCCAAGAAGATGCTTTAATAAAAGCCTGATGAAAGTCAGCTAGTCAAACTCTTGCTGTCTGCCTGCTCTACACATCTGCTGCACATCACCCAAAATACTGTTGCTGATAGAAATATTTTTGACTTTATGTTACTGGGCAGCTTCTGTTGAGGTGGTTCTGTCAGCTTTGATCTTCATGGAGTCTCCCAGCTATGGCTGCAGCACAGCAAGACTGATTTGTTCCTAATGGTCTTGTCCTGCCATCTGGGCAGTCACTGGCAGTTCACAAGAAACTTCTGGGTTACAAATTGACACGAAGAAATTTGGTTTCATATGAGCAGCGCATGTGTGCTTGTATGTATTGGGATGACTGCAGTGTCTGCACGGTAGCAGCTGTTTGTGAAGAACTTAATCCACAGGATTTGATACTGCATTGAACATTTCTTTTTCAGTGTAAGGAAACAATATTCTTATATTTGAGGCTATGTTCTGCTTCCCTGCAGTGCAAGAGATGGATTTTTCCTGATGGGAAACTTGTGCTCTTCATCTTGAGTGAATCCAAGTAATTAAAAATATTTCCCTAGGGAGGCAAAGGATGAAAAGAACGAGAGAGGATATGAAAATACTTTAAAAAAAATATTTCTAGGTCAGTTAATTTTCAGAAGGCTGAGGCCAAAGAACGCTGTGTACCCATAACTTTGTGAATCAGGTAATGGCCATGGCAAGGACAGTCCGTGAAAATAACTCTGTTCTGTGCTGCTGCTTTAATTGTTATCAGTGTATGTGTGCATGTGTGAAACTTACTGTGACACAGAGAGTCACTTACGCACTTAGAGAAATACAAACACAGTGGGAATTGGGGAAATGGTGAGATTTAAATATATAGTGCTTGAATGACCAAGCATTTTGCAACTGTTTTCTATGCCCTTCATTATCCTCCTTTCCTATATCCTTCATTACTCTAATGCAAGATTTGTAAATTGCTCGTTTAATCCAAAGCATGCAAAGATGCAGGGTCTTGCATCTCACATGCATAAAATGCTAGAAAGAAGACTACTGCTACTGGGTGATAATATGGTTAAGTTTCTGCCCTTTAAAGAGACTGACTTTAGAAGGAGAACTAGCAGTGTAAAATTACTCCTGTAAAAGTCTTTATATGGCTATGATTTTATCCACTATTTGAATCTGTTGGATGGGGGTTATTTCAAAACAAAAGAAAATGTCAGCAGAGACTCAGAGATCACTGTTGCTGATCTGCAGCTTCGTTCCTTCCCTTTTCTTTTGTTCTCCCACTGTATCAGTTCTTCTCTTCCAGGCTATTCAAGTCTATACCTTCCTTTCTTTACTTGTTGTCCTATTGCATTGCTTTTTCTGCTCCATTGGTTTGAATGACTAATATTCAATACCTCTTATAGGCCTTTCTCTATGTGCCTATGTGAATATCCTAAATGAGTTGATTTTTTTTTTTTTAATAATTGCAAACTACTAAGGAATAACTCTTGTAGACTTTAGCCTTTCATATAAAAAACTTTGATGTGACATGTTAAAGAATTCTAGATGCAACTGTTATGTGACTTTGCCAGCACACCTTGTATGTTTTCGTTTCTGCATCTTTTCTTCCATTCAGTGTCAGGGCTTCATAGTCTGTGCTTAAAGCAGCCAGCTGCCCCATTCATGCTTTTGTCCCAGCATTGCCACAGTTGCTGTATTCATTCCCCCAATCTGCCAGACATTAGCCTGATAAAGATGCATAAAATTCAATTCAATCTATGTAATTGGAACCTTTGAAATACTAATTTATGTGGGGTATCCTTGTTTACAAAAAAAAAAAAAATCAGGTTGTACCAATTCAAAATTTTAAAAGTTGTGGTCAAAAGACAGAGGCCTTTGAATCAAGATAAATGTTGAGCTATTTTTGTCCTGGCTCCAAATGATACGCATTACACCTTGGTAGAGCCTGTTTTTTTCTGGTTGTCCAGCACAGTTTGATTGTATTTCAGATGATCCCTATATTTTAAATGATCCCCTGATTGCATATGTGATCTGTGCTGCCCAGACGTGGTAGCAATCTGCTGGCTGTGTGCTGGAGCAGGGTGGAATTTTTATTTTTCTTCAGGTGTTTCAGGAGTTGCTGTGTTGGAAACTCACTTCGTCTTCTTGATGTGATAATTTCTTGCACACTGGCCATCCCTTGTGTTTAGAAAATCTTTTTATTATGTTTTTTAATGCAAGCACTATGTCCATTGAGTGCTTTCTGGAAGGTGTTTTATGACAAACCTATGGAACGTGTGGTCATGCAAATAGTGGAGAGAATCTACTGGTGCAGTGTTCAGCAGTGCAAATTGAAGACCTAGAGCCTAGGAATCTACAAAAAGTAGGCAAAAGTCATCAGTGTCAGCCAGGACATGTGGTGAGCCAGCTCTCCCATACTACAAGAGAACCTCACTGGGAAGTGCCAGCAAATTCGAAAGCAAACCACAAGAATTTTCATTTGCGTTGGTGTGCCTCCCCCCGCCCCTCATCTCTCTGTTTGCTGAGAAGTGAACCTTCAGGGCTCTTAACCACATGAAAGTTAACTAGAAAAAGTATTTTTTCAGTATTACTTTGGTGCTGTAAAATCATTTGCAACAGATTTTTCCAGGAACTTCTCTGTGATTTGTAAGCATTAGAAACTGGTGGAGGTTGAGAACTTGCTGTTGCAGGCCCTGCTCCTCACTCAGGCAGAAATGGGCTCTCAGATTTGCTGCCAGGGAGAATCTGTTGGCCCCCGAGCCTGGAACACCACTGCTCAGGAGGGAGAGTCTGGGACACAGCTCTGCTTTGCAGGCAGAGCTGCCTTCTCCCAGATTCCTGGGAAGGTCACTGTGTCCTGCTATGTGTTCAGCACCTCTAGGAGCATAATTTTTGGCAAATAGCAATGTTACATGCTTAGCAGGATTTATTGGTTTTTTCCAAAGAACTATTTCTTGCTTTGAGCAGGAGGGTTTGTGCTCCTAAGCTCACCACTGTGTAGTAGGGTGTGAACTCAGTCTTCACCCTGCCCTACACAGGCCAAACAGCAACAGCATCAGCACAGCATCTTCATCTAGCTGGGGTAGGCCAGTTTTCTTAGTTTCTGCCATGCATATAACTTCCTTCTCTTCCTCTCTCCCATTAACTTAGGGAAGCAGGACTGATGTCTAGCATTAGACAAAGCCCTGAGTCAAACTAGTGGAGCCCTCCTTGCACACAAACTATTGAGCCCATGAATTTGGGGGAACTCCTGTCACTAAATAGAGAGCTAGTTTGTTTTGCCACATTCACATAGTAGTTTTGTGGTTTCCCAGTGTGAGAAGAGGCCTTTTTTTTCTTTCTTTTTTTCCTTTTTTTCTTTTTTTTTTTTTTTTCATTTTTGACTCCCAGATCATGACAGCTAATGGATAGAGGAAGTATTGCTGTTGAGGTTTAAACGCTGAGTGATATTTGACAATGACGATGGGCAATGGGAAGCATAAGAGGGATGAAGCTCCCACTAAAAAGCAGGAACTGGATGTGTGAGCAGAGAGGATGGTATTTGGCATCTACTGGGGGGCAAGGGCGGTTGGGTCTCAAGGGTAGTAGTGCTGAGCTCAACCATTAATAGCAAACTGGTTGTTTTAAGTGGAGTATGTGGCTTGAAGAGATCATGCTCAGGGTGTTGGGAAGGCCCTTCTCTTCCACTCTGCTGGGTGGAAGAAGCAGCAGCCTGAGCCTGAACTGCTCCCTGCACACCAGGGAGAGTGGTATGGGGTTCCCACCAGAGTTCCCCCAGTGTGTGCCTGCTGGCTCTAGCTGGTGTCACTGCAGAGGTGCTTTCCCCACCTTCTCAGCTTACTGAATTTAAGAGATCCAGGTTACCTTGCATTCCTCCTTCCCTCCCTCTCCTCAGTTTTTTGTTTGCTTGCTGTCTAAACTCATGTTTAACCCCCCATTCTGCCCGCATGTTCTGCTCACAAGGCTTAATTGCTTTTTGTACTTTCAGGTAACACCCTCCTCTATTCCAAACGCCTGCCTTCTGTGCTTGTTGCAATGATTGTTCTTAGTTTTGAGAAAATAAAAGATTTGCTTTTCATGTAAAAATAGCTTTATTATTTCCATATGCAAGTAGAAATGAGGGCAGGCATGTTTCCAGGTCAGCCTGGAGATGGGGTTGGATAGTGAAACCCTCTGTTCCAAAAATGGGCTGGAGCCAGCAACAGTTCTTAATCTGCTGAGCAAAGCTAACTGCCTTGGAGGGAGGTGGGATCCCTCTTTTGGGTGCACATGCATCATGCTGGTATTCTTCTCTGGAGAGGAGTCAAGCATTGCCATAATGAGCATTTTACTCTGTTCAGTGCTTATGTTTGTTTTACAGCTTTCTCATGATCAGGCTCTTTTGATAATTGTAGGCATGAATTTTGCATAAAGATTGCAAAGGAAAGGTTCTTAAGGCATAGTTCTGTACTGCAGGAGTATCTGAGTAGAAGACATTTGCAGTCTTGAGCAGTCTTGTATTGTTCCAAGATTGTGCGCAATTGGCAGCTGTACTTTGAATTTTGTTGTCTGTGGTAGCCTTCTTGTGAATCTTATTGCCATGTATTTCTAGATTTATATAAATGCAATGTGGATCTTTTTCATCTTTGTGTTTTGCTAGGTCACATTTTTACTTCCTTGAGGCGTATTTTAGAGGTCTTTTTAAGGCTTTTAAAATTAGTCAGCTTGAATTTTTCCTTTAGCTTCACAAAAGTCACTGCAGAAGTAAAAAAAGCACAGAAGGGGAATTACAGGCAGCATTAAAAATGTTCCTTCTGAACAGAAAAGCAGATTTAACATGAATTAAAAACTCAGCTCTGTTTCAGAGTTGCAAAAGCTCTTTTATTCACCAGAGAACTGTTAAAGCTAGTAATTTTTGGCATAGTATCGGTCAGGGAAGCGTGACAAAGTGCAGTGGAATGCACTGAGCTGTGATCCAGCTTGTAGTGTTATATGACTTTTAGTGTATGGAGCATTGCAGGAAGTGCTGCAGGGGGATGGGAAGGCCTTTTCATTTCGTCAGCTACGGAGTAACACTGTCCTCCTTCCTCAGACCCAACCTGCAGCAGCAGAGGGTCCACCTTGGTTGCTTGGGTCAGAAGACAAACAGTGAACTTTTTGCCTCCTGAATCTGCTCAGAACCCATCTGTTGTCTGAGCACCACTGTGCAGGATGCAGTCAGATGTGAAAGTTGTGTTAAAGCAGAACAGTGTGTTTGGGATTTCTGGGATAGACTGTGCATATAGACTGGGATCATATCCCCAGCCCCACCATATTATAATATGAAGATTTATGAGCTGAATTTCTGCCCTCACTGGGGTCAGCTGTAAAATTCCCAGTGATTTCATCAGGCTAGAGTTTTGCTGCCTATTTTGAGCAATAAAACAGTCCTCCTGTTTCACCAGTACACACACGTGCTAAGTCCATTTCTTTAGACTTCGGATTTGGCACAGATTTTGACCTTAAATGGAAGTGTGTTCAATTTTCTTTAATACTGGTAGCTTGGATTTCAGATTGCATGGACGACTGAATAACCAGTTGTAATAACCAGCCAAGATATTCCTGTAACTTGTAGCATACCTGCTATTTTCCCTCTTTCTTCTCTAAATTATGGTGCCAGTGTTCACAGAATTTTCCAAGCATTTGTAATGACATTATTAAAAAATGATCGCACCTTTCCTAGCAGAACAAGATCTTTGGTTTATGACCTGCATGTTAGAGACTGTTGAAACCTCGGTGTGATATGGGTGGTATTACCAGTGTAAATGGCTAACAAGAGTTTTACTATTCACTTTGGATTTCACATTTGTATTGCAGTGGTAGTCAAATGAAAAGCCACCATTTCACCCTGACATTAGAGTAATGCTGTTTGGTGCAACATCATTGTGAAAAATTAGTTTTCTACCCAGGGGACATTAGAAGCTGGATTGATTTTTCTAGGGTAGAGATGTAAGAAGGCTGCAATGCAGAAAAGATGAAAGGATAATGATGTTCAGTGGTTTTATTGTTGGCATAGAGATCTCTGTCGTTCTTACTGTCTGCTTATTTAACATGCTACAAGAGGAGGCCCTGAAGTTGTACTGAAAAAATGGCCAAATATTCAGGGCAGGAGTAAATGAGTAGTCAGCTGGTGGGATGTCCCAGTCCATACGCTTCAGGCTGGAAAGAATGCAAAGTCACTTGGCGGAGAGATTGCTTAGATGGAAGCATTGTAATACTCATTGAAAGCTCATTTGGCTTTTAGCACATAGATCCTATTTAAAATTTAGGCTGTCAGATTATTACAGTTTAGGGTACTTCTGCTCTAGTTTCCTGGCTCTAAACTTTTGCAGAGAAAAGCTGCAAGTTGAAAACTGACTATTAAAATTGATATACAAGAATCATTATAGTCACTCGAGTAATGGGCTACATATGGAACTGCTATGGCTATATTACTGTTTTCTTTTGCAAGGCAGTACTTTGGATAGTTCCAACAATCTCAGCTATTGCATGTTCTGAAACATAAATCCTACATATTTCATTTGTGGAAAAATATGCCTGAATTCAGGTTTTCACACATAGTTTTGTATGATTGTATATATATATATTTATGCACATACTTCTAAGCCTGCCTGTCATTGGCCTCTGTGATTAGTCTCTGAGGGTGATGGCAGACACTGGAGAGCTTGATTAAAAGTAATTAACCTTAATGCCAACAATTATAAATGCTGATGGATGCCTTGGAGAAGAGGAATAGACAGTTACAATGCCTGTTACAGGAAGCAGATGTTGACCTTGGAAGCACTGCTTGAACACTGCTGTTCAGGAGTCACTGCATCTGCATCTCACAGCACTGTCCAGGGCAGTGTGCACACAGCTGGAAGCTCAAGTAAGTGGAAGTGAGGAAAGACCATTTCTCTGGAGCTGTAGAAACTACTCCAAGATGACCTCTCAGTGTAGAATGAACCTGATCATCAAAACACACAGGCCTGTCTCCATGTATCATCACCATGGAGGCTTAGCTTTGTTTTGCACTTGGCATACTTGAAGAATAGAAACACAGATCTTCCCATGAACCTGCAGTGTGGTATGATGCAGGGACATGCTTAACAGTACTTGGCAACATGCTGGCAGGTTGGCAATCAGTAGGAGGACTGTCCCCACCCAGTTCTCTTAGGGCAAGTTTAGGAAGTTGAAACTTGATTGCCTAACCAAGCATGTGCCCTTACCTTTGGCAGCTTTGTCAAACTTTACTTCATACAGAAATCAAGCATTCACCTGTGCACTGCTGCACATTGCTGAGTCTTAGTTTCTGGAACACTGTCTTATGAATTTTTCCCCCCACGCCATGTAGTGTTGTGCTTGTTACTACTAGTGTTACCCCATTAAAGCACAGGCCAGTTTTCATTCTGCTTCTGAGATACTCAAGAAGAATATTGCTCAGTGTGGTTTTGCTGTAGGCCTCAATTTTAAGAATATGTTTCATCAAGGAAGAAAAGCGATCACTTGTCTCTTTTTGTTTGCACCCTTAAAGATCTTAGAAGAAAAGCTGCTGTCTTTAAAATATAGTATTTGTGTTACTGAGTATGGGCTGCAAAAATGATGATTATAAGAATTACAGAACCACAGAATGGGTCAGGTTTGATGGGACCACAGTGGGTTATCTGGTTCAACTTCCTTGCTCAAGCAGGGCCATCCTAGAGCACATGGCACAGGATTTGTGTCCAGACGGCTCTTGGGTATCTCCAATGAGGGAGACTCCACAACTTCTCTGGGCAGTCTGTTCCGGTGCTTGGTCACCTGCACAGCAAAGTAGTTCCTCATTATGTTCGAGTGGAACTTCTGTGCATCAGTTTCTGCCAGTTGCCTCTTGTCCTATTGCTTGGCACCACTGAGAAGGAGCCTGGATCCATCCTCTTGACACCCTCCCTTTATACATTTGTATACATTGTTGAGGTTCCCTCTGTTTTCTCTTCTCGAGGCGGAACAGCTCAGCTCTCTCAGTCTCTACAGCACCTTAATCATCTTCATAACCCCCTGCTGGCCCCTCCAGGAGCTCTGTGTCTTTGTCTCTGTACTGAGGAGCCCAGAACTGGACACAGCACTCCAGATGTGCCTCACCAAGGCAGAGCAGAGGAGCAGGATCTCCTCCTTTGACCTGCTGGCACTGCTTTTCCTAATGCACTCCAGGATCCCAGTGGTCTTCTTGGCCATGAGGACACTGCTCATGGACAGCTTGTTGTCCACCAGGACCTTCAGGTCCTTCTCCACAGAGCTGCTTTCCAGCAGGTCACCCCCAGCCTGTGCCGGTGCCTGGGGTCATTCCTCCCCAGGTGCAGAACTCTGCATTTGCCTTTGTAGAATTCCAGACAGTTCCTCTCTGCCCATCTCTCCAACCTGTCAAGGTCTTTCTGAAAGGCTCCACAGATCTCTGGGATATTGGCCACTCCTCCCAGATTTGTGTCAGTGAGCATTTACCTAAATGATACTGGCCAAGTACTGAACTTAATAGTAATAATGAAGTGTGAAAAACAATTGGCAGTTCTCCTATCAAATGATATAGGTTGAAAGCATTGGAAAATAAGAGTCTCCTAGAAGTTTGAGTAAAGGCTGGAAGGAGAGTGATGAGGAATACTGATCTCCTGCCAGCATTACTGGGAACGAGTAAGCAAATATGTCAACACTAACTGACTTATTCAAGAGTGTGTATCTGTTTGAACCTTCTCAAAATCCCTCCTCAGACTTTAGTTGTGAAGGAAGGATGAGTAGAATCATGTCCTCCACTCTTCTTTCCTCCCTCTCCTTTGTTTCAGTTTAATCAGGTTCAGACTTCTCTAGAGTTCAAAATACTGTATTTTCATAAGAAATATAGTTGTTGTGGAATAGGTCCAATATATTCTAGAGTGTTAGAGGGTTTTTATTGGCTTGATACAGTGAGATTTTTTTTAACTTCTCCTGTGGTTTAATATTACTTGTCTAACATGTTGATTTATAGCCTGTCATGTAAGACTGTTTCCCCTTGGCTATATCTTTTTAAATGATCAACTGTATTTCTGAAAAATGTCCTAGTTTTGCCTTGAAATATTAGGTGATAACTGCACAAGTAAGGGAGGGATTAGCTTGTTCAACTTAGTATGATACCAACATACAAAATACAGCAATTAAAATCTTTCTTAATGCAGCACAGAGGGAAAAAAAAAAGCCTTATGTTCTGAGCAATCACAAGCATATTCCCTTCACCTGTGAAGTCTGTAGGCTGGTGTGAAGGAAGTAGAGGAGACTCCTGGGCTAGAGCTCCAGGAGAGCAGCTTTTGTTGTTGCTGCCAGAGCCGCCCGTCTTCCCTCTTGTTTCTCCACAGTTCACTCTTGCAAGCTGTGCCAGCACTGTGTTTGTGGAGCTGAGCAGTGACTGATCAGAGAAGTGATCCAGGATAAAAATAATTTTTTGGGGATGATGGGAGGGACATGAGCACAGTTGAGGGGTACGACAGAGGGAAGGTGCAGAAAGCAGCAGAGAAGTTGAGAGTGGTGGCAGCTGCCTTGGCTGTCAACCACCATTGGAGGAAATGCCGAGGGAAAGCTCAGCCTTGCATTCATGTGCTCTCCTCCTTCCAGCTGTGCTCCAGAGAAGGCCATCTGCTCCATACTGTGTTGTCTTACTCCTCCTCTCACCGAGATCTTACTGCCCCAGCTGAGCTGCTGCTGGAGTTAACCCTAGCTGTCTTGGGGCAAAATGCTTCAACAGCTGAATCACAGGTCTGTGCTAACCCAGCTGACTCTGGTGGCAAGTGTGGTCAGGCAAGAGGGAAGCAGGCAATTCCTCTGACACAGGGAGAAGTGACAGACAGCCAGGGACAAGACAGAAATAGTTTTCTGCCAACACACTTGCAGCTGGAACAGATATGTGAATAATAAGTTATGAATGCTAAAAGTATTGATGTGGTCGTTTTCTGCATTGCTGTGCTGGTTTCATGGATGGCTCGTGGCAGGTTTGTGAGATGATACTAATGTTAAGGGGATGGCATTGAGGAGAATCTTCCCAGAGGATTTATTTTCTTACAACAACCTAAAATACATCTCACAGCTTTTGCATGTAAATGGAGTGGAGTGAGAAAGATGCTTCTTCAGGACTGTGTGTCTTGACTGTTAAAGTGTGCCACTTGGCTGGTAGCCATCAGAAGTAATATTGAGGTGAACTGAGTAAATACACTGTTAAGGGGGAAAAACAATATAAAAAAGGACAGTTTCAGAGATAATGTGAAAACCTAGAAAGAAATAGTTTTATACTTTCATGTATACTTTTAAAAATAATTGCACAATAAAAGCAAAGCTGGGTGACTTAGTTGTTTCAATTAATGTTCAACACTACCTAATATTTTTCCCATACTCTCTGTGTTGAACTGGACTTGGATTCCTGCTTAGTGTTCCTCTAGGACACTAAATAAAGCATATGTTACTAAGTGGCTTCAATTTATTTTACATTTATTTTACATCAATTTTACATTTATTTATTTGTTTGGTTGGTTTTTTGTTTGTTTGTTTCCTCTATTTCTACACTTTATTCTCATGGAGCACAGTAAAGGAGCAGAAGTAGCCTTTTCTTCATGCTTCTCATCAGTTTGGGGGACTTCAGTGGGCATTTCTCCCTCCCCCTGGTAGCTCCCAATCTGAAGAAGATGCAGCTGCTCTCTTGGGGGAATTGTTTACCTCTCTGTGGAATCTTGTCCTGGTCAGCTATGTGCTAAGAATGTGAATAATTTTTCTGCGGCTGCTTTACATGTAAAAAGCTGGACCTTAAGATATTTTATCCAGCTGAGGCTTTTTTCTTACTTTCTTTCTCTTTTTCTTTTTTTTGCCTCTAGCACTGGTAGATTTGAGAGTTTTTTCTTGCAACTGCAGAAAGCTGTGGTAACTTTGTGTTGTATAAAGCATTTAGTACAAAGAGATATTTTTATAGCCTTGAAAATCATTAAATGCCAGGCAGTGCTGTATAGCAGTTCTTATGTTTGGAGCTGTAGTTATATATATGTATTTGATAGAGTTAATGAAACTTAGTCAAGAGCTACATGGAGATTACTGAAAAATGTCTAATGAGATCCCTAGTGCTGCAGTGTACATTACGTTACAAGATTGAGCATATTGATTTTAAAGTGTTAAAAGCTGAACGAGTGCCTTTATATACTTTTGAATGAGAATTTGGGGGAAAAAAGAAAGACAGCATTACAATTAACTCATAAAATTCAAAATGCTAAGAAAAAATTTTAAAATAATATTTTATGTAAAAGTTTTGCCTCTTCATACTCTGAACATTAAATATGGCAAGTTACCTTGCACAGCATTTGCATTCTGTGTGTAAGTGTCTTTACAGAAAACTATTAGGAATCTTATCTCAAGATATAACCCAGATGTTTCTTCAGTCACGTGAGGTGTGCTGTGTTCCACTGAGAGAGAAAGTAGCCTTCATTTGTCTCACAGCAGAGCTGTATTTCTCAGATATATTCTTTTAGACTCTGCATTACTGCTTGATGTCAGGTGGGGTCCCATTGTGGTACAAATCCTCAAAGGAGAGAACAGTTCACTGGTAATGCATTCCAGCCAGATATCCTGGAGGTTTTATAAGTTCTTTTAAAGTACTCCCCATAGAAAAATTAGGGGAACCGAACTTTCGTAAACTTCTAAAGGCCATATCAGGAATACGCTGGAACCTTGTTTGAAAAATTGTTAGTACTTGACCTTGAATATAAATGGGCAGCTTAATTTTGCTGTCTTCACTTGAATTTTCCTTGCTTGGAGGTTTTAAAACAACACTTCAAAGTTCTAATGGTTTAAAACTGAATGAACCACCATAAAATGTTACAAGAAAAAGCAGGTAGAGGAATATCATTCTTTAAATGTTAAAATCTTATGAAGTAAAAGAAAATTTGTAATGCTTTTGGTAGGTAGCTCAGTAAAATAACAGAGGCGCTGTTAAGAGGAATTGGTGCAAAATTCAATTAGTAGAGTTGAGTATGGAGGAATGCAATAAACTGTACTAATGCATTGCAAATTTGCAGCATCATGTAACTTTGTGGGTAACAGCTGTCTCTGGCAGCACAAAACAACTCTTCCAGTCTTTGATACAATTCTTTTCTATGCTTTGGGGCTTTATTCCTGGACAGCAAACTTCATAACTCATCTTGCTGCGTCTAAATACCCAGTTTGCAAGCTCCTCATATCCTATTTGTCTAAGAAATAATTTGTAAAGTCTGTGAGTATCCATGAAAATCGTGTTTTCTACATAACTCAATATATATATATATCTTTTTAATGGAAGGAAGAGCAGTGGGAAACCCTTATCTTGGTGTCTGTGGCCACTGAAAAGAAATGCTTTGATACACAAATAGCATTATTGTAAATGTAATGCCAGCCAAATGCATTTTTTGCTAATGCATAAGCAATAAAATTAGCAAATGCATCACTTGCTGCAAATGAAGAGGAATAAGCTCATCATGAAACCTTCATTGAACTGTTATTCTATCCAACTTGGTTTACTCACCCTGACAGAGTAAAAAACTGCTGTCTCAAAAAAGAAAAAAAAAAAGGGAGATGCATGTGCTCGGAGGAAGGGGTCATGCTATCATTCTCACAGCTCAGGATGTGAAAAGAAGGCCTAGAGGAGGGCATGGATGCCTGCTGATCCTACAGCAAATATTCCCTGGTTGCTAATAAGTGTAAATTGTAATACCACAAAATACCCCACCGGAGAGGAAGAACATGAGAGAATCCAGTTCCAAGAGTAGATTTAAATGACAACTGGCCTTTGCACAGCAAGATGCTGCTTTTGCAAGAATGTGCCATCTTAATGTATTTAGTGATTTAAGATGCATCGTATCAGGAATAGGTGGGGTTTTGGTTTTTAAGATTGCTACCTTGAGTGTAGGGATCCTCATGTGGACTCCCAGAGTGCAGAGTGGGAGGTTCATTTCTTATTCATGGCTGGATTTCATACATGAGAATCCTGGCTCACAGCTGGCAGTGAAGCTGTCCTGGAGCAGCTTTCTGGAAACAGCAGTGCTGTTCTGCTCTGTTCTGCACCTTTCCCTCGAGGCTGAGCTCAATTCTGCCCCAACTCTGAAGATGCCTTCTGAGCCAGGCTCTTTGCTGTGTTATATGTGTGTTGAGACTTCATGAGATTCCAGTGGAATCAATAAACTCCTGAAGGCAGCTTGCTATGATTTTTTTTTCCCCCAGGAACTTGTATAGATTCTTTGCAGCGTGCTGCAGTGTTATTAATATCCTCAAATTAATACTCATATTGGTATTAATGTCAGCACTGTTGGCTGAATTTACGTATTTCATTAGGCTGAGTCAGACAAGGGCAAAAGTGGAAGAATTAGTCTGGCTGAAGTCTACCCGTTCTCTTGGGTGGGAAAACTTTCTGATTGCATTGGTGACATGCACAGCACCTTTCCTGCTCTGCTAATTACTTCAATGTGCTTTATGGAGAAGTGCTAATAAAACACTTCCTGTGTGTGTTACTGTTCTTGCCTTTTAAAGCTGAATTCTGTCTTTAAATTGAGTTTCTGGACTCATTGTTGCTTTCTGGATGTAAATCCAGAGGAAGGTTTCAAACCAAATGGTGACTGGATTTTTTGAACCAAGAATTTGAAGATGCTTGCACCGTACATACCTTTCTTCTGGTTATAAATACTATAACACCTGATATTGTCTGCTATTAGCTTTTGGCAAACTGCTGCTCAGTGCTGCTGCTGAAAGGGTTGTTTGCTTCCCTTTACATCAGCTCCACTGTTTTACTGTTAGGATGAAGAAATTGGAAGACAGGGAGATGGGAGGTGTGGCATTCAGAAAAGTGAAATAGGATCTTTGAAAAGGAGTTATGTACACAGTTCCACGTGTGTGCGTGTGCATTCACTCATACATGAAGTAAGCAAAGCTCTCCCATGCTGCTCTGTAATGTAAACCTGCCAGTGCAGTAATTTGTAGATGCTGTTTTTGACATGATCTGCCTCACTATAAGGTTTCTGAATTAGCACATAATGTTGCTCCTGCTCCAGTGCTAAGGTAAGATTAGGAGAGATTTGTCCAACTTTCTATCTGTTGATGGACCCGACATGGGTCATTTGGTTAGACTTGAACTCTAAATAGTTTAAATAGTTCTCCAATGAGCATACTTAAAGAGTAATGAGGAACAGTTATGGCTGTATATACAATTGTTTGTTCTGTTTCAAATTAAAAATTCTTTTCAAAATAAGATTCTTCTCTTGTGTCTGTGTAGGGCTCAGCACAGTGCAGAAGGCTTTGGGGTGCCATCACAGTAGAAAGGATTTTGTGCAGTTAGGAGATAATTCGAGCACTATAGATGTACAAGTAAGTTTCCCCCCACTCCTGAAGCAGTGTGTTTTCCAGAAGGGGGATTTTCTGTACAAGGGGAACTACTACTATTGCCTTTACTATTGGCCAAGCATGATTGCTAAACCAGGAGTGTGTGCTCTTTAAAAAGCTGCGGGAGCAAGCAGGTGCCTTCAGAAAGGGTCATTAGGAGCTTTTGAGGTAGGCAGCAAATCACCATAGATCTTGGACGTTTACAGTATCACTCCCTTCACCAAATATCTGGGGAAGTATAAGGCTTGTGCCATCACCTTTTCAGACGCAGATGTGCTTTTTTCCAAGGCTGGTGTGGACAAGGAGAACGGGTTATTTGTCACTGCTCCTCAGGTCTATCTGTTAAGTTGCCTCCATGGTAAAGCTCTCTGCACCCTGCTCCCCTTCCTCTCATGCCTGTCCTGGCTGGGAAGAGAGCAGCTCAGGTCTGTTTTTCCTTCCCAGACTCCTTGAAAGAAAGGAAAAAAGGAAAAGTGGTATTCGTGGTGGTTCTTAGTTATTTTCACTCACTTTATTATTGTTCTTAATGTTGTGGTCTCTCTTTCCTTGTCTGTTTGTTCTTTCATGACACTTGAGCTTTGTGCAGAGTGTAGCTTTGTTGCCTGGAGCAGGAACTCTTCCAGCTGCCTTCAGCCTTCCTCTCTCCAAAAGCCTCCCCCTTCAACCTCCCCCTTTCCAAATCCTTTCCAGAGTGCCTGATGTGCTTCCAGAAACGGTACAATAAATGTATATTTAAATATAATTAAATTATTTGTTTTATCAGACTGGTGACACAAATAAGAGTCTTCTTAATTTTACATATTGCTTTTAGGGGGCTCACTTGAAATTAGATTAGTTTAAAGGAAATAATCTACACAGATGTGCACATATTATGTAATATTTGTGTGTGTGTCAGTACATACACAAACTCTGGGACATTAACATGAATTGTCTGATGAAATTTTCTGACTGGATTTGAAAACGGGCATTGCAATGCATGTGTGTTCTCTCTTTAAACAGATTGCATCTCTTGAATAGTTCATCAGAACTTCTTGAAGTGTTTACATATGCTCTCTTTGTCTGGAGATGCCTTGTTATAAATACTTCTTTCATTTTACAGGCATTTGTTTGGAAATATGTTGAGCAGCCGTGCTTGGTTTATTTCCAAATGTCTTAACTTTGGGACCGTGGATTGGCTTATAGCCTGAAGTTCATATCTCTCCTTTTCAGGGGAAGAGCCATATTTGAGCAACTCTTGGAACAGGAGGACTGTAGTGTAAAATGGGAGGTATCCCCCCTGAAACACCCATGGCCAAACACAGTGTGTCTTGCAGTGAGCTGTGGTGGGGGAATGGATTATACAGGCTTAGTTAAAATAACAAACAAATACCAGGAAAAAAAAAAATAAAATAAGTTCTATGCTGCTAGGTAGTATAAGTTGCATAATGTTATAAAGTATTTTGGTGTAACTTGTATTTGGTGTAACCTCTTGTGCTGTCTGACAAGAAGTCATATTTCCAGTCACTGTTCTCAACTCTGTTGTTTTCCTCTCTTAGGCTTTATAAGTTGGTGAAGGTGTTGTGGTAGCTGTTCTTTATAAGTACCCTGCTGCTAAATCTATATAGCACTTTTTTCTTCTTTTGGAAGAACTTACACAGCTTTGATTAGTCATCAACTTAAGGAGAAGCAGCTGGGAAAAAACAGTAGAAAAGTCTTTGCTGTGATACTTGTGAAAGAACTTTGTATTCACTCTAGGGCTAGTAAAATACAAAAATTAAAGTGCTAGGGTTCAAATATTGTTATCACTTGTCTGCTTCATTTGTTTGATTTTTAACCATCCACAGTTTTTTTAAATCCCAAAAGATATTAGAAACACTTTCTTCATCGAAAGATGGGGTTTGTATGTGAAGAAAAGTAACCAGATGATCTAGTTACTTTTGGGTAATTTTGTCTCATTCCTTCCATAGCAATAGCAAATATAATTATGGAAGGAATATAGTTAGACATGAGGAAGAATTTATTCACAGAAAGGGTGATTAAGCATTGGAGTGGACTTCCCACAGAAGTGGTGGAGTCACCATCTGTAGGTCTAGTTGGTGTGGTGATGTTCAGTCAGAAGTTGGATTTGATGATCTTGAAGGTCTTTTGCAACTTTAGTGATTCTGTGGAATGTGCCATATTCTCTGGCTCTGAGGATTAAGGTAATTTGTTTCAGAGTTGGCTTGTGGTGGTCATGATGCAAAGGTTTCTGTGCTGAGACCCAGTAGAATTGACAATTCAACCCTCTGACATCTTTTTGCCCAGCACTCCAAGTTGCATATTTTGGCCTGGATTTAATTACCTTACTTATTAATAATAAGTTATTGTGCTGCCATAAACACAACAATAACAGGACCTCATTACACTGAATGCTGTACAAAGAGAGTAGTAAATATATCCATCTTCTGTAGGTGTCTGGCTAAATAAAGACTGAAAGTGTTGGAAGTCATACAGAATGAGCAGTGGCATAGCAATGACTGTCACATTAGATTTATTTTTATTTGGTTTTCTTTTGATAAGGCATTTACCAGAGCCCTGTATC
Source organism: Brachypodius melanocephalos (assembly GCA_013398615.1). Classification (NCBI taxonomy): domain Eukaryota; kingdom Metazoa; phylum Chordata; class Aves; order Passeriformes; family Pycnonotidae; genus Brachypodius; species Brachypodius melanocephalos. The sequence continues at coordinate 13,410,213 of VZSR01003803.1, read as the reverse complement.
ATTTTAAAAATCCTCCCTCTGTTTTTTTGCACATACTCCCTTAGTTAGTTGTGCAAATATTCCTTGAAAATGTATATAAAAACCATCTGATTAAAGTTGTTCCTTACCTGCAATTCCCCATTCCTAATTTACAGTCATGTATTTTTTCATATGTTGGTGTGATTTAATTTAATGAGTCTTATGTTTTGTCCTGTGTCTATATTCTTTTTCTGTCTGCCCAGTTTTATGTACTACAGTGTGTCTCCTCTGCATACTTTAACCCCTGCTAAGCCTGGTGTGAGGGGGGAAAAAAAGGAAGGAAGCACTCTGACAGCATAAGGTGGGAATGCACAGTCAGTGCAAAGCAGAGCTAGAGCATCCAGCCAAAAGAATGGATGACCTTCAGAGGTGGAGTGGTAGCAGAATGGAAAATAATTCAGGAGCACAAAAGGTAGAAATGCTGTAAGCAAGGACTAAAAGCCAGGATTAAAGCCCCAAGTGACTTTACCACAAGGATGACTTTTCCACCACTGTTGCACGTCATCAAGAAGGGCGTGTGCGGCTCTTACCAAAATCATGTCCCAGTCTGATCTTTCTTGATACATCGATAAAAGGAACAAAAATCCCATTTAACAAAAGAAAACAAGTTCAGCCGTGGAGGCCAAGCTGTGAGAATCTCTTAGGATGAAGGCGGCTCTCTATGTATGTAACAGCAGGACTGCTGTGGAAAGACAAAACTAAAATCAGAGGCAATAAACTGACCCTGCATCATTTAGGCCGAGAGGAAGGTTTATTACTGCCTAAGCAGGATAGCTTTGGAGGAGCTTGTAAGAGGAGCAGTGGGGGCAGAAAACCCTTACCTAATTATGGGGTAGATGTCCATTAGTTTCTGAGTGGGTCACATGGTTTCAGAATGGACTAAGTGATGCTGCAACACTCAGTGGGTTTCTGCCTCTGCTAATTTGCTCCTGCATTTTTGATGCACTAAAACTGAAAAGCAATAATGATACTCAGGATAATATCTTAATTATGTAGCTAGAATATTTTAATCAAGGTTATGATTGGCATGGGAATTTATGTGCAAAATTTAGCCCCTGATGTTAGCAAGCTGAAAACAGGCAAAACAAAAGTAGAGTGCAAAATTGGATGAAGTGTCCAACTAGAGAATAATTGCAGAGAGAGAATATTGCAAAATAGGTTTCTCCATTCTGTGGGGCTGCGGCAGTTCTGACAGAGTCCATTGTACACATCGTTTCCTGAACTGTTTGGGTTTTGCATGCTTAAAATCATGAATGAAAAATCCTGCAATGGGGGGCTATTGCAGAAAGGCTTGTAATCAGTGCTGGATCATGTCTTTCAGCGTGAGATTTATTTTTTTCCCTTCTGCAGGGAACCTGTATCTGTTTCCTGCATCTGTCACCCATCCTTCTTAGTGAATGGAAAGCAAGTAATTAATTTTTGTTGTTGTTAGCAATTAATTACCCTTGCCAAATTTTGAAGGACCTATTGTTTCCTTCAGACACAATGTTCTTGGGAAAAAGTCTTACTTATTGTAACCTCTTGTGCAATCTTCGCTTGGATGATAAATACATCTTGGCAATGAGGAGCTTTCTGAATGAAAAATGTTGCTGGACAACCCTGTAGTACAGCAAGAACGCAAACTTCTGCCAATGCTGGTGGAGTGCAGCCAGGCGGGAGGGTAAAATGGGGAAAGCCTTTCACACTGCCTGCAGAGCACAGAGTGAGATGAAGGCTTTATATGCACACATCCAAATATCTGTTTACCATCAAACAAGGATTTTTCCTGCTGAGCATCTGAGCTCAAAGGTGGCCTTCCTTATAGCAAAGTCTTGAAATCTGTTGGAAAACTGCCGTCTACCAGTGCAAGACTGGGGAAATAACAGAGAGCGTGTGGACCATGCAGCAGTTGGGTTTAGGTAGCCCACTGCAGGAATTAGCTGGGAAACTCCATCCTACTCGTTTTTCTATTTGAGTCCACAAATTTGGGATCCTGCAGTTTCCTCAGTCTGTTTTGTGGTTCATGGCCTGACTTTGGTTTTCCATGAGATCTGTCCAGAACCATAGCTGACCACTGAAACCTCATTTTAATATTGCAGCTGTTACATTAATTACAGCGTTGTTAAGAGTTAATTGTAAATGCACACTTTTCCCCCTGTAGTTCTTCACCTTTACTTTTTCTGGTTGATTTTTTCATCAATACTTAGTGATGTCTGGAAGCAAAGAGATGCATAAAAGCCCTGCACAGAGAGATGTTTGAATCCTCCAAAGGGAATACAGAGAATGCGTTGGGGCTGGGAGCACTCTGTTCTCTTGTGGTTTCTGTGCATGCTGCCAGTGGCTGGTGTTTCTCCATGGGCCTGGCAGCTGCTGTGGGGCAGCAGAGCACGGCCAGCAGCCAAATTTCTCAACCCATACTGCGGCTGACAGCGCTTGGCCTCGTGAAAAGGAAACAATCTGAAGCAGAGGGCCCGATGCAGTGTACCTTGCAGTTAATGGAAATCTTTGTTGACTTCAGTGGGAGCTGGATTTGATCCTGTGCCTACTTGAGTGTTTTGATGTTGGCTACAGCTCCAAGTGACTTTTTTTCCTCTGGCTCATTTCTGGTTCCTTTTTTTCCCTTCTCTTTCTAAAGTGTACCTACCTTCGAGTGGTGTAAAATCAAGGCAGCTCCATCCGTGCCACTGTAGCTGGGCATCTTTATCCTCACCCGGTGTCTGTCCTCATGTCCTCAGCCCTTCTACTGTCTGTGTATTGATTTGCAAGATTTTGGCACTGATTTCCCTCCTTTTTGGGTCATTCTGCTGCTTCTCACAAAGACGCTCCATCTTACTTTAAGCCTCTGCTCTCCAATGAGTGTAATTGTTTAATCCATCTTATGCCCTTCTTCCTCAGCTTCATAACAATCTTTGTATTGATTTCTGGCAAATGCAGCCCCAGCCCCAGCTCCCCAGGGAGCCAACTTCCCCTTCAGCAGAGCTCATCCCTGTGTTGCCCATAGGAAGGAGAAGGCCACCATGCCTCAGGAGCCAGCAGCCACCTCGGGCACAGCATGCTCTCTGTGAACCTCAGCCACACTTCATCATGTCTTCTGTCCCTAAGGAAAAGGTGCTGGAAGTAATGGACCTCTTTTCAGGTGATTGCCACAGAGAAGAGAGCTGTGGACATGGACACTGGCGATGGGAAAAACGATGCAGAGGAGGACAAAGGCCGGCTGCAACACTGCTGGTGCTTCTTGTGGCCTTCCACTCTCCTTGAGTATCACATGGCCCCAGAGGGATTTGTCTCCTGGGTGGAGAATTGTGATTGTATGTGATCTGCCTCTGAGGAAAACCTTTATCCTTCTGGATGTGGATTTTTGGATTTTTTTTTTCTTTTGGTCATTCTCCATTAGCTTGGAGATTATGTGAGATATTTGTGCATTGGTATCAGAAACTGAGGATATTGATGTCTAATGAGAATTACAAGGTTGAGGGCCCAAGCTGTGGGATGCTGTACAGGAGAGTCACAGGTGTTCTTTTGAGCCACAGAAAAACTTATTTCATTTTTTTCCAGCAGAAATGTAAATGCTGAGCAAACAGGTAATGTAATGAGGAAACCCGTTGGACAAGGTGGAAGCTGACCTAATGAAAGATGAGAAGTGGGGAGCTGGAGCACTGAGCTGCTGTTGTACTGGGGACTTGCAAGGGTGACATTGCCACTGACACGCCTGCTGGTCCCAAGCTCTTGCCTGCCCCTTAGGTTATCCAGCTGTGCACAGTGGAACGTATGGTGCCTGTTCCCTCACATTATTCCCACTGAAGTTTAAATATGAAGCCCTTAAACTGTGCTGAAGGTAGAACACGCAGCTTCAGGAAGGCCAGTGTCGTTTTCACTCTGCTTTTCAGACACAGGCAATGGCAAATGAGGAGAACATTACAGTGTGCTTTCAGAGAGATGATATCACTATGCTGGTGATAAAAATTTCTCCTATTTTAGCCCCTTTGAATTATATACAGCCAGCATAGGTCAGAGAGGGAGAAATGGACCATGTGGACTGTTTCCTTAATCATTAATACAATTGTTACCCAACATCCAAACCAGCTCGAATATGCTTATAGAGAACATTTAATTTAGGAAACTAAGACTTGTGACCTAAGGCTAGATCCAGCTGCTGTAAATGGGACAGAGTATGTTAGCAGCTGTGTGGAACAGGGCTGTAAAACCCAGAGTCCCTGGATGATGAGAATGGTGAGCACTAGGATGTGAATTTTCTAATACTTTAGAAATGTATCCACAAGAAGAAAAAAAGAAAGGAAGAAACATTGTAGGAAATTCTTTCCTTCATACATAATACTTTTCTGTTGATTTAAAATTGCTCTTAGTAATGTGTTGATGCCAGTGAAGTATTTCAGCTATAGGAAATGTAAAACCAACTACTGCCTTTCTATGAATTATGAGTCATAAATTGTATGAAAAATATTCAGCTTGCTATAGATATTCCACAAGCAGAACCTCTGACTGATGAGGAAACTGCTGCAATTTTGGGGGGAGTAGGAGAGATCTGAGTTAAGCAAAACAAGATGCCAAGGGTCAGCATGTGGCTCTGTGCTAAGTGTGAATTGGTGTCATCTGAGATGGGCCTCCCTTGCTAAGTAAACAATTAGCGGGTATTTGACGTGCACTTGCCGTCCAGTGCAGCAAAGCTGCCCTTTGCTCCAGCTGGAACTCCCGACTGCCGGCCAGTGTCCAGAACTGACCCGAGGGAGAGCCATGCACTGGTGCCAATCCAGCTGCCACATCTGCAACCAGGCAGCCAGGCCAGGGAGGCACAACCTCATTATGATTCAGCTCTCGGTGGGCAGGTTGTGATGGCAGAATTCACCTAAAAATAGCAGTAAAGTGGCAAGAGAACAGGATGCTGACATTTGCAGGCAAATCCTTGGTGGTGGCATTCATTTCATTCAGCTTCAGCCATCTAGGAGCTGGGAGTTCAGTTCAAGTTAGTTCTCTAATCATGTGTCACTAAGATTTATCTCCTCTTATATCTATTTCATGAATTACCTTTTGGAGGTGATTATAGAAAGGTCCTCAGCAACTGCTTTTGAGTAGGTATCCAACTTCTTGAGGGGTGAAGTTCTGTGAGTTAAATTCAAAATTAAAGCTCTGGATTTCAGTTTCTCCATCATTTCAGAAAAGACCATGCAGCCTCCATGAGGATTTGTGAATTTTGCAACCATGCAGTGCTAGAGTCATTGAAAGATGCTTAATATACCTGAGCTATAAGTAAAAGTATAAACAAACTGCAAGGAGCTGTAGAGCAGGGGTTGCTAACCATGGTTTTGTTTGAAGTTTAGCTGGAGCATTCATATTTGCCCCAGTTTTAGTTTTCAGGCTGTGTGTCTGGCACCCATATTAATTTCTCAGTGATGGACACGTGCCCAATAAAATACAGCTAAAAAGACTGACAGTGTAGCTTTCAGTTTGGGATGCCCAGTCATTTTCCAAACAAATAGTGGATGATGTCCCAGCTGTACTGAAAACAGCAGTTTGTCTTCCCTCTTGACTCTAGTGAGCAGAAATCAACCCTTGCCTAATTAGCTTCTTTGTGGTATTTGTGAAAGGATAAAGTTTTTACTATTTTCAGGTGTGACCAAGAGACATGCTCTCAAATAGTAACAGCTGAACTTTCATTTTATTTCATCCAGTGTGAAGTTATGCTGCCTTTCCATACCTGATTCAAAAATTGTTTTAAGGGCTCTTGAAGTACACATTTTAATTTGAGGCTCCTTTAATTGCCAGATTCTGCGGAGGTTGTGTGTTTTGTTATTTTCTTCTTGTAATTTTTGAGTTGTCTAAGGCATGCAAGTGCTTTCAAAATACGAGCCCATTTGGCTTCAGGCAGCTGTGATCTGGTGTTTAAAGTGTTCCTGTTAATGTAAGAACACTGACTGCTTTCCAGCTTGCAGTCCAGTGCTTGGGTTTTGTCACAATGTGATTCAATTCTTGTTTGCTTCGTACAGGAGATGGCTGTCCGAGCACTGAAGCAGACAGGGAGCAGAAGTATTGAGGCAGCCTTGGAGTACATCAGTAAGATGAGCTACTTGGATCCTAGAAATGAACAGATAGTACGTGTAATTAAGCAAACCTCACCAGGTGGGCATGATTTTCTGTTTGTTTTTGGTGGGGTTTTGTGGGTTTTGTTGTTGTTGTTGTTTTGTTTTGTTTTGTGTTCTTCTGTCTTGCAAAAAGCTGGTTTTTAAAGTAGGGTCATCGCTGGGGAGAAGTGTTGGACAGCAGTGTTCCATAGCAATCTTGTAGGAGACAGTGAAGTGAACCTGGCCTTGCAAGGCCCGCTGGGCTGGAACATCGATACAGCTCACCTGCTTCCAAAGAATTGTCTCTATACACATTCATAGTCCACCTTCTTAAATAGAAGCAGCCTGTTGTTTGAATCCAAATATTCCCCCATTGGACCAGAACAGACTTAGTGGTATACAAATCTACGAGGTGGACATCATATCTCTCTTGACATCAAAACCATTTGCACAGCTCAATCGTGTGTCCCAGAGAAGGACAGTTATTGCTGCTACTTTGTTTTGTGGCCTCTGATAAGGGAAAGCAAAGTCAGCGTGCCCCCAAGGCTCAGCATGAATCCTGCTGCCAGAGATGACAGAAGGGTCTTATGGCTGCCTCCCACTTCCGGGCCAGAGTAGCCACTTCTTAGGATGCTTGGGATTGCCACAGCCTCATCAGTGCATCTCACTGTGTCCCAGCAGACGAGCTGTCAGGGGTGTTGTTGTAAGAACAGCCTCAGTAATGCTGGCCTTGTGCGATCACAGGAGAAAGAGCTGCCAATCATGAATTTCACTTTAGAGATCTCTGATTATTTGTCCCACCTGATTCCATTTCAAAACCTTGCATTCTTTATGAAGGTGTCATTTAGTGTGGTGCACACCCTCAGTGTGCAGAGAGTGTGCATAAACCTGTCTTAATAGCATGCATGTCCTGTGTGTCTGTAGGCAGCAGGGCTTGTGTGTCAAGGTGAGGAGTCAGCAGCTGTGCTCAGGTGTGCTGTGTCTGGCCCAGCTGGGACATGCTGTACTGCAAAAAGCTTGTAATCCACTGTTCAAGCCTGTTAGTTCAGTGTGACTGTTCTTACAGGCTTTGTGAAGTCTGGATTTTAAAAGGAAATAGTTTAGGCATAAATGGGCCAAGTCCTGTGATTTGTGAGAGCTAAAGAACCAGAAGGAGAACAAAAACATAACAACAGCACAGAGTCTCCCCTTGTCTTTTTAGCACAGCCAGTGCTTTATACACCTGCAATTTGTCCTCAGATCAAAGAACTGATGAAAAGTGCTGTTAACACTTCTACTGCAGGAATGCTGCCATCTTGTCTCTGCACTTTCTTCAAGCTAAGATTAATATGTTGACACCCTGAAGGATTTTCCTTCCCAACAGATGGAAGATGAGTAGTATGAGGAGGTACTCTGTGTCCAACACATTGGAAGGAATACAGGACAAACTGTATGGTGACTTTGTTTAAATGAAGAAGGAAAGAGGGATTTTTGAGAATGATGGAAGAGAGAGATGTAAACAGAAAACCAGTGTGAGCAAGTGGCTCACTGTGCAGAAGATGGAGCGTGTGATGGCCTAGTAGTTTATAGCAATGTTGACTTTAGGTTGTACAGAAAGTCCTTCCAGGAGCTTTTTTCCTCCCATTGTTTTACTTAACATTCTGCTCTGTAGCTTCCTTCTATCTGAGACCAATGACTGCTAATACAGGTCCAGCTTTAAGAAACAGGGTGTAGGGTAGTCTGATGAGTTCATACTTAGGGAATTTGTGCTTCTATTTTCATGGTTTGATAGGACTCCCTGATGATTCCTGGCATGAGCATTATTGTGAGCCAGTAGCTTGTTATCATTAGGAATACTTGGCACCTATAACTTTAAATGTTCAGAGTGTTTAATTTAGATTTTAAAAGGTGTTTTTATAACTCATATTCCCTGAGCAGTGTGCATGTGTGTGTATGTATGTATAGATACATGAGAAATACAAAGTAATTGGTTCACCTGAATTGTTTCCTAACATTCTTCTGTTTTCTTTTTATAAAGGAAAAGGTATTGTGCCAAATAATGTAACCCGCAGGCCAAGCTTTGAAGGATCAAATGAATCTTTTCCGTCCTACCATCAGATGAGTAATGCAGCCTATGAAGGGACAGGCTTTGGAGTAGAAGGTGCAAATATGCTTACTGAGGTTCCAAGGCCATACATGGACTATTTAATCTCTACTTCTCAGTCTACAGCTATGACTGCTCCTGTACAGCGACCCTCTGCAGTAGGCACTCACAGCACACCTACGAGCCATCAGCAGAAAGCATACCCTGCAAACATGGAGTCTTCTGTGATTAATTATCCAGTGGCTAATCACAGCAGTCAGGCCTTGCAGCTGCAGGCATCCCATGGCTGCAACAGCCAACATTACAGCAGGCAGCACATGATGGTGCAGGGGGAACCTATGGGATATGGTGTTCAGCGGAGTCCATCCTTCCAAAACAAGATCCAGCAGGAGGGGGGATATGCCAATCTCCCAAATAAAGGGGCAGTTGTTCAGAACAATAGCGGTCATGCATTTCAGCAGGCACCAGCAAGCCTGTATATCTCACATTCTCATCACAAACAGACAAGTCCTTCTTCTCATCAAATGCATGTGATATCCAGAGGTCCAGCCTTTGCTAATGATTTTTCGGACAGTCCACCACAAAATCTATTAACTCCGTCTAGAAATAGCCTGAACATGGACCTCTATGACATGAATAATCCTCAAGTTCAACAGTGGCAGGCAGCAACGTCATCACGCAGAGATTCTTTACAAAACCCAGGAATAGAAGCATCTCCACGGCAACACGTATCCTTCAGACCTGATGCCACAGTGCCGAGCAGAACAAACTCCTTCAACAACCACCAGCAACAGCCACAAGTGACAGTGTCCATGAGACAGGTTCCTCCAGGAAAACCCGATCCTTCCATGACATCTCCAAACACAATCACGGCAGTCACATCTGCTCATATCCTCCAGCCCGTGAAGAGCATGCGAGTGATGAGACCAGAGCCTCAGACTGCAGTGGGACCTTCCCACCCTGGGTGGTTGCCTGCACAGGCACCAGCTGTGGATGGCTTGGAGATCATGGAGCAGCATGTGCCACCCCCTGGAGCAGCTAATGCCTATCAGCTGGATGTGGATTATGGTAACCAGGAGCTGCGGTGTCCACCTCCGCCCTATCCCAAGCATTTGTTACTCCCTGGCACCTCTGAGCAGTTCGATATCAACTGCTTGTGCATGGGCGTGGAGCAGACTCTGCGGGTGGTCCCCAGTTCAACAAGCAACAAGGCTGAAGAGAGCAGTGAGCGAAATGATAAAAGCAGCAAGAACAGTAAAGCTGAAAAACCAAGCAAAGATAAAAAGCAGATTCAGACGTCTCCGGTACCTGTGCGGAAAAATGGCAAAGATGAGGAAAAGCGAGAATCCCGAATAAAGAGCTACTCACCTTTTGCCTTCAAGTTCTACATGGAGCAGCATGTAGAGAACGTCATAAAGACCTACCAGCAGAAAATTAACAGAAGGTTACAACTGGAGCAAGAAATGGCAAAAGTAATTCTTGTTTTCTTATAATAACATCTAATAGGCTCAAACTGATTATTACTATTTTTAATTTGTAAAAAAAAAAATTGTAAAGGCAGAATCCACTGAAGTAGTAGGTATCAGACACCTCCCTATATCAGACTGTATCCACTTAGAAGTGTGGATGCAGGTCTGGGAGGCTGAAAAGCCTGAGATGTGAAATGATATTTCTTCATACCAGAAAAATAAAATGAAGCAACCCCCCTCCCCCCCATATTATAGGTAAGAACTTAGAAGGCAGGCTTGAGGCTGAGATAATTCTGGCAATACTTTGGCAGCTCTTTGCTCTCGTTCTTCCTCGCTGTTCCATGTTTGCTGCTCATTGAGTACAGCCATGGTTCAGCTTGGCAGTCACTGTGCCATGCTTTCAGATGACTGTTTAATATGTGACTGAAAGTTGTCTGTTGAACACATGGAAGTAGTAATGTCATGCAAGTAACCATATTGGACCATCTTGAACTAATTTTGGGACTGTTGCCAGAACTTGTTCTAGAGGCAGGTCTCAGGGAGATGCATTTTGGGTGATAGAACTTCTTTCATGCCTAACTGTAGCTCTTGAATCTGAGCTGACTCTCTGATAGTGCTGCTTAAAACAAAGCTGCCAAGCTCTGACGGTTGGTCTAGCAGTTGTGGTTTTAATTTTTACTTGTGGAAGAGGAAGAGGGTTTTTTTCTTCCCAGGCATGACTGGAATATGGCTAGTCTACTTTTGCATTGAAGGATAAGCTCTAAGGAAAGCTGTTGTTAACACATAACCGGTAATAATTAACTACCCAATCTTCCCTAGCACAGTCAGTTTCCAGAGTCAGTTGATTCAAGGCTCACATTGCACCAGAAAACTCAGGAGTTTGTTTGTTGAGGTTAGAATTAAAAGAACATTCTTGGAAAATCTCTTGAAACGTTGGCATTTTACTGACAGTTAATAGTTTGTCCTCACTGCAAGTACAGGTTGTATTATGTTGCTTGAGTTTAGTGAATATTTTCCTGAGTTTGAGATAGGGAGTGATCTCTAGAGAGATATAACAGCATCTAATTGTGCTAGATCTTCTCTTCTGACTCTTCAGCTTTCCCTCATTCAGAGATAATTCAGCTACAAACAAAAACAACTCCTTCCCCTAGAAACCTTATCACTGACTGAAAATACACATGCAGGAGATTTTTGACTGTCTTAATATTGCATTATTCTAGAATTAGCAAGAACAGAGCACACTCATTATTTTACCCTAAAAAATAAATATTTCCTTTATTGTGGATTGATGTAGTTATCTTTCATTTCAAAAACAGTATTCCTTGTTTTGATTTGGCTGTTTCTTTCAGTCTGAAACTTTGTCCTACCTGTTCTGCAAGTTTCTGTAGACTTCCCCCATCCTTTATTCATACAGATTTAATTTTTATACTGTGGGGATCTCATTGCATAGTCTTGCTGCCCACGTTCATCTTTAGATACCTAGACTACAGATGTGCACTTACATCAGCCTCAGCAGCAGCCCTGTGGGTGTGTGCTTGGGTTTCTAGCCTGCTGATCAGGAGGCTGCTTCAGCCCCCTCCACTCTCCCAATGGCCCTTCTCACCAGGCACTGATCTTTCTCTCAAAAGTAGTTCAGTTGATGCCAGTTAATTCAGGATTTTGGAACTGAGCTGTGCAGAAAGAAGAGAGCATGCTACAGGAGATGTGTTGTCAGAGGAGCCTGGGGTCAGCCTAGGGGTTTCTGCTGGTGGAGGCCACCAGTGGCTCTCAGCAGAGGGCCAGACACTGAAGTTGGCAGAATTGCCACTGCAGGCTCTGTCTTGAATGGTGGGGAAAATCTGTTTGGATCCTGCTGCTTCTCTCTTTTGCAGGAGGTTTCTCCCCACAGTCCTGTGAGATGGTACTTGCAGTTACTGGGAGGCTCTCTGGAGACAGGAGCTGGACAAGCCAGCTGTTCCACAGCTTGGGTGCAGAGGGAAAATACTACATTTAGGAGGGAAATAGCACCAGGGTTTGGGCTGCAGTGGCTGAGGAGACACCAGACCTGAGGATTTTATGTACATATTTTGGGAGGGGAAAAAGAGGAGTTTATAGAACAGATGCTCAGGAGATCTAAAAACCCTGAGAATGGAGGCTGTATATGGCAGAGAAAGAAACACAATTTCTAAAGAAGGTTCCAAGACACTTGAGAATGTGTAGGTCAAAACCAGCTTTTTAATTAACACACAAAACCAAACCAACACCACCCAGAGTAGGAACTGTTCATTTGAGTTGCACTGGGGAACCATTCATGAACAAAGTGAAGCTGCTGCACATAGGTTTAAGTTTCAGTTTAAATTAAGCTGGGCTTAAGTGTGCACACATATAGTGGAGTACAGTGGCAAAGTGCACATTTCAAAGGTGTAAACCAAATCCTATGGTCAGGTTTGTTATGTTCTATTCTCCTCTCTGACAATATTGCCTCATGTCTTGTTCAGCCAAAAGAGACAGGCATAGCAATCTCAGATATTGCAAATTAAGGCAACAAGTTTGGGCACAGTGAGTTTGCCCTTTTTTCAGAAATACCTCAGCTGACATACTAGAGAGTATATCCTTCAGGAATACATATTTTCTGGTTCTTGGTTAATTTTTCTGAGAAATGTGTTTTGGGAATGCTGATTTATTTTTCTCTTGCTATGGATATAACAGTACTAGCTCTTGTGCTTTCCTTTGTAAAGGCAGGCCTCTGTGAAGCAGAACAGGAACAAATGAGGAAAATTCTCTACCAGAAGGAGTCCAACTACAACAGACTAAAAAGGGCCAAAATGGACAAATCTATGTTTGTGAAAATCAAGACTTTGGGTATTGGTGCATTTGGAGAAGTATGCCTGGCCTGCAAAGTGGACACCCATGCCCTGTATGCCATGAAGACTCTGCGAAAGAAAGATGTGCTGAACCGGAATCAGGTGGCTCACGTCAAAGCAGAGAGGGACATACTTGCTGAGGCAGACAATGAGTGGGTGGTTAAACTCTATTATTCCTTCCAAGATAAAGACAATTTGTACTTTGTGATGGACTACATCCCTGGTGGGGATATGATGAGCCTGCTGATTCGGATGGAGGTCTTCCCAGAGCGCCTGGCTAGATTTTATATTGCAGAGCTCACGTTGGCCATAGAGAGTGTGCACAAAATGGGATTTATTCATCGAGACATCAAGCCTGACAACATTCTGATAGACCTTGATGGGCATATCAAACTGACTGACTTTGGACTGTGTACTGGATTCAGGTGGACTCACAATTCAAAATACTATCAGAAAGGTAATATTTTTACCCTTTTTCTAGGAGGGTATTGTGTTACTTGTTTTGAAACAAGCATCTGCTTCTTGGCAGAAACAACAGATCAGGAAACTGGACAAACAGTCAATGGCAATATAATGTATCTGTCTCTCTCTGACTCACTCAATTAGCTTGTTTCCAGTCCTTTTGCTTCCAGTACTGTTCAAAACCCTGTCAGTAATGTGGCTGTCCACTGCAGCAGCAGCAGTTTTTCAGTTTATACTTGTTTGGAGGGTCTCTTTTTGTGGTGAAATGATTTAATCACAGATTTGGAGTAGTCCATGTGTCCCCTGCATGTGCTATTGAGTACTGGTGTCTGTTGGCAAAAAGGTCATAAGCAATTGGCGTAGCTAACTTAAGTATACTCCATAGTTCTGTGTCCTCCATATGGAACTATACTTCCTTGTGCTGAGACAGAGCCATTTGGTATGGAAAACCAATTGTGAATGGGAGGGCATAAAAAATACCTTGGGTTTAAAGTTTAATCCTGTTGTTCACTGAAAGTAGGAGATGGCTCTGGATCTGGGTAAATACTTCTCTCTTTGTGTGTTGAGTTTTATGACCATGAATGTGAACTTTCTCTCCCATTTGAAAGGGAGCCATATCAGACAAGACAGCATGGAGCCCAGTGATCTTTGGGATGATGTGTCCAACTGTCGATGTGGAGATAGGCTGAAGACATTGGAACAAAGAGCTAAGAAACAGCACCAGAGATGTTTGGCCCACTCATTAGTTGGAACCCCTAATTACATTGCTCCTGAAGTCCTGCTTCGTAAAGGTAGGTAAACCTGTATTTTACTTCTGTTTCACTTTTTTTTCCCTTGAATAAGCTTGCTGCTTTGGAAGATTGTGAAGGCCACAAACACTTGACTCAGATTAAGGAGAACTCCTCATGCTCCAGTGTTTAACATCACTTCACTGACACTGGGGGTGGCCACACATTATGTGTGTAATGTCCACACTCAGAGACTTTTGAGTGAGGCTGCTAATAAATATGTTGGATAATTTTAACAATTATATTTTTCAAGTACAAAGCAGATTATCTGCTCATGGAGTACCACCATCAACTCTGACCGCTATCAAGTGTACACAGACCAGTGGGTAGCCAGTTGATAGTCCTGGATCACAGATTCAGATGGGCCACTTAAGTATGGATGATGTAAACTTGTGGAAATACGTTCTCCACGTTCCCAGCTGGAACCTGTGGAATCCAACAGAAGATTTTCCACAGTTTACTCTGGACTCCCTGCATTCAAAAGCTTAGCTTGAGGAATTTGAACAGTACTTGGTGACTATCCATGCAGAACTGACATGGTCACTGTAGTAAGGAGATTAGGTGTTCAGAGTTATCTGCAAGCTAGATCCTAAGCCTGATCTTCTCTTAACAGAGATTTCACATTGGATCCTACATTATCTGATGACATAAATTCCATTGAAATCAGTGTTTACATCTTTTTTTTTTTCAGATCTTAAACATATACCTTATTGTTCTTGTCACAGCAATTAGGTGATTAAAGTTGTTCCTTTGCTTGAAACTTGCACAGAAAATTGTCTGTGGCTTTCTTCTGTCTGTAGAGCCAGGCTGTGTCTTTCAGAAACTTTTCAAAGCTTTTCGTGGAGTCACCTCCACTGAACCTAGGATGGACATCAGTTGCCAAACATTTTTGTTATTCTTTGAGGTCCAGTTTGTGCTGTGTAGCTGTGGGACTGGGCACAAAAAATCCTCCTTCCTTTTTACTAATGACAGTTTCATGGCTCACTTTTGTTGAGAATTTGTTCAGAAAGGTTCAAGGACAACAGGATTAGATCTTTACTAACAGCAAGAGAATTTAGGTCAGCAAGCAGAAGTCACAAACTTTTTGTCTGAGAAAAGGTAGAAGTTTGTGCTGTATGTTTTAATTTAATTTTAATTGCAAGTAGCTCTTTAACACATTCTCCTTGGCTGGTGGAGGTCAACATTTTTTTGACTTGCCTTTCAGGATACACTCAGCTCTGTGACTGGTGGAGTGTTGGTGTGATCCTTTTTGAGATGTTAGTGGGACAGCCTCCTTTCCTGGCTCCTACACCCACAGAAACCCAGCTGAAGGTAAGTTGAAGCAAAGTTCCAGTCTGTGGTAGCAAAATTTTAACCCTTCCCTTCTCTTCCATGTACAGACCTATTCCCCTTTCTTTTGCTAGAGAAAGGAGTAATGGTTAAAAAAGTCTGATTTTAAATAGTTCTGTGCAAGCACATATCCTTTGCCAGTAAATGAAGACACTGAATGTCAGACTGGAATTGACTTGTCTAGCTGCAGAGATAGATATTAGTTTTATGAGTCTTCTCAGCAGACTTGTGATTTCTCAAGCACAAGTTCATACATTTATATTCCCTAGGGTGCCAATTAGTCCCTGATATGCCAGTGACAATTGCAGTTGGCAATATTAGTGTTTCAGAGTTGAACAATGATAGTTCTTTATTAGAAAGGATCTGTCTCGTGACCACTTTTCCTGGTTTACATTTTGGAGACAGAAGTAATTCCTTGAAGTCATTCCACAAAATTGTCTGTAAACTCAGTATGTTCTCAAATCTGACTATGGGAACATTCAGGAAGAGATTTGCCTTTTTGAAAAATGGAATTGTTCCTTTTGTCTGCTAGCCAACAATGTTTTTCTGGTTCATTAGAGTAATTACTAACAGGAAATTCAATCTAGTAATTGGGTTCTTGAAGCTATGAACTATGCAGACTGTGAGATGACTCCTTACGTGTGCACTCCTGTACAGTTCATGTTGGCCATTGGAAGAGTTCTGTTTCCAGATCAGAAGTTCCTTAATACCTTTGTTACCTGCAGGTGATAAATTGGGAAAGCACACTGCACATTCCCTCACAGATCAAGCTGAGCCCTGAGGCAACTGATCTGATCACAAAGCTCTGCTGTGCTGCTGAGGACAGGCTTGGAAGAAATGGAGCAGATGATATTAAAGCCCATTCTTTCTTTCACTCTATGGACTTCTCTACTGATATCCGTAGGCAGCCAGCTCCCTATGTTCCAAAGATCAGCCATCCAATGGACACTTCAAATTTTGATCCAGTTGAAGAAGAAAGCCCTTGGAATGATGCTAGTGGTGACAGCACCAGGACCTGGGATCCGCTAGCCTCTTCCAACAGCAAACACTCAGAACATGCTTTTTATGAGTTTACTTTCCGAAGATTCTTTGATGATAACGGGTATCCGTTCAGGTATCCCAAACCTTCTGCAATGGAAGTTTGCCAGTCTGAGAAGTCTGATGTAGAAGACAAAGGTATGGTGGATCAGACTGGAGCTTGTCAGCCTGTATATGTGTAAATTATTGTATAGAGTACTCCAGATAAGACTAATCTCAAATCCAATAGGGCCTTTAACTGATCCTTTAGGAGCTGATCCTGCAGTGCTTGTTCAGGTGTACCTTCAGCTGAGGCTGGAGACATCGTGGGGAGTAAAGGAAGATTGCAGGGCCAGGTCCTAAAGATGGCACTCTTGAAAGTTCAGGTCAGTTCTACTGTAAATAACTTTGTTGATAATTACACTTGAAATCCTGGTCTTCACCAAAATCTGCAAGGCCAGCAGTCTTTCATTTCTAGGCCTATTTTTATTTGAGGTCAGCACCCCCCTTACTCAGATTAACACTTACAGACTTCTGCAACTGTCAGCGTTATTTTTTAAATGAATAAAGAGCACTTATATTTTGTTTATAGCAGGGTTTTTTTCCTACTAAATTATAGGGATTAACTTTGACAAATCATGCTGCTGTTCTTCTTTTATACATTTTTATTTTATCCATAGCACTTACTTCACATTTAGGAAGATGCATAAAGCTGAAGAACATGTGATGAAAGGTCTCTGTGCAATAATGTAAGAAAGAAAAAAAAAAAGAAAAATGAAAAAAAGAAAACTGCTCTCTAATTTTCTAAATTTACTGATGCCATTGTATTCACACCGTGATTTTTGTTTATTATATGTATTTTCCACATTTCAAAATTGTGACATAACCTTAAGGCTGCTTTATTTCTTTCTGCTTATTGGAGTGTAATAGAAGGTGTGAGCAAGTGGCAACTTGGGTGTGATTTCATTGTCTAGTGTGTGAAGAATGTTGCATGAGCAGTGTTTTTTCTATTTGAGATGGCCTTTTCTTGCCATTCACAGGCAGGTCCTGTGGATTCATTTTTCTAAGGGTCTAAAATTAGACCATTTTAAACTGCGTGTTGATAATGTATTGTGTGGATGGTTTCCTCTTATGATTGTATCCAATATTAATTTTGTAAAACAGATTGCAAAGGTTATACCTGAGTAGTGATGTTGTGGTCTGATGTAATAGACACTTTTAGCAAGCACATGTCACGGGCACATGTTTCCCCACCAAGGATCAGCAGCCAGAACATTACAGCGGAATAGGTTTGTGGGGAGAGCCTGGATGGGGGTGGCTCAGGCAGGGAGGAGCACAGAGGCCATGGCTCGGGCAGGGAGCAGCACAGAGGCCGTGGCTCCAGCTGGCAGAGGCAGCACAGCATCCAGACTGGAGTATCTCCCAACACGGGGCTCCTGTAACGCGTCGAGGCCGCGGGTGCAGCGAGGCTGAGGCTGGGTGCCTGCAGCTCCACGGACGCCCATGGAACCTGGAGGTACGTGACTTTCCAGACATCAGACCCCACATGAAACAGGCTGTGTATCCATTTAGGATCCTAGTGTTTTAGGCACTGACATTGGAAAATGTTGGCATTGTTGGCAGGTCATTCTGTCGCGTTGTCTAGAGGTTAAAATGTTGCTGTGATGGAGCACAATAGGCCTTCATTTCTGTCAAATTATAGGCATACTTTGAAATATCAGTTCTTAACTATGTTAAAATATGCATTTTTCTTGTACGTATAAGTGAAAATTATTCAAGATGTTATCAGAATACTAAAGATAATTAAGCCATACATATTTGCATATATATTATATATAACTAAATAAGTAAACACACACAAAAATCCATAATTCAGATTAGTGTAACAGTCCTATTTAAAGTGATTGACCTAATAACAGTTGAGGAAAACACTCCTTTAATGTGTTTTTGCTTTATTTTATTTTTAAATCTGGAGCTTCATTATTTTTTCCGTATATTATTCCACATATTATTCCTTAATGTTTTAGCATATCCTATCCATTGTTTAGATATCTAAGCAACAACATATGAATTCATCAGCCTAAACTAAACAAAAATGATTGTGTATTTGTTTACATTTGTATGAAAGGAATGTTCTGAGGTATGCAGTGCTTGTGTTGTGACAGTTCATGTAAGATTCAGTATTACTGCTTTTTTATATAGTAATGCCATTTTTTTGTTATTTACATCTATCTGACATTCTTTCATGTGGTAGGTTCTTTCTCAGGAACTCAATTTAACTGTTATTTATTGATATATCATTGCCTTTGAAAGCTTCTACTGGCAGAATTTATTAAAAATCTGAATCAAAATCTACAATGTGTTATGTGTTACTCAATCTTCCTTTAAGTCAGAAGTTTTGGTGCCTGTCTTTTTGTAATGTTATTGATGGGGTTGAGCTACAAACGTAAGATCCAAATCTCATCTCTCCTGCAGCATTTGATGTGGAATCTCCAGCCAGGTACCTTCAGACAATTTCTTCTGTCCTCACAGCCCTTAGGAGTAAGGAGCAGGATTCCGGGTAAAACTTGGTTTGGAGTGACCAGGTCAGTGGATGGAACAGATATGGAATGGAATAGATAAAACTGAGCACAGTCACTTTCTGTGCAGGGCAGCCACAACCCTGGCCTGCCCTCTCTGGCTGTTGCCTCTGATTCATTTCTGAAATCTAAATACTACACCTGCACATGCAGAATCTCTGCAACTAAGCAAAACAAGAGAAACCAGCCCAGAAGGAAACAGGTGCTTCCACCATTACTGATTTACAATCTGTGCTGCAGGGAACAGAAGCCAGCTCCCCTTTCACCTAAAGAAGAACTGATTTGAAAAACCAATCCTTCAAGTTTATCAGGCACTGTCTGTAGAAGCCTCTTGTCCTTTGCAGACATTTCAGAGGTAAACAGAAACTTGGGAGTAAAATTTATGAAATTTGGACAAATAAACCTTGTGCCCCATCTTGAGGCTGGCTGCAATTCTTGTTTCTGCTGAACTTCCTGCAAAATCCAGTATCTTATTTTCAGATATAAAAACTCAGAGTAGGTATTAAAATACCTCTTCCTCAAAAAACAAAACAAAGCAAACAAACAAACAAAAAAAAAAAGATAACTTTATAAAAAAACAGAGGACTGCCAGGAACAGAAAGGAGCCTCTGCAAAACTTTCATATCTGTACTCTTCAGCAAGGCCAGATTTGCTGAGCAGCAGCAATTCTTGAGGAGCAAATTATTCCTAGTTGGATGTGAAAGAACTGGCAGTGGAAGTTATAACCAGGTGCCTAGCTTCAGCAACATGAAAGCTAAATGAGGGAGAGAAGCATTTGACTTTCAAATGGAAATGGAAGAATGAGGCTATGCAGGAAGCAGGCTATAGCCTGGAACTGGATGGAAAATTGGTCTCACGAGCACAAGAAAATTCTTTTCCCTGTAATTTTTGAGGTATGAAATAAGTGCCTTAAAAGCTTTCCTAGAGAAACTGCAACAAGAAGAGGAATTTAGAACATATAATTTGGTACTATCCCAAAATGCAGAAACATTGGCAGAAAATGGCAACTGTTACTAAATTTATTATTGGAATTAAAAATAATAAATCTTTCCCACAGGAAATAATCTTAGGAATAGATAATGTAGGAATAGCAACCATTAAAACACACACACACACCCCAAAAAAAGTGTAAAAATGTTTTTCCTGGCAGAGAAATCTGCTGCAGCAAAGAACATGGAAACTCTGCCTACTTCGTGTTTCTGTTCTGAGCAGTGAATGAACAGTGGGCAGCTTTTAGTAAAAATGGATTGCTGGGTTCCATCTCACCAAAACTGACTGAGGATCCAATGCATAAAGCTGCTGTCACCTTCTGCAAATGCAACAGTAGCTCCAGGCCTTGCAGAAGAAACTGGAGCCTGGTGACACTGACAATAGAAATTTGAACAGACTGATGGATGCACTGACTTGCAGCTCTCACGGTTTTGAAAGTGCCTTTACTTCAGGGCTGTGAGACAGTATCTCTTACTTTTAAATGTGTGAAGAAAATGGGGCTTCATGAAGCAGGCCTTGGGTGATCTTAAGTGTTCTTCAAACTTCAGTGGTGCTGAAAAAATAGAGCTAAGGCACACCCCATCTCACCCCCATGATCCAAGAAAGCCCCAGGTACTTAGCTCTTATAAGAAATGGGGAAATGGAATGTGCAAGTGGGCCGAGGGGGATAGCTGATCCTGTTAGGCCATGAGTGGCAGCCAGGAAAAAGACTTTAAAGATGGTTCAGCCTTGCTGCAGCCTGCAGTGGTTACTCCACAGCAGTGCACGTGTTGGGGAGAACATTTTTGGCACCTCCTGTTGGTCTTGCCCTTGTTGGGAGCACAGCAGCCTTCCCAGGGAGCCCTGCTGGACAGCGGGGAGCCTGCAGCCTTGGGTGCTGCTGTAAAGGGAAGGGAGGCTGCATTGCTGCCCCACTCCCACACCACCTCTGTCCCTGGGCTGCTTTAGGGCAAAGCGGAGCAACAGCTCACCCCAGTGCTGCTGCTTTGCTCAGCCAAGGGCCACAAAGGAGCTCATCATGTGCCACAAAGTGTACCCACAGATCTAAATCTTTTCCCCTAAACTCCTGGCTGTTCCTATGAAGGCAACATCAACTGTCCCAGAAATATGCTTGTCATAAGTTATAGTGCTTTTTTTTCTCCTGCTTTTATGCTGTTGGGCAGCTATGGGTGAGGTTTTTTCCTTTCTTTTCTTGGGCAACATTTGGCTGCACAATTCTGCTGCTTTCCAAAGGGAGCTCTGATAGCTTTCTGTGGCCAGAGGGGAAACTGAACTAGAAAAGAGGAGGATCTGCAGGTCACTCAGTAACATGGCAAAGTTAACCCACTAAAGTGGGTTATTTTCAGTAATGCAAAGTCTGAAAATGAAATCACTGCTTCTGAGGGCAGCCTCTCCTCAGGCTCTCATGGTGGCCTCATGCTCTGATGTGTTACTGTGTCTTCTTGACAGCTGCTTTCCATAGCATTGGTCATTCTTGGCCTCAATAGCAGCAGTAAGCTCAGCTCAGCAACTGCCTGTGGCTTTTACTGGTCTGATGCCAATTTCAAAGTTAATTTCACTAAAAAGAGACCTGATCATGCTCAATAGTACAGCCAGCAAAAAGGAAAGGAGGGAACACACATTTACCTTTTATGTGTCTAACTTTGCTACTGAGAGCTTGGCACAAGGACAAAAGTGTGCATTGGCACACTCTTAATGAAAGGCTCGGTTGTCCAATACTTCACAGGTATGTTCTCCAGCTATTTATATGTTTGGGTTTGCCTCAACATTGGAGGATGGGTAAGAGGTTTTTGATTTGGTTTTCTAGGCATGAAATCTAACAGGTAAGAAAGGTCAAAGTTCAGCTACAAAAGCACCTGCATAGAGTGTGGTTTACCCTGAACTCCAACAAAAGGAAGGTTTTATTTATAGGAGGAACTCACTTGGGTGGAAACCAGGAAGACTGCAGATACCCAAGCCAACCAGGGACTGGCAGGAAGAGCAGTAGGTATCAAGGCTGGCTTTACAGCTGGATCTGCTTTGGCTAGGGCCAGGAATGGACAATACAAGCGCAGAAACGCCACAGTTGGCAGAGACTTCTGGAGATCTGCAGTCCGACTTCTGACTCACCGAGGGTTGCATCCCACACTGGGACTGGCCAGCCAGACTTTTGTCCAGGAAAAGCCTCCAGAGATGACACATCCTCCCCCAGCACAAGGGCCTGAGGCTGGGTGGAACAGAAGATGGCTGTCACCAACCAGATCTGCTGGTCTCCAAGCCCTTGCGAGCCTGGCTGTGGGGGTTCTGTGGTTGTTCTTGGCATTGTGGCCCTGCACAGAAGCCTCCTATCACCATTGAGTGTTGTACCGTAGCTGTAGGAATGCATGGTCAGACAGTGTCCAGCCAAAAGATCCTGAAAGAAAGTACAGCTAAAGGGCTCCATGAAGGATTCTGAAGCTGCTGAGGTGTTGGGGCACAGACCACCCTGGCTGTTCCCCAGCCTTTGCCCACCACTGAGTGGAGCCGTGTGTGGCCAGAACACAACTCGCACCTGAAAGGAGCCCATTTCAGAGAGTGTGCACCCACACAGCCATAGGTGAATGAGGTGACTGCCACAGATCAGGCACCTTTTCACAGGCAGAAGTGCCAGAAAAATGTCAGAGCACTGATAGGAATGATGATGATCTGCTGCAAATCTGGTGGAGCACCCATGGTATGTCACCAAAGGGGGTAATAATGCCTTTTCTATATCCATCTTCTCAATGTGGGCCTTGTCCCTGTTGTGCAGAGGGACTGTAACACTGGTACATATCAGTGCTCTGCCCCCCAGATGCTTAATCCTGGAAGAATTATCTAAATAAAAGTATCTCCCAGAAGAAAGTTGTCTTTCCGTTCCCAGGGATTGGCTGGGGACAAGCTGTTTCCCTCAGGGAACTCTATTTGTGTTGCTGAAGACAAAGTCCCTGGGCAGAAGGAGGTGAATTCAGATCCATAGTGGGTTTTCTTCCCGCAAAGAAAATATTTCACATAGGAAAATATTGGTTTGACAAAATGGAAATGTTTTGGGAGAACTTACCAGTGCATTTACAATCATATATCTAAAACATGGTAAAAATATTTTGTTTCCAAAGAAATCAAACCAAAAAAATGTAATAAAAAAGCCAAGGGCTTATATTTTATATTTAACACACTATATTCAGAATTGCAAACATTAAAATGAACTGCTGTGACTATGTCATTTTGAAGTTTCCAGAACAGATTTTGGAAATACAATTCCATGGAAATTTCCAACTGTGCATTCCAATTTAGGCCTGAAGGATTGTTTTAACATTCAACTTCCCACATAGCAGGACCTGCCAACTTAAACTAGCTCTAAAAATAAGAAAAGAGGTCAAACAAATCCAACTAATACCTGAAATTAAAATGAACTTAATTGACAGCCTCATCCCTCATCATGTAGCTCTGATGTTATCAATCTTCTTGCCCTCTTCTGAAGTTTAATCCATATTCCAGCCAGGGCTAGGAATGGGAATCACAGCAGAAGGGGTTCTGCGGATGTGATGGTCCGAGCCAGTGCTTACAGTGCCATCACTGGAGGGTGTCACACACTGGGGACGGAGCAGGAGCACACAAAGCAGCACCCTCAGCCTGAGTGGGGCCTGGCCAAGCTGCCGGCACTGCTCCACACAGCCCATTCCCATGGCCGAGCTGAACACTGGGAAGCGTCGCTTTGTAAAGTGCCAGAGCGGGACAAGCAGAGGTTATTTACCCCAGCTTGTAGCTGAGGCACTGACACTGCTGTGCACACAGTTTCCTTTAGTTTGTTGAAATGCTGTGGTTTGGTGATTTGCAAGTCTTCTTTTCTACTATGGTTAAGTCAGGGGAGCAGTGATGGCTGGAATTGGTGTCCCAAGCAGCTGCATGTTTGCAGCAATGCAGGAATGTCTTGTTATTGCTGTTTTCAAAATGAACCATAGCCCAGATGTGCTTGGCAGCTTTCCCAGTGGAAGGTAAAGAGTAGTGCAGATGACAAGGTGTAGTGATGTGGAAACATTTCAGGGCTGGCAGGTTTAAGGCATTTAACGCAAGGCCCAGAGCAGACAAGCAGGAGGGAGCGTGGTGCAAGGGCAGGAATTCTTCCACCTGCTGTGGCAGAAGCAGAGCAGTGAGCAGTCACCCACCACTCCTAAAGCCAAGTGGTACCCAAGCATTTGTGCCCATACTAGTGGCACTAGTGGGCTAATGTCCCATCCCCTAGGGATGTTTTTCTGTCCCCACTAGTTGGGACAGCCTGGCACACGGCCAGTGAGTAGCTAAGCAGCGCAGATTGTCATGGCCCAAGGGATGAATCATCTTGCTGCTACAGAAGGACACATCTGGGGGACATGGAGCCACCCAGAGTGCTAGCCAAGCCTATGTCTCTGCTGTCACAGCTAAGCATGGAACATCAGGTGCCTCACAGGTCCCAGGCTAAGAGTGGCATGTGATGCCCACAGGAAAAAAATATTCTGGGGTGCCTCCATATTTCATGTCCCCATAAACTGGTGCTGTTTGATGGAGGGGCATCCTGATGTTCTTTGAACTCCACATAGCAATCAAGACCAATCCCTGCGTTATACAGCTCCCTAGCCAAAGCCAGTTCCATGTTCCTAGCAGTCTTGCACTTGGCCTTGGTAGTTACTATAGTCATGACCTTGAAGCCTGTAACTCAAAGTCACAGCAAAAGGAAGAACCTCAAGCAGGTTGGAGGCGACTGGAGGCAGCCTGCTGAGCAGCTGTGACAGCAGCGCCTCTCTCTGCAGTGCTTTACTCTTGTGTTTGGTTTCTATTAAATTCAGCCCACTTCAAGATCTCCTTCACAGGGTGAGAAACCCGGTGGCAAGCTGCAAAAATTCTAATTGCTCAGCGTGGCAGTAGCTTGGAGGGTTTTATAACAGCTGGCTCAAGAATCAGCTGATTTAATATGTGGTTTTCCCAAAGCAGAGTAAATTGCTTCCAGCACATTCTTGCTTTAGTTCCTGTGAGACACCTTGAGATGACCTTATGCTGCCTGCTCTGAGTTCAGCACAGGAGGTTGGACCTGCAGGACTCCTTCCAGCCTTGAGACTCAGGGGTTCTGGGCCAAGGGTGGCAAGGAGCTTCTGGAGGCTCCCATGGCCAGAAGGTGGAAGCCTCAGCAGCAAGGGAAAAAAAAAATTAATAAGATGGAAAGCAGTTTATCTGGAAGAAAAACTCTTTTCTAGCAACCGAGTGGCAGTAGGGCAGAGCTTTAAACATGAAGCATTGCTGTGAGTAGCAAGAAGAAGGAAACAGAGCTGTTCGGTGGGTTTAGGAGCCACTTTGTGGTAAGGACAGTCATGGTGTGACACAGAAAGCAACTGGACAACCCCAGCAACAGCAGCTGGAGCCTAAGGGACAGGGAGGAAACTTTCTGAAACAGATTGCAGATCTCTGGTTCTGTCTGCTCTTTTCTGATACATTGAAATTCACTTTGCAGCTCAATGACTGACTTAAATTAAATGATTAACATCCTCACTTTTACAGAAAGCATCCTCATCCCTTTATTATGAATTTAAATGTTACTTTGCATTTTCTGAGTGTCAACATGCATAATCAGGCTTGACTTCCTTTTGAGAAATATCAATAAAATAGCAGCTTCTACTGTCAGGCTCTGGCACAATTCCCAGTCATTGAGCTACTTGAAACAACATTTGTCATTGCTGAAAACCATTTCTGAAAATAACACGAACTGCGCCGTAGAAGTTTAACTGCTGCCCTCTTTTGGGTAGGATAATTACTGCTTATCTCTGTCGGGGTGCTCTACCACCAGCAGACATGGAATTAACTCTGCCTCAGGAGCACAGTGGTGGAATGATTCTGTACACAGCATAATATCCTTGAATAGCCCAGATTCCACATGCTGTTTGTACTTCACAATCAACAGGGGCTTGCCTATGAAGGATTTATGCCATCAATGGTAGTTTCTTTGTCCCTCTGTTATTCTACAGTTCCTGTGGGCACTGAACAACTGTGCTGCAGGACACTGTGGATCACAAACTCAGATTGCAGGCTGAGTTTTAAATGAGTTTTAATTGTTTGTGGAATACCAAGGAGAATAGTGTGAATTTATCCAGTCTCTGTGGCCTGATTTTCAGATGATTTTCTCTTGTGCTGGGAAGCCCAGAGTTAATATGTAGTTATATTAACATGAACATATTGTGCTTCTATTAAGATTCTTTCCCCTAGTGTCTGTATTTATTTTTAAAGTGAGTAACAGCAGTTAAGTGGTCACAAGGGGCATAACCAGAATCTGTCAGAGAAGATACTGGTAAATGTCCCGAGACAAAAGCAGTAGAAATGTAGAAGCAGGAAAAGATGCTTGAAGCTCAGGGAAAAGACATTAAAGAACACCTGTGCCTTTGCAAATCAGCTTCTAGTTTATTTTTAAATCCTGGGATATGAGTCAAAGATGAAACATTTCCCTTTAAGTCTCTGCACAGGCAGCTACAGCTGATCAGTGAGAAGAAGCAAGAGGTGACCAGTATGGAATCAGTGGAGATTTTGGGGGGAAATGCCTGTGGCTGGGTGGCATGCTTTCCTTCTTCTGCCACTCTTCCTTTCAGTGGACAAAAAGTGAAATAAGGGAGACAGAGGTTCAGAAGATGTGTTGTTCTGTGGTCCCTCCAGTCTGCCCTTGCCTTTGGCTTCACTTGTAGCACTGAGGCTAAGCAGAGGGCATGTCACTAGGATTACCTTCCCTTCCCTCTTCCTAATAGACTCTTGAACAGTGGCTTGAAAGATGAATGTATCACATGTCAAATCTATGAAAAACACTGAAACACAATTCCTAAAATGTGTTTACAAGCATTTGATTTCTTAGTTCCCTCTCCTCCATTTGGACAGCTCTGGCAACTCTCTGGTTGCTGCACAGCCATCACAAACTGTCTCCCCCATCCTAAGTCCAAATCCCATGGAGTCTCTGAATTCATGGTGCAAAGATGCTCAAACATCAAACCTTGCTCCACTCCTTACTGAGGATTCTTGCTGAGGATCCTTCTTCAAGCTGATGCCAGGCTGGCTCAAAACAAGATTCTCACTGTAGACAAGGGATACCTGACCAGGACAGAATATTTTGTTAAACATGTTCTGGTATCTCTAAGGAAGAGGGTGGCTAATTGTGTCTCACTGGGGTACTGGAGTGCAGTGTTCCTGCTTCAGAATGTTATTTTTCAGTTTCTTTATTCCATATCTGAAGGTAGATGCTACTGTATAACTTGTATAATTTTATATGAATTTTCTGCAAGAGATTTTTGGTAAGTGCATATATTCATCTTTTAAAGGTGTGCCTTGTTAACTGGAGAGAGTTCTTCCCTCTCTAGCTTGATATTGCTATTTATACAAAATAAAACATCTTTAACATGTGAAATCAAGAGAGCTTCCACTATATGAGAGCCAGTGCTCTGGTGAAATGGACTGTCACAAGAAGCATAAGAGAAACTTTTGGCTCCAGGAGATCTGAGGTCCAAGATCCTGAGCCCCTCTCCTACCTCCAGCCATGAGGCCACTGACTATGCTCAAGCAAAAGCAGCTTCCTATTTGTTCACAAGTGAGAAAGCTGGGACTTGGGCGCCTCTTGCCCACAAACAGATGCAGAACTCTGGTCGGAGATGCCAAATAGGTGATATAGGTGTTGGGTTTTTCCTCCAGACCAAAATTGGTTGTCTCTGGTGGCTCTTTCAACAAAGGGTTGCATTTATTATAAACTTCTAATAAGATATCCCGCTCACCCTAAGAATTATTTATGGGACCTGGCTGTGTACTTTGAGGTGACACCACAAGTTCAGGCACTGATATCCCTTTTGTTGATCTACTCGTGATGATTTTTTAAGGCTGAGGTCTGGATGTCCTCAGCATCTGCTGATGCTAATGAGAGCTGAGCACACCCCATGAACTCACTAGATTATGTACTAACCTTAATAACTGCTGATCTAAATGTTCCCACACCAGCAGCCAAGGACAGGAAAAATGTTCTGGAAATTTAATTTAATCTCTCACCATGAGTGTCCTGTGTGGGCCTCATCCCTGCTGCTGGACTGTCTTCTCACAGAATGCTTCAGTCACCACTTTTGAGGGGCTTGCTGATTCCTTGTTGAAATCTCATTCTAAATGTGATCCCTTTAGGTGTTATTTTGGCTTTCACATAACTACAACCAAGTTAACTGTGCAAAAATTTATGTTCATGGTGTCTACACCCTCATGAACTGAGCAGAGAGGAGGACTCATTTTAGTAACTGTGGAGCCCAACAGTAATCACATCCCACAGGCTTGCTACATTTGAAAACCATTTTGTGGAGTAAAATGCAGTGATGATAATAATCCCCAGATGCTCTGGGAGATGGCAGCCAAAGCTGTGGTTGGTAAAGGCCATCTCGTGGTAAGGCACTCATTTTGTCATTTTAAAACAGTCCATCAGGAGATGCCCTTAAGTTAAAAGAAATAACTTGAGCCACTCTCAACCTTTCTGCATTATTGATGGTATTTTAGGGACCCAAAAGTGAAGATGACATTTTCCAGTAGGCACATACTGGGCAAGGGCTTGACAACAGGGGCAAGTGACATTCTGGCCCCAGTCACAGAGTGAGCCAGGCTGCAAAGAAAAATGGATTTTTTCTTTTTGAGATAGATTTTAGAAACTTCTCTCATTTTAAATTTAATTGCCTGGCAGTTTTAAAAATGGTTTCCAAGAATGCTTTTTAAAGTAAATGCCATAGTTATGACAGCTCCACAGATATGCTGAAACAAGACCAACAAATCTGCTAAACACAGGCTGCCACAGTCAGGTCATCATCTTCACACTGGAGCAGAGCACAGCAGGCTGCTGTCCAGCAAGTCAAGAACGTGAACAGGCTGCTGCCAGACCTCAATAGCTTTGGAAAATATAATGGAGATCTTCCATTGATGCTTATTTTGTCCAAAGTGCAGACATGCACACATTCAGTGTTCTTTGAAGCAAAGACAAGATAGCTGTCAACTCACAAGGAGCTTACAACAAAGTTACACCATGTTGTAGCCAGCAACAAACTTATTGTCTTCTGAAATTTTCCAAATATGAAACATATGAAAAATACAAAGAGTTCTTATTTTGCCTTAATATCTTGCTTTATACTAATGAAGCCTTGAATTTGAACTACATTATGTATTACTTGTATATTATTCTCACTGCAGACTTAATTAATATCAATGTCTAACAAGGGGCACTTACCTATCTAATTTTTAATACTCAGTTTTCAAAAAAGCATCTATTCATAGGGTTGGCTATAAGGCCAACTCTGCTTCAGGTAACAAGTGACTGCAAAATATTTAAAGAGTAGTCCTAGTACATTGAAAAAAAAAAAAAAAAAAAAAAAAGCAGCACACAGAAAGGTCGTCTCTTCATGCCAGACAAACTGATGAATCACTATGTTACTCTAGGGACTACTATTGTTTGATGGGCCAGACCTACCCTGCTCTTTTCCAGACTGGATCTCAGCTTAGGGGTCATTGTCCCCATTCAACAACCTTTCCATCTGCGGTTATGTAAAATAACAGATTGATGATGGGGAGAACCTTCACTGCATCAGGTGAGGGGGAGTGTGCAGAGGACCACTGCTCAAGTTGGGCAGAGGAGACAATTTTTTTTTGCCTTTAGTTGTGCTAGACCAGCTGTTCTGCCTCCACTGCAAATATACAGCACCCCTGGAGTAAGTGCAACAATGTCTTAGTTGGAAAGAAGATATGAGGAAAGGAGGGATGGGATCCGAACATAGGCAGCTGGTGTTCTCTTCGGCAGCCTCAGGTAGTCCATGGAGAAGTTTGCTGGCAGTGTCTGGATACAGTCCTGACTTAAACAGGTCATGGAGGCTGAACAGTGCTGTGGTTTCCAGGAGAGATTCCTCCAGTCAAGGATGATACTGATCAACTGGGAAGATCCATGGCTGCTCCCAGCACAGAAGGGAGCGTTTTGGCAAAACAGCTGCATGAAATAGAGAGAAGGTGGGTGCCTCTGGGACCCAGCTTCTCTCCAAACAGTGTCATGGCATTTCTTAAGAAGCTGCCTCCAGCAGTGACAGATGTTAAAGGGGTCTCTCGGTGTTCCTCAAGCCTCTCCTGCTTGCTCTTGCCATTTCACGTCATGACACAGGGCAGCTGCCATCTGTCCAAACACCCTCTGTGACAGTGGTGGCCAGTCCTGTTTCATGAGCACTATCTTCACCAAAATATTTACAACAGAGAAACCAGGTTCATCCTCTCTAAATAAAGGCGGATGCATTTGCAAGAGTGGCTGAAAAGAAACAAAATTGCTTGTTCCCAAACAAAATTAATGCAGATGCCATGATTATCCCATGATTTCAACAGCTCTGAGAAAATATGTTTGATATATACAGCTATGTTGGCGTTGGTACCTCAGCCTCCAGCGCATTTCCTGACAATTTAGTAATGACCATTTCCTGGCTAATAAACACAGTCCCATAGTTTATTTGCCTTAATCACCTTGGCCTTCCGCTTCAGAGTTCATCCAGTCCAAAACAATGCTCTTGCTTTTCTTCTTTCTTTGTTTGTTTTATTTTTCAGACACATCCTGATGTCATAACTACAGCTAGCAGAGGAACAGGACAGGGGATATTACATTGTTTGAACTGTTGTAATGTCCCTTTGTTGGATCCCACAGACCTGCTATTGCCTCTTGTGTTATGTTTCTTCCCATCTTCCAACATATGAGCACTAATGCATATCTTAAATTATTCTGGAGCGATTATTTCTAAATGCAGTTGCTGACAGGTATATTGATGGTAGCAAATAAATTCTGTACTAACAACTTTAAAGAGGGAGAGATTCAAAATAGCAGCCATAGAAAGAGTAAACACAGTTTAAACCTGACTCCTGTCACACTTACTGTCCCAATATCCCAACAGAAACTTCCTTCTGCATTTTGTTCAATGCAAAAGTCCTTTGAATGCCTGACATATACTGACCAAATCTAACTCAGCATGAAACCTTGTTACACATGTGGCACTTCTCCCTCCTTTATATGTACCAAAAGTTTGTTTGGATGACACCATTTTCTCTAAGGCAAGGTAAAGGCCAATTTTTAGTCGGTATTTCTGCATATAAAATGTCACTTCCAAGCCTTGAAATTGTCTTCTTTCACTGCATTTTACTGTGACACCCTGAAAACTCAATCCCTCTGGCCCGTTCAACAATTAGAGTCTGAGGAAAACCATCCTCTAAGTAAATCATCAATACTATTCTCCTCGAGGCTAACAGAACTGTTTATCTCAGTTGCTCTAGTCATCTAGGCAAGACTGTTTACTCTGATGCTCACTTTCAAGTGACACATTATGTAGAATTACTGAAAAATGTGCTGGCAGACACTCCAGCTAAGAACAATGAGAAGCAGGTGATTTGCACAGGGAGAACTTCTCTTTATGAAGATCAGTAATGCAACAAATGATTTTGTCTTCTTCTGTTAAACTCCTAACTGGGAATATTTTCCTTATGGCAAATTATCAGTACATTATCAATTTGCTTTTGAAATTGTAAATTTTAAGGCAAACTGTCACAGCATGTAGAAATCATGTGTAGATACTGATTATAAATTAGGATTGCTACCTTCCATTCACCAAAGCAAGACCCTTACCTACTGGTTTTGATTGTAAAGGACAGTTACTCTCAATATTTAAATTTGATGTTGGTTGTTCGTTCACTGAATTTTTTTTGTTGTTGTTTGTTTAAGCTGGCTTTAAACTTGAATTCTTTTCATACAATAAATTCATAATGAAGCATGCTACCAGTGCCTCCCAAGTCCCCAAGCCAAACCCAATTCAACCCCTGAGGAGTAAAAGTGAGTCTGTCAAACCCATGGTATTTAGGAAGCAAACTTTTTAAAAAAGAGATAAAATGTACCTCTATTATAAGATTGTTATTCTTTCCTCAGTGGGTGTTGTTTTGGGGGGCAGACTAGGCTGCTAATAAGACTGCTGGGCTCCCAAAGCTGTAATGTGACATTCAGGAACTGCACTATCTGAATATGTGCTTGCTCTTTCCGTTGACTTTTCAGCCCCATGTCATTCTCTTCCTGGGACATGGGTTTTCGTGACCATGGGACCTTCCAGATTAGGGAATTAATCTTGCTGAAAAATAAACATGGAGGGAGGGATGAATTTGGTTTGGTTGGTTTTAATTTTTGTTAGGAAAGCTGCCCGGCAAGGGTCAGTGTGCAGCCTCACAAGTGCTCGTGCCAGAGTAGTGCTGGAGGCAACAGAGATGAAGCAATGGCAGGATCCAAATGTTGCCTGCTGGATTTGCTGCTGCACACTGCCCCTGCCATGCCCCCTTGGCTGTGCTGGCATAACTGAGCCACTGGTCAGTACACTGGGAGTGGAGAGCTTAGGCCAAAAAACAACCCAGTGAAACACTGGCTGCTAATTTTAGCTGGATTGATTTTCTGAACCACTTCAGTGCATGGTGACACGGACAGTCATGCCAGCGCAGCAGAGGAGCACAAGGAAGTGCAGGGCATGGAATGATAGTGGCAGGGTGGGCAGAGTGGGGACTGCCAGAAGTGTTACTCTTGCTGAAAAATGTAATCCTACTGAAAGTACCTCAGTCACTGCAGGAAAATCCATTAGTACACGAGTCATCAGTCTCCATGTTTTTGTTTTTCTTTTAGAACAGATCACACATTGATTTCAGGGCATCAGCTTTCACCTCTAATCCTTCCCTTACACCCTGAATAGGTCTCAAGGTTTTGCACCTATGAGAGCAGGAGCTCATCAAGAAAAACATATTATTTCATCAATTCAACATTATGTTTTCCTTTATTCACAAAAATGTTTGCAAGCAATGGCAATCTTAACAGACCTAGTTTGGGAAGCTATGTTGCCAGGAAATTCCATCTGTTTACTACAAATATGCCTTTGACAAGTCAAGGCTGCTTATCTATGAGATATAATACTTTATATCAAAATGTAATATTTTAATTTCTTTATGGCTAACCAGATTATTATGTATTTGCTTTTCTGGTCGATGCAAATGTAATTACAAAATAAAACTGCTGTGTGGTTAAATAAATCAAAACCTTTATTCGAAGAAACAAATGCAACTTCACCTGAATTTATCTGCATAATCATGTGAATGTAACTTCACTGACAACATTACGCATGGACAACTGATAATGAAATCATTGTTGGAATTCTTTTTACTATGCATTCCATTAATTCTCTGCTAAATGGGAAAGAAGACAGGGAAGTTGTGACATGAGAAAGCTGTGATGGCTTCAAGCAGTTGAAGCACATTCTGACAGTGCATTGGCTCATAAAATCTTCATATCCATACTGCTCAAAATACTTGTCTTCAACCCCAGCCATTATGTGAATCCATCTCCTAAATCAGCTGCAGTGCTAAAGGGTTAAAGGGCTGGCCATGATTGTTCTTGCTTTGTAAAATAACTCTATGCTGAAATGCATAGGTCACTAAACCTTTTATGTGTATCTGACAAATTTGTTAAATTGATACTTAAAAAGAAGACACGAAAGTGCAAACCAGAAATTTGCATTGCACAAAAATAGAAAATTGTGCAATGCTATGCTAATGTTTAACTAATATGCTTTCTCTACAAGACAAGAGAGTCATTAGATCTATATAAAGTCTGATCCAGAATGGGAAAGCCTACATAGCTATTCATTTGTTTTACAGAAACAAAAAACTACAGAGTCAAGCCATTATTTTATTCCAGATTAAATTTTCTGGAGTTCAAAAGCAGTTGCACCCTTGCCACACTGAAATGATTAGTTAGACTAAAGATGACTAAGTTTTTATTAGAATTAGAAATTATCAAAGAGTGAACTAGAATGGATTGTATTGGAAGGAAAACGGGATGAGAGGATTGTCTAGAAGAGTGTCTAGAGCAATGAAGATCAATCCATTGACAACTTTCTTCACGTGTTCCTGTCAGTGGCAGCTTACAGCTGCCATGCAGTAGCTCCAGTGTCTCAGCAGTGCAGTCAGGGAGCCCCAGCTGGACAGATCAAAACTGGGTGCACAGCACATAATTGACAAGCGAGCAGCAGCAGTCACCTGGGCTTCTCTGGCCACTTCCAGGCAAAACCTCTTAACTAAGGTGCGATATCTATGGGAAGAACTGTGATCTTGCTAAACCCTTCCTTGAAAACAAAGAACAAGCCAAGAGACTTGTCCATCAGCTTCCTGGAAGACCATCTCTGGGGGACCAAAGGGAAACTTAACTAGGAAAAGCAGCTTCAAATAATTATCCCCTAGTTCCCCTATGCTCGTACTAGAAATTGAGTGGCAGTAAAAGGATTTGCTGACCACTTTCTTCAGCTAAAGTTACAGGGTTGGCCACCTAGGTACCCATTTGCTACCATGTCAAACCTCAAAACAGAGAAGACAAAGAAGAGTGAAGGATCTCAGCTGCTGAAAGAGGAACTGGCTGGGTGTCTCCAGAACTCCTGCTAGGAAGGGCTGGCTAAATAAGTAGGAGGAGGGCACATACATGACAGGAGGGTATAATCTAAAATTTGTATACAGCTGCCTGAAACCTCCAGGCCCACCTGCAAGATGGAGAATTCCTGTTACTTATTTATGATAAGGATTAGGAATTTCTTTATAGTTGTCTAAATTAATTGCCCTATGCTGAGTTTGTTCTAGCACCAAGAAAATCCATGGCAAAGTCCCTGAGGGGCTGCTGCTGAAGAACAGCAGTGGTATTTCTTCCATACAGACTGCATTGCAAAGGGACATGTTGAGGACTGGAGAGCCTATAAATAGATCCAATTTTAATACTTTTATAAATGGCTTGAGA
Organism: Brachypodius melanocephalos; assembly: GCA_013398615.1. Classification (NCBI taxonomy): domain Eukaryota; kingdom Metazoa; phylum Chordata; class Aves; order Passeriformes; family Pycnonotidae; genus Brachypodius; species Brachypodius melanocephalos. Next base: position 13,375,740 of record VZSR01003803.1, on the reverse strand, counting down.
ATGAAAAGTAGAGCACACTAATGAAATATGCAAATAGTATTCAGGCACATTCAGTAAAAGATTATTAACAGGACTGTAAAAGGGATAAGTGATGATACATGGAATAATAAAAATGCCATGAAGTTTTTTACTGAATGATTTCTGGGATCAGCCCTGTAAAATTCCTGACATATGTGTATTCCTATGTGTGTATGTGCATCAGCTGACTGGGGGTGCCTAAGCCACTAAAATGATACAAATGTGAAACTAGTGGAGACCTTAACCTACGTATTTCCAACAGCTGCTGGAAAAGCAATGCCCTTGTAGAATGTCATATGGAGTATCACCATTCTGGTGGTCATTTATTGAGAAACATCAATACATATCAGAATAGGAAAAGCATTATTTATAGAAAGGAACTTATTTATGGGGAAAATCTCTTCTAATTCTATATGAACTCACAAAATGAAGAATAAGGGCAACGTAATATTCTAGATATACCTAGGGTAAACATGAGGAAGCAAGGAAGAAAATCTAATTGGGATAAAGAATAATATCTATCCATGTGTCAGCAAATACAGTGGAAGTAAATAAGCTGGAAGTCAGAAGGATTTACAGCTCTCCAAATCAAACTCTGGAACAGCTGTTCAACAAGAGATGTGAGGACAAGAAAATTAACTCACCTTAGACACTATCATCTTGTGCATGGCTGCACACGACTCTGCAAAGTGAGTGGCTTAAATTTAGAACTCTTATCTCTTCTGATTTATCACTATCTGATTTATCAGAATTACATGATTATTTTAGGTAATAAGCTTCCCCTCACAGGTGATAGACAACCTTTTTTTGTTTGACTTTGTTAGGCTCTCATAGTTCTGGTCATAGCAACTATCTACATGGGTCCTAATCTAATACTAATCTCTGATAAGGCTACCAAATATTTGGACTATCTGGTATAATTGGACCTGCTAAAGGATCTTTCTAATGTCTCAACATATCATGAAAATTAATACTAGTTTTTTCAATAAAACAGTCAAATCCACGTGGGGCTAGCAAGAAGGGTTCATTTCTAACAGTGCAGTGTTGTGATATGCTGCAGGAGGCAGCGAGGACATGCGAAATCCAGGCAAGATTTTCAGAGGTTCAAAACCAGGGTGCCAGTAGTTATCCCCACAGCAACGTGGCAGGTAAGAGTGATGGCCACAGCTCATACTAACTTGTCACCCTGGAATCTCCTTCTAAGGTGTGCTGCCATGTTCCATCCCTACAACTCAAGGGAAGAAAGAAATTCTTTGAAAATCCAAGTTTATCCTGCCAAAGTTGAAAAATCTCCTCATTCTTAGGACGAGCTTTTCAGGGAGCTGGTACAAACTACAGACCCAAACTGAAGCAGTAAAATGGTTCTATGCAATGATCATTCTGCCCATGGATCCTCAGCTACTGGAGAATCTGTCGGCAGGTATTTCTATTACTTGCCTCTTCTGTATATGGGACAAAAATAAAGAGAAACTAAAAGAGTCCTATCACATATTTCTGCTGCAACTTCAGAAGTTAGCCACCTTCAGATATCCTATGTACAGCTAATTACTGGACCTTGTTTTCTCTATTGCAATTGATTTCATAACATGGCACACACTTATGGTGACTGTACAGAGGATTGGTCAGCTGAGCAGTTAACTTGCTTTCCATGGACTGTCCTCAAAATAGGAAATAGCTAGATGATTAACCAACTTGTGAGAACTTCATGGCATTTCTGCATCCATGAGGAAAATTTTTGAGCAAAAGTTTGTGTCAGATGTCCTTAAGGGAAAACCTCCAAAGCAGTATTGGCAGCATTTCCAAACCCGTGGGTGTGCATGTGTGTGTGTGTTTGTGTTAAGCTATAAAGGCTTCATTGGCACCTTCTGTGAACTACCACAGATTCTACCTGTCAGCTTCTCCAGACCCCGCTCTACAACACACCTCTACAAAATACAGGGAAAGTCGCACATCCAAATTGGGCCCATGAATCCCCTAGTACTAAGGTGGTAAGTCTTAACCTAAGGGTCTTGCTGAGGATTTCCACTTAGGTCCTTTCTTTTTATGCAGGATGAGTGACAATTTGGCTGTGACATGTAAGTTACTGAAAGGAAGGAAAAGTTAGCTCCTAAGGAGATGACCTAAACTAATAGGAGTAGGAAGCCCATTGCAAGTATCCTTAGAGCAGAGTCAAAACAGGAGAGACTAAAACAGAGAGTCATTTCAGAGGAGAGACTGAAACATCAGTACTCTAGCCTATGCTAATCAAAAATGACTCAATCTGAAGTGAATGACACTTACATGAAACAAGTGTTTAGAGACAGTAGCCTAAAATACACTGGTGCTGCATTGATCCCTTCTGGGTTGGTAAGTTTGCCTTGACAACAGCCTTGAGATGAAAGAGGCAGTAAGCTGGCTGTCTGAGCTGCCGTTTGTGTCCTTCAACATACATACCTGCTGCATGAAGATTTTTAAGTGTTTGTTACAGACAAGTTGAAATGGGCTAGCTTAAGCTGTCATCCTACCATCTAGTATACTAGGAAAGCATTCCCAAATACTCCAGAAATCCATGGCAGAGGAAGCACAGAGGCTGTGTGGAGGAAAGCATACATATTTTCCAAATACTTAGTGTAAGCTATCACTGATAAACTTCCAAGTGTGAATCATGAACAACATATTCTGATCAACCAGTCATAAACCCTAAAGATAACTCTGAAGGTCAAAACAGCTAAACTTAGTGAGTGTTCTGTTGAGCTCCCCCCTTCTTGGCACATTGCAGTGCTAACCCCGACACAGTGGTTGCCAGACAAGTGGAGTCAGGAAAAGACAGAACATAAGCAGATACAAACCCAAATACAGCAGGTTTCCTGTAAAACAATTAATGCACTCACTTGCTTTAAACAATGCTTCAGCTCTTACTGTTACAGCTTCGAATGCAGGAATGAGTATCACAAGATGCCAAAAGTCTACATCTAGTAGAACTGCCCACCTAGCCTACATTTTTAACTCTACTGACATTTTGCATTCCAGTGTCAATCTATTCCAATGCAAGGCCTTGCTTGTGAAAAGCCAGTTTAAGTGCAAGTTGTGTGCCTCAGTCCTAGGGCAGAATACTCATTTAACAAATATTTAGTGTGACTCAGTCATTTGTGTGTCTGACATTGTCCTGAATTCCCCTTCTGCAGTCTGCTGTTTTGGCAACTCAACTGATGCTTGGTGTGTGCTGTGGCTGCTCCTGGCCACTGTGACTGTTCACTGCTCTGACACAAGTTCTGCACACACACAACTACACTACACACCAATTCTCTATAACCTCATTCTTAGCCCCTGTATCTTTTCCTGTGTAACATGGTTAATAACTCTTTTGAATCTTGCTTCCAGTAAGACCCAGTCTTGCAATGTGGAGGTTGCTCACAGAAATACCTAATATTTTGCCTCTTCCCAGTTGAACTCATCTATGACACATTGCATTCCTTGTCAAACCTCATTCTTAACAAAACTGAGAACTTGAAATAAATTACTTGAATGACTAATCCAGCTTTACAGCACTGCTTACTGTTGTTTTGTAAGAAATAAACTGAGAGCAAGTGACCAACAGCACTGGTCAGTGCTATCAAATTTTCTTACACTAGTTTTGGTAGAAGCTTTTTCTCCAGAGGGGAATAGTGACTTACTATGCCCAGGTAACTTGACTGAGGCCATGTGTATGGAAGTCTGAAGGTTGTCTGAAGGACTTAATCTGAATTGTTTTAAAATGTCTAATGGGAGATTTTCTGTGTCACTGGAGATGAACATCACAGACTACCACAAGTGGAGTAGCAAGTACTAGAACCAGTACTCTGAATAGACTTCTGCTAGGTGCTGATGAAAAGACAATGATAAATCAGGAAGTATTGCAGGAATTTATTGCAGAACTTATTTGCAATTTATTTACAGAATTTATTGCAGGAATTGTTGCAGAAATCCATGCAGTCAAGGTAGGTGTTAGGAAAAATGAGCCTCGGAAAGGGAGCAAACTGGATGTTCCAGCCAGAGGAATGAGGTCTACTGAGAAAATAAAGTGCAGGCTATGTAGGAAGATATCTCTTGAACAGTGTTGGAAATCAACCTTAGGAACATCTTAGGAAATCAAGCACAGAAAAGAAGTCAAGATGTATGTCCTGATAGGAGGGGATGGTTTCTAAAGCTTCCATGTAACCAGTGATGAAAGATTACTTCCTTATCAAGCTTGCCACTTGCATACTTGCAATTGTCATTGTGCTTTGGTACTAGTAATCCACTTCCCTACTGACTGTGATTTCCTTACCTCATCTAACTCACTGCTCACCCACTCCTATGTCCTTGCACTGGACTTTGTCAGATGCTCCTGACTATAGCAGATCTTTGCTAGTTTTATTGTATGTGTGCATAGGACTGATTAACACATTCAGAACAAACCCAAATTCATGACTGGTTTGAACAACCAACTGTTGTTTCATTCTCCTTAACATTTTAATCTTTAGCCCAAACTGGCAGTAGTTGGCTGGTTTCAGCTGTGGGAGAAAACAAGGTAGAGAAGAACTGCTAAAGCAGGAAGCCTAGGCTCCACTACCAACAACACTCTTTCTGGCAATGAGTCCAAAACTTTGAACTATTTTAAGAGGATTAGCACCACGAAAGAGGAAAGCATGAAGGAACAATGTAATACATCTTTTTTAGCCAACAGCAGAAATAGCTTCAGCATTCACTCTGACAAGATAAATGAACAATCAGCTTTTCTAAGACTAGCCAAGAGAACATTAGGATTGTAATATAGCTGAGAGAAAATGTGACTACTTGAACATGCAATTTTTACTGAAGATTGCTCCACTCAGTCCTCCCACTCAAAATGAGGACAAGATATACCTGATGATGATATGGTAAAATGCATGACTTTGTCTGCACAAATCATACCACTTGTGAAAGAGGAGTGGATTTAAGGAACATGCTACAGTGTGCCCAAATAGACAACTTCAGGGCAGAAGAAACAGACAGATAGAACAGATTGATCAAACCACTATGCCTATTCAGGGAACTGGCTGATGGATCCTGTGGTGTCATACCTTACCTAAAGTGGAATAACCACCACAGTAGCATAGACTGAAGTCTGACCGAAGTAGGAATCTGGAGGTCCTGGTGGATTGTGACAAGGACAGCATGGGCAGGGCCACTCCATGAGGATGAATAAGCTGAGGTTGACCACAGGACAGGTAGGGCAGTGCTCTCACCAATCAGTGTGCTGGTGCATTTTAGCTCTCCCAGGTCCACTGCCAGGGTAGCTGGGCATTTTGGAGAAAGGCAGACGCAGTTATAAATCAGGGTGCAATTCCATAGGATTTGGGTAGGGATGGAGTGGTGACAGGTCTTTTTGAGAGCCCAAGACAAGGCAAGATAATGAGTCATGTCCAGGGTCCAGACAGAAAATGAAGCCAGAAACAGCAGAAGACAGAGTCAGGGTAAAGATCCATGCAGGAGAAAGAGTTGGAGACAAGGCTATATATTACACAGGAGCATTGAGGGAGGACAACTGATGAGCCATGATGAGAGGAGACCGGGCTTGGCACAGGGAAACCTACAGCACTGCACGTGTTAAAGGCCCAGGTGAGCGTGTCAGGGCAGTTAAGGCCCAGCCATGCACTTTACTTGGCCTGACAGGAACCAAGTTAAACATAAGTGAGCAGAGCACCACAGCAGTGAGCAAGGCTACCTTTATAGAGACATATTATGTTGTTTTTACAGGCATGCAGCCAATAGATCAAAAGAAGTACTAGTCCTCTTTACTCAGCACTTGTTACATCACCTCTGGAAAACCACGTTGCACTCTGGGGCCTGCACTATGAGAAAGAAGTTGACAAATTGCAGTGAGCACAGCTGAGGGCCGTCAAGTTGGCGTGGGGGTGGGAGCACATGCCCTGTGAGGAAAGGGTGAGGGAACTGCATTCAGTCAGAAGGCTTGACAGGGAACCCAAGAGTTTTCTTCCAGTACCTGAGATTATCAAGAAAATGCAGCAACACTCTCTACTGAGGTGCACAGCAGCAGGATGAGAAGTAACAGACACATGTGGACATTCTGATTTAAGGGGAAAAAAAGAGGTCACTGTGACACCAATCAAGCACTGACACGGTTGCCCAGAGTTGTGCACTCTCCACTCTTGGAGGTTTTCAAGACCCTGCTGAACAAAGCCCTAAGCAACTTGATCAGAAGGCTGAAGAAACAGAAGGTGTGTATAGAGATCTCTTGAATCCTCCCAACCTGAAAAATACTATTCTATTTCTATTGCTTTCTTGGCTATTCAAGTGTGCTGCTAAACACACAAGGCCACAGGAGAATGCAAGACCTTTGAGCATTCTGAAAATGTTGTTGAAGAATCTAGTTTTGTATACAAGTTACAAGTACAGAAATACTCAACTGAAGTAGTCCTTTACTGAACACAGAATTCTTTAAAATAGGGTTTTTTCATAACTTTCAGGGATTTTTTTGTCATTTCATCTCTTTGTACAAAAACTTCTAAGTCTTTAGCTCTGGTGTCTGTTCTTTAGAGAATCATTGTACATTGCGTTGTTTGCCCAATAAACACACTCCATGACTTACGTGTATTGTCACACTCTCACTACCTTCGAACTGCTCCATCTCTGACCATTGTTCAATTTTCTGTATATTGATCCCTCCTTTCAGAGCAGCCCTGCTGATCTCTCCACATTCTTCAACTTTGAACATTACTCTGAAATGCATGTTCTAGTTCTGCCTCCTAGGTAAATCCCAAAAGCAATAGTTTACATGGTTCTATTGCTATTTTTAAACTTGTCTAGTAATAAGCACTGCCATGCCCTCTTCAGCATTGACAGCTGTCATTTCTTAGGAGAAAAATACTTCCATTTTTCTTTGGAATAGGAAAGATGGGCTTCTTGCTGTCATTCCTTTCTTCGATTCCTTCTTCCATCTTTGGCTATTACATTGTATCATCTGCATGGAAACATTGTCCATTGACACTCAGATTATGTGAACAGTCTACAAGCATTCAATCAACACTGCCATCAACCAGCTCAGTTAGCTGTTAATTCCAAACTTTGCATAAATTCAGCAGTTGAGGTCAGCTAATGCCTGCCCAAGGCTGAAAGAACTATGGCTGGAAACACCTGACCCTGTTAAGAGCAGAGAGGTCCAGTGGGTTCAGGGGAACACAACAGCTGATGGTGCTCAGTGCTCTGCACTGTGAGGGATGCGCTCTGAAGGGAATCTGGCCTGGACCTATGCACTGAACACTCCTTGGCAACGGCAAATCTTCAATTTTGGCTTCATCTAAAGGTATCCAAGCACCAAGTCTGCTCCAGTGTGCAAACTGAAGTGGAAACCATCCGATTTGTTTAAAAGGCCAACTCCTTAATCAAAATGAAATGCCAGTGAAGGCATAATCTGAGAATCCTTTTGCTCTTACAGGTGCACAACAGTGTTCACTTCAGCATATCTTTCAGAGTTGACACTGTCTTGTCACTCACAAGCAATAACATGCAAGGAGCTCCAGGTGGATTTATGTGGGGGAAAGTGCATTTTAGCACAGTTTTAAGCATTGTTGGCGTGGGGTTTTTTTGTCTTTTGGTTTGTTTTTTTTTAACTTTTGTTTTGTTTTAGTTTTTTGTCTGCTGTAAACCAGTTCATTTGTAAAGACACTGACCACCCTCCTCCCTCCCCACCACCTTCTAAGCTATATTTTATAAATTCAGCTTCTCATGCCACCACAGATCTGCAAGAACTGCAATGCACACGGGACTGCCAGCAACCAGCGCTTGCGGCCGCGCTGGCACCTGAGCTCATTGGGAAGCACAAGGAGGTGCACGTAAGTCTCCAGGGAGGATGCCTAGAGAATGGTGCCAGGCTCTTTTCAGTGGTGCCCAGCGACAGGACGAGGAGCAATGGTCACACTTGAACACAACGGGTTCCACCTCAACATGAAGAAGAACTCCTTTCCGCGGAGGGTGGCAGAGAACTGGAACAGGCTGCCCAGGGTGGTTGTGGATCCTTCCTCTCTGGAGACATTCCAAACCCACCCGGATGCGTTCCTGTGCAACCTGCTCTAGGTGACACTGGCTTGGCAGGAGTTGGATCGGATGATCTCCAGAGGCCCCTTCCACCCCTAA
>VZSR01003803.1:13283965-13367489 GCA_013398615.1 Brachypodius melanocephalos | reverse complement strand
CTCCCTCCCTTCCTGTCCCTCCGCCGCCGCGCCGGCTCGTCCCTGTGGCCCCGCAGCCGGGGCCGGCCACGCCGCGCCGCTCCTCCATGTGCCGCCCGCTCCGCGTCGCCCCGGGCAGGCTCTGCCGGCTGCCCGCGCCCCGCGCTGCCCGCCCCGGCTGCGGCGTGTCCATCCCCGAGCCCCCGCACCGCCACCATCCATCCGCCCCAGACCCTCGCCGAAGTTGCCGGTGGGCAACTCTCCCTCTCACTCTCCCGGGGCCGCGGCCCCGGGCACCACCCGCGGCGGCGGAGGAGCGGCGGGAGGTCGCGCCCGTCCCCAGCCCAGCGAGGCACCCTGGGCAGCGTAGAGCGGCCTCGGGAGTGGCGCGATCCGGTTCCAGAGTTTTTCTTTAAGCAGAGGGGCACCGAGGAGCCAGAGGCTCGCGGTGCTGCCGCCTTGAAACAAAGCCATTAGTGGGGCTTCGCACTTGAGCTGTTTAATTATCAATTAACTGCCCCTGCTGACTGTGTGTTATCTTGTTTTCATAATTGAATGGAAAAGAAGGCCCATATGGTAAAGATCAGAAATGCGATGCAGCTGGATACCGGTAGTGACCATTAGTGTTAAAACATCCTAGGTTTGCATGCTTGTAGAAGACTCGTTTGAATGAAAAGCTCTGTGTTGGCTGGTATAGTTTACACGTCTTTATTGCAGATCTTCTGTACGTGTCTAGCTGAAAGCCTTCCCCACAGAATTTTTCCTACCGAAAAGTGATTCTAACAGAAATAAGGTTTGTAAGGTATTGCTGTTAAAGGGATTTCGAAAGCACCGAAAAAAATAGTAGCAAAGTTTTTCTGGTATCAATAATTAATCAATGGCCAGAGCCTGAACGGTTGTGTTTTAATGACTCGCTGAAGTAGCCTGACTGTAAAGTGAGAGGTGATCAGCTTTACTCGTGAGTGTCCCATCAAAATATGCGTGTTACTCCTTGTCAGGTCAAAGCCTTCAAAACACTGACTGTGTTTTCAAGCAGGGCAGTAAAGGTAAATAGCTTGGCAGCAAGCACTAGTCCTTTTAGAAAAATACTTCGCAAAGTATGCAACTAGTGATGAGGGTTTCAGGCTTTGAGCTGCTTTTAATTCATGCATGTCTGTGTAGATTGTTAGATGTTCTGGTAAGGTCTCTGTTTTAAAAATAACACAAATGCAGTAATTACTAGGAGAGTTTGACTGTGTAGGGAAACTCAGTAGTAAGTATTACTGTGTAACAGAGCACATGTGTGGAGCAAAGCTGGTGGTTAAGTAGTTTTCAGTATCAAACTGATGTGCCACTACATGTGCAGTGGCATCTTCAGAGTCTGGCATCTGTGCTTGAAGACTAAATGCAACTTGTGTGGGCATTGTTTCCCTAGCACAGAGAGGGAAAAGCAACTTACTGTGGAGTTGAATTAGTGAAAAGGTGCCTCTTATGGTAGTGTTTGTGCTTCTGTTGAAGAATAGTTGCTGAACTTGCTGGAAAAAGTACATCTTGGGTCTGCAAGCACATGGATGTTAGGATTCTTGTTGAATTTCTACCTTCCTCCCTACAGCCTCTGACAGTATGAGACCTGACTTGTGGTATTTAGCTTTTTCTTCTTAGTATTTTTTTTCCACAGCTAATTTTGGAACTTTCATAGACAACACTAAACTGAGAAGAACTAGTTAGACGGCTGTTACCGAGGAAGCTGCATGAAACAGCAATATTCACTAAAGCTCTCCATGAGGGTGAGAACCCAGAATCAGGCTTTAAGCAGGGTTGGCTGTGGAAGAGCTGTGAGAACTGTTTAGGGTTATTGCACTGTGTTCCTTCTCAGAAATCATCAAGTCTTTGGAGGGATGCAGCAGAAGAGTGCAGCTCAGCAGGTGCTTCACAAAGGTGAACATGAGACCCCAGAGACTGCAAGTTATGAGCTCTGCTCCTGTTATGTCTCACTAGCAACTGCATGAAAAGAGGGGCCTAACTGTGTTTCAGAACTGCACTGGTCAGCGAGGGTCTGAATTTCATTTAGCCAGAGGGCTGCACTGTTTGGTTAAAGGTCTGCTTGGGGATGAGGGCAGGAAGTGATCTCTGTCTGGTAGATGGGAGGAGTGAACTGATCAAGCATACTGCTGGGATCACTTAGAAAGGTATTTATGTAAAAATCTGAGGACTTGTGGGGTAAAGGGTGATGAACCTGGTGCTGGTGTTGAGGTCACGAGTCAAGGTTGGCACCTTGCAGTGGAGCCATACCTGAAGCAATGGGAAAGGGCAGAGCTGTGAATGGTCTGACAGTAGATGGCAGAAGGTTTTAACTGGGCAGGGGGCTGTGGAGGCATTCAGCAAGGTTTTCTTGTCTGTTGCAGCTGACACAGTGGCAATCCTTGCAAAATACAGATGGCCAAGGACGCATCAAAGGTGTTTCAGCATTTCAAAAGGGAGCAGGGAGTGGTGGTGGTTTGCTTGATACTTGTCTTGATTTCAAATCGAAATACTGAGCCTTGAGGAGAATAATGGCATGCTAATAAAAAAAACTGAATGTGTTTAATTAACTTTCCTTGAGGATAAGCATGGATTACTGTGAGCTCTCTAAATCTTTGGTAAGTATTTTCATAATTTTTTTTTCATTGCTCTGGGTTAGTTGAGTTTGCCTTTGAAAAATTACTTTTTAGTTATCAGATAAAGTATGCCCAAGTCCTGATCTCCTAAATTGCTGATCTTTATGGACCTTACAAACCATGGTGTGCCATGTTTGAAAACTGGAGACATTCAATCTTTTCTCTCACCAAGCTGTTCTACAGCTGCATGGAAATGCTTTAGTCTTTTGTTACCAGTAATGCCTTTCAACAGGTTCTTGGTAGCTCACATTCAAAAGCCTTAATTAGAGAAAGGATTAGAATTTGGTATAAATTAACAAATTGTTATAAATGATGAAATTTATGTTGCAATTAGCTGCCAAATATGACTTTGAAGGCTGGTGCTGTGACAATTTTCTTTAAGGTGTGTAAAAGTATTTGCAGTATAAAAATTGGGTACGTAATTTCTTTCTGGTGAAGCCATGTGATGTTGACCTGAAGTAAGATCCCCATTAGTGCTTTGCTGTGAAGTTTCTCAGTGCCACAGGCTGGTATCCACCTTTGGCCTGTGTGGCTTTGGCTTGGTAAAGGCCATACACCAGCATCTGTATGAACTGAATTAATTTACTCCTCCATTTTCTACTGGCATGGTGTCCCCTGACCATGTATCTCCTACCCATTATGTTCTTTTAGCTTAGGTGGTAATTATTGCCAGATATAATTAGTACTAGTTAAGCACTGTTTTAATAGCTGTCTTCATGGATTAGACAAGACATTGGTTGTATTATTAAGGAAATAAATGTAAATTTCATCCCAGAAGTGAGAGGATGAAGTAGGACACATGCCTAACACCATTTAGTTATTACTGCAAGTTTGTTAAAGCAGGTTGAAATTTTCTAACATATGATATTCTCTGACACCTAAAAGTGAATTCAGAGGTTATTTCTTGTTCGCCCCACCTCCGTTCAAAAAGAGGTGCTCTCTTCTTACCTGCAGCTCCACTTTCTCCCTCGTGACCCTGTGCAGAAGATATTAATATTGCTGAGATGACACAAGAATTAAACAAGGGAATGGATTTCTGTCAGGTTAGCAAGATGTATTGGCTATCTGTGCAGCCATTTAGCTTGCAGAGCTAGCACAGGGGCACTGAAATTAGATTGTTGGACATGTCCAGAGCTGGTCTGCCCCTGCTAGTGGTGTGCTGTCAGGTTGACTCAAGTGTATAATAAACCTTCACTGTACAATTTACTTGTTAACTCAGACTCTCTTGATATTAGAAATGCCAGACTTCACTTAGAGCTGTGCACTGAAAAGAGAAGAGGTTACAAGTTTCAGAAGGGAACATTCCAGCTGGAGAGAAGACAAAAAAAAATCACAGTAAGCGTGATTGGTGAAGGCAGTGGAGCAGACTGTGTAGGGAGGCTATGGGGTCTCCCATCATTGGAGATATTTAATACTTGATTGAACAAGTCCCTGAACAACCTGATCTGACTTTGAAAAGAGTTCTTTTTTGGGCAGGAGATTGAGTGAGGTAGGTCCAGAGGTCTGTGTTAGGCTATTCTATGTGGTGTGGCTCTTGGAAAGTTCAAAGAACATTTGAGCAAAGGCTTTTGCAGGAAAAGTCCATTATTTAAAAGTTTGTAAATGTTCTGTTTTGACTGCGGTCTGTTTCAAAGGATGGGGGTAATGTGGATTCTCACATCACCACCTTCTCAGGTTACCCCTTAGTTTGTGGTGTACCATGCTATTCTGAGGGAGATTTCAGGCTAAAGTTGGTAGTCTGACAGTAGTCCTACAAACTTCACTTTCAGATGTTCAAATAAGCTTACAGAGAGCGTAAGGGAGCACGTTAGTAAGACCAGATCATTTTTACGATCAACCATGACAGTTTATATGGTTGGCTCTTTTTGACCTACCTTTCCTGGAGATCAGGGCTGTTGTGGTAAGTGTATGAAATTGCCAGGAAATAAACCCCCTTGCCTTCTAGCTAGTCCTCAGAGATCAGAGGGGCTGGATGCAGCACATAGGCTCAGTTTCTCATTTATACCCAGTTAGTCACTAAAGTCTGGTCACACTGAATAAGAACTTTCTCAACTTTGGTTATGGAGTCATGAATAGTCTGTTTTATTGAAGCAGCAGATTATAGGTTCTTGATAGATTGCTGATAACTGCACTAGACCTACAAAATATAAGTGCGTAACTATGTATAAGTGTTCCCAGGTAAGTTCCAATGCAGCCAGAGACACGAATCTTACCGCAGAGTTGTGCCTACCTTGGGGAAAGGAGAGGAGCAAGCCCATGGATTTGTCTGTAGAGTGGGGTTGTATTCTTGTTCTTCCATAGTGGAGAATTTCAAATACCATTTTATACTTCTTGGACAAATGGATGAATGACTGTAGTTAAAAATCATTGGCTGCCTGTTGCTACCGTCATAGGTGTGGAGTGGGGAGATGTCTGTTTTCTCATTTTCATATTGGTGGGTGTGGTTTTTAATATATAAACAAGGGGTTAATGAGGTTTACCTCATTTGAGATAAACCTTTGGTTACCTTCACCAAACCGAGCTACCTATCCTGTGGCTAAAAGAAGACAGCACAGACCTGTGGTTCTTCAGGGTGCTCCTCCACACTGCTGAGGCAGCAGTGATGGCCATCGGACCTTCTCCAGGTCTTTACTCCCCTCATTGTCTCCTCAGAGGAACAGATCCAAACCAAGGCTTGTTGTGCACAGTGAAGGGGCAGTGAGGGCTGGCACAGAGACGTGGGTGCTCTGCTGCTCTTCACTGAGACAGCATTGGGCTGTGGGGCCTCTGCTTCAGCCCAGGCACCATCCAGTACCAAGCCTTGCTCAAGCCCAGGTGCAAGATGAGCAGGTGGCCTAGCTTGTGGTTTTGCTCAATCATCCTCATCAATTCTCCACTGTCTCACATCTTGACATAACCAGCCAGTCCGTTCTCCACAAAGGCCATGGCAATCCTTATTCCATAAGGAGGTTCAGCTTCTTGTTGCAATATGTCTTCATTGCGAAGCAGTTTTTCAGACTCTGAAGCATGGCTCATAGTAAGGGTGAAAGGGAAAGATGGAGTGGCTCTGCTTTTGTTATGGCAGGTTACCTGTTGGAAGAAATCAGACAAATGAATCATTCCAATGCTGAGAAGATTTGTGAAAGTTCTCCAAGTTGTCACCCATGAAACAAGCAGGATGTGTGCTATATTATGGCTAGGGTAGACAAAACTTCTGCTCAGATGGGTTTTTTCTGGTGATTGCCTCTAGCTGCTGATTTAGAGAGACCTGAAAAGTAAGAATGATCCACTAGTGGACACTTTACATTATTTGAATTAGCAATTTCAAAAGCTTGAGGTGTTATCATTGTTTTTCTCCCACAAATGTGTCCAGTTGTTTTTAGAATGCTCTTTTTTTCTTTTAATTTTTTATATATTATTTATCCTTTACATATATATATATATATATTACACACTTGTCTGAATGTAATGGGGTTTACAAGTGTTTTTGGAAAAAAACAATATAGTTCTTTGAGTGAAGGCTGCTGTTTGATAATTTGTTGATTCTTGAATTATGAGAAATAACTATAAAGTGTTCTGGTTTTTCTTCTACAGTATCCTTTGTGATTTTTATAATTCTTTATCATATTGCATCCTCCAGTCATCTCTTAGCTAAACTGAAGGGTCTTGTAATTTTTTCATATGGGATGTTCCCCCATACATCAAATCATCCCTCTGTAATATTTTAGATTTATGATACTGTTTTTGAATGAACTGACCAGAATTCTGTGATGTAGGTACTTGAGGATTTTACATGGTTGTAAATTTTTGATATTCTTCTGAATTCCTTTTCTAATAGTATTTAACATTGTACTTCTCTTTATTGCTTCAGAGCAACAAGGTGATGTTTTCCAAGAACCATACCTGAGCCATCCAGATTTGTTTTTTGGAGCAGTACTGAATAACTTGAAAGTCCATTGTATATATGTATAGTTTTTTCTTCTTTTGCTTAAGAGCTGGTATGGTTGGTGCATTTTACCGCACACAGTTCAGATTACAGCCTGGGAGATAAGTACATGCAGTGTGCACCATGCTAGTGAAACTCCTATGTGGGAGCCGAGAACAAATGTGCATGGGGCTTATCTGTACTAAAGTGAAGAGTTGAGATTAGAGAAGTGAGAACTGATAGAGATGCTGATATCTTTGAAAAGTAAACATTGTGTTTGATGAAATTAAAATCTAGTGAAATGGGATTATGCATGCTTAGGATTTATTTCTCCTGATTGTTTCACAGAGGGAGTATTTTTTTTTTTAATCAATAAGTTTCATGCCCATTTGACATGTCACCTTTGCATTGGCACATTTCTATATTTTGTTCTGAGTAATCAATGTGAATACTGTGTGCTTGCTTCTACATTCATCTGCTAGAGAGCTTCATTAGTCCATAACTCCATCTGGATTATTCTTCTTCAGGTACTACCTACTGCTGTTTTCCCTTTAACCTGCTTCCTAAGAGTCTTATCATTGTTATGCTAATCTGTGTTCATTAGTTAATTAACAGTTTTCCCTATGGAGAGGTGGAAGAAATCCTCTTGATTATTAAGTTGAGCTGATCCTGTCACAAGCAGATAAGTAAAATATTCCTTTTCATCAGCTTCTGACAATGTTTTGATTCTAAAAAGTCTGTCTGAATTAGGTGTACTTAAGATCTCTGCAGTTTTGATGCGCAGTGGGGTGTATGAGTGGCATAAACCCACACATGTGCTGGGAGATGTGGCGTACAACGGGAGGTGTCAGATCTGAGCTGTAGGAGACATTGGTCCTTTGGGCTTTGAAGTCCAAAACATCTTGTTGAACAGGGAGTAGTTGTTAAGATAGGGATTTTAGGGAATGAAGTAAAACTGACAGGAGGATATACTTTAAATAGTCCCTCTTCTTCCTCTTTCCTGTCTCCCAAAAAGAAAAACCCCAAACTTTCTTACTTCAGAGACATAACAATGAGTGGCTGCTGTACAGTGCTGTCTTTGGCTCTGCCAAAATGTAGGATAATAGTACACCCACCTGAGTGGTTGCATGGTGAACTAGGTTGGGTAGTGAATTCAGGGAGAAAAGAGTCTTTTAATTGAAGTGATTTTCACTGTGTTGCACTAGACAATTCTACTACCTTGACTGAGATGAGAGAGTTTGCCTATGCTCCTGGTAGAAATTTGGTCAAATTATGTTGTTAAACCACTTGCAAAGTAGCATATACAATTCTTTCTTTTCAAATCAGGACTTTTTTTATTTTTTAGTAGAAAAATACATTAAAAGTTATTTAAGTTAATGTAGGAGCAAGTGAATAATTGTTTTTGCTGTTATTACTTTGTAAGTCAGAGAAGTTGGTTTAGTGGTGCCTACTAAATTCAAATTTTACAGAACTACAAAAATGAATATGAAGAAGGGCTAAAGGTATATCATGATTTGTGCTGAAATTACGAGTTTCACTCTTTGTCATTCAGGCCAGCTGTGTTATGTGCAGCTGTGCAAAATGCTAGGGGCACAGCTGTGGTGGTGTTGAAAATATGCCTTATGCCAGGGTCTCTTGAAGGCTTTGTATAATTAATCTGTGGCTGTGAAATCAATGAAGTGCAGAAAGGTGTTTTGCCATGGAATTTTACAGTTTATGATGGTGTTCTCTGAGATTTCAAAAGCCTTGGCTATGGTGAAGGACATCTTCAGTCCCAGGATTGTAAGCCTGACATAGGCTATATTTTCACAGGAGCATAAACCAGCCTAACACGGAGTGGCATAAAAAAAGCATTACTTGTCTTTTTGGTAGATTGATTATCTGCTAGCTTAGTGAGCTGGGCTGGCTGTCAGAAGGACCTGCCAGTTGCCAAAGCTAGCACAGGATAATAATGTGTGTATAGGAGCAGAGGGGAATTAACATGGCTGGAAGGAATGGAAGATCTCCAAGCACCACAGCCTTGGAGTTCTGGAGAGGCAGCCTCTCTTCCTTACTGTCAACTTAAACTAGGATCCTGTTGTAATGATGGAAAATAATATTACCACCATCCTTCACAAATGTGTTTTGAAATATGTTCATTTGAAGAGCTGCAGAAAAGGTATGTGGTATTGCATTGGAGTGAGTGGTATGTTCCTCAACTTTGTATTTCAAGTTTTTCAGAAATGGGTAATTTGATCGTTTTTAAGACACAAGAAAGCGATTGAGCCATGTTCTATCATTTCTTCAGGCTGCTTTGGAAGGATCTTGAATTTGACTCTTTCACATCATAGGTCAACATCCTGGCTGCATAAGTTTTTGCTCCAACAGTGTGTGAAGGAGGACAGGGGCAGTTTGCAGAACTCAAAAAATGTGTTGCAGCATCATTAACACAAAGTGTGAAAATCCAGTAGCTGTGTGTACTCTAGAGGCTGGTGCATTGACCTGTGCCACAGAGCATCTGTGGCTCTGGGACTTAAGCAGTAGTTTGCATGAAGATCAGTAGTGCAACTGGATGACAACCAACACTGAGTTATACCTTCCTTTATTACTGTGAAACAATGTTCCAACTATCATGAATTGTGGCATTAGTGATGGCGTGCAAGCAGTGTCAGAGCTAATAAGCAGCAGAAACAATTACACAAGCACAAACCACTCTGGTTCCTTGATGAGTTACAGCAGAACTGCCACCTGTGTCATGTGGCAGCACAAGAGAAGTCGTATCTCTGTGTACTGTCTGTCTAGGGACAGGTGGAAGATATCCAAGCTGGCGATGTGGGGTTAATCCATTGTGTGTCATCCTCTCTGGCCCCATGTGTCACTTCTCTGACTTGGCATGCAGCAAAGGCTCTTCTTTTGATTATTTCGTTTGGTTCTGCAAAGGGGTAACCTTCAAGGTTTTGTTATGAACTTCCCCAAAACTGATCTGCCACAGCTTGATCTTGTATTGGTGGTCCTGGCATTCACATGGTCCCTTAATTCAGTTGCTCCTTTATCTTGCTATGACTTCACACAGTTGCTGTTGGTGCTGGCAGACCCTGCCTGCCTGCTCTGGGTTTCACCTTACAGCTCAGTTGGTTTCCTCTTATATTACACCCCTCATCTAAAAGCCACATTTTACACATTTGTCACTGGTAGATTTCATGAGGACATCTCCACAACATCTCTGTGTATATGTGTATACAGGAACTGGAGATCCCCACGTGAGAGCCTGTGTCTGTGTTGCACAGGACTGCAGCCCTGGTGGGGGAGAAGGAATATGTTCCCCCTGTGCAGCTAGCTGCTGATTTGATACCAGGCACCTTAAAGCTGAATTGTGTGTTGTTGAAGCCGTGGCTGAAAAGCATTACATTAACCTTTACTGATCTTAAGTGCAAAGAGAGCTCTGCATTTTTTCTGCATCATCATTTTGTTTTGGTTTTTGTTTTGTTTTTCATCAAGGTCTTAACTGTTTGCATTTAGTTTAGCTTTTTCATCTCTTGGGCCACCAGCTTCCACTGCTTATTTTGCTGGTAGTGTTGCTGCTATTTGACTTCTCTTTGAACCATAGTCTTGGTAGCTTCCCAGATGGTTACATCTTGCATTGTTATTGAGGAAATGTGCAAATAAGTTTACAAAACAGGTACACTCCTCTCTGGTGATGAGAGTATGAATAGTGCTTTCCTCACTTGTCAACAACAGCCACCAAAGCCCAAGCACAAAACCAAATGTGCTTCTTCCTGAGAGAATTAGGGAGAGTAAGCTGCAAACCCTTTATTTTGTGAGGTTGTTTTAAGTGGGATTAGGAACAGAAGTTGGGTAGCTTCAGGATAACAAATTGTTTAGTGGGTAATATATAAATATTAAATTCTAATATCAAGAGAAATGACAGTATTGTTTCTGGAGCTAGTCTCCTGTTCATTTTACAGTAATATTCCCTCTAATAGTGCTGAGAATAAAATATATGATTATGACCACATTTCTTCATGATAATTTTTCAGTGGAGCCTGAATATGTGGAGCCTGTGACTGTTCAGAACTTGAGACTCTGCTAGTTTGTGCAGGTTTCTTAGAGTGAACTCAGGCACTCACTTTAAGGAAGTCCTAAAAACTGCATCTCCTAAATGAAATTTCAAAATATTTCTATATGGAATTAAAAACCCCCAACTTTGTCATGAAAACTCATGTTTAAGAGGTTTTCTCAAAATATGTGTTGTGTGTCTGCTCTCCTGTATATCAGAGGATGAATACAGACATGTGTAGCTTCTTCAGTATCATGGTTCAGGCTGTATTTGCAAGAGCAGAACAAAGTGGTGAAACAAGATAAAAGTAGAAGATATCTTACTGCCTCAAGTATGTACAATTCTAGATGGATTTTTGCTGTTTCTTGTTCAGTGAAAGTTCATAATTTTTCCTGTGTTCTAGTGAAAGTTTCTCATGGCTTTCTTCTCTTCCACCTAATGCAGGTTATGAACTTCCTCCTCTGGGCTCTATTCTGCTCCTATTTTTTGCTAAACCTTGACTTCTTGTCTGTACCTTGTATCTGTCTGTATCTTACCTGTTTGCTTACATTCAGATATTGTACTTTTTTTGTGTTTGACTTGTGTCTGTAAGTTTTCATTAATGCCCTAACAGTTAAAAGCCATTAATAAAGGTAGGCCTTTTAGGCCATGCCATTTTGAAAGTACAATAAACCAAAGGAGTTTTCCACATCAAATTTAGATAAACTTTAAAAACTTCTTTATCTTGCTTTTAATAAACTCTTCCTAAATAACTATGTAGCACAAAATGGTTTTGACATTTTAGCAAGATTGATGGTGGAGGAAGTGCTAAACTCTGAATTTTGGCAGGAGAACTGATTGCCCTGTGTGCCTGCTTTCTTCATTAGCTTGGTGGGAGGAAATGCCTTTTTGATAGGAGTCAAAGCTTAAAACTCTGAGAAATCAAAATTTATCACTATCTCAGTTTAAATATTTCATGTAGTAATGCCTTTTGACTTGTGTTTTGGGGTTTGAGGTGCATGAGGGTTACCCCTGTGATGTCTCACTCCACTGCACGTGCTTACTGTAGAAGGCTACATGCAAGTAAAAGTAATGCCAACCTTACAGCGATGTGTGGTTATAGCTGTGCTTTCAGCAAGTATAATTTGAAATTGGACAATAGGAAAATATAGGTAGTATAAGACACTTCTTCACACACAATATGAAACTTTCTTTTGTAGAAGGAAAGCAGATGCTGGGTGTATTTGATGTATAGTCAGCCTGATAAATGGATCATATATTATGTACATCTCAAGTTAGGAACCTTGGAAAATTAGTATTGCCATTACCAGCATTATTATGATCTCCTGTCTAGTAGAAGAGGGATCACAGTGGTTCCTTCTTCAAACTTTATATCGAAATTCACTGTTGCTATCCTGGCACATTTTTTTAAGTGGTGTCTGCGCTGTTTTATAGGCACCAAAATGAGCAATGCAGAGGTGAGCTACTTGAATCTTTATCGAGTTGCAGTAAAGATTTCAGAGGCTGTGGATAGGCTAGGGTCCTATCTCTTGCTGGACAACCAGGACCTGTCGTGGGGAGATTTGTGGTGTGTGTTGATGCTGAGACTCCACCTATTACCCGTGTATCTTCCATGCCTCCTTGTGGGGAAAGAGAGAAGCAGCTGGAGTTGGTGGGAGCTGAGGGAGAAGTTTGGTTCATTTCCACCAACTCTTTCTTGCTTCAGGATAAGGAGGCCAGGCTCACTCCAGCTCTAGGAGATGGTCAGAGGATGGTGTTGCCAAATTGGTTATCACTCAGAATTTAAGGTCAGCCACCACCAGCCCTGTGATACCTGAGGAATAGCTAGAATGAATGGGGGGTTATTTTCTGCTAAATCTTCCATCTCTTAATAGGAAGATTTTGCCTTTACACACTAAAAGGAAAAAGGAGAACAGGACTTGAAGCTAGTGTGAGTGCAGTTATTAGAAGGGCACTTTGCCTTTTTGAAACCTTTAGTAACATCTTTTTAGGGTTTCGGTGCTACTATGGTAGTGTGTGCTGTATTTACTGAAGTCAAAGTGGGTTAATTTTAACATTAAATGCTTTGAAAAGGTTTGGATTTGGAACAATGAAGTGACACACTACTTCTGTGTAGTTACATTTTTTTTTCTTATCTTTGTCCTTCTCTTACATGGTGAGTCACACTTTCTGTCTTGATTGAGCTTTCTCTGGCATGCATGGATTGACTTCCTGTGTCTTTGTTGGATCTTACGGACTTCAAGGGACCACATGGATTTTCCCACTGCTATCAGTCAGTCAGGTGTTTTAGAAAAGTTATTTTGCCAAACAGAACTACAGGTCAGACCTCACTTGTGCTTTGAAATGTTAGAACAGTGAATGTAGAGATTAGAAAATAAATAATATTTAATTTAAGGGTCTGAACTGTAGCCTCATGTCGGCATTCATCTTCTCACTGTCCACAGCCAGACTACTCTAGGCTAAATATCCATTATGGAATATTTCTCAGATTTAGCTGTGTTGTGCACATAAATAAAGGGTAATTTCAGTGGAGAGCCTATAATAATCTATATTTGTGGATCAGATTGTTAGCAGAGAAGTAAAAGCTCAGTAGTGTTTGTTGCTTGCCTTGGAGGGAAGTCTTATCTCAGAAAATGTTTTGTTATTGATGGTAATTATTTACTTTGGCTCCTTAGTCAATTAATATGTATATATATATATAGTATCTTATACAAGAACATTACTAAACTGAGAATAGCTCTTATTACAAACCACAATTTGTCTCCTGTTTTACTTGCAAAAGACTTAATAACATATTTCACCTTCAAAATACAAAGCAAAAGTTGATAAGAAAAAAATAGTCCTTTTTCCCTATTGTTAAGTTTCTGCATGAAAGCAAGATGTGAATGAGTAGGTATGTAGGAGGCAATTCCTCCAGCAGTCACACATTTGTTCCAAATATATTCTGAAAAATACTGGGCACTCTGGGGTTTAAGTAATTCAAGTAATAATTACTTTTGAAGAAGATTTTTTTAGTGTGCTGTGATAGGAAAAAAGCTTATTTGAAACACTTGAAAAGTGTTACTGCTAAAAGTGGAATGGAAAGTTGTTGTGGCTTGACTCCACAGAAGTCAGGGTAATTCAGTCTTGGGGCATGCTGCTTGATATTACTTTGGTAGAGTTAAACTTGGTAGTCTCCTTATTCTGAGTCTGATTGTTTTGTACAAATTCCTTATGCAGTAGAACTGTTTTGGGGAGTAATTCTTTCAACATATTTTTGTTATTTAAGATACAGAAATCTGTTTTTGGTGGGTGTTGGTCATCTTAGTAGAGGAACACTAATTTAAAATTGAATTGCTTTTGGTTATTTAGTTATGTTGCAGCTGTAACAATTGCTTACATGGGTGGAGTAGTATATTTAGCTGTTCTAAATGCAGTATGTGCACTAGTTAAAAATTATTGCTTGCCCTTGTGTTATTTTCTCCTTTTTTTTTCCTTTCTCCTTCTATTTTTGCCTGTACCCCTTAGCTATGTTATCACCATCACATGGTGTTTCCCTGCATGTGCTTCTCAAGTTCACTCATGATCTTTCTCCTTTGCATATGCCTCACGATTACTTAGCTTCCCTGCCTGCTGGGATGTGTTGGCAAGCCATCTGGGCTTCCTTTATTCCCTGCTTCTCTGAGCGTGTCTTGCCTGATGGTGGCTGTCAGCAAAGTCCAGACCCAGCAGTGCTATTGCCATCTGTGGTGGCTTTTGCTTATCCTTGTATATTGATAGAGATCTGTTTCCTAAGCTCTTCCCTGTTGGGTTTCCAGGCTCTCCACAGCCCAGAGTCTAGACACCATTCTAAAGAGCAAGAATGGATTGGATTTTCATAAGCCAAGAGTGGCCCACAGACCAGAATTTGGGAACAGTTTTCTTGTACCTTTTGACTGCAAGGAAGGGATAATTCCCCTACATACTGGGAAGCTCAGTTTGGAGAGTTTGTGGTGAATTTTATGAAGTCACACTTCAGTAGAAATATCAGATTTTTGTTTCTGCCCTTGTCAAGTTTGTAATGTACTTTTCTTGCAGACATAAACATTGCCTTTGGCAAGAAGGGTTCCTACTTGGCTTTAGTACTAGCAGGTACAAGAAATTTGATCCTTTTTTTTTTAAACCAAGAAAATTCTCTTAGTAAGCATGTTTGCCTTTCCATAATCCTGCTAGTGTTTAGGCTATGCTGTTCATAGGAGACCTTTTTTGTAGGTGGGAATACTGTGAGTGTCAGCTTAAAACACTCCAGTGTACTCTTTCTGTGTTCTCCCAAGCAGCAAAGTCTGGAGGAGTGCATGACTGTTCTTTGTGACATGCTAATTTGCAAATTTCCTCCAGTAATTGTAGGAAGATCCTGATTTTGGTTGTATTCAGTGCTGTCTTGCCATAGCAAAAGTGAAAAATCAACATTTGTCTTAGCAAGTTTTTTCCTGCAAGGAATGAATGCTGCTCACCCTATCCTTAGTTATGTTTATATTTGATTATGGCCAGGATTTTTCTTAAGCAAAATTATTATGCAGAAGTACCAATGCAAGCTGGTTAGCTAAATATTTAAATAAAAAAACTACTCTGTTATTAATTTTAATAATAATGTTGTCACTTGAACGGCAGAACTATCAATAGATAGTGATAGATACAATCAGTGTGTTAAGTAAGCAATAAGTAATATTCTCTGGAATCCACATTGGTATTAGAAGAAACTATGGAACAATCAACTTCAACAAGGTGGTGAAGGTATTGAAGAGGTCGAGATTCATAGTCAGAAGCCAAATCAGTCTTTTTTTATTGGCCTGTAAATATTCTACAGTGAGGGTGGTAAAGCACCAACACAGGTTGCCCAGAGAAGTTGTGCATGCCCCATCCTTGGAAATGTTCAAGGCCAAATTGGATGAGGCTCTGAGCACCCTCCTGGAGTGGAAGGTGAAAGTGTCTTTGCCCATGGTGGGCGGTTGGACTGGATGGCCTGTAAAGGTCCCTTCCAACTATCATGTGATTCTCCAATTCTATTCTGTGATCTAAAACCATTAGGAAAATAATATAACTTCCAATATATGATCAAAAAAATTTGTATTTCGTGTATCTGTGATAATTGACATGAAACTACTTGAACAGAATCACTTTGGAGGGTGGAATTAGATGCATTTATTTTTTTTAAGGCAAAAAGTATTTTCATGTAAGAGAAGGAGCTTAAAAAGCAGACTTCAAATGTGGATGTGATGTTACTTCTTTTCCAGTTAGTGGCAAATACATGGTGACTTCAACTTTAGTCCTAATGAACATTTTGTATTTGCAACCTGTTTGCTTCCTTTGTATCCATTTGTATCTATTCTTTGTATCTATTATTTTAACTTCTTGGTACTTTCCATCCTGGCAAGTAAGTCATAATTGAATTATGTTTTTACAGGTATGTTACTGTGGTAGGAAATGCTTGTATAAAGCAAGTGTTTCTGATTACATATGTGTAGGTTCAGTTCTTCTGTATACATCTAACTACTCCTACTGAAAATAAAAGAAAATCCCAAAGCCATTATTCTTTACACATGTACATCAACAGATGTTTCCTGGTCATGAGTGTACTTTCCATGACAGTTGGTCTCCCATCTTCTGCAACTATATTACTTTCTTAGTTGTCCAGGCTTTCAGGTAAGTTTAGTCCTGCAAGTGTTTAGGTCCTGCAAGTGTTAGTGCTAGTCTGCTACAGTGTTTCTAGAAGTCTTGTCTTTTTTCAGTTTCCCTTTCCTTTGAGTGGAAATGCAGCTGCCATTTGAAACAGTAGTCCTGCTGGATCCTGTTTGTGGGCACTGCTGCTTCTGGTCCTTTCCTGTATACAGACAGTTTTGGTAGTTGAAAGGTTGTAATTTTATGTATAATACTATGTCATATAGGAATTCTCTTCTTATGGGGCAGTAGCTTATTGTGCTAAAATCAGAAAGATGATCATTGTCCTGCAGAAGTTTTTATAGGTAACTTGCAGCACAAAAGAGAGAACAGATGGTTAGAGGTAGTGTCAGACAGTACAGAAAGGAACGTGATATAGCTGCAAATGGTTTTAATATGCCAAAAGAACTTACTCATTACCTTACTGTGGTTTAATTCCTTGTAAGTTGGATAGTAGGGAAGAGTTTGAAGGAGACAATTGTGAAGAACACAGTGAATGGATGTGTGTGCTCTAAGGGACCTTCCAAACATGAAGGAATACTTTGGGTATGTTTCTAACCCTATTGTGCTAAGGACATGCAGGGTACAGGGCTCTTGGGCTTACTAAGCCAGTGTTCTTATAATGTGAAATTTGCACAGAATATGTGTATTATGGCCTTTTCTTTGAAGCAAAAACTAGCTGGACTTATTTTCCTTGTGCAGATAAATATTGTCTGAATGGAGTGAAGGCAGTAGACTGTGAGCTTTAAGCTCCCTCTGGTGGCTTTACAGTACAGGTCAAACCTTAACTGTTGCACTTGTCTGTTCTGGACAGTTTTGAGAGTCAAAGTTAGTAATGTATTATTAAGTTATTGTCATTTTAAAAATGGATACAGGAATATGATGTATCATATGCCTTTCCAAGGTGTCAAAAATCTTCTGTAACTGGACTTCAGAGAAGTAGAAGAGTTAAAATTACATAAAGCAAGAGGTCTACTTTTTAATTATTATAAGCATAAAGGAAATATTTCCCATAAAACTTCTCTGGTTGTTTTTTTAGTGGTGCCCCAGTTTGCAGCTGATATCCCTGAAAATGCCCTTAAGGATAACAGAACAGTGAAAATAGATAGGATCTCTGTATTGCAAACTTGAATATAATGTGTTAATGCAAAATTAGTTTTGGATCAGGTAGCCCTGATTTGGTCTTCTTGCTCTAAGGATGTGAATATAAATGACTCCAGGCTTGCAAAAAGTTATGCTTTGTCACACCCAAAGGATTCCTTCTAACATGGCTATAATTAGTGAGGCTTCATGAGACTGCAGAGCTGTGAGCTGCAAGGTTGGTAGTGTTGAAAGGGAAATGTCACTCCACTCCTTTTCCCCCATCATTGTACTGGCTCTGGCACTGGTCTGGCTTTTTAATGCTTATTAGAGTGACAAATGTTCACTCCCCTTTGCCCCTGGATTTCCCCTCTTTTTCTTTTGTGGACTAGTTGATAGAAAGTATCATGTTAAGAGGTGACAAGCCCATGCTGGTGAGACCAAGAAAGGAGTAGGACCTTTCCTTTTGGTAGCAGAAAGTTATTAAAATAAATCACTTGTCTCAAGAAATTTGATGCTTAGTTCTTGTGAAATATTGTTGGGCAGAGCTGTGTGTTCCTTGAGACTTAAAACTATTCCCAGGCATTGCACAGCAACAGAGGCTGCAGATTAAATTCACCTTAAATGATAACTGATGCTGGGAAAAAAAAAGCAGCCTATCACCACCTGATATATCCCATACTGTGCTGGTTTAGGCTTTTGTGTTGGGTTATGGTGAACCAGACTGGGGAAGTGATACAGAAAAAAAAATTCTGGGATGGTTTTGGGTAATCACTCCCCCAGTCTGGTTCTTTGTGCATTTGCACAAATGCTAGCCCATACAATGAGGGGAAAAAATGGGAACTGCCTTTTTTCAGTTGGTTTGGTTTATTTTTCACAGCTCTGTCTGAAGTGGGTATCAAGCTGTTGCTCATTCCTACATGTTTGATAACCTGCTCCAAATATTTTTCTGGCATTCTGTACAGCTGGTTCTATTGCAGTGGATGTAGCTAGAGTCCATGCAGAGGTGGACAGACCTTCACACTGCAGAAAACATGAATAGCTGTTCCCATTAGGAACAGCTCCTGCATGCAGGAGAGTTGAGGTTACATCACAGAAATATCTGTTACATCAGATTTATTGTGGTTTATTTACTGGAAAATGATTCACTTATGTTAAAAGCGTTGGCCTTGATGCAAAGGTCTTGATGCTTTTATTCCCAAAGCATTGGATATAAATCGTGACTGAAAGATAGGTGGCACACATGTTCTTCTCAAACTGCTAGGGACAGGGCTGGAATGTGTAGTTTGGAAGTTCAGCTGAAGTGCAATAACCTACACCGTCACCTTGATCCTGCTCTGCAGTTTGGATGTGATCTTCCTACATGTGTGCATGTTCCTTTCTCAAAGGTTAGCATCAGTTTTGCTTACCCTGTTTGTGGTATCACACATGGCAGAGTATCTCATGCCATGTGCGTGTTCAGATA
Source organism: Brachypodius melanocephalos (assembly GCA_013398615.1). Taxonomy (NCBI): domain Eukaryota; kingdom Metazoa; phylum Chordata; class Aves; order Passeriformes; family Pycnonotidae; genus Brachypodius; species Brachypodius melanocephalos. The sequence continues at coordinate 13,348,713 of VZSR01003803.1, read as the reverse complement.
AATCCTGAACAGCAGAAGTCAGAGAACATTAGTGGCAGAAGTAGAGAGCAGTGTGGTGCTGTGAGCTGCTGTTATTTTCTGCAGGGCTGTTTTTACCTTGTAGGGCAGTGGGGAGTGTTGGGGTTGTTCAGTGAAGTGAGGCTGCAGTGCAGGCAGCTCCTCTGTGCTCTGTAGGCTCCTCACAGGGGTTCAGTTTATTGCATGGTTTCATGTTTTACCTCTAGCTGATTTTCAGGTAGAAACCACCCTGGAGCTGGCTTTCAACAGGAGAGCAGCAGGTGTTACTTGAGCAGCCAAGGTGCCCAGGATATAACGGGGTGGGTGTATAGAGGGAGGACTGTAAGGGAGGAACCACCCCAGCCATTCACAAATGGGCTTGTCTCTTCAATCACGCCCAGTCTTCTGGATGTCAGCTTTAATATTAAACACTAGAGGGTAGTATGTTCCTGGTAATACTTTATTTTAGAACATATCTGTAGTAATTTTTAAATCCCCTGAATTTATTATACAACTAAATACTTTAAAACAAATGTAGAACTAAAGAATAAATAGTGCTTTGCCTCCAGGACCATGAGCATGCTTAGCAGCGTTTAGTGATGTACAGTAGTATTTTTGATTCAGAAAAAGGATTCAGAGGTACTTCAGAAAAAGGATTGGTTTGAATATAGATCTGACTTCTGACTTTCTTCGGAAGCATCGTTAGGAAACTATACTTAAATTATTCACTCTCTGCCTTATAGCTCAATATTCACGTCTATGTGCATGCAATGTAAATACAGAGTGGTGTGTAAGAAGAGATTATGCCTGAGAGCAAGCAGTTTTGCCAAGAGATACTTGGTTTTGGTGTTTAACAGGGCAAACATTTGTAAGTTCATGACATTCCTCTTAGTATATTTTTGATCAGTGTTTGAATAATTTTTTTTTTCTTTCAGGCACCACCTTCCATGGTCAACAATGAACAACGCCAACATGCTGAGCACATATTCTTATCATTTAGAAAATCAAAATCACCTTTTGCTGTTTGCAAACATATTTTGGGTAAGTTTCAATAAATGAAGTTGGAGATGTACATTCTTTTATAAAAAGAACTGCTGCTCTTTTGCAGCTGGGACTATGACCATCAGTTTGGATTTTAATGAGAGATACTTTCTGATGGAGGATGAAGCTTATTACTGTCCTTTTTTGGTTTATTTCTGTCAGTTTCAGAGCTGTAAGGTGTAATTTCATGTAGCTAAGTTCCTGAATAGTTTTCCTCTGCAACATGGTTATAATAATACTGTCTAATCCGTGCAGCTGCCAGTAGTGTGGTTGCTTGGCTTTGTGCTTGCTTCCCATTAAATCAGCCAACGATGCAATTTTATGAACTTCTACCAGATTTTGCATTGGTGCTGAAATGAGAGTTTATTTCCAGTTGAACAACTTAGTTGCTGTTGACAGCCCAGCTGGAGGAAAAAAGGAAAAAAGCTATAAAGGTTTCTGTCCACCTGGTAGAAGCAAGACAGTATTGATTTGAAATTTTGTGTGATTATACCTGTGGAGGAAGGAAAGAGGCAGATATTACCCTTCATCAGAAATTTCTTTGATTTTAATGGAGATGCTCTAAATGTGGCAAGTTATAAAAGATAAATGTTTTTACAGGTGCTGTAGGGACTTATTAGGGTTTGGCAGCTAAATCTGAAAATTACAGGAGCAGTAAAGATGTAAGATTGCTGCTCAGCCCTGTGGTATTGACCAGATGTGAGTGCTGGGGACAGGTGAGGGGGAATTTCAGTGAAAACTGACTCTGAGACCTGACGGGGGAAACCTCAAAGTTTGCACAAAAGAAAGCATGCCAAAACCCCAAAAAACAACTTTACTTTTAAAGGATTTGCCAGGATGAACAAAGAAATATTAGAATTACGTTGAAAATATTATTTTCATGCTTAATTCACGCTGCAGCATTTTTTAACAGTTATTTCTAAAGACTTACAATTCATGAATATTATGATATCAGTATTGCAGACCTACTTCTATGTTATACTATGATATATAGACCAGGATGTGCTTCCTTTCCTACATCCACTCTGCACCCAAAATTTTTCTCCACAAATGAGTTTCTTCTGGATTTAGTATATTATAGTAGTACTCCATCTGGTTTGGAAAACTGCAGTCACACTTTTTGCTTGATGGGTCAGCAAAATTGATGCTTCTTGTTTTCACATGGATTTTTTGAGATAATTAAGTGGGCAAAAACATGGTTAAGTAACTTTGCAGACAGTTTGGATCTAAGTGATACATTCATCATCAATTAGAAATAAATTATGAAATTTAATGAAATCCTAAATGTGGCTGGCTGGAAGGAGTGTGATGCTGGTTTTAATACCTTTAATGTCTAGAAATATTACATCCTTAAACTGTTCATGTGCTACCACCATTGAGAAGCCAGCGTGTTTCTTCCTGGGGCAGGTTTTTCATGGGAACGTAGGCAGTTATGTTGCTGAGACCTGGAACTTAGAGACTTTCTCAAAACTTTGTGCTTCCACAGTAAGTATCTGTACAGTCTAGACAGAATAGACAGAAAGAACAGGTGGCTAAAATTTGGGACTTGAGGAAGAAGAGATGGGGATTGTGCTGTCAGGAACCAGAGAAGGGAAATAAGCTGTTCATGATGAAGAATAAAAGAGTTGAAGTGTCCTGAAGGGATGTGTGCAGCAAGGATGGGCTGGAACCAGAGGACCAAGTAGATGGCTTTAAAAAGAAACAGCAAAAAAAAAAAGGTCAAGATGGGACCTGGAACGAAGGTAAAGAGATAATAAGGATATCGTTTATGAAGAGTGTGTGAATAACACAGGGAGAATAATGGAGAAGGTGAGCATATGGAAAAAGGGAACAGCCACTACTGTGTTGTTCTTTAGAAACCTGGGGTTGAATCCAAGAAGCACAAGGCACTGTGCTCTGCTGTAAGATAGTGGCTGTTCAGTGCACTGGCAAAACTTGTTCTTCCTTTCTTTAGTGAGTTCCTGTGGTGTTCTGGCTGATCACAGGCTTACACTGGGGCTGCTGCTCTGTGCTGTTAGTGATCACAGTTGTGCTACTGCAGGACTTGGCACAAAGGGGAAACTCCATCCTTTTTTAATTACATTCTCTCTTTTGTGTGTGTGTTTGAGCTTTGCACAGTTAGAAAAGCTGAAGACCCAAGGTAACAAGTGCCAGAATTACAATTCTCATGGAGGAATATATCAATTTGTTTTTATATGTGCTAGGCACACACATTAATCTTTTACTGAAGCAGTTACTTAGTTTTCCAAATTAAGCTAATAGGTTTAAATGTGGTTTATTTTGATTTAAGCATGCTTACCTGTGTGGGTTTAGATTTGGAGCCTGATTAAATTACTTTAAAATATTTTAGCTTATTAGCTGCTATCTTTGATATAGAATTTGCGTATAAAGGAAATTTATATTATAAATTTGTGTGTATGTAATTGGGAGAAGAAAGTTTGTTTTGTAGAAATTTAAAGTCCTTAATCTCATGACTGAGATTTTTTCAAGCAAACAGTTTTTCTAGTCCTGGCAGGTCAACCGCTATAACTCAAACTCTGCTTCTTGTTTGGGAATTTTATTTCATCATTTCATATTGTATGCTTTTGCCATCCCATGGCTGCACCTTTTCTGAAAGTTCTTTCTGCAAAGCTCAATGTTTTGAAACTGGCTTCTGAGATATTACCTGCTATTTCCAAGTTAAAATTTTTTAAAGCAAAGTAACAACAACAAAAATGTCTCTGTAGCTTTCTAGCATCATAGAAATTATGTTACTATTCTGGCATTTCTCTTTAAATTGTAGTCACCCAAACTGTTTGGGTGTAGTCACCAAACTGTTTCTCTACTTTCTAGTCACCCAAACTGTTACCTTTCTCTGTAATATATTTTTATACTTCCCTTAGTGCATCTGTATACATTGTAATCCCATATTCAAATAATAATGGCAACTGATTCCTACGTTCTGGTCAGAAATTACATTTTGCTTAACTCAGAATGAATCTGGAAACTTGAACATGATGTAGAACATTTTAAATACACTGTGTAAAATTTTTGCTTGGATAATTAAGCACAAATGTTACCTTTAAGTGTAAGTGAATTTGCTTCTTTATTACCCGTGAAATACATGTGCTTTTATGCACTATTGGTTTCAAAGGCAAGCACAGAAATATCCAACTTTGACATACCTGTAAGATTAATTTATTAATCTTTTATTAATTAATGTATTGAAACGAAATCTGTCATCTTGTTTATTTTATTCCTCTGTTGTGTTAGCATTCTTATTCCTGTTCTTTGAACCAGCCTCCCAGCACAGACAGTTTTTCTCCTAGGTCGTTGACTTGCATAATACTGGACAGTTTGAAAATTGGGTTATTGATTATTTCTCCCCCTTTTGAGTTGTAAATTCCTTCTCTGTTTTCATAGCAACAATATTTTATGTAATAATAAGTGATAGTAAACTCCCCTTTTTTTTTGTTGGAAACACATTCAAGCTGAATACATGTCTTCTAATACTCAAGTTGCCTTTTTTTTCCCCACAGAAACTAGTAAAGTGGACTATGTCCTTTTTCAAGCTGCTACAGCGATAATGGAGGCAGTTGTAAGAGAATGGATTCTCTTGGAAAAAGGTAGCATTGAGTCACTGCGAACATTCCTTCTAACCTATGTCTTACAAAGGCCTAAGTAAGTATAGAAAACACACCTCTGAACATGTGGGATTCTGCATAAAGTCTGGGTTATCACATTCCCTGGGTAGCAGTGCAAGATCATTTTAAGAATAATTTTTCTTCTAGTCTTAGTTAACTTCTGTCAGCTTTCCCTTTTGAATTCACACAAAATAGTTGAAAAAGAAATGTGTTTAAAATTTTATTGAGCACCGATGTCCAGAATTACTTGCAAATATATTTGTACAATGTTGTTTACAGCCTTCAAAAGTATGTTCGGGAGCAGATTTTATTAGCGGTAGCGGTGATAGTGAAGCGGGGATCATTAGACAAATCAATTGACTGCAAAAGCATTTTCCATGAAGTCAGCCAGCTGATCAGCAGCGGAAACCCCACTGTGGTAAGTGCTTCGGTCTTTTCTTCAAAAGTTAAGCAGTCTGTATCAGCAGCTTATGTTATATACTTAGTGGCTATAAAATATTTTGTACTTCGCTTATCATTATAAATTAGTCATTAAGTTGCTAACTATTCACTCATTTACCAAATTTGAGATTTTGTTAATGTTTTGGGGCTAGGGGTAGTATGTGTAGTTCTTTGGTATACAAGGAGACACATTGTTAGGGAATGTTTTTCTGAATAGCAGCTTTAAGTGTCGTAGTTGTGGGTTGGTGTTTTGTTATAGGTTTATAAAAAATTATTATTATTTGTTTGTTTTGTTTTTTTCTCTGGTTTTCTTTAATAGTAATATCTAAAACAGATTTTCTGTTAGCTGGGAGGTTCTTTGCACACTCCGTTTACCTTCCATCTGTGCAGTGCTGCACTCTGCTGTAGCTCAGCTGTCGAAATAGACTGTGAGCAGGAGGCATAGACCTCTGCTGTTCTTTGGGAGACAAGTAGGTGGAGAGAAAGGGGTGTGAGGAAGTAAAACATGGAATGGAAATACAAAACTTACTCTTGATTTAATGTCATACTACTAAGGCTAAGTGTTACCTTCGATACTGAGCTCAAAGTGGAAACAAGGTGTCCAATATCTATCTATGCATTTAGTGAAATTCCGTTTGCTATGCCAGGGGATAAGTTTAGAATAGGTCATAATAGAGGCATGTAACTAGAGCTTAAAGAGAAGTGATTTTTTCTCCTACCAAATGAAAATCAAAGAGTATATAGATTCCATGCTGAAACTTTAACTGAAGCTTTTCTCAAAAAAAAAAAAAAAAGCCTTGAGAGAACAGGCTCATGACGCTGCTGAGTGTTTAGAGCAGCAGTTGTACTAGATAGATGGGAGTGGCAAATGTTTAACTCTGAAAATTCAATCAAAGTTACTAGAAGTAATCCAGCTCATGTCATGGTCCTAAAAATAGTGTGTCACCTCTGAGCAACAAGTAATATTGCTCTGGGGTATGGAAATTTCATTTAGTCTTGTAAAACCTAATTTCACAGTTATTTATCTTAAGGAAACAGTTTTAGCCTTTTGATTCTGCATAATTTGGATAGAAATGGGTATTTGTTAGGAAGAACTGAGTTAATGCCTTTTTCCAGGAAACATAGTCTAGTTATTAAAACGGAGTTACAGCTGAGGTTTTCAAGTTTTATGCAGGACACTGTGTATGCTCATGTAGTTTGTAGGACGTTTGCATAAGTGGTGTAAATAGAAACGTGGACTTTGAACTAAGTAAAGCACAGTCCAGCTTGTGCAGTTGTATTCTGTGCACTGACCACAGCATACAGCAAGCTAAGACTGCCTGCTCCAAGCATATCATCCTGGGCATGCTGCAGGGCAGAGCACATTGCAGAGGAGCTCTGGCTGGGGGAAGCGGTACTCTTCTCCAAATTCAGCTCACTGCCAAACTGAGCACCGTTTTTCATTTCCCTTTATTTAATTTTCCCTGTATTTCCCTCTCTTCACGGTATGAATTTCTCCGTAGCTTTTCTCAAGTTTTAAGAGTGGTATTGAAAATGTCTAGGGTAAATAATGATGTTTTCTATTCTGGTGTGCTAATAAGACTTACTAGCAAAAAAAAAAAGACACGTGATGCTGCTGAAACATCTTTTCTGTACGGCATGGTATATGGTTGTTAGTCTTTGGCAAACTGGTTATAAGCACGTGTTCCCATGTATATATGACACTTTATATTATTAACCAGTTCTCATTCATGAAAATGTTCTTGTATTTTCATGAAGAAAATATAGATTTTCTTCACAAAAACCTTCTGAGACTTAACTGTGAGAGAGACTCTGGTACTGGCACCTAGGACTGGCATGTGCTATTGCGGTATAAACAAGCAGTAATAAAATGGTGTTTTGGCATGGTACCTTCCAAAAGTGCTTTCTGAAGGGAGTTAGGGCATGCTTCCTGTATAAATACATAACTTCGAAAGGTTGTATGAAATAGTTCACACAATGAATTATTTATTATTTTAGTTACCTTTTCAAATATAGCTGGCTGGTTTTGTTTCTTTCCTAGTGTCTCTGTAGCACTCAACCTTGCTTGTGGGACTGCAGTGGTACAGTTGCCTTGCTGCTGTGGGGAGTCTCAGCTAAGGGCGTTTCAGGGTATTTTGTGAAGCCCACATCCTGAAGGGAGTGGTGCTTTCAAGATCCAAGATGTGCTGTCAGGACAGTGCCATGCACTGTCACAGGTATTTCTGGAGATTCATTTGTATTAGTTACTTGTAAATATAGGCCTCCATTCAAATCGGGGAAGAGGCTAGGATGTAGGTATTGAAAGAGATCAGCAGGTGTTTTCCAGTCCTCTGTGCTTCCCTGTGGAGGGAATCATTCCACCTTTTTGACCATCTTTCCAGTGGTGTGGTACTCACTCTTGCCTCCTTGTATCCTCAAGTTGCAGAAGTCTATGATACATTTGTGGCTCCTAATTCTTTTTCCAGTCTCTTTGTCCTTTCTGTATCTTTCTCAGTTTTCTGTTCTGACCTTCTGCCCACCCATTTGTGTTGTCCTGCCTGAGGTTCACTATACATGAAGTCAGCAGCAGGTCACTTCATATTTAAAAATGTTTAAAGCTCTCAAACAAGAGCTATCAATCAGCAGCTCTTAGCTGCTGATAATTGGTTGGAACATGGTACTAATAACACTAGCATTGTGAGTTGGATCCCCACATGGCCCATTCACTTAAGAGTTGGACACAATCCTCGTGGGTCTCTTCCAACTCAGAGTATTCTGAGGTAATGGCTTTCTACAGCAGTTTGTAACTGAAAGTCCATTTTAAAAAAGCAAAAGCATTCTCATCATCTTCTTCCTTACTTTTTCCTCCCTGTTGGCTGCGAAGCTTCTTGATCCATCTTTACCTTACAAGAATAACGTAGGTACTTAATCTTTTCCATTCCCTGCAGCCCTCCACCCAGTTTTTCTCAGATGTCTGTACTAACTTTGTGATCGTCAGACAGTCCTGCTCTGTGAAATCTTTGGGACTTTTGAGTAATGTCTTGTCAGGACCAAGTCTTGATAGCTGGGGTAATAAAGGAGGACAGTGAATGTAGATGGTAGTGTCTGTGGTGCGTGTCCTTTTGCGGGATTTGATGTGCTTAGTACCTCAACTTCTCAAGTACTAGTTAAAAGTGTCTTCAGAGATGTCTAGGACTTGAAGGTATGTAGTGGCAAATTGACATGTAAGCAAGACTGATGGATGAACTGTTGAGAATGAAAAAATAAGGAGGTTGGAAAGAAGATAAGGAGAGGAATTGCGATGAGAGTAATAAAATGGTTTTAGTATTAAGTAATCTTTTAATAGTGGAACACAGTGTACGTGTTAAGGAAATAACAATACACTAAGGAGAGTTAATACTTCAGGGATGGGAAGGATGTATGGTTAGAGCCAGGTTTAGAACTGGAGTGTTGGCTTCTGCTGCTGGTTCTCTTCCATTTGGTGCTTTATGAATCTCACAGAAGAAACCTCTGCCTGAGAAGGAAAAGCAAACTTTTAGTCTAGCTGCCTATTTATTTATAACTGAGTTTAGGTAGTAATCCTCCAGGAGGATGAAGATTAGCTTTGGAGTTCTTGGTTTTGTTTTTCCTGGCTCCTCCTTTATTATCGATACAAGCCCTCCCTCCACTTGTGGAGGACAATCTGTAATCTCCCTCTTATAGCAATTTCAGGATCTCTTTTCAAAATCATCATCTCTCTGGGGGGGACAGAGCTTCTGGCAGCAGACACAATATCATGAGCCAATCTTAAAATTCTAAATACATGTTTTCTATCACCGATTTCAAGATTTTTGAGAATTGTGTGGGCCAAGTTCTTCTCAACTATAAATGCCTTCAATTTCTTGGCCTTTTCTTCTTATGTTAAAATATTCTGCTTTTGCACAGCTGAAGGATTTCATTTGTCCTTCATCCCTGCCAGAAAGACAGGAATCCTGGCAGCTAAGTGACTGACTCCCAGGAGGAGGATCTGGTCTGCATGTGAACACAATCAGATTTTGTTTAAAACCAGACCAAGATATGGATCACTCGTTGACTTCTTCTAATATAGGTGCAGGCAGATGCAGAAGGGTCGAGCTGCTATGGACTTGACACGGGACTGGAAAGCAACAGAAGCTGTGTTTAAGACCTGCAGTGCATATATACAGTAGAATGTATTTTAATATAAAGCTCCATATCTGCAGCCTACATATATTTTTTGTCAAGACTCACTGAAAAAGCTCTGGAATCCTAACAGTTCCTTCTCTTGCAAATTTGTAAATCTGTTTTTCTGGTTCCCAATGTTCCTAGTTGCGCTAGAGGGAAGATCCAGCTGCTTCAGATTACCTAAAGCTTCTGAGAGATATGCTGTGAATAGAATTCGTGTGAGCAGTGGGAAATATTAATAAGCAAAACTCTAGGCATTCATCTTCATTGAGGTTAATCTATCCATTATAATGTCTGCCTGGATAACTAGTTATTTAGCATTTACAATTCTTGTTTCTGTTCTTTAAAGGAAATTTTATTTCTGGAAACCTGTCTAGCTGTTACTGTTTCGTTTGTTAGGGTAGGAGTTGGAGAGGCTCTCCTGACTTTCATATTTTGACAAAAACATATGTATTATCCACCCCAAGTTGTGTCTTCTGGTCTAATAAAGTTGTTACTATGTTCCATGAACCTCATTGCCCTTGAGACATGTTGAGTATAAAAAACAGAGGATGAACCAGGGTATTTAAGCTGATAAGTTCTCTATAAAGGTTCTCTATAAAGTTCTCTCTAAGTTAGTGTGTTAAAGATTGGTTTGGGAATTTTAGGAATCCAGAAACTACTCCACATGTGAGGTTAAAACTCAGTGATAGAAAACTTTAAAACATAAGGTTTTTTAGTAGTTGAATTAATCAGGGTACTTTTGCAGTTTTCAGATTTTTCTATTGAAAGGGAGCTGGCTGTACCAGAGATGCAGTACAGCAAATTTCCAGCTAACTCCCCATTTACATTTACACTAGAGCCATAGTTTCAAAGACAGGGATGAGAAGTGAGGAGATGTGTTCCAAGTGGTGAGATGTGCATCTCCTGTTCTACGTATGGTGTGCCAAACCCTTTCTTTCCTCAGTTTTGCCATCTCATGAAATTTGCACCTGTGGAGTCCCTTGCCTGTGACCTCACAGACTCAATGGGAAAGAAGAAATTATGCCTTTCCATGTGTTACACCATGTATTTTTTTTTTTTTATTACAGTGGTGTCACACAAATAAACAGACTTGAGAGGAAAAGCCTGTTTATGACATTTGTTGACCTTAGTGGTTTGGTGTTCCGTCATTCTTCCTCTCAAAGGTACCACCCTTCAGAATAGGTGTGTTCAGTAATATCCTGGATCTTTGTGTTAGTGTGCTTAGAAACAGCCCCTTCTCCCTCAGAACCTCTCATTTTTCCCTTTGAGCAGATCTGCTGTGGAGCATGGCCGTGTAATGCAGCTCATTTGACATAGCTGGCAGTACAGCAGGCAGAGGCAGGCAAGAAAGACCAGGAATGAATACTGGGAAAAGTGGGGGGAGGGAGGACACCTACCCACCAAAGAGCACTTGTTGGGATGGTGTATATTTGAAACTGCGTGCTGCTGATGGCAAGCTGCATGGCTAGTCTAACTACTCATTATTTTGAGCTTAATTGAAGGTCCAGTATTTGTTCACACAGCTGTGGTAGGAGTGCAGATCCAACTGCTTGCATTTAGACAAGAACCTGGAGAAGGATAAGGAATTATAAAGGAAAACTTCTATAAATGGTTTTCAGGCATTCAACTTCTTTTATGACACTTTCTTTTTTTTTTTTTTTTCTGCTTCATAACTTTGCCTGTCTCCAGAGAAACAAAGAAAAGCATGTTTTGCACCCTGTGCTCCAGCAAACTCTGCCTGGACCTCTTGCATTATTAGGAGAGGCTGCTACTTCCCTTCTCTCTTTGTCCAAAGCCTGCATGCTTCACATGCCACAAGATCATCTTCCTCTGGCCCACGGTGACTTACAGGGGAGTTGATTCTCTTTCTCAGCTCACCCCTGGGAGTTTCCCTTGGTTTGGCTGGTTCTCCTGAAGGAAGGGAAGCAAGCTCTCGCCTGTTGTGCTGCTGTAGCTCTGGTCTGTTAACCTGGTGCTGCTCATCTGTCTTTGCACAGTGGCAGAAAGGGAATGAGAGGGAAGGAGTGCATGCCCAGCCAGTCCCTTACAGCTGACAACACAGAACTGCAGCTGTGGGTCCTATTCCTATCACCCTATCCCTGCTCTATAGCTTTTTTCCACCAGTTGGTTCATTTGGGAAGGAACAGATAAAAATCAGTGGGTTCTTCCTGGTGCTTGCTTACATTTTTTCAGGATAAGTTTTGGTTTTCTTTGGTTGGGAACCACTACATCAGCTCCTGGGTCCCCCACCCACCCTGCAATGCTCCCAGGTTGAAAAGTTGGAGTGGCCCCAGTTACTCTGTGTACATAAAGATATTTCTTTTGGCCCTCTGGCCATCCTGTTAACCTTTCAATTTGGAGTTGCAGCTTACGTTCTGGAGATTTAGATACTCTGAAAATGTTAGCAAAACCAGCTGTGCTTATTCAAGGAAATTAGAGAAGTCTATTACTGCCTTTTGAAAGAAAGCCTTGCTTTAAACAACTTATTTATTAAAACTGCTTTTGATACATTCTCATTATAGAATTCTATCACCTAGGAGCAAACCAGCAAATTCTACTTCTGATGCATTTACTCTTTGATTCTTCCTGCTCTTGGGCAAATTAAATTTAGATAGATGAGGGGTTAAATCTTCACGTGGCTTCCCTTTGGTTTCAAAACAGAGTTTACATTATACATGTGGAGACAAAAGGTCCTTAAATGCATATTCAGGCTGGCAGTGATCTAATGTAACAGTGTTGATGTTATGATTTACTCTATTCAGGTAGACCTTTGTTCTTTTAAATATGCTTACTGCTTTTCTGCAGGTACAAAATGATACTTGCAGAAGTCACTGCATAGTTGTTTAGGTTTTGTAGGAATATGAATTCTTAACTCAAACCTCTGACAACCTAACTATATCTCTGCTCTGAATTCAAAACGAGGAAACAATGCTGGTATTGGAGTTCATTCTGCTTTGGCTGTTGGCTTTATTGCTGCAGAGCTGGTGTACCACATGTCCATTTTTTCCTAGGCTGTATTTGAACTCTTCTTCCTTTCAGATGCTTTGTAACCTAACTACCCTCAAATGAAGCACTTCATTTATTCCGTGGACAGCCCAGGCACAAGTGTGAAATCCCTTCAAACATTACGGCTTTAGCTTCTTTTATAGGGGACATTCCATTTGGAGGAATAAGTTGTATTTACCTTTTGCATTTGAGTTTTATGGATGATACATAAATGTTGTTTACTGTTAAAATAACACACATTCTTTCTGTAGTGTCTGTGTTTTATTAAAGTCATTTAAAAAGAAAACTACTAAAACGATGTTACTGCTGGGTGTCTGATTGCCAAGTTAATCTCTTATCACAAGTCCCATTGATCTTCTGTTTGAGCAGCTGAGAGTCTATTTTATGTATAGCGATCTTTCATAAAGTTTATTCCTGGTAATAAAGCTAACTGGGGTGAGTGCCAAGCTATTCTCAGAGGCAATCCTCTCTCTCAACAAGAGAAGGATTTTATTTTGTTAGATGGGTTTATTGTTTGGGTATGTACTTGTGGCAGAACTAGTGAAATTGCTAGGGAGTGAGTCAAACTAGGTTCAGAGGTGTACTCTTACTGGTATGAAGTTAATGGCATTGCTGCACAATAGACATTCAGATCTGACTTTTAATATGATGCCCAGAGTCACGTGCATTTTCTACTTATTACAGTGTGGTATTACTAACTTGCATTGTTAATCTCTCCTGTGGTGTGGCAAAAACCTGAAAAAAAAACCTTTAAAAAAGAACCAAAAAATCCTCACCAGAAAACAAAGGAACAAACCAACCAACCAAAACCACACCAAAAACAACAACAAAAAAGCCCCAACTGGAAAAAAAATACCCCAAAAGCAAAACACAAAAGCCCCCAGAACCCTCCACTCTAGAATTTTATGTGTGTTTAGGTGCATTCAATTTTCTTACGTGTAAGAGAAAGAAATTTTAATTCACATAGCACACCAGTATTGGTTTCTGAAATTGTTTTTCAGATTTTTGAAATCTTTCTTCTGATAATATTTGTGTTGAGGTACTTAGTGTCTTCACACCAAATGTATCTGTATATTTTAAAAAGTGTAATTCAAAATATTACTAGTTAAACATCAGTAAAATTACTTTATGAAAATCAAATTTTATTTTTAGTAACATTTATGAAAATCAAATTTCATTTTTAGTAACATTTACTTCAGCTTTATTCTAGAGTTTCTGAAATATTTTTGTATATTCATGAAAGTTTAACAGATGGTAGGGCAATTATTCTTTTAAGCTAGTAATTTGTTAATACTTAAAAAATGGCCATCTTACTGCTGTGCACAATAGTCTGCATAAATTCCTATAGCCTTATGGCAGTTCTGGGAAGCAGTGGTGGTTTTGCAAAGCTCTGTGCAAATAATTGACATTGCAAGGACAGGTTACAGTCTTGATCTGTTCCTCTGCTCTTGTCTGAAAGCTAAATTCCGGGGGGCTGGCACCTGGCTTCTAGGAAACCAGTCTTGAGCCATCTCACCTCAGCCTGTTGTTGTAGTAAATTTTAAATTACTGGCCAGTATCTTTTCTTTGGTCTTCTCCTGCCCTGGTGACCTGAATATAGGGGAGTGCTTATAATTCCTTGTGGATGCAAGGGGTAAGTGCAGGTGCAGATGGCAAAAGAAGTGTATAGATGTGCAAATATTGCAAATGAGGCCCTTGGGATGGTGAGGGAATGGGGCAGGATTTGCACCCCATGTATTGAAATACCAAGTTAAGGAAGTTGATGAATGCTGGGAATTCAGTAAGAGGGAGTAGAGCAGAGGGATGCAGTGTGCTCTGCCTGGTATTTGCTGTGAGGTAGCCTGCTGGATGCAATAAGGTGTGTAAATCTAGGAACATTGTTTTTCTCCTGTCATGCTCAAAGCAGGTACTGATGTCCCAGAACTATCTGAACTTGCTCTCATTGAAATCACGGGGCTTGGTCACTGCTCAAGGTGCTTTACTGGGCTCTTAGCAGATTCAGTCAGCCTACCTGTACCCATCGCTCTTTACGCTTTCAAAGAGATGTCTTTACCATCAGTCATAAAATTTAACCTTCCTTTTAAACTTCTCCTCGAAATCAGGAGAAAAGCACACAAAAAATCCGTAACACACTTTTACCATGCAGTAACACATTACTCTGGCAAAGAGAAAGGGTAAATTATTGTATACATGTAAACAAACTGGAGAAAAAGGACAGCACTATTTCAGCTAATGTCAAGTATTTGTAATCACAGTGGGAACAAACTTTTTTTCCTCTTGTTCCTGCCCATTTGAACTTGGTGATTGATTTTCCAGTAATTGGCAACCAACTGCAAACGATGGGTAGTCTGCCTTGCTGCCCTGCTTGTCCTGTGGTGGTCTGGATGGTGGCTTGGTGTCAAGATCTTAGCATGCTAAAGCAGAAGCAGTTTAGTTTTAGCCTGATTGTTGTAGTATTGGAGCCACTGATACCTCTTGGTAATCAGGGTATGCTACAAAGCATCCAAGTGTACAGGCCTTGCGGCTGCTTTGAACTGAAAAATGTGAGTAAGTCGGTAATTTAAGCATCAAATAAAAACCTGTATTTAAAACTATTTAGAGAGTCATGTGAGAACTTTACATGTATTGTGATCTGAAGCACTGTTCTAAAGTCAGACTTGAGGGGTTTTCTTAGTTGCTAATTTTTTTTTCACCCAGGTTAATTCTTTTGATATAGAACTTTTAATTTTGGATTTAATACTCAGTACTAGTCTATACTGTTTTGGGGTTTTTAATATTAGATCAAATCTGTATTTCCTGTAACTAAAAAAAAAAATTTATTGTATGAATACCTTGCACAGAGATTTGGAAATAAAATACTGAAAAATTTGAGCTAATTAGAGGTACTTTTAGTATAGAAGCAACAAAGTTGCACTTTTACTGGAGTAGTTTAAATTGTGATGCTGGTTTTCACTGGCTAAATGCTTCTTTAGTCATATGTGTTGTTTGACAGAGCTGACTGTAAATGAGAAATGAGAAATAGTCCACTGATAAATAATTTCATTAAAATGGGAAAGTTTTTACTTATCAACTGATCAGCAATATGCTGGTCTGCTGTACGTATGCAGCTTTATTGCATAGTAGAAGAAAAAACCTGTGTATTATCACAAAGCCACTATGTTTGATCTGTCTAGAACTTTTTTAGCAAGTAAGAATGTTAATTTAGTGTTTACTGACTAAGATAACTAGTTGTCTGGGGGGGTCAAGGTACTGACTTCAGAGGCATTTCTGAACAAAGATGTTGCAGTTGGTGGGTGGATGGCACTGGTCTCAGCTGTTGTATGAGCTTGCATAAATAGTATCATCTCCACTTTAATCTTTCGGGTGTTCAGAGGTAGTGTGCATATTTCTGTTTAACCCCTGGACACTTGCTGGCATGCATGACCCTTTAACAATTCCTATCGCTCTGTCCGTCCCTGGCACCTTGGCTCCAAACAGTCTGGGAGGATAGCCAGTAGTTGTGGAGCTTTTTGTAAAGAACATCTCTTTAACAAAAAATCTTTTCATTTCAGCAGTATACACTTTCTATTGTGCTTGTTACAGTACTTTAGGGCACAAGTCTGAAGTACTACTTGCATCTCCACTGTGTAATACTTGCTCCCCTTTGTGTGCAAGGATCAGTTAAAAGATATTTAAACTGGTGATGATGGTTTCTGGACTTTAGCATCAGGAAAAAAGCTTTTTTTTAATATTTCAAAAACAGCAACAAAGGCTGGAGCCATGTGTTTCATATAGGAAGTTGGTTTTTAATTAGTGTTTTAGATAAGCATTTAGTTTAGCTTATCTTAAATTTTGAGAATGAAAAAAAAATACTTGAACCTTTAGTCTTCATGAATCTGTTTCTCAAAAATTAACATGCCTTTTTCTCACCAATTTTTATATCACTTCAGAGACATAATTTTAATAGAGTAGTTTTAAGGGTTATTTCTGAGGCTTGTCGATGTGGTGCTTTGGAGGGAGGTAGCCAAGACTTTTTAAGTATTGGAGCTTTCTGTGAATTCTTCTCCTTTTTTTATTTTAATGGGGAGAGAGGGAAAAGATGTAGTAGACAGGCGTTGTTTTTGACAAACTTGTATCACTTTTGGTGCCATGAAGTTAATCATGATCAAATAGCAACATGGTAAGTGTAGCAAATGCAAAGAAAGGGCAAAACAAACTTCGGAGTGACCTGAACTATTAGATCAACAGAAATAAGTGGACAGGGACTCTTCCCTGAAACTAGTACCTGTAAAGGCTTGTGCACAGGGAGACAGAGTAAATGGCAAGACTAGGAAATGATTTGAAATAAATTTGTTTCATTTGTAATGATCACACAGATGCCAGCTTTTGTATTGCTCGAATTTCTTTTTTAAGGGAACTGTAGTAGTAGTCATATTAAAATGCTAATAAAAAATGAAGGACACTGTAGGTGCTATTGCATTATTGGACGTCTTTTAGTTATGTTATTCCCCCTTATTTTTTTTATAGCAAACTTTGGCCTGTTCCATTCTAACGGCGTTGTTGAGCGAGTTCTCAAGTTCAAGTAAAACCAGCAACATTGGACTAAGCATGGAGTTCCATGGTAACTGTAAACGTATATTTCAGGTAAAGCTAGTTCTGTATTGATATATGCTACTTCTCTTTCTAAAATTTAAACATTTAGAAGCAAAAATACTTTGTTGTGTCAGGTGCATTCAGGTACACTGTGTACCTAAAAGCATTTAATAGGGCAAATACTGCAAATAATGCAGATACTGGCTACTTCAGGAAAATCAGTAATGTATTTTTAAAAAACTTGTATCAAAAAGATGTGACCCCTTTGTGCCCATTTTATGAATGTAGAGCTACAGATCTTTATGCCATTGGACTCTTTAATTCCTTGGCTACCAATTGCAAACAAAACGAATACTCTGTGGAACAATGATAGTCTTAAATATAGCTTTGGTTTAAAGCCAAGGAGAGCTATGTATGTATTTAAAAATATTATTGCAGATGGTGTAGTCTGGTTGTCTCAGATGTATTGTTTGGCCAGTCAGAAATGTTTATGTGAAGGCACTGCTTTAAACTGACAGTTGGGGAACGACTTACCAACTTTTTTTCATGCCAAAGACCAACTCTTTTCTCCACCACTTATTAAAAACTTTTTTTTTTCTTTTAACGACTAGTATTTATGTGAGGATTTTTTTCATAGTCTTTGCAAACATAATCAATTGATTTTGACAAAAGAAGGGGTTCTCACTGACAATTTCATAGTATTTCCTGTATTTTAATGAAAATAGGATGAAACTGGAAATTTTTCTCTCTGGAAAAGTGTTTCTTGTTGATCAACACTTCATTAATGACTGAGATACTGAATGTATTGTGTTCGTCCTGACTGTAGGAGGACGATCTGCGGCAGATCTTCATGCTCACAGTAGAGGTACTTCAGGAATTCAGCAGACGTGAAAACCTCAATGCTCAGATGTCTTCAGTGTTTCAGCGTTATCTTGCACTAGCCAATCAGGTCTTGAGCTGGAACTTCCTTCCTCCAAATTATATCCTTTTCATGTCAGGCCCTTTGTTTCCCTTTTGTTTCCCTTGACTTGGGTCACTTCTTGGGTGATGAGTAAAGTCTTTGCAAGGAGAGTAAAACATAAAACTTAGAAGCTTTGTGTTTAGTCCTTGATTTGTTTTTTTCTGTTAGTGCTTTTTGTCTCCACCATGTTTGCTAAGAGATGCTTACATACAGAAGCTGCCGTTGGTCTTTAAAAGTATTTTACATAAAAGAGAAAGCATACAGAGCACCCACCTTTTACAGGTTTGTGGTCTCTCTGGTTGGTGCAGGGAACAGAAAACGTGCAGTATGCTACTTCAGTGTAGGACCGTATGGTGAAGAGTCTCAGCCCTGTTCAATTTTTATGCAGAGATCTCATCTGTCCTACTTTTCTCCCTCAGAGAAGAGGTAGAGACAGGTAAATGCCCCATCGTGTAGGAATATGCATGCAGATGAACCAACTCCCCATGAAAGAACGTGGTATGTACTAGAACATGGAATCTCTTCAGCCTGAAAAAGGTGTTTGTTAGCTGAGAAAAGAAATGTCAACTTCATTTTACACAGGTGCCATTGCTTACATTTTGATATTTTTGGGACATCTGTTCATTAGTCCAGAGAAGGGTGGAGTTGAAAAGTAGAGGAGGAAATGGGAAATCAGAAAGAGAAAGGCTCTTGATGAAGGAAAGAAGAAAAAAAAGTTATAAAAATGTTCAGTCCAAAAAAGAGGCTAGACAAATATTGTAGAAATACTCAATCACACTCTGTATTTAATAGAGGTTTTAGACAGCATGTGTAGTAAATCGTTATAGTACCTGTACTAATAGCCAGACTGTCTTTAAGAAACTCAGCAAACTTTCCAAGAGCCAAATTTTTAAGCTAGTTTATAAACTTTTTTCTTAACTTCTGAAATTGCTACCAAGTTATACATACTGCAGGAACCTTGATGTTGCTCTCAAATCCACTGTGAAGGATTTTATTTGCTTTCCTGGTGTGACAGTCAGAAGGTGATACCTGTGTGTTTTTGTTTTCTTTTAGTCTGTCCATTATGCAGCAGGCAGCAAAAGTAAATTTATTTGAAACTGGATATTCCTTGGTTCACATCTGTAAAGCAGAATGCCAGTTGTACTGGCTTTAAGAAAGGTTCCATGGATTAAAAGTAAATATCCCACTTGTATTCGTCCCTGAAGTGATTTGGCAGGGGTTCAGAGAGGAATTTAGCACTTGTGCTTATAAAATGGGGACTGTAGTCAAATTATTGCACCTTATAAAAATCTTTGGAAGTGTATTTGGGATTTCAAATAGAAAGGAAATGCTCTTGTATTGTGCAGTGGTGGTTCCCTCTGAATTTTAGTCTGTCTCTGCATAAACTTCCGATGTAGTCCTAAATACAGAATCACAGAATGTTAAGGGGTTGGAAGGGGCCTTAAAGATCATCCATTTCCAACCCCCCTGCAATGGGCAGCGACACCTTCCACTAGACCAGGCTGCTTAGAGCCTCATCCAACCCAGCTTTGAACATTTGCATGATTAGGGCATCCACAGCCTCTCTGATCAACCTATTCCAGTGCCTCACCATCTTCACAGGAAGGAATTTCTTCCTGCTATCTAATCTTAATTTCCCCTTATATCTGTGCCCATTACTTTTTGTTCTATCACTGCAGTTCCTGAGAAGGAATCTCTCTCCAGCTTCCCTGTAGGTCCCCTCCAGACACACTGGAAGGTTTCTATGAGGTCTCCACACAACCTTCTCTCCTGCGGGCTCAGCAGCCCCAACCTTCTTATCTTGTCTTTGCAGGGCAGGTGCTCCAGTCTCTGATCAACTACATGGCCTCCTCTGGATTTACTCCAACAGATCCATGTCCTTCTTATGTTGGGGACACCAGAACTGTAGAGTGTACTCCAGGTGGGGTTTCACAGGAGCAGGGTAGAGGGAGAAATCTCCTCCTTCAACCTTTTGATGCAGCCCAGGATGCAGTTGTCTTTCTGGGCTGTAAGTGTACACTGTTGGCTCATGCTGAGGTTTTCATCTACCATCACCCCTAACTCCTCTGCAATGCCGCTCTTAATCACTTCTAACCTTTTGGTGTGTCTGGGGTCTTGGTATAGTTCAAAAGTGAAGCCTGTAGTTCTTCATGAGCTCTTTGTCCTTGGCTAAGGTTTGCACTGGTAGAGCCAGATAGAGAGGGAGATACATGCAACATGTGGAGCCTTGGAATTACAGCTTTCCTGTATACATGTATATAATATGAAGTTATTTAGGTGCTAGTAAATAATGTTACTACAAATACCAAAGGAAGCCATACTACTGCTTAAGGTCAATAATATTTTCTGCTATTTGGCCTACTTTAGATACTACTGCTGTTAACAGGTTCTGGCCATTTCTGGAGATTAGATGGACCTAAGTCCTCTTAATGGACCCATTTCAAATATTTTTGTAGTTTGTGATCCACCTGATACCATATTTTTGTTTTCTACCATAGGATGTTTCATTTTGCTGTAAGAATTACAGCACCAACTTGGATCTTTATTTATATATCAACCTACTTTCACAGAAGTTGAAACATCTTCAGTCATCCTTGACAAAAGTTGGTCTTAGCTGCCAAAGATTCAGTAGTTCTTGGGGTTTACAGTGCCATGTTGATTGTATTGTGGCATATATCTCTTTTCCTTAAGATGACCTCTTTAACTGTTGATTGTTAGCTCATGGGCACTGAAACTTAGCTTGGCTGTAGTTTCTAAATAGATAGCTTGTTACATAAGAATGTAAGAATTGCTGTGTTGATTGATTGGTTGGAGTCCCTTTGGTGTCCTCTTTCCAAATCTTGACAGCAATGGGCATAAATTTAATACTTGAAGCATGGAGTAAAATGATCCATTGTATTCTTAGGTATATCTTTTTTTTCTTTAGTTGGTATTTCCCTTGGCAAGATAGTATTGATTCTCAGTATTCCCTGCAGCATCACAGTAATTTGCAGTATATTTATGTAATGTTTAGCAAGATTCTTGTATCTCCAAAAAGGGGAAGTAGCATAAATGTGCATTAACTGTATGGTGGCTATTGCAAAGTGGCACGTTGTTCAAATGTCCAGGTGTTAGAATTGAGTCAAAACATACTACTTCTCAGGAGTTCTGCACTGTTATAGGACAACTTTGTAAGTGTTGCACTGTTAAATGCAGTTTTGGACACCGTTGCCACCAATTGTAAGAGAAGTTGTAGTAAATCTACATTGTCAATTATTACCATGAAAGATGCATTCTGGAATACTCACTTCATTGGAGTAACAAAGGGAGAAACTCTGGAACCTATCTAATTTCAAACTGAACTCAGTTTTTTCAGTTGTGCCTGCAGTAGGAAGGACACAGCACAGTGACCTAGGAAGCCTCCCTTCAGTCATGTCCAGTTTCTCCCATTTCATTTTCCAGCAGTCATCTATTGTTATTTTTATCTGCCACCTTGAGATATTAGTTTACCCGGTGTTTGTGGAGGCTTCAGAGATAGTATCTTGTGGCATGTTGGCATCTGCACAGTTTCTTGTTTCAGTGCTGTTACAGTATTGTTAAATGTTATTTACTCACATGGAACTAGTTTTAACTTTTCTTAAATGACTGTTTCAACCAATTAAGAATGTACAGTTGATCAGTACTTAGAAGTACAGCCCTCTCCTTTACAAAAGCTCTTTCAAGAATCTGACTTTTAGTACATTGCAAGTACCCAAAGTCTCCAGTTAACAAGCTGAATGTTGTTGGACTTTAATACACCTTGGCATGGACATACATATCCTGTCAAGTCAGGATGTAATTATAATTTCTATCATTTTACTTCCAGAGATATTTCTCTCGTTGACCTTGGGAGTTTTTCTGTTCCTGGTAGCCATATTCTAATGCACTTTGGCTCAGTGTCCTCAAATGTAAAAGCTCTTTAACAGAACATCAGAACTGTGTGCAGCTGTCTCCCATCTACAGAAAGATGTCTATTATCTGTCATGAGGAACTGTCATGGAAGTACTTATCCCTTATTCTTCAATGTATGGATTATAGTACATGAATAAAGAGATACTTGAGCTTTAGTTTTTGTTTTGGGTTTAGCGCCTGTACTTGCTCGGAGGCAAGCTGGCAAATTTTCAAGTGAATGTAGAATAGGGGATTTAAAATGCAGGTTGCGTAGACCTAGTGGTTTGAACTCTACTAATACACATCATTGCTGTTCCTTTGGAATTGGTGCCATGGCAGTTGTATGAACTGACTGAAGCTTTCGTCTGATCTGAACATTTTTGTGTTCCTTGGCCACACAGTTAAAGCAAGAAAACTCTTCATATATCTGTTTTGAAAATATCTTTTAAACCTCAAGCCAGAATGAGACACCTGTCTGGGAGGTTCTGTGAACCATACAGTTCTGCAGACTTTTAAGATTTGAACTCAGTCCAACCCAGATTGGTAGCATCTGTTGTGCATAATGGAAGTGCATAAAAACCACACAGAAAACTTGAGGTTGGTTTTGAGGAATGGTTTAAGTTGGCATTGCTGCTGAAAATCATCCTGCCTTATCACCTCCCGTGAGCATGATGCTGAGCAGGGAACCACCTGGCTAAAAATGTGGTGGGGATTTTTTTAGCAGGTTTTGGGCCCTGGTTTGATTTTTTGCACAGCTACAGAAATGATTCTACCTGTACCAAGGAGTGACAACATAGATTTCTTCAGCTGCTTTCCATAGGCCTTGCATTTGTTAATAGCCTGGAATTATCCTGAATTTACTGAAGCAGTCTGTTCTTCTCTGAAAAATGAAGCATTGGGACACTATCCTGTCTGTTGTTTGGGATATAGAGCAAAATTCAATGTAACTGAAACAGCTGTATTTAAGAGAGCTGCATTTTACTTTTATCAGATTTAGTCATCTACCACTTTTAGGTGAAAACTGACATGGCTTGAATATCCCTGATGTTTAGAAATTATTCCTAGAACAGTATGTGTTGTCTTGTCCGTCCTTTTTAGCAACTTTGGGCAAACCCAAGAAGACTGGAAGATCCTCTGAATTCTGTCATAATTGCACTAAACATAATATTTGCATTGATGTTGAACTTTTTAACAATTCATTGTTCATCATTTCAGTTTTCTTGAATGAATTCTGTAATCAATTTGCAATGTAGGAACATCTTAGCATCATCAATATCAGAAGATGAAAAGAGACCAGGAATGACCCTTTTTGTGAAGGGGAGCTGATACTCTGCTTTCTTGTCCCAGTGTTTTTTAAGTTTCCAGTTTTGCAGTGATGGTTACAGCACCCTGGGTGGCAGCTGGTGTGTGGTGGAAAGGTGTGACTCCTGAGCCACATCTGTGTGGCAGCCACTTGTGCATGGGAGCTTTAAGTGCCAGTTAGGCTGGAAGTGATCAGCTTGCATATGCATAACTATAGCAGCAGAATGTACCAAGAACTGCAGAATCCACACGGGTGGTCATGAGCCTTGTAACTGGCATGGCTCTGGAATTGGCCACGTTTAAAATTAGCTTGGGTGTTCCTGCACTTCCTACTCCTGTTCCTGCAATCTGAGTCCAGTGTCTCCAACACCCAAGTATTGTTTCATTCTCGTGACTGTTAAGAATACTTGTGTTTAATAATGTTTAAGCATATGCTCTTTGTCCTGGTTGCTGGATGTATTTGCCAAGAGTGTGAGGTATGGAAAGGTCTGCGAAGGATTTCTCCATAGGGGGCAGCAAGCCTCTGCAGCAGTGTTAGGCGGTTGCTCCTTAGACTCATTCCACGTGCTTGGCTCACTAGCTAGAAAGCCAGAGGAAGTCTTAAAAATCCAGATAAAATCGGTATTTGATATAACACTGGAGGGCAGATATCTTTCCGATGCAGTTTTTTACTTTTAAAATGCAGATTTATGATTGGCACAAAGTCCAGAAATATTTCAAACAACAAAAGTAAAGTGGTTAAAATAACTTTTAAGAAAGATTTTCAGACCTTAACACTCCAGGAGTTTTCCCTCCATTTCTGAGATGGAGGGAAATTTCACTTCTGTGCACAAACTTACGAATGGGGTTCTAGTAGAAGAAATCTCAGCTTTGATTTTTGGTTCCAAACTTACTGTTTTGTGGAAGAACAAGCCTTGCCTCTCTTGGGAAAAAGATTGTGGGATTTATTCTCAGATACTGGAATTTGTTGAAGTATTGAAGTAAAATATTCTAATCTCTCATGACTACTTTAGGATATGAAATATTTTGATATTCGTCTTCACCTATCCATCCCTTCCTGGGACAGAGGCTGTGAGTGAGAGGAAAACTACACATTTGTTGGGTTTTTATTTTTGTTGTTTTCATATGTTCCTCTAAGAAGCACACAAAACCTCAAACTTTTTTTTTTAATTAGTTTTAAAATAAAAAAATTATAACTTTGAAAAAACTACTCTTATTTCTGCAGATCATGAAACAAAACTAAGCATAGAGCTAATGTCTACATGCATAAATTGTGAGTCAAAGATAAAAGAAAATCTCTTAACATTATGATCTTCTCATCTTCCTCTTTAGGCAGTAATAGCCAGCATATGGACCTTATCATACACTAAGGCATCTAATTATGTTCTTAGGATTTTTAATAGAGTTCGGTTCATAGTCACTGAACAACCTGATTCATGCAGAAGATTCAAGTCTCAGAAGGAATCAGTGTCCTAAGTGTTGCAAAAGGGGTGAAACATTGACATGCTTCTGGTAGCTGTTTGTTAGCCTGGATTTCCATATCATTCAAAGTGAATTTTATTAAAAGTTAGTAATTCCTTAGTAGACCGACCTGGGAAAGTTAGAAACATTTGTATTATTATCAGAAGTGGTTTACAATTGTTGTTCATTCTGGAAACAAAAAAAAACCCAAACTCTCCAGGATGTCACAGTAGACTAATCTATGCTTTAGATTATCTGTATTGTAAGTCTAAATTAGAAGCTTGAGTAGAAAAAAAAATGTTTTGCTCATTTTGTACTTCTTGTTTCTTTGTAAGTCTTGACAAGTTAATTTTGGATGATGAAGGGTGCATTTGTCCTGTGTACACCCACGTACAAGGTAATTTGGTGTCATTTTTTTCAGGTTTGGCATAACTAGACTGCTGTTATTAAGACCAAACCGTAGCACAATGTAAGCTGGAGTACTTTGTGGCAGTAAGCATCTCCACAGCCAGTTTCTGCTAATGCTAACATACATGTAGTACACGCTGGAAAATGGCTGCAAGATCTCCATGATAGGTGGAGTCATAATTCAGTGAACAGATATTTTGCCCACAAATCTCCTATTGTCAGATGTGTCATCAGTGCATTAGCATGAGAAACAAGACTAAAAATAACAGGATAAGGCTGCTAAATAGTGAGTCTTGTTAAAATAGTGACAGCAAACTAGTGCTTCTTTCATTCCATGTGAATAGCATTTTGTAGCTGGTCCCCTCTGTAGACTCAACCTGGCAAAGAGTACGTTTTTCACAGATTGGTAATGTGTTTATGATTGTCTTATTGGAGAGTCACAGCAAAGGACATTCTTGTCAGTAAGCAATTTTAAAATACCGTTTTGACTAAAACATTCTGAATGGAAAGGAAAAAGGGCATAGCTTAATTTGCCAGATAAAATTAGTTTTCATTTAGAATATTACTCCTGATAAAGGATAATTGTGATAATTTCATGTACATTTTTCTTTTTTTTTTTTAAGTGGGTAGAACCAAAGCATATTTGATCAATTAAATTGCATCAGTGTTTCAGATGGAAGTAGAGTAGAAAATTCTGTGACTTCTAGTTTTTTCCCATCTGAAATAATGCAGATGTGGTATAGTTTGACATAGATTGATAATCTTGAAAATTGTGAAACTGCTTTTATTTTGCACTAATGTGAAAACCCCTGATATTCTTGCGCAGTATAATGTGCTGACAAAAGTCCTGGACACATACCACTGGTGGAGGTCCACTTGGTACTGTACTGTGGAAAAAGGTCCCTTTTTTTGTGGAATGTGGATTTGCACAGTGTCATTAGGAATTTTGTTTTGTGGCAGAACTCAAAAGACAAGTATGAACAAACTGAAATTGTGACTCCTTCTTTGTGACACAATTTTTCTATTAACCTACTTGCTTGCTTTAAATATTGTTCCCTTAAACAAAACCCATCATAAGTTAAGGGGTGTACTGTTTTGAGTTATACCATTGTAAAGTTTATTTCATTCTAGACATGGAAATAGTCTCTTACACACATTTTATAGTACTTACAGTACAAAAGGTGATGCCGTTCATTACCATTTAGTAAATTATGTGCAGCTGAACATGCTGTTACTTACTCTGACGGTTGGGTTAGAAAGGGATCAAAGAGGATAATGTAGGGTTTAAGAAAGACAAATAAAACATTAGTAAAACTGCTTTAACTTAGCAACTATTACTTGAAATGGGTGGTGTCACAAAGGGAAATACTTCCAAAAATTTTTGATAAAAACTGTTATGTGATCAGACTGACAAATAGTTGAACCTGTTTGTTTAAATGTTTTTGCTCATGTCTCTGTTTTTTCTATACTGGAACATTTGCAGAATTTTGTAAATTGAGTTATGCCAAAATACATGGTGAGAGCTGAAACGAGTGCAACAAAATTGTGTCTTTACAGTGTGCACATTTTTCATGAGCGTCTCTTACGAACATTTTGAGTATGATGCCTTGTGGTGACTTGTGCTTTTGTTCTTCTCAATGTGATTAGAAAATGTAGATTAAGGCAGGGCTAACATATCTGCATTCTGTGACACATATCTGGCTATTTAGAAAAATAGGATATAGATTTCAATGAGCTATCTTTAGCTATGGTAAGGCCTTTTTAAAAGCTGCCAGGAAAATTTTTCAGAAAATGATTTCCTATTTTGCATAAATTTTAACACCTGTTAATTGCGGTTGCTTTTTTCCCTTCTCGCTGTGTCACATTAGACACCCTGGTTATCAAAGTGATCGTATCGCTATGGTATGTCTCATAATTATGATCAAACTGTTATCTAACATTCCTGGAGCATTCTTTTTTTCAATACTTAATACCTTTTATTCCTTGGCCTCATGCATGAATTATGCTGTGTATGTGAAGAGGCTTAAAGTTTGTTTCCATTACATTCTTTGTGAATGGATCCTGTTGTATCTAGGATTTTTTTAAAGCCAAGTAGGAATGTTATTGTTGACCTTGACACCAGATAACTGGGCAGACATTATATAGCTATGTTTGAATCCTCACAAAATGTGATGCTAAAGCCAACAGAATCCTGGCGCGAGACCCTCCTGGACAGCAGAGTTATGGAGCTTTTCTTTACAGTAAGTTTCTTTCTTCAACTTTCATAGTCCAGACCACAGGGAAAGCAGCTCCTTCCTGTTCTAAAACGGTATTTTTGGACTCTTCCTTTTGCATCAGGTAGGACTGATTCTGTTCACTTCAGCTTGCTTATCGAAGCAGACAGAATTATTGTCTTTTTCCTAGGGTACTAAGTTTGTATTTTGCCTTTTAATTGCTTTAAATTGATGATCACTAGCGACAGAAAAAAATTTATAGTTATTTCAACTTTTATATGTTTAATACTTCTGGACATGTACTCATCAGACAAAAGCAAGCACAATGAGCAGTAGTAGAGCAGTGAATCTTTCAGATAAGGTGTAACGGCTCTCGGAAAAGATCAAACAAGCAGTGTGTGTTTGCTGATATTAAAGCATTTGCTTGACAGAAGAGCTGTCAATAAGTAATGTAGTTGTAGTTTTCTTGCCACTTTAAGCGCACAGAATTCTGCATCTCTTTCCTCAGCACAAAGGAAATCCACAACAGTTAAAATAGAGTAAGTTAGAAGGGATAAGAAAGAGGTAGTGTTGGGAGAGGGGAATGCAGTATTCAGTTTCTGTAACTTAAAATCCCCACAATGTTAAAAGTGGATAGAACTTGTGTTGCTTTTACAACTGTTGGGAGAAGTTTGTAATCATCACTCAGCTAGGACTTACTGCAGCAGCAACATATATTGGCTTATAAATTCATTTGCTATGCAATTTGACTTAGGTTACATCTCTTGGGATCTGAGAACTCAGCATTCCCAGGCTTTTTTTTTATTATTTTTGCAAAGCTGAGAAATGTGATCAAAATTGGACGAAATTGTTATAAGATAATGTAAATGTAACTTTTCAGTGCTGCTTGACAGTATGTGTTTGGATACATGTCTTTACTTGATAAGATTTTCAAGAAATTTTTGATTTTTTTACTGCAAGTTTATCCAGCAGTTTTGAAAAGGTGAAAAAATCAGTGGCAGAACTCTCAGCAGCTACACACAATCTGAACAGCTGTCTAGACTATCCAGACAGTTGCTACTGTCAGCTGTGAACCTCCACATGCAAATAACTTTTTGGCTTACATGTTAACCCTTCTTCGTTTAATAGTGTGAAGTTGTCAGAGTTGCATATCTGTTTCCTTGATTGGTTTACAATTACTTATTTGTGATAAGAAAAATATTTTTAATAATATGCAGATTTGTTTTAATAAATTTGCATTTTACTTACTAATAACCAAGGCTTGCCTGTATTTTTTTAGTTTGGAATGAATGCTAGCCAGGGCAGTATGCTGTCAGTTCTGCTTTTAGATTCCTGATTTGCAGTGGTTGAGGCTTGCAGTAGTAGTTAGCTGATTGAAGTAATGTAAGTAAATGGTAGTAATTTTTATTCATTTATCTGATCTGAGAAATTCTAATAACCTTGCAAAAGTTGGCGGGATTGCTGTGTTAGAGTGAGAGCCTTCGTTTGTTATCTCAGCCTCGTATAGGACGTATATTAGGAGGCGGATTTCTGTTGCGGAGTTTGTTTCTCCTGCTAGTTTGATCTTTCAGGGATTAACTGTGCAGCTAATCTGACTAGTTATGAGTTGGGTGAACTTGCAACTGTAACACCACAGAAAAATGGTTAGTGTTTTAACTGTACTTTTTGGTATAATACTGCTGAAGTAATGTAGCTAAATTTCACTTCTGGGTGAAAAAGCTACTCTATGTTCATTTGTTTATTTACTCAATAAATCTTCTGGGAAAAAATAGGCACGAGCCTAAAAAATTCTTTAAATTTAAAAATCAAGTCCGTACTTGACTGATGAAAATAAGTATGTGAGAATATGTTTACTGAAGTAGTAAGATTCAAATAGAGAAGATCTCAACAACAGAAATAATGACATAACAGTTTGCACAAATGCAGGACGATTACTTACTGGCCTTGTATAATATAAGGGTGTTGCCAAGGAAGTGATGCTTTCATTTTTGTATATGTCTTCAGTGTTTACCTCTGCTAAAGAAGCATCTATATAATCTTGATTGAACTTGTTGACTAACTTTAGCAAGACTCTATAGCCTAGGCATAGTTAGCATAATAGAGATGACTGTCATTATTGCTGTTTTTAGAAGGAGCAGCATGTCTGACTGGCTGGCATCTGTTTCTCTCTTTAAGACATAACATTCAATAGACAGTTCAATTTTCAACATGTAGGTGAGCCTTAACTAAATGTTAGTTTCAGTGAGTTAATTCAAGACTTGAGACTGTGTGAGCTGAGTCACAATCTTGATGTTTGCCATGGTTTAGGGAGTTGCAGAAACTCTTGTATTTCAGACTGAGTGGAAGTTATAGTAAGCTTTTTTTGGTGTGTGCTCTTTTGGATTGAGAGCCATGTGACTGTTGTAAGAACACCCTGTTTTCATGTATTATTAACTACCTCACTTCCTGAAAGGTACATCGAAAAATCAGAGAAGATACAGATATGGCCCAAGATTCATTACAGTGTCTGGCACAGCTGGCATCTTTGCACGGGCCAGTCTTTCCTGATGAAGGTTCACAAGTTGATTACCTGGCACACTTCATTGAGGGATTACTGAATACTATCAATGGGTATGTATGCCTGCTCTCTAAATTTAGATGGCATCTTTTAATCTTTAGTTTGGACTGTAGCATGTCTGTGTGGAGAAGTGGTATGGCTTGCTTATTTCTGGATATAATTTGTGCTTACTGTTGGATTGCTTAAATTGAAAAAGAGCAGATTGAAGTGGGTGGTGCTTATTATGAAATAAATTTATTGTTTGAAAATATAACAACAGAACCAATTTCCTTTTAGCAATTTTCTTAATGGCAAAAAACCTGCTATTTCTATCTGTAGAATTGAAATAGAAGACTCTGAAGCAGTGGGAATTTCCAGTATTATCAGCAATCTGATAACTGTATTTCCTCGCAATATTTTAACGGCCATTCCAAATGAACTTTTCTCTTCATTTGTTAACTGCCTCGCACACCTCACCTGTTCTTTTGGAAGAAGTGCTGCCTTGGAAGAAGTGGTAAGTAGCTGCTCTCAAAAAAGTGGGTAGCTTTTTTCACATGTATTTGTGGTAAGCATAAGTGACATAAGAATTTGACTATTTTGTTAATAACTGTTGTGAATTCAGTGGTTTTGTCCTAGCTATTTCTGAAATCATATACAAGAGGATTTTCTTTTTATTTTGCGCAATGTAACAGACGTAATTACACACTATGTGCATCTTTCAGACTTTGTTTTGATTTAAAGTGCGTCTTAATTTTTTAAGTGAATGGATTAATTAAAATATTAAAGTCTTAAAGTATTGCTGACTTGCTGTTGTAGATAATGAACAAGCTGCAGTCCTGAAAGTTTAAAATGACTACATGAACATATGGACAGACTGAAACTTAACTGCTGCCTAGAGTTCTGAGTTAGGAGTTTCTGTTTTAAGTGAGTGTAGCCATTAAGCTCTGTTGTTAATATCGTACATCTAAGCTGTTCAGATCATACCTTCATTGCTGACACAGTTCAAATCGTAATTGCGTACAAATCTAGCACAGGAACTAAGAGGATCTTTTGCTTTCAAACTTTGGTCATAACATTAAAGAGCAGTGGGCATAGCCCAAGTGTTCTGCTCCTAAAAGTTGAATTAAAAATAAAAACTACCAAAGACACAGTTTATGGAAAATTACATAAGAAGTAAGGCGAATAATCTTGCACTTCAGCTATTTATGTGCAGTGGCTATAGATTTAAAATGAGACTATCAAGATACTAACAAATATTTCCCCACTATCATGAGAAAGGATGTTGTCTTTCTTTTGACAATTTGGTGTAGTGACAGAGTGAGTTTGAAAATAATTATAGAAGTATTTAGTTACCAAGTTGATGGATGTGTTTCTTTACCAGAGTGCACAGGTGTATTAATTAGCATTCATTGCAGAACATTAGATCATGTCTTCTGTGCAAGGTTAAAATGTATTATATTTGACCCTGTGCAGACTTAAACTTTTCGGTTTTTTCATGTCTTAATCAAAAAATTGGTGTTTAACTTTAGAATCTAAAATAAAGCACCTTTCCAAACTTCATGGGTCAAAATTTGTGTGCTTTTGAGATTTTCTAGTAGAATATTGAATATATATTCTGGCATTCACCAATACATTTTGAAATGCTTCTGAAGCCTTTATAAGATTCATCAAAACCACAGGCAGCTATCGTTTAAATTCAAAGGAACTAAAGGGATGTTGTTTCCTCAGTTAGCATCTTATTACTTGAGAACTGGAATACGCAGTCACGTTTAATGAAGAGAGTGCTCAACACTATGCCATTTAAAACAATCTCTCAGTAAGAGCTTACCCTAGCTTGTACCACTGCCTGGTGCAATGATACCCCATGCTATGCCTATAGAAGTACTACTTTGCATCGCTGAAAACAATCTTTTGTCTTAGGAATGTCTTGGCCATGGCTAATGTGTTCCCCAAGTTTCTTTTAGAATGCATGCAGGTGCTGTCTGTAGTTAAGAGCTTTCTGACAGATAAAATACCAAGCATGTTGGGCTCAGTAGAATCCTCAGATGATATTCCTGGAGCTTTTCAGAAATATGAAATGCAGCAGAATGCAGGCAGGTGTACTCCTTAAGCTTTACTGGTTGGTAAAACTTTTCCGTGTATTTCTGCTGCTTCATATGCCAGCAGAACGTACCATGTGAAAATGGCAGAAAACCCATCAGGCACAAGGAATCTACTTAGCTGAAGACCTGCTATGAAAACTGTCAAAATATGGAGATCCTGAATCAAAATCTGCAAACCACTTCAAAGCATCTAGTACTGATTTTCAACCACAGAGAAAACCCCACAGTGCAAGCATTATGTTTGAATGCCGTTTCACATTAACCTGCTAGTTTGGGCTGGGGAGATCAGCTGAAGGAAGTTGAAACGTTTGCCTCAACCAGCTACACTGGTAGAGAGAGGACAGTAAGCTTCAGCAGTGCTGAGGGTTAGTTTATGGGGCAAGGTGGACCAGTAATCTCTTCCCTTAATGACACTGGGTATGAGAGAAGATGCTCATCCACAGCTATGCTCTGCCTTGCTCAACACTTAATGCTTATGCAGAAGTAGAATCAAATAGTCCACCTGAATTAGTGAGGAGTATGAGATGAGAAGACCAATAAAAATTACATCAAAGGCTTATTTTTCTCAAAACTAACATTAATGTGCTGTTCCTCTTTCATCATATTTTTTCCAATATCATGGGATAGCGGAGATCGTTCTTAATTTGGTCCCATCTGGTGGGCTTCCAATTCTTTGCAGCTTGTTTCTGTTTGACAAACTTTCAAAGTGTTCTTTTTTCAAAGGGTTAGCAAACTAGGAAGAAAGAAGGACCAAATTTCTTTTTGTTTCCTATAGAGGAGATTAAGAGGAATTAAGAATCTTTACTTTAAATTTACTGGATTTTTCTTGCCTCTCCTGAAGATCTGAGTTTTGATCCGTCAGGATGATTCAGCTCCTGGTCTACAGCATGGCACTTTGCCTGTATGACATCTTTGGTAGCCCAGCGGTACCTAATCCGAAATAAAGATTGGGATGTTTTAATAGGGTTTCTTTGGGACCAGATTGGTTCAGTATGGATAAAATCTTTCTACTGTTTGGGCACTGGTTTTATGGAGGCTCTTATTAGTGCTAGATTGCTTGTAAGAATATCTCTAAGTGGTGAAATAATTTTTCTTCATGGCATTAACTTCTTTATTACCTTTTCAAATAAATGAATTGGCTATATTTGAGGGTATTTTGTTGTTCATAAAAACATGTCTATTTGTTTATGCTCTCAATTATTAAAAATTATTAAAAGTCATCTATGTAAGTTTTAGATGTAAATATGTTACATACATGTCAAAAATACTTCAGGACTGAATGACTGTCTATAAATTCACGTGTCCTTTAGCTAAGTTTTAAAAAGACATGTTGTGGTGTTCTTCCTAAATTTATGACTTACGTTAGTGTTGAATACAATTTTGCCTCTCTCCTTGTCATCTTCAGGTTTTGTTTTCACAATTGCATCAGTATGTCCCATATTTTAACTTCTGCAAATACGACAGCTTTGCCGTTACAAAAGGATGCTGTGAAGCTATCTTGGAATGCTTCCAATGTGATAGCAGTTTTTCCTCTTAATCAGTCATCCAGCCAGTGTTTTCTTTTCCTTGCCTGTTCATCCAACCGTGTTTGTAACTTCACTGGAAGTCAGGAATTCTTGTGTCTGGACCATGATTAAGGCCTTAATATCTCTCTATTTCATCATTGAATGAACCATTTTAGGAACCTCTGCTATCTCAGAGTAAATTCTGTGAGCCATCCTGTTCGTTAAAACTTGAGAAGACAACATCTTAGTAGGCTCTTTATCTGTACACTCACGCTGAAGTTGGATGTACTTACAAACATTCAATTTTTGCATCAAAACAAAAAGTCGATAATTACATTAAAAATACTTTTTAAAAGAAATGGCCACTTTGCTTTTTGGATTCTTTAGTTTGCCTGCAACTCAGGACTTTGTTTTTCAGAGAAGTTATTTCCTTTTGCGACTTATGTAGAAGTACATGAGTAATTAAAAGCAAGAAGCATCAGTTGAAACGCACTAAGTAATTATAGCTGCAGGCTTATTCTGTTCTAAGTCATTGGGCTTTGGTTTGCTCCTAGAATGAAAAGTTGTGATTTATCATCAAAACTGGCTACCTGTAATAAGGTTTCTTGAACACTTGAAATTTTGCAGTGATTTTCTCTAGAATCATTGTTTTTTCTCTCTTTATTTCAGAGAGAGTGGAATACCTATACATTTATATGCAACATCAAATGAAGAGAAATAGCTAAACACATTGACAGGTTTTTAAAGCCTAGCAGCCATGAAAGCTGCAGTGACCTTTTCAATGCATTGCTTCAGTTCATTCTGATATTTTCTTAGCTATGCTTAGATCCTTTTTCTTGTTTGTTTCAACAGTAGAAGAATGTCTGTAAAATAATGATAAATATGTTTCCCCGGTTTAGTTTAGTAATAAGATTTTTTTGTTGTTGTTTTCATCTCTTACAGCTTGACAAAGATGACATGGTATATATGGAGGCATATGATAAGTTGCTGGAATCTTGGCTTACTCTGGTCCAAGATGACAAACATTTCCATAAGGGTTTCTTTACCCAACATGCTGTTCAAGTCTTTAATTCCTACATTCAGTGCCATCTAGCTGCTCCTGATGGCACAAGGAATTTGGTAAGCCTTCATTGTAGTAGCTTTG
This sequence comes from Brachypodius melanocephalos, assembly GCA_013398615.1. Taxonomy (NCBI): domain Eukaryota; kingdom Metazoa; phylum Chordata; class Aves; order Passeriformes; family Pycnonotidae; genus Brachypodius; species Brachypodius melanocephalos. The sequence continues at coordinate 13,314,328 of VZSR01003803.1, read as the reverse complement.
GATGATAACATACAGTAACTAGCTCATGTCTTTTGGTGTGTGTATATTATGTAGCTCAAGGCAGCTTGTATAGAATTGCCATTTATGATTTTGTAAATGAAAAAAATTGCCGAACTCATTCCTCAGTTGTGATTTCCCAGTCTGTTTCTCTCATTCTGGAGAGGAACTAAAAGAATGCAAAGTTGGAAATCACTTCCAAAAAAAAGAGAAGAAAGTAAACCTGTAACTCAAATCAATGTGCATCTTGCTTTTTCCATGGATATAGTGACTAAAATTTTGGCCTTCCTTCTGGATTAGAATTCTAGCTAAAATTCTCAGTGCAATTTGGGGCCTTTTTATGATTGTTGCCTCCCATGCACTGTTATTAAAATATAACTGATATAAGACATAAATATCTTAAAAAATGTAGACTGACTGTGCTCTAAGTAGAAGGAACTTTTAATATCATGTGGTCCTTTTGGATAAAATAAATTCCCAGTTGAGTTTTTGAACCATTAACTGTCTAGAGAAAATTTAAAAGTACATCAAGTATCTTTTGACCAATTGAAAAAGACTAATCATCTTTCTATTTGCCAGGAATCTGGATCTTACTAAAATAGATTCTTATACAGAAAGTTGGATGTAGATGTTGGATGAATTAGTTATTGCATAGATTCAATTCAATAACTGTATAAAATCTCTCTTTAATTTGATGCTGTGCAAAGATCTCAAGAGATACCTCATTCTGAAAAGCACTATGTAAAACATAATTCTGCTATCTCAATATGTAACAGATGGCAATAGCAGTGCCAAAACTGAGAGAAATATTTCACAAGAGAGCTTTGAATTCATATCAGGCAGTCTTGACATAACTTATGTACACAGGTTGATTCATGTCATTCTGTGAGATAAGTCATTTATCCCATGGGTAACCTTTAAAAGCCACAGCTGGCATTTTAGAATGCCTCTTGTTCTATATCAAAGCAGTAACAGGAACTTTCAGTCTCTGCTTTGAGAGCAGAGGCTCACCCTTCAATAAACAGCTGCAACTTTGAAGTTGCCAAAAGAGAATGATTTGCTGGGTTACATAAAGAAAAGATGAGTTAAAAGCACTTTGCATAAGAAGATGTGTGTGGATTCAGTTTTCCAGAGCCTCTCTAGAAACAAAGCAGACTGATAGCTTTCTCTCCTCTTATATTTTACTTTGTTGCTTGCATAAATTTTATGATTAAGAGATAAGAAAGAAACACTTTTAATATTTATACTTTGTTTCTGCATATCATGGTTCATCTATTCAAGGAATCGGATTATCATTTAAATAGTATTATAATGCAACCAAGATAAGCTTTGAGAAATTGAACAGTGCAAATTCTACATCAGCAAGAAATAAAACTGAGATCATCAAGATTATTGTCTGCTGTTTTCTGAGTTTATAGCATTTACTTTTAATGTACTTTTTTAAATTTAGTAGTACTTTTTAAACTACTATTTCTCCTCAAACAGTAGGTTAGGGAAAACTTTTAATGAAAGGGCTTACATTCAATTCATCATGAAAAATACTGTCTATTACATGGTTTATGTAAGATCTCAGACAACTGAGAACTATCGAAATGTTAGCAGATGAACTGAATATGGCATTTTGGTAGTGAGTTTGTGAAATGCTGATTTTAAAACAATATGAACCCATGTTGACCCTGTTAACCTCTTCTGTGTCTAATTTAGTACAAGTCTGTTGTTCATACATGCAAATTACCCTGCAAGAAAGAGCCAAAATAATGCAGAAAATTGTGGTGATAATGAATTTAACAAGTATGACCCTAACTGGTTGCTTCTAATTTTGTTGAAATAACAAAGACTGCCAATGGTGTGGCCTCTCGGGAAGAAGAAGAAATAAGTGAGTTGCAGGAAGATGACAGAGACCAGTTCTGTGACCAGTTGGCCAGCGTAGGCATGCTGGGGAGGATTGCTGCAGAACACTGCATACCTCTTCTCACAAGGTAAGTACAAAAAAAAAAAAGTAATGAATGCAAATCAATAAAGCTGTCACATAGGAAAAGCCTAACTTTTCCAAAGCAGTTTAAAAACAGTGAAGCTACTTTGTTATTTGTCCGCAGTTTGTTAGAAGACCGAGTGACAAGGCTCCATGGACAGTTGCAAAGACATCAGCAGCAGTTACTTGCCTCACCAGCATCAGGTTCAATTGACAATAAAGTGCTTGATGACCTGTATGAGGATATTCATTGGCTTATTTTAGTCACAGGTTAGTGAACAGCTTTAAATAGTACTTGTTCTGGTAGTCTTATTGCAGCTGGAACACCTCAGGGAAAAAAAAATCCCTGTATATCAGCTACTCTTGATTGACTATACATTTTATCCCTTACAATGATCATCTTACATACAAGACTTGCAAAGTCCTTGTCTTACTGTCATCTACCTTGAGTAACAGGAATATTATGTGTAATGATAACCTCATGTAAAGGTTTCATCAGTGTCCATTGGAAATTCCTGCAACTAGTTTTGTTGTAGATTTTTTGAGTTGTGTTACCAGTCAACCTATTCAAGAAATTAGTCTGTTCATGGTGTCAGTGGTGTTGGCTGGGTGCCTTTGACTTGAGAGAAACAACATGAGATCAGGGTAATGGTGACAGAGAATCATGTGAGTTCTAGACTTTCTCAGTGCTGATGATCCATGGCCTGCTATTTTGTTATGTTTTGGGGAATTTAAAGCCTTTTTGCTCTCAATTTAGGGCCATTTGAATTTACAGCCTTTTTGGGTTTGATTTTTAGATGGCAATATTTTACTTAAGTTTGCAAACCTAGTAACAATTAAGTCTGTACTTTGCTTGGAGAAAAGTATAGTGTATGAAATATTTGTGGGACTTTTTTGAAGATCCAGTGTTTTAGTTGCTCTCAGATGTTGACATGAATGTGTTTATAATATATTTGTAACACTGAGATGGAATTTGTAACTCACAGATGCTTTTGAGTTCAGATGTTGAAAACTACAACTAAACCTGGAATTAATGTTATCTAGATACCAGGGTATTGTATGAAAACCCATGCTTCATCTGATCTGCAGTTGCTGGGCGAGGAAAACTGTGTTACAGCACATGTACTTGAGCTCTGAAAGACTGACAGATTTGAGATGTTAGCAAAAGAAAAGTCCCAAATGTTGTGGGCTGAGCGGGGAAGCTGAAAAACAAGGCTTTTTTGCCACATAGCAGAAGAAGAAAAAATGATAACAAAATGTTGTTTTGTCCCTTCCCCAAGTAGATGAATTGACTGTAGCATTGTTACAGTTTTACATGAAGCAAAACTTGTCTCTTTTTATTGGTTTTTAAATTGATGATTTCTTATTCCAGTCTTGGTTTCTTGTCACTTTAGATTTTTTTCCTACTGAATGGCTTTAAGGATTCTAATTAACTTGTATGCATTTAGACAGTGTTAGTCAAGGTCTGTATAAACGTTTGATTCTGGTGTGATGTCTGCAGTTAAGCCCATGGATTCTTTAGTGAGAAAGCCATAAGTTAACCTAGGGTAGAAAGTTGTGATCACTCTTTCTTTTTTAATGTAAGGCTACCTCTTGGCTAATGATACTCAGGGAGAGACTCCGCTAATACCTCCAGAAGTAATGGAATATTCCATTAAACATTCAGCTGAGGTTGACATCAATACAACGCTTCAGATTCTGGGATCTCCAGGAGAAAAGGCCTCTTCCATCCCAGGATACAACAGAACTGATTCTGTAATTAGGTAAGGATGCATATTGTACTATTAAGTGTGTTAAGTGCTTTTTCAGAGAAAAAAAGATCTAGGGTGTGAACAGATTTCGGTGAATGTGAAAAGCAAGCAGTATGTAAACACTGAACATCAAAAAAGGAAAGACTGACCTGATAGTCTTAACAGATGTCATGAGTCAAAGACATGGAAATACACAGAAATGTTTTTTATATTTCTACTGAAAACCCATCTTTGATCTACTTTTTACAGAAAATCCTTAAAACTGAAGTAAAAAAAAGTTGGCAGATTAAAATCTTTAGATAATATATACTCTAACATTCATTCAGCACATACACAGCTTAAGCAAATGCTTTCTAGAACATCAGTGAGCTTCTCTACTTTGAATATGGGTTACTGCCCAAGCTTGGCAGTAGCAGCAAAATTGATCTTCCGAGTGTGAGGAATTGTTTGTTGTCAGTTATGTACACACATCACAGTCAGGCTATGAAAGAAGCAGGAGAGATTTCCCTCCTGTTTTTGCAAGAAGGTTGATGCTCGCAAAGGGCTCCTCAATTTGAATCCTCACGCTTCAGAAGATTGCACCCCACTCTTAGTTGACATGATTAGTTGATTAGTTGTCGTGTTCTTTAAATGTTTTCTTCTGGGAAGAAGGTAGAAAAAATGACCTTAATTGGCAATGATGTATGTGCCTACAACCTGTTTAGAAGGTTGAATACTGCTTACTTTTACTATTGGCCACTTCAAGAAGTGGCCACCAAGAGGATTTCTTGATGTAATGTCTCAATGGTGGGAATAAATCAAAATAAGGAGAGATTTGAAGCCCTTTGGCAATAACTCTGAAATATCTTCAACAAATAGGCCACTGTCAGCTCCTAAATTTCTTGTGTACAGTCACATTCTTGCAAAATTCAGTTGGTGTAGTACAAAAGCTAGTATTTAATGCATTTGTATGGACTGATTGTATTAATGCAATCACCTCGTGATTTACTATTTCAGACTATTTCCCAGCAGTAATGAACAAGAGAAAAATAACTCGTCAGTCCTGTATTTGTTTTTTGGTATGTGTCATGCTGCACAATTAGAACCCATTTGGTCACTAAACTTTATGGGGCAACGAAGGAAAAAGCAATTTTTCAAAACAGCTTTTCAAGCACTCCCAAGTAGTCCATTTGTCATGATTCTTGTGGGGATTCTTTCTTGCAGTAATTTTGCTGTCAAAATTACTGTTAAATCTTACCTTTTAAAGCATAATTCTTACTTTTTGGAGGATATTTGCTCTATTCTTCTTGCGTTGCATTTCAAAAACAATAAATTCAGGTGCTTTTTACTTGATTAGAGTTGAAGTACTTTGTATTATCCTGATCCTTCTGTCATATTTAGTGAAAAATGAAAGTAGCGTTGGTAGTTGCATTGCTTCTCCAAAGACTTCCCTCAGCATCCTCATTGTATTTTAAATCTGCAGGTTATTATCTGCTATTTTAAGAGTGTCAGAAGTAGAATCTAGAGCAATAAGGGCAAATCTCACACACCTGCTGAGCCCCCAGATGGGCAAAGATATTGTATGGTTCCTCAAGCGCTGGGCAAAGACTTACCTCCTAGTAGATGAAAAGCTGTATGATCAGGTAAGGATATTGCTTCTATCAATTTATTTGTGAGTATTAGCAATAATATTATTCTGTGAATGTAGATATCAGTGTAGCTATTTAAAAGTGCAATGCTAAAGTATTTTTAATGTTATATGGGTTGTGATTTATTTTGGAATTTGTTTCAAAGTTGATGTTTTCTTACATTTGCTAATTAGATATATAAGTTTTTAGGGGAGTCTTGCACATTTTGCTGTAAATGTGATTTTTTTTGGTAGCCATTGCCATATAATATAGTGCTCCTGGGCTGCATAGTGAGTGAAACTCACTGACTGCAGTGGTGTTATAAATCGTGACTGTCCATCAGATTTTACATTTCATCTCTAATACAGTGATTGGTCTTGATCATAATTCTGAGTGAGATATTTAACACCATCACAAGGTAGTATGCATTAGCTAATGTCATGCTACTTTCTCTCCTCATTCTCATTGTATATATCATCATTTCAACAGTGTGTTCTTTGTAAAAGGCAACTTCTTACTGTACTTGGACAGCACTAATCGTGATTAGACCTTCATCCTGATTTCACTTATTGAACTAACTGTAATCCAGCTAGCTCACAGAGGCCACCCATCCTGAGGAGGTCCTGTTGGCTCTAATTTTTGAGCCTCCTCCCCTTTATTTCCATTATTGAAGCAACTAAGAATACTAACGCTTCAGGAGGCCTCTCCTTAACAATAATAAGTATCACACAGACTTGTAAATATTTGGAGTCATATTATTCAGCTCATACATATAGCACAGCTAAGGATTCATAGAGGTACCAGGTGAGCAAGAATTGGAGATCATGTTAGAAGGAGATCCATGTGAAAAACAACGTGAAGAAACAAAACAGATTGTCTAGGAAGTGCACACATGTAGTTCGTGTTGACATGTGAAAGTGATTGAAACCTCTCTTTAAACCTTATGCTCAGTCATGTATATATCATGAGTTCTTAAAGGTAGAAGCGTTAGTGGTATGCTGACAGGAAGCCCCTGTGCAATTACTACAAAGCTTTTGGTTTCACTCTTGAAAAACTTTATCTAAAGGTAAGAGAACAGGCAATTTCAAGGAAGTATATTTTAATGTGCCAGGACCAGAGTGTGACATGTTTCCTAAAAAATATGCAAATTGAAGGAACCAGTTGCAGAAAGCAGATGCAGCAAAATTGAGGTGAAAGTCAATTTTTACAAGTTTCTATGTAGATCAAGACCTAGGCTTATTTCTAATAATTTTTACCACTGACTTTAGAGAAATTGTCTTAAATTCACTTTGGAATGGAAACACTTTGGGAGGTGATTCTGGGATCTTTCTTTTAATTATTAAAGCTTTCATTGGCCTTAAAAGCTAGACATACTCAAACCTTTTTTGTAATGAGGTTGAAACTTTTCTTTGTTTTAGATGTTGTGCTTAAAATTGCAAGATAAGTTTGGCAAAGATTTTTCTGTTACAGATATTCTTTGCCTTTGTCTATGTAACATTTGTGTAATTTAAGTAGGAAAGAATTGACAGCCTGAAAAGAATTTGCTGACAATGATTGCCATACACTTTTGGGTTCTGGCTTCTGTAAAACTCACTCATTTTAATGCTTTTCTTATAGATAAGTCTGCCATTTAGTACAGCATTTGGTGCTGATACTGAGGGTTCCCAGTGGATTGTGGGTTACCTTTTAGAAAAAGTGATCAGTAACCTGGCAGTGTGGAGTTCAGAGCAGGACCTTGCAAATGATACTGTACAACTGCTAGTAACATTAGTGGAAAGGAGAGAGCGGTAAGTTGCTATACCTCTGGAAGTCAAAAAGTTTCTTTTGCTTCCTTTAAAATTTTTTGGCCACAATAATCCAGATATAGGGCACTTCATATTCATGTCTCTGTAAGTCAAATTACTTTAGTAGCCTACTGTAACTGAAAACACCACAAATTTGTCTGACAAGCTGGGGAGTGAGACCTAATGTATTTGACAAAACATCACGTAACTTTTATTACTGTTTAGCAGTGCACTCTCCTTCCCTACTTTTGTGTCTCACTCTTAAAACAGTGAGAAAGGAAAACTCTCCTGGTCTCCACTCTTATTGCAAGGATTTTTGTGCTGCTGTTAATTTTTGTTGATTAGGAGTTCAGATACTGGCTAAGCCAGTGTGAATTATGTTTTGTAAACCTAATTTTTTTTTAAAATATAGGATTTTGTGGGTTCAGTCAAATTTCAGTAAGTTTTCTTTGATATTGCAAACTTTGAAGCAGGAAGTTCTAGAATGCTTTATTTCTGTCAAATGACATGCAATTATATATGCAATCATGCATTCACAGTCTATTGAAAGACTATTCTGAAGTATGAGGGTTTTAAATGCTTGAGGATTTTTCTTTTTGAAAAAATTAGACCCCACAGAAGCTAGTTTTCAAATAAATTGCTTATTTTATTATGACATAATGAGACTAAGCTTTTAATCCATGCAATATGTCCATTAACTCTTGTGTGTGTATGTGTGTAAAACTAAAGCACTTTTCTGCTTTTCTCCTGTATGAATTGATCTATTTTCAGAATATATACTTTAGAAATCTGACAGCTGAGGCATTAATAAGATGAAAATCAAAAGGCAATTCAGCCTCAGAATAAAGGAATTTAAAAATATATAGCAACAAAAATCTTCTGGCAACTGCTAGAAACCTGATGTTCTCTATTCATACAGTTTGTGAAGTCTTTAATGAATTTTTTTTCCCTCTTTTAGGGCAAACTTAGTTATTCAGTGTGAAAACTGGTGGAATTTAGCCAAACAGTTTGCACGGCGAAGCCCTCCTCTTCACTATTTGTCTAGCTCTGTGCAGAGAACACTAATGAAAGCTTTAGTTCTAGGAGGTTTTGCTCATATGGATACAGAAACAAAGCAACAATACTGGACAGAGGTAAGCTACTGATAATTCTACTACCTCCATATAAGCAAGCAGTACAACACGTTAGTTTAGGGAATTTTATTAGTGACACAAAATCAGTTTGTATAACATATTTTGATATTTAATACTGATGATTTTTTTAAGTTATTCTCCCCTTGATGGACATTACTTGCATCTGTTGTATATAAATTGTATCTAAAATATCTCAACCCAAAGAGAAACCACTAATAATTAATTGGAGGATTTACCAAGCAGACAGTAGAGCAGTATGTTTGAAAGAGACTATTATAGAAGATAAAAAATTTCCCTTCCACTTCTTCCTGTCATTTTAATTTTATGGTGTTATGAATTATTCTGTTATGACTTAATGAAAATGACAATAAGTAAAAAGCTAATGTGGAATATAATGTAGAGTCTTGACCAGCACTTTGTGCCCTGGCTCCATTAAAACTTAGATATTTAATACTAGAAAGGCTGATGCTGGAAATGGCATCAGGAAGCACCATGTGACTTTGTAAAACATCAGCCATCTGAGAAAAATGCGCTTTTATTGGCAGAGCTAGAAAATTAGTGATTTAAAGTAAGGCTGTAATGCAGGGGAAGTAATTGGGAGAAAAAATGTGGAAGTTTCTAAATTGTTTCCAAATACAGATGATGACAAAAGTGATTTCTCTATTGAGTATCATAATGTGGCAAAGATAACTGTGAGCATTAATCATAATGGTTTCATTCATAAGATGTAACAATTTTTTCCCTAATGCTGAATCTGAAGGGAATCAAATGCTTTGAGCCAGAGAAAGTAATTGTAATTTGTTGAAACACCACAAAATTACCTAAAATATTTATGGAGGTGCTCATTTTGCCACCTGCCTGCAAGCCATGGTGGACAGTGAGAAAGAAACATTACCCACCACCACTTCTGCTTGCATTAATGTGACAGATAATGACATAACTGAGCAATTGGAAACTGGAAGTGATTGATTCTTGTATTGCCATGCTAAAAGCAGTGGGTTTGCTAAATTATTTAAATATTGATATGATAGTATGCTTCTCTTAATGTGACTTTTCTGACAAATTTCAAGGTTCTTCAGCCACTTCAGCAGCGATTCTTGAATGTGATAAACCAAGAAAACTTTCAGCAGATCTGTCAGGAGGAGGAAGTGAAGCAGGAAATCACTGCTACATTAGAAGCACTCTGTGGCATTGCTGAGGCTACCCAGATTGATAATGTAGCAATTCTCTTCAATTTCCTAATGGACTTCCTTAATAATTGCATTGGATTAATGGAAGTATACAAAAACACACCAGAGACTGTTAATCTCATAATAGAAGTCTTTGTTGAAGTTGCACATAAACAAATTTGCTATCTTGGAGAGGTAAATACAACCAGAAAGGGAAGGAGGAGTCAGAGTGTGTGTGTGTGTGGGTGCATGTGTGTAAATGTGTATACAGTGCTATTCCTTAAACAAAATAAATTAAAATTGTGATAAAATATAGTGATTTTTATAGAGAGAAAGGCAGACTATGTGGACACATTTGTTAAGGAATTCCTTTGTTTTAAAACATATGCTTGCAAAGATTAAAAGCAGGACATTGAGACTGGGGGTTTTTTTACCAATAAATTTAATCACAGTTCATCACTAGTCTAACTCTATGGTTGGGTGACAGAAGAGGGGACAGACTTTGTTGAGTACTTTTTTATAACAATATCAAACTTCTCTGAAGTCTAGTCTAGGAGAATTGCAGCACTGTTCTATATGAGAAATACATACCATAGAGACACTGACTTAGTTCTAGACAAGGCATTAATAGACCCAGGAAGTTAACAGTTAAAATTTTGAGTTTGTGCAGTGCACTTGCATCTTTGTACTGTTGGTTAGTTTTGTTTTCACATCTGGAAGAGTTCCTGCCTATTCCAAACTGAGTATGCACAAAGAGTGTATTGTGGCTCCAAATTTCTATAAGTAAAGTGTGTTTCCAGGGGATTTTGTTTGTAATCTAGTTTGTGAGATTAGTGAGATATGTCAGTCTGTTCCAAATCACTCTTGTCTCGATTTTTGTTAAGACTGAGGCATCAAGAAAATTAATGTTTTGCTCTTTCAGTCAGTATCACATCAATATATGTGTTCTTATTGTCTAAGGTGGCTGTTTCCTTGATGATTTTGTGTACAGTTGGTACAAAAGTGATCATACACTGAAATTAAAATCTTGGAGTATTGTCTACCAATAATGCCATCTTGAAACAAAGTGTTTCACTTTTAGCATATGGAAGTTTTCTCATCATGTAACATTGTTTTATAGGCCAAAGCCATGAACTTGTATGAGGCCTGCCTAACTCTGCTCCAGGTGTATTCCAAGAATAATCTAGGTCGACAACGGATAGATGTTACAGCAGAAGAAGACCAGTACCAGGATCTCCTTCTTATTATGGAGCTTCTCACTAATCTTCTATCAAAGGAATTCATAGATTTCAGTGATACAGGTATTAAGGAATTGGTTACTGATGAACCACATGTTGTTTTCTAAACTGTAAGAACCATTTTGGGGCTTGTGTTCAGTCCATGTAAAGTAAAAGCTAAAATTTAGGCTTGTCTAGGTCAGGATATGGAAATTGCTATTTCAAGTAGCAAAGAAGGACTTTACACAATATTCTAACATCTGAAATTATTGCTGTCATAAAATAAATTATGGATGTATGAAACAGCTTGAAATCTGAATATTGCAAGTCTGAATGTTGTACCAGCAGTTTTATAACAAAAAGCACGTAGAGAAGTTGGAGTAGTAAAGTAATGCAAGAGAGCAGATGGGCTGTCTTCTTAGTACAGGATTCAACTTCTGTGAAATGTTGAGTCATTCAAATTCCACCGTGTGAGGATCTTCTGTATTCCTCTTTCACAGAACATGCTTTATGGTTTGTGGTGTAGTTAAGGGTTCCTTCTTGTATCCCAGCCCGTTACTTTCTTACACGTGCTTGCCACTTAAAACTGCAGTTGTCTTGAGTATGTTCTGGCAGTTAGCTGTGGTGCATTGCTTTTGAGTAAGCCAAAACACCTTTGCATGGTTCATGTCTCACCATGTTCTGTACACTTTGCACAGATAACACCCCAGGCAGATTCAGTTTGATACCAAGCATGTTGAGGTGCGTCTTGAAAGAGAGAACCTTATACTCTGAAATGCAGTACATCATTTTACTTTTTTGTCATGCATGCACAACACAAATACAGAACCAGATTTAGACTTTGTCCATTCAATGGACAACCCAGTGCTTTGTAAAGTATTTGCTTAAAGATCTGGATGTTAGCTGCATGGAAAACACCATGAAACAAAATAATGTGAATAAAACATAGATGCAATGCCCAGAGATCAAATCTATTGTGGGTGTTCTACATATTGCTGCCGTCTCAGTGCAGGAATTATAAAAGTAAGGTCACTGCCAAGTTGATGGGAAATGTTGGCCTTAACCTGTAACTGGAGAAAACTTGGCAACATCCAAACTGCAGAACTTTCTCTGTTAGCTCTCCCATTTTTTTTTTCCTTCTGTTCATAAAAGATATTAAAGCATATGTAAATATATAATAAATATTTTAAAATAAGTATAAAAATGCAGTAATATTTTACTCAGTACTTGTTTGTGTGCAGGCATAAAGTAGCTATCACTAGAAACAAATGCAATGTTCTGTAATGGAAGGGAGTCCTCAGTATCTGAAGTGTTCTGGTTTAGTATGCCATCTGGTACAAGTGATTATGAAATGCTTAGTCCTAATGAATATAAATATAGAGTGATGTGACAGCCTCCACTCACTAAGTTTCTATTTTAATGCAGTGCCTCATGGTTTTGTTTGGAGAGAGGGGACTAGTCCTATTTTTAAAAATGTCTGTATTATAAAGAAATGGGACTGTTTCTTCAATATGTTTAATCTTCCTTTTATACAAAATATTTTTTTCTTTTCTGCAGATGAAGTATTTAGAGGACATGAACCTGGGCAAGTTACAAATAGATCTGTATCAGCAGCAGATGTTGTCTTATATGGGGTTAATCTAGTTCTGCCTCTAATGTCACAAGATCTGCTGAAGGTAAGTATATTTTTTATATGGAACTGCAAGAATATGAAAGCTTTATAGTAATGAATTCCCAGAATTCGTTCCTATATGTATTCCACCATCATAAGCTGAATTTTCTAGACTTCATAAATGTAAATAACTGTTCCACAGTTCTAAATGCTCTTTGAAAAGAAATATTGTAAGCTGAGAGAATGTGTATCCGAAGGTCCTAAGCAAAACTTTTCTTCTAAAAGCAAGTCTGTGCAGATCAACAGCCAAACCTGAAATGTGACACTCAGAGTCCTTTTTCTGATAGTGCCAGAAAAGTGACAAGAAGCATAAACAGTGATTTGAGTTAAAAGCAACCATTTATTTCCATAAAACAGAAGGCTGTCAATCAAAGGCATCAGCAGCTTGTCAGTAGAACAGTAAACTACAAAACAATGGGACAGCAGCATTTCATCGTTGCACTGTGTTCATGTTTTAGTTTGAACCAGGGGAACGCTTCTGGAAGTTGTCTCAGCTGTCCCCTCTCCGCTTGCCTTCTCACGCAGTAGCACGCGCTGAACGCGAGGGCTGCGTCCATTGTAGATCAAACCAAGGCGAGGGACGCACCCTGGGAGCCCCTCAGTTGTGCTCCAAGTGCTCATCAGGCTTTTACCCCATGAGACTACATTTCTGTCTGTAGTTTGTTTAGAGCAGATACTAAACTACCACCAGCTACTGTTTATCTTTAGTAATCTTGTTTCATTGTACCACAGTGTTTGTATTTATATCAAGATGTATGGCTACATTCTAATGTAGCCATTCTAATGACTCAACTTCCCTACTAAAATTCTTTTCTTCAGTGCAAATCATCAGTCCTGTCTCTTTGTGTAGTTGAAAATTATGCCAAAATAGATACATGATCGAATCTAAAAATACTGTGTTTTTCTTTTGACAGTTTCCATCCCTGTGTAATCAATATTACAAATTAATCACTTTCATATGTGAGATATTCCCTGAGAAAATTCCACAACTTCCAGAGGACCTCTTTAAGAGCCTAATGTACTCACTGGAGTTAGGGATGTCATCGTATCCTTTATAGAGCTTGGGAATGCTTTTTGATAAAATCTAAGTTGCTTTTATAAAGACGTGTTATAAATATATTGTTTTCCTTTTTTATCAATACATATCTATCAGTATCCATCTATCAGATGCATGTATAATTACATATCAGTAATTGACTCTGCTCTCTGAGGATTGAGAGTTTCACTGTAGTGTCCATTGAAATTCCAGCATTAGCTGAGTTGCCTCTGACTTGCGGTGCTTGGGCGCAGCCTTTAAGTAGCATAGCATGTAAGTTTTTTCTGGCAGCCATTCCTGCCTCCTCCATTACTTCATTTCAGAGTGTGTAACTTCATAAGCCTTCAGCTGGTATCCCGAAGCCGTTCCTGAATTAGTCTCTCAGCTGGTAATACAAAACATTGCTGCTGTTCTACTGGGCTGGCTCCAGAGCATTTCCTGTCAGGGTGCCAATGGGCTCTCCCTCTCATAATGGGAGTACCATTTTCACTAATCTGTGGCACGTGTCAGAAACAGATGAGCTTGACCATAAGGGACTCTTTCTGAAAATGTTATGTCAGAGAGGGTTATGTTACCTTTGGGCATGTAGCTAATAAAAGAAGATAATGAAGTTGGAATCCTTTCCCCCCCCACCCCACTTTTTCTAGTGTTTTTTAATTTTATTTTTTAATTAGCAACTTTGTAGTGAAAAGAAACCTTGAAACATACAAGTATTTCAGATATTTTCTAGTGTCACAGCTGGGTTGTTTGACCACAATTTAATTGAAATCTGACTTCAATTCTTTAACACCCATTATCAGAATGAGCTCAGAGGTTTGCCAGCTCTGTCTGGAGGCTGTAACACCGTTAGCAGAACAGTGTGCAAAAGCACAAGAAACAGATTCAACCCTTTTTCTAGCAACGAGGCACTTTCTTAAGGTAAGGCATCTGTTTCTTGTTACTTTGGTTTTTTTGCATAAAGGTAGCATCCAGAGGGCAAACGGTGATCATATCCAGATTAATCACGGTAATATATATAGTAAGAAACAGCCTGTTAGCTTAAAAAAAAGAAAAAAAAAAAGTGTCAGCTTAAGAAAAAGGGCATGAAGAACTGAAGATACCAGACTCGGGTACAAGAGAGGATGGAGATGTAGAGGGAATCAATCCATTATTGCCAGTAAACAAAAGACCTGAGCCTCTCAGAATGCAATTTTTATACCCATGCTCTGCACATGAGATTGGCAGCTTTAGCAGTTACTGGTGAAGCTGTGAACAGAAGGCTTCCAGGATTCTGTGAACTGAAGGCTGGATAGAGTACTAAAAGAAAAGGCATGAAAAAGAGCATGACTGGAAACTAGAAAGGAAATGCTGTCAATTTATTCAATGTATCTAATGAATTATGCATTTTCTTAATTCAGTATCACATTCAGTACTTTACTTCCAGGGCCATCCACTTTAATGAATTTTGGAGTGACCTGGTAGCAACCAGGTTCCCACTAACTGGCAACAAAGGAATTGTGGAATCTGTGTACCTGTCTTCTGGTTTTGTATAGGCTTCAGTTTTACTTAAGACATGTTTTTTTACCAAAGTGACATTGGGATTTCTGAGGATTGCTCATTAAATGCTTCCATCAGACAAGCTGAGAGAGAGAGAAACTTGCATAATTTTGCCTTTATGTATCTTTTAAGTTAACATAGTTTCATTCTTTATTTCTGAATTTCCACTTAAAATTATGATATTACTCTTTACTAATCTGTTCCCTGTTTGACTTTCTATGAGCTATAGGAGTCGCCAAAATTTGAGGCAAAGTTCTGTATTTTATTCTGGAAGAGCAAAGGCTTTTTTCAGTATTTTTCTGGAATAGCTACAGGTTTTGGTGAAAAATACAAGTGATGTCATGTTTCTCTAAGAATAGTTGCTATAAATCAACAACAGGTTCTAGTGCTTTGAGATGTGAATTTATGTTGTTAAGCCAAGACTTGAATCCTAAAAGAACTTGGCTTCTAAATTTCTGGTATCTAAATTCAAAAATAAAAAGGAAAGGGGGGCAACAAAACAGGCAGCAACCTTGTATGTTTGTAATCCATGTTCATTGTTATTATCAGAAGTGAAGATGAGTTTCAGCAGCAAATGTTGATAAAGTAGAAAGTTAAGTTTACACTTACACAACTGCTTCTGTTTTGCAATTTCAGATGGTTTTTGATATGCTGGTACTTCAGAAGCACAATACAGAAATGACAACTGCAGCAGGTGAAGCATTCTACACGTTAGTGTGTTTGCATCAGGTATGGCATTCAGACACACTCTGAAAAGAAGTAATTTGTTAAAGGAGAGTGGTTATTTCTTGTGCCCGTGATAAATCATGGAATCATTTGGGTTGAAAGAGGGCATCCTCAGGAGGTCTGCTTCTTTCAGCTGCAGATCTTTGCATTTGTCCTTGCTGAGTTTCATGACTCTCCAGTCAGCTCATTGCTCCAGCCTGAGTAACTGTCTCTAGATGTCAGTCCTGCCCTTGAATGCACTGGCTGCACTCCCTAGTTTGGTTTCATCGCCAGACTTGAGAACAGTGTATTTCCCCTCCTCATCCATGTTACTGACTAAAATATTTAACAGAACAAGGTACAGATGAGAGCTCTCAGTGCCTTTTGGAGCCAGCTTCCAGGTGGAACATGAGCCATTAGCCTCAGTCCTTTATAGGCTGATAGTACAGGTGTGTGTTTTACACATGTAGTAGTTCACCCATTTAGACAAAATCCAAGCTTGGTTGCAAGGATGTAGTACACAGTTGCTAAAGACCTGCTTACCTTAGGCATCCAGTGCACTCATCTTAGCCATAGATGGAAGTCATTTTGTCAAAGAAGACAGACTGGTAAAGCATGATTTACCCTGGATAAATCCGCACTAGCTGTTCTCAGAATCACAAAATATCCTGAATTGGAAGGGACCCATGAGGATCATCAAGTCCAGCTCCTGGCCCTGCCCAGGACCATCCCCAAGAGTCACACCATGTGCTTGAGTGCACTGTCCAAACACTTCTTGAACTCTGTCAGGCTGGTGCTGTGACCACTTCCCTGAGGTGCCCAACCACCCTCTGAGTGAAGAACCTTTTCCTAATACTCAGTGTAAACTTCCCCTGGCACAGCTGCCATTCCCTTGAGTCCTTTGACTTTCACATGCCCAGAAATAACTTCCAGGAGTACTTGCTTCATGATTTTCTTAGTCATTTGAAGATGATAGACACCAGCCAGTAATGAATTACATGAGGCAGCTTTCTGAACCCTTGGATAGATTCTGTCTGTTGCATTCATCAGCATTTCTCAAGAGATCCCTGGGTTGACCCTCTTTACTGTACATAGTTCATCTCCTCCTTGAACCCCATCTCTAGTCACAAAGGTCTGGAAGAACTTCTCAGTGAAGCCCAAGGCAAAAGAAAGCATTGATTTTTTTAGCCTTATTTCTTTTCTATTATAATTAAATCATCTATTCCATTCAGCAGTAGAACCTGTATTTTCCTTGTTCCTTCTTTTACTCTTGAAGTACTGGTAAAACCTGCTTTTTTTGTCTTTGATGGCCTTTGCTAAATTCAGCTTTAGCTGAACTTCATTTTTCTGTTCTTGTACAGATTATATTTCTGCTTTCCTTCTTTCTAGCTGTTCCTGCTTCTATTTCCTGCATGTGTTGCCCTTGTGCTGGAGTTCAGTCATTAAGTCACTGCTTAGCTGAAGGAGTGTCCTTATTGTTTTCCTATGTATCTGGACAGACCATTCTTGTGCTTGGAAGAGGTTGTCCTTAAAAACCTGTCAGCTCTCTGGAGCTCTTTTTGTCTTCAGAGCTCAATCCTGCAGGATCCCACCCATCAGTCTTGAAGAAGGTGACAGCTGCTCTCATGATGTCCAGGTTCTCTGATTCCCAGGCTGCCCTCTTTCCTCACTTTCTTGGGAATCCTTAACTCCACTATTTAATGATGACTGAAAGGCTGGCAGTGATTACCACATCCTTGACCAGCTCTTACTAGCTGTGAATAGCAGACACAGTCACACCCCTGAGTAGCCCATCTGGTGTGTGAGCAAATGTCAGGGGGATAATCTCTTGAAAGTCTGATCTGGAAACTTCCTCAAGTTGCTTTAAGATGACTAAAAACCTTCTTCTGAGGATTTGTAACAAGATTTCTCCCCAAAAGATGATGTCATCTTTACTGCTTCTCCTCTGTCATGATCCATAAGCACTCAACTAGATTGTTGCCCGGTCTGTAGAAAACTATCTTTAATTTGAGCTGTCTTTTCACAGAAATGTCAATCTTCTGTCATCTTCTGCCCTGAAGAGCTCTAACAAGCGTCCACCTGTCCCTTGGAACACTCCAGTCATGCCACCTGTCCCACCACATATCAGTGCCTGCAGTTATGTTACAGCTCTGAACCTGCATGTGGAGCTCTAGCTCATTCTGTTTCCGAAGTTCAACATACTTCTACACAGGCATTTGAGGCTCCCTTCAGCCTGTTTCATCCTTTCTGAGGAGCACTTTTAAACCCATCACACTCTTTGTGTGCATAATACTCTTGCTCTCTGTCTCTTTACTTATCTACAAGTTGTTACCACCATCCCTCAACATGCCCTTTAAAGCAAGCCATTGGCAAAGACGATACTAAGCCACTTTGTCCTATGGGTCTTCTCTTTTGTTAGCAGCCCTTATCCCTCAAAGAGAGACTCCTGAACATGTAAGAGAAAAGGACCCTGTGATACCACCCACAGGGGGCAAATTCTTCTTATGTCTACCCTCACTCAACCCTTCATGGAGGGAACTGCCATTCTGACTCCTGTGTCCTTCACCTGTGCTCCCAGAGCTCAGTCCCTTTAGACTTGCTTTGGGTGTGTGCCCCTTGACAGTGTCCTTCTAGTCATGTTTGACATGTTTCTTTGTCTTTTCTGTTTAAATAAACATGAGAGTAAGTAGGAAACTCCTAGAAAGGAATCTAAGCTCTCTGTCCCAGGGAAGGAACCTTAGAAAATGGAGAACCTGTGGGAGGAGATGATTGGTATGGAACATGAGTTAGGCATCAAGAAAAAAAACAGTCCAGTTTGCAGTCCTCCTTGCCTGTGCTAAGGAGGAGCCTGAAGCCCATTTGCCTTAAGATTGTCATCTTACTCTGCACTGCAAAGCATTGTATCTTGCTTTGAAGACTTCTTTAGCCTTACTAAAATACCCAGCCTGGATGAAGGATTTTATCTGGTTTAGAGGTAAGTGAAAGGCTGTGAGGACAGGTGAAGAGGTACTGATTAGTTTTCTGTCACAGCCTTTATTCTGGATCTTGTCTTGATGAGATAAGTTGTATATATTGTATATCTCTATTTTTTTTTATGTTTGTTTAACAGGCTGAATATTCAGAGTTAGTTGAAACATTGCTATCAACTCAACAAGATCCAGTAATTTACCAGCGGTTAGCAGATGCCTTTAACAAGCTTACTGCAAGCAGCACTCCTCCTACACTGGACCGTAAGCAGAAGATGGCCTTCTTAAAGAGTTTAGAAGAATTTATGGCAAATGTTGGTGGACTTCTCTGTGTAAAATAAACAACAAAACTCTATGCCTAATTTAGACCCTTTCTGCAAAATGCACTGAGAAATGCTGAATGCTGACTAAATCTTGTACCTGTCTCTGGGTTCTTTGCAGCCATCTCAGATTCTAGAGAGCCTGGAAGTTTGAACATAACACCATGTAATAGGAGAGGTCAACTTTGAATCAGCTTCTGCTATTATGTGTTAGCTGCAATCTGTCATACTTGGGTGTGGAAGAGAATGAACAGAAAATCTGAGTTGTTTTTTTCCATTTATGTGCAAACAGATAAGGGCACAATGAAATAAATGCAGTGCCTTTCCCCCTGCACTGGTTTAAAATAGGAGTGGTCATATAAACATACAGATTTCTTTTCTACCCAAAATCATGTTAGTGTGTGATGCAGATACATATAAAGCTCTAAACAGTTTAGCTGATTTTAAGCTTTATTTTTCCTCTCTTAAAGTTTGAGTTTGTGTTCCAATGGAGAAGAAAAACCAAATGGTATTCTAACTTAGTTCTGTTTTTCTACTACATCAACCTGGCACTGCATGTTTAATGCAATGTGGGTTTTTACATTATGTTCTGCTGCCTAAAGTTCAGAGAAAAAAGAAAAGGTGTATATTTTTGTTCCCCTAAAATGAACTTTAGGAACTGTAGCCATTTCATTGCCTTAATTTAAAAGAAAAAAAATTAAAAGCTCATATACTTTAGGTAAGAAATTTAAGGCAAGATTTGACTCTTGAGAGTTGGTTTAGGATGTTGGCACTGAGCTGCTATGTACCTGTTGCAGCCCTTCATGTTGATGTGTTGTTTTGGAATGAGTGTCTAATGCAAGGTTCATGTGTAGTTTTACTTTCAGTATCTGTTTTGATTCTCACCTGGGTTGCATGCAACTGCAATGTATTTCTTCACTGAACTGTTTGCTTAAGCAATAACAACCCAAAAGGTGTGAATTACTGGCAAACTTTGTAAAGCTGGGGCATTAGCTAAAACAATTATGCTAGCACAGGGGCATCAAACCCTTTTACTCAAGCATGTCTGTTTGACTCCAGTGGGGAAGGGTAATTGGGAAGTCTGTGCTGTAGGAGATTTTTGTTTTTGCTGAATCCAGTCCCACTTCTGCAGAGCTCTCCCAGCTGCTCTGCTCTTGCTTGGTTTTCTATATCAGCACTTTAGCTTTTATCATAGCAGAATATAGTGCCCTGAGTATATAGAACCAACAAGGGAGAGCAGCTATGAGAGAGACTATGAAAGCAAGGCCTGCTTTGTCTTCTGTCATGAGCCAGAGGAAACTGAAGCAAACAAATGCTGCATGTCTAGTAAAATTATTTTTGTGGAAATACACAGAGGCAGAAGTGGGCCCTTCTGTTTAGGATTTCTGCTAGATTATGCTGTTAAATATTTCCCATGTGTTTTTACAATTTATATAAAAAGTCTGGTATACACCTTTATATGGCTATTTATAGCTTTGTGTTTGCAATTCTGTGCCATTCTTCAGCTATTCATCTCAAAATAAGTCACAATAGCCAGAATCTCACAACAGACACAAATCTCTAATACTGTGCTGTAAGTGATCTAAGGATTTTTTTTTTAAGTTAAATCCATAAGTGTCTCAAGCATGGATCCACAAGGCCAAAAATGCCATCTCTTTGTTATACTTTTCTCCTTTAATTGATGTGAAAACTGGGCAAGGGTATATTTACACATTACAAAGTGACCATAACACTTCTTAGATAATAGTGCACCCTCCCAGATAGTATTTTATTTCTAAGGTGACTTGCCTAGTATTTTAGAACAGGGGTATTGCTCTCATTTTATTTTCTCGAAACCCTAGTGCTTTTCTTTAAAGGATTTCTTGACTGTGCACTTGCACAAAATACAATGATCCTGACAGATCATTCTATTTCAAACTGTTGTGATGGCTGAGTTTTTATTTTTAAATTGGGGTTTGCTGTTTTTGAAACAGCTTCTGGAGTTCTTCTGAGTTTGTACATTGGATGGGGCTGAAGTTCTGAAGTTCTGAAACCATTTTTTTTTCAGATGGAAGGGCACTGGAGCCTGGGAACATCAGCAGCAGTAGGAGCTGCTGGTTTGTTATGATGTGCTTGATGTCAGGTATCTAGAGGTACCTATCTTCAAAAAGATCATAGCAAATACTCCATGTTTTGGGTCTGGCTGAGTAACTGATACACTCAGTCATCCTTACTTTTATAACTAGCTCTGTCACTATTGTTTCATTAATCCTACAGCTGGCTCACTATTTAAAAATATTTATCAGCATTAAAGTTTTGAAATCCTCTTGCATATTGTGATGAACGGGAGCACAAATTGAGTTTGTATTCTGGGCAAAGTAATGTGCATACCAATTATTCTTCTTGTTGGGCCCATTGTGTTGCAACAAGCAGAGACACACAGCATTTTTGAGTATCAAGACTTTAGCTAAAGTATGAACACTCACTTTCAAAGACTAGTTTTAAAGGTGGTTTAAAATTTTCCTTTGCCCTTAATTTAAAAATACTATTATATGTTAAAGGAAGACTGTCCTAGTAAGGGTTTGGGGTTTTTTTGTAATTCCCTGCCTGTTACACTTTACCATTTTTTAATTTTCCTCTCATTCTCATATATTCAACAGGGATCTTTCCATGCCATTTTATGTTTCTTTTAAAGCAATGCTAAGATGTCTCTGATTAGTGACATCCATGAAATGGTTGCAAAGGCTTCTGGAAATAAGTCCTGTTCATTCATACTCGTGCTGGCTTGGTGACTGCTTCTACCTGAGCTATTTGACTTCAGTATCCCTACCAAAAAAAAGAAAAAAAGAATTTTCTGTGATCTTCTACATATCCACTTGCTGTAAATTGGGATGTGAAAGACACTGAAGTCCACGGGAAAGACTCAGACTATTTGTAGTGAACACTGAGAGCTGACTCCACATAAGTGTTCTGGAAGTTTTATAGCATCATTGCATTGATTTTCCATTCACAGTGGAAAGTGAATAAGGGTTCTAAAAATGCATCTGTTTTTTGAAGGAAGAAAAAAGGCAATTCAAACCAAGTTATAAATGCTGCATGATATAATTGTAACAAATATATTTGTCTAGACTTTTCTTGCTGAAACAGATTATTGGACCAGTGTTTTCATTCTGAGACTAGCTTCCTTTGCATTTTGCCAGCTGCTTCCCCATTGTAATAGTTAGTTCTAATGCTGGCATACTAATTTTATTCAGCGTATAATTTTCAACACTGACAAGCATGACCATTGAGTTCAATCATAAAATTCAAAACCTTGTTGAAAGCACAGATACATAGGGACAGGGAAAAGTGGACTGGATGCATGAAACTTCCACTTTCATGTACATTTATGCCTTAATTAGCTACACTGAATTACCAGAATCTGCTACTATTTGCCCAGAGGTTTGTGTTTCACTATTTAATGGTAAAGGGCTCACCTTTTTTCTCAGGAATGAGAAACTTGTTTTCTCAGCATTTCCAAATCCTACTAGTTGAAAGAGAGGGGTTTGAATTGGAGTCATCACTTTCACAGTGAGTAGAACTCACTAAAGCTCCAGTGTTTACCTGGGCAAATCCCTTTATATCTAAGCCATGTAGTTCTAGAAAATAAGCTTGTTCAGAGCAGTCAGTTGTCCATTTAAAATCTAGTTCTTTAAAAAGGAAAGCAAATTCTAATTTGTGATCTGTAAAACTATTAAAAAATACAAATTTGCAGCATACATAAGAAAGGGTGTGGGTTTTTTTATGGCAGTAGCTTGATGAATATAAGCGCAGGAGTAGGAGCCAGGCTCCTCTAATTTTGTAATGTTATTCCACAGGATCTTCTGTGGCCTTTGGCAAGTCACTAGAACTGTGTTGTTGTTAAAATAGCATTAACACCTACCTACCTCACAGGGATGTTGTGAGGATTAGCTTATGCCTATAAAATGCATTGAGGATCTGAGATGCTATGTAAATATTATATACTTTAATTTTAGTTTTGTGAGGTGTAAGATTTACTGTAATGAAAATAGAAGATTTTCATAATTGTAAAGCCCAGTAGAGGCAACAGTAAAGGTGCAGTCTTCCCAGGACTGATCCACCGCAGTACAGTAATGCTTGCTGTAAATTGTCATTATTTCAATTACAGCTGATTGAAATGGAATAATACGAATTATTCTTCGTAGATAAGGTGAGATTCCTCCCCAGTGTGCCTCAGTTCTTATCTACAAAGGGAGAGGACAATTACTGGTTATTCAGGCTTTGGTGCCTCTGCTTGTGACAAGTGCTGCTTGTGGTGGTAGGGCTTTTTGTTTGGTTTACTTTTGGCTTTTTTACATTTTTCTCCAAGGAACAAACACCACTCATTTCTCTCATGTCTGTTCCAGTCACTAAGTGTAACCAAAGCCTAATGATAACAATTAAAATTTAAAGAGCCAGCCCTGCTCCCCTGCCCCCATATATTTGCATTTGAGTAGATTGTGCTCTGTTTTCAGTAAATTAGATTAATGTTTTCTAGCACTGATCATGAAGCAAATAATGAAGTGTGTTTTGCTCTAGAACCTCAAACTCTCAGCTATCTTATAAAACTTTTTTCAGTATGAGATTTCTTGGGGCCCTAGAAACTGAGAAGTAAGTTACCTCTGGATTTCCCTTCTCTTCAGTGAGTTAAAATTGATTCTGCTTTTTCATTTCTTCCCATTCCCTACCCTGCTTTTCCTGTCCTTTTAAGCTCCTCTTAAGCAGAATTGGAAGGCCCTTCCAACCTCAAGAGGAAGATACTACTACCCATGTAATTTTCCAATCTGTTACAGCTTGATACTTGAAATTGATAAAAATCTCTCTAACAGCATTTGCCACACATTTCAATCTCCCATAAAACCATTCTGGAGTTTTTAATTAGGGAAAAAAAACCCCAAACCACAACTGTATTATTTGTTCTCTTTGTGCAAAATAAGAAACCTTCATGCAGTGAACATGCAGTTTTAAGGCAATAAATGCTAGTACTGCTGTTCGTCAAGTGTGTAAATATTTTAAATGTGTCATTCAATACTGTGTTGAGTTTATATATTAAAAACACAGGGATTGAAGTGCTAGTTGATTTCAAGTATTGTTTTATCTGTACAGTTGAAGATACGAATTTGCATAAAAGTATTTCACAGTTCATTGCAATAAGACTTGGGAAATGGCTGTGTAATCAAGCCTTATCATGACTGAATTTTCAAATTTGAAATGATCACTTTGTATTTTTAAGGTCTATAAGCAGGAAGAGGATAAAATTGTTTTCCACTAAAGTTCTTTTTATTTTGATTTGCCCATGTGTGATTTGTGTGTATTCTTGTTTAATATTTTTCTAAAATCTCACCTGTGTTGAATCCCTGAGAAAGCATTGGTTATACTTCCTTACAGGGGGAACATAAACAGTATCATGAAACCTTAGGCTACACCTTTTGCTCTTTGGCTACAGTGAATGCACAGTAATTAGGTTAAAAGTTGGTGGAGTAACTTTAGTTTACATCAGCACTTAAGACATGAGTTTGTCTCTCGACAGAAAAAAATGTGATTGGGATGCAACAGCAGCATCTCACACTGGACTGCAATTACTAGAAATTACTGTGAATATACAATCAGATTAATCTTTTCCCCCATCTCTGAAAGGAAGTTTTAACAGTGACTTTTCAGGTCACTATTATTGGTGGCATTTGTCTACTCAAAAGGAATACTGATTTCTGGGTCTTTAATTTGTGTGTGTGTGTGTATTTAATCCAAACAATTTTTACGATGGTATCTGGCACCGAAATGTTCTCCAAGCTCATAAGTGTTCCTATGTAAGGAACATCTGACAGCATGTTACTTCATGGATATCAGAAAAGTTCAGTTACAGGCAGCAGTTCCTAATGTGCTATAATACAATTATATTTAGATAAACTACAGCTATTTTCTATTGTTCCCCTCTTACTTCCATGCACCCACATCATGTAGAAAAGGAAAACAAAAAAGCTTCACAAATCCTGAAAGTAAAACTACGCAACAACTATGGTGGTGACAGCTTGCTATATATTTTGGCTGTATGTATCACTAGAATTTTACTGGTTTCAAAAGTAAGATTATGCAGTTATATATTTATATTAGCATGGTTTAGTTCAGTGAATATTTTGGGGAAGGACAGAAGCATTTAAGGTAATTCTGAGGGAATTCCTGAAAGCAACTGGTAAGACTAACAGCAGCATATCCAAGAGCCTTTCATGTAGTAAAGGAACTATTCTGCTTTACCTTAAATATGAGTTCTGGAATAAACTTGAACAATTTGGGTACAAAGCCTTTATTCACACTTGCTTGTCTAAGTATACACAAACCCCATCAATTTTGCCTTTTTAAAATTTATATTGGCTTCAGTTGTGAGTGATGGAGTTGGTGGTGGACTTTTTCCTTCAATGATTTGCCTCGTTTTACAAGCAGAAAAGTAGGAAAACGCAACCCTCCAAGTGAAATTTGTCTGGACAGCCAACCAAGGAGCAGGTTGTACATGAACTGGAAGAGGGAAGGAGGAGGAGAAGAAAGTGATAACTTTGCAATCTTACCCAGAAAAAGAAAAATAGATCAATCTACAAGATACAAGTGTTATTCTGGAATGTTTAACCCGTAACATCTTGAAAGGGATTAGTAAAAGCCTGCCATTTTATCAACAAGTTTGTTGAGGGAAAGAGGAAGTACTGTTTTGGAATTCTGAAATGAAATGTGATACTGTCAGTGTAAGTTCTGTTAATTAAATAATAAATTCCTCTTTTTTTTGGAAAACATTCCAGATAAATCTATATATCCAAAGAGGACAAAGAAGCTACCCACTGTGCCGGATACATAATTCATTACTAGTTTTTCTGCTGTCTATATTTGAATCTTGTGGAACGGCTGTTTTCACTTTAACATCTATTAGATGGTATCTGATTCGATTTTCCTGACATGCTGTTGCCTTTGCAAGTTAGAGTAAAGCAAAGCTGTGGGTGTGATGTACTTCTCTTTTTCTTTCTCTCTCTGGCCTACTGTTAATGGTTGTAAAGACAACTATGTTTGATTTGCTTTAACTTATTGTTTTGGATGCTGCAGCTTAGGTTTGTGGTATATTCATACTGCTTCCCATCTCTGTGTTTGGTGTTCCCTGAATGAAAGTGATTGCTAGACTCCAACACAAGTATTGATTTGAAAGCCTCACTGGTAACTTGGTTTAATAAGCTGTCAGGACATTTGCTTTACTTTTGGGACTGCACCAATTTTACTACTAATGGTCTTTTGTTCATTGAAATGATGGCTGTAACTCACAAAAAAACCCCAAAGCCAAAAGCCCACCACCACACTGTTGAATCTCTAGGAAGATCTCTGATGTCCTCACACAAGATCAACACTACTTTGGGGAAGGCTTGTATTCTTCTGCCACTTTAAGGAAAGACTGTTCTTCTGAAGTACTTTTTGCCTGCTTTTAGGCTGTTATGCACTTTCATGATTTCTTAACAAACTACTGTCGAAGTGTACTGTAACATGGATTTTGATAAGCGCACATGTATTTAAACAATTCACTCAGCCTCAGGAAAGCTGGAAAAATTGGATACTTGTTTTGTATCTTGGTTAAAATGTTTGTTACCTGCATCCCTTAAGATGGCCAGATAATGTCTAGATCCTGCGAGTGTAACTATTTAAGATACCAGTATAGTCTGTAAAAGGAGGACTGTAATTTTGCTTTAGGGACAGAGAAAAGGGTGTCCTTCTCTTATTTTTCTTAGAGGTATATATATATAGTCTGAATTGGAGTTTCAAAAGCAGGAAGCAGTAATAAACCCCATTTACTGTTCAGGAAAAGAAATGTTTTCTTTCGTAACACTCACTATCTGATTTCTATTTTCTTCCTTCTCCTTAAAGAGCGTGTGTGAAATAAGTGCAGAGGTATGTGTAGGAAAAACTGTAAAATCTGCTGCTGTACATGTTTGCTACTTGACTGCATTTTCTGTTCCACTTTAATTTTACTGGTTTTGCTAAATATATTTTATATATTTTCCTTCCTGCTTCTTGTGATGACAGAGTGCTTACATCTTTCGGGGGGAAAAAGCAAAAACAACCATGACAAGGCTTTGGGGCCAGAAAATGCCATGAAGGTTGGATGTTACCATGTATCTTGGGACATTTTCTGAGAAAACTGTGTAAGTCAGAAGCCATGATAAAATCTGTGGGGATGTGAAAATGTACAGAAGTATAGGTATTGGTAATTCTGTTGAAGGGTTGGGCGGGGTTTGGTTTTTTTTCAAATACTTGTAAAATCTATTTAAAATGTCACTACCACTAGGTGGTATTAAGTGACTAGTGGTCACTTATGTAGAGCATTTTTCTATCTGAAAGCTGTAGCCCTCTGTGGATCCTGAATCACTTCCAAAGGATGCACAAAGCCTGGCAAAATGGAAAGAAGTCACAGGGATCCTGTATCACTGTCATGTTTCTAAGATTTCTGTCTCCATAGAGAAAGAGTTGGGACTCCATTAACTACTGCAAGATGAAAGCTTATTACTGTACTTGAATTCATGGAGTGACTGCAGGCTTTTCAGAGGCTGACTGGCAGTCTGTCCTGTTGTGCCACAAGGTCTTGGGAAGCTGTGGCCCACACAGCTACCCCACGCGGCTCTAACACACATTTGATTCTCCATCTGTAGGGAAGAACAGTTTGGGAGCTAAAGTAAAAGTGAAGCAAGCTTTGCTTACAAAGAGGAGGTGTTGCAGGTTATTTGCCAAGTACAATACTTCTACGTTGCTATTTTTCATCTTCAGAAGCAGGATTATGTTGGCATTAACTAGAAATAATCCCTGCATGGTTGTAAAGCACTTTGCTGCTTTCCAAGTCAATGTGCAGTTGATTTGCCAGCCCTAAACACATTGAGGTTTGTTTTGTTGAGTTTTTCTCAGAAAAAAAAAAGTTATGAGAAGTTTTTTAGACTTAATGGCAACAGGAAGGATTGTAGAATTAGAATTTAATAATCTATTTTCATATTAATTAAAGCTGATTATACTTTTTCATATGGTTATGGTTCGTGCTACAGTGAGAACAAAACTAGAATTTCATTAGTAGAGAAAAAATACAACAGAGTAAAAATAAAACTCAACCCCCAAAACAGAAGAGCCTTGAGTAACAAGGTGCTATTGCTTTCCAGGGTAGAATTTTGTTTTTAAACACCGTTTCTGATCTAGCAAATGCATTAGTGGAGAGGCAGTGATCAATGGCATCAGGTTTGTCTCAAGGACACCGGTATCACTGCTGTGTAACATGGGTCTGTCAGTGAAAGGACAGGGGAGATAACTGGAAATACCTGTCTGCAAAAAATATTAGGGAACAATAAAACCCAATTATTAATAAGAAATTTCTTTCAGGATGCACTTTACAGGTATTCCTGTGCTTGTGGTTCATTTGTCCTCACATCCAAAGAAATTGCAGCAAGAGATAACCTGGGTTTTTTCCTTCCTACAGGGTCACTTGAGCTCCTTTGGAGCTTTGCCTTAAGAACTGTCTTGTAACAGGATTCAAGCAAGGCCTTGAGCTGTGTTTGCTGCCAAGTAGTATCTGATATCATAATCTAAATAATGTCACCCTGCCCACCCCCAAGCCCCCACACAGCCATGTGTCCTTATGTGACCTGTCTAACCTTTCTGGTGAGGAGGAATTGCATGCCAAAGGGTAGTTTGCTGCTCTGGGAAATCTGGACTGAGTGTGTGTCTTGTCCTACTTTCATTATCAGCCCTGTGCAGAATGTTTTTCACGTAAAATGCCTTAAACACATGCATGAAATAGGAAAATTACTGAAGTGTCACTCCAGTGTAGTACCTAAACCACATTTCTTGCTGCATTCAGTAATGCTGTGCAGGTATCAATATCAAGACAAGTGTTGCTTTGCACAATGCAGGGAAAAGGGGTTGGTTTGTTCATTTTAAATTACAGCAGTGGTGGTAGCATGAATAGATATGGATGCCCTCCATATGTGACAGTCTTCCATGCTGGGATGAAGACCTTTTTTTGGCCAAAAGTTTCAAAGACGAAGTGGGTAATGCACTGAATGCCAGATGCAGACTGCAAAATAGTCTTTAAAACCAAATGAAAATGCCCACAGTTCTCTACTGTCATGAAAAGCCTTGTTTCCACATGATGGAGATCCAAAGAAAAGTTGTCCTATTCCCATATCCTGTGCTGGCAAGAAAATTTGATTCTCTGCTGCTTATGTAAGCTGTGCTGCAAAAATATTTTATCATTTTTTTTAGGATTTCTGTCTTCCAAAGCAGTAGTTCTGCTCTGTTCATTAATGCCCAGTGCTGACCCTGTGACTTTCTGTTCAGCCACAGTGAAATGTTATGGCAGGTGAAGACTGAGCAGGTGGTAGGTAAAACAGCACTTTCTTACTCAGCTCACTGCTGATACAACTTCGTGCTCTGGAGAACATGAGGAGAGTCTGTTGATGGGTTAAATAATCTGATGGGCAACCTCCTGTGAGCTGGTTTATAGGAGAGTCATTGAATGATAGGAAGACAACACTATGCACGTGACTTTACAAACACCAGACTTTATAAAGAAGGAATGAGGAAAATGGGTGAGCTTTTTGTCTTGGGGCAGTGAGATCATGAGAGGTGCCAGACAAGCATGTTGTGCCTACACGAGAAACTGGAAAATGGGACGTTTATGTGACCAAAGGGAAAGATACAGTGAATTAAATTCTTCCCCTCTGCTTTAGCGAGACCCCACTTGGAATACCGCATCCACCTCTGGGGTCCTTGCCCTGTCAGAGCAACTCTGGGAGAGACACCAGGCTGATCAGAGACAGGGGAATACCTCTCACATGAAGAAAGGTTAAGAGAGTTGGGGTTCAGGCTGGAAAAGAGCAGGGAGGGGAGTCTTCAAAAACGATAGAGAGAAACTTTTTACATGGGTATAAAGTGGACAGGATAAAGGTGAATGGCTTCAAACTGAAAACAAGTAGGTTTAGATGCGATATTAGAAAGAAATTCTTTACTGTGACAGTGGTGAGGCACTGGAACAGGTTGCCCAGAGAAGCTGTGGATCATCCCTGAAAATGTTCAAAGCCAGGCTGGATGGGGCTTGAAGCAACCTGGGATAGCAGAAGGTGTTCCTGCCCATGGCAGTGGGGTTGAAACTACATGGTCTTTAAGGTTCCTTCCAACCCAAACCACTCCATGATTTTATGAAGTTAAGCAAGGAAGGTATTTTAAACCTTGCTATCTTTTAAAAGCATCCAAGAATCGGCTCGACTGCTGTTTGTATGCAAGAAAGGGAGCTTGTTCCAGCCTGTTAATGCTTAATAGAGATGGAAAGCCCGGGCAGGAGAGCCAGATGTAGAAAAACACTTTGGGGCGCTGGGCTGCGGTGTAAGGCAGAAGCTCGTGGCTTTTGAGCACTTGACATCAAACTCGAGGGATGCCTGTGTTCTCCTAGTCTGACAGGCCGGGTGCCCGTGGCGGTC
>VZSR01003803.1:13206864-13283865 GCA_013398615.1 Brachypodius melanocephalos | reverse complement strand
GCCCCCTCGGGGGTTCTGAGTGTGGCTGTAGGGTTCCGTCGAAGCGATACACGCTGGGGAGAACAGCAGGAAAGGGCCTTCTCCGGGAACCGCCCGTGTCCCGTCAGCCACGTGTAGGGGGGACCGGCGGTCCCGAGCTCTGCCTGCGCGCACGCCGTGCTTGCTGAAAAGGATGGAAATGGAGCTGGGACAAATCATATTTTCCTTTTGCTTGAAGTAGCCACCAGGCCTCCTGACTTTACTTTGCTAATCCAGTGCTGTTTCTGCATATTTGGTAGTCCCCTGAGAGCTTCTGTTCTATGGGTTTTCTGTGTGACTTTGACGCACTGTGAAATTCCAGCTTTTGAGGTATCAGGGCACAAGTCCAGACATTTAGTAGCTTTCCAGTCTGTAAGATCAGAACTCTTCTACCTCTAGGCAGGTGGTTGCGGTCCCTTCCAGGTGATTTTTATTACGGTGTCACACCACTGGCCTGTTTTTCTCGGTGTGTGCTATAAACACCGTGGATGATGACCTGCTTGTCTCAAAGACTGACTTGGGCAGCTTGGAAAAAACACAGACAACTAGATTTAACTTAATTTTGCTGTCTTGACCAAGGTTACTCTTAGAAAAAGATCTTTTCCGAAGTTGCACATGTGCTTTTTATATTCTTGGTAAAAGATCTAAAGGGCTAACATTGTCCTCTTCCTCCTTCTCAGCGATGAACAGCATGGCTTTCCAGTTCTATTTCCATTCCATGGCCTTTCAGCAGTCTTTGCTGCTGTTCCTCCTCCTTTCCTGCTGTTCTCCACATGGCTATAACTACAGGTGAAATAAATGTACCGAGGACCAAAGACGGTTAATTTTTCCATAGTGTTTCTTCTAACTTTGAGTATTTTCCCCTCTGTTTTAGAATGTGGCTATATAAAAATAGACTTTTCATGCATGACCACTAGAAACTATTGTTAAATACCTACAGCATTTTTGTGTGGACAAGGCCTTGGAGTCTCCTGTGCTGCTCTTATCTCTCTTAATTTATTTTTTGTTTTCTTTGGAGCACATTCACTCTGTAGTGATGATATTTGCCTGAACAGTGCATCAGCTAATAGAGAGATTGAGCTGTGCACAGGGGAAGGGGCTAAGGAGTCTGCAGGGACCTCCATCCCCTTCATCCTGCCCGCTGCACTGCAGGCCACGTGGTGTAATTTGTCACCTCGTTTTCCCTGTTTTATGGGTAGGTCTGGCCCTATAGGGGCCAGTAGCATTCAAATTTGCCAATTTACCCTATGAACACAGCCCTGCCTGTTCCTGTTCCATTCTGAGGGAGCTTGCCTCTTTTTCTGGTGTTTTACTTTAGGTGGACTTTGACTTCCCCCTGAGTCTTACTTTTCTAAACCTTACGCAGTGTTCTTTGAGCTGTTCTTGGAGATCTGATTTCCCCTTCTGTGGCTTTCAGAGAGCATCTGTGAGGACAGAGCATGGTCTGCATGTGGAGGGACCCAGGGCCTGGAGCAAGCAGGAATTGGTCAGCTGGAGCTTCAGGGACATTGGGAATTAAGAGTGTAAGATTCCCTAAGTGCCAGAGGCACTGTGCGTTTCTGTGCTTCTTCCCATCTTCCTGCAGAACTTACAGGGTTGCTTCTGGACTTGAGAACAGTGAAATTTCTGGAAGGGATAATGAAGGGATTTCAAACAGTGGAACTGTCTCCCTTGAAGGAATTTACAAGTCTTGTACACATAAACTCACTTTAGGAGTTTTCTGATGTAGTTCTTAAGCATGAGAATGTCTTCATGCTAATAACCTGAGTCAGTATCTGCATTCAGAAAAATGTATAGGATTTTGGAGGCATTTGTGATAGATGTGTGTAATATTTCTACCATATGTTCTGAGTTACCTCTCCTTGCAAAACTTCACAGTTAATTAATTTTTGATTCCTGAGGCTTTAATTTACAAACCAAAAGGAAGGCTGTAAAAAAATCAACTAAAAATTATTAAGAGATAAAAGATGTCTATGGTAGGATGCCTTTTATCTTCTGAAACAATTGCAAATTCTTCATCAGCAACTTTATTTATAAGGGTTCGTTTCATGGGCATGGATTTAGTCCTTCCAAATGCCAGTATAGGCTCACTGAACAGAAAATAAAAAAAAATTCAGCTTTTGACTTAAAAAGTGGAACTTTGCACCTGTTTCGGTTTCTTAGTGTCAAAGCATAGATATGTTCTTGCTTAGGGGGTAATAGCAAACCAGACTACTGCATGTATCATTAAGTTTAAAAAAAAAAAACCGTTGTGAGTTAAGAAGTGATTGTAAATTTCTACCATGTCCTAACAAAAATAAAGGGCTGTACAGGACCTAAAATGGATCATAATGTTCTGTATTGTTAGAGCACTGTGGCTGGAAACTGTATTATCTGTCTGGACATACAGTCATTTCTATAATAAATAATACGTAAATATCTTTAAATAATATATTTTAATAACTTTAAATAGTACATAATTTAATAATGTAAATATTCTTAAACCATTTGTGTTTTGTTCAGCTTAAAACTAGGGGAAAAATAGTGATTTTGGTTTGACAAGGTAGCTTGACTCCAGAATTCTCTTGCATGAGGCTGATGCCATAGGTGAGTCTAAGGGCTGTGAACAATACCTTGTTTGGTCAGCCTGGCCTGAGAAGCCAGCAAGTCAATAAATGATCCTCTGGAACAGGCAGGTTTTGCAGGCAAGAGCTTTCCTGACGTGTGTACTGTGTCAGAGGAATGGCAGCGTTACCTCACAGTGCCAGGATAAGGTACCATTTTTCCAGCAAGCAGGAAGAAGCTGTTTTAGGAAATTTCATCTTGAAAGCTCTGCTAGAGCAGAAGGAAGGGTGGAAGGGGAGGAGACTCCCAGTTCTGGAGCTCTCCTTATAATGCAGGGAATGAGGAGAAGAAAAACCATGAACAACTCCACGTGAAATGACTCAAAGTGTTCACTCACTGTTGGGGCGGCCAGCAGTTCTCGGTGACTTCTGCAGAATGCAGGCGTATCCCTGACTCCAGGCTCTGTTAAAGACATTGCTCCTGTGCTGGTTCTTAGGCTGGGTGCAGGGAGAATGGGTTTCTTGAGGGAGGAATCTTGCTCAGTTTTCTCCAGTATTTTCACGTGCTGAGTCCTTTCCAGCACCTGCGTTCCACGAGGTGGCACCGTTCCCTGGGAGAGGCTGCTGCTCTGCCTGGGGCCGAAGGGCTCAGGGATGCTCCGTGGGAGAGCCCACTTCAGGAGCTTTCTGAAAATGGCTGTACTTTTCCATTGACACATACCATGTCTTTTTGTCTTTTTCTTGACTGCCTTTTTTTGGTTTTTTGCCTTCCCTTGTGGATTTGTGGCATTCAGAGGAATCTTTTTATGGCATGGAAGTTAAAACCAGGTAATACTGAGCTAGAATGCTGGTTTATTTCATTTGGAGTCAAAATTGTGTGGCTTTTGAACATGGGAAGGAATGACCAATAGCTATCATTATTTCTAGGAAGGAAGGGAATAATTTCTATAGGATTTTCCAGATCCACAGGAAACCAGGAACTGTAATGTCAACTTTCCTGTAAGAACACAAGCCAAATCCGTGTTGTATACAAAGGGAACAGTTATGCTGCTCTTCCTGAATTCTCTGTGGAGACTTGTTATTTCCAATTAGCCTCTCACTGATTTAAGAACGCTTGAGTAGAGGGAATTAGTTTTCTTTTGGTAGGAGGTTTTTCTAGTTAGCTGCATTCTTGGTGGAAGTTGTTTTACCTCACAAGATTACACTTACAAAAAACATTCACCACTGAAAAGGGTTAATTTAATTAATTTCCTTTTTCTTGTTGACATCTAAGAAAATGGATGATGATGATGACATTCCCCAGCTTTCATCCCATACGTTGGCTGCCCTCCAGGAGTTCTATTTGGAACAGCAGCAGAGAGAGGGCATGAAGACCTCCCAAGGGTTTAATCAATATTCCATTGGCTCAATAGAAGAAGACTGGGTAAGAAACTATAAATTTCAGTCAATGAAGCACAGATAGAGGAGTAGCCCTGACTGAGTTTCTTTTGTGGCTGGATAATGAAATGAAATTAAAGAGGGGAACACTCAAGATGTTCCTATTAATGGCAACACTGTAGGGAGATTTGCTTTAGTATTAAATCTGGGTATAGTTGTTTGCTCCATGTGTGCATGGGGGGTACAAACTGAAAGTAAATGGAGAAGGGAATAAAGCTGCTAACAAAAGCATCTATCCCTTCTTTAAATTGTAACTCCAGCCTGGCATGTGATAGTAGTAAAGACTCTTCCCTTGGTCTGAGACAAACATAGTGTAAAAAGACCAAGTGATCTTTTCTTTCACATCTTTATTTTTTTTCTTTATTTTTGTGGATGGCTGTTTTGCTGCTTGTTTTGATTTGTGGCAGAGTATTCCTGATTTGTCTCTGGGTTGGGTTTTTTTGGTCTTCCTTTTTTTGATCCGTTCCGATTTAGTTTTTTTATCCTTTTCTTTCTTCCTATACTGTCACTTTTCAAGGTCCTATTTCCCTTGTCTGCTGAAGTAACTCAATTTAAGAGCACATAAATAATGAGCATCTGCACATTGGCTTTGAAATACCTTGTCAGTGGTTTGGATTACTTAGTTTTCCTGATACTGCATTTCATGCTTTGGAAACACAGGGTGTAAGGTACCTGCTGCA
Source organism: Brachypodius melanocephalos (assembly GCA_013398615.1). Lineage (NCBI taxonomy): Eukaryota > Metazoa > Chordata > Aves > Passeriformes > Pycnonotidae > Brachypodius > Brachypodius melanocephalos. The sequence goes on along the minus strand of VZSR01003803.1, from coordinate 13,279,187 downwards.
TATCACTTGATTACAGAAGTAGGAAGACTGTCAGGAAAACAGTCAGCTTTACAGCTTTACAGCTTTTTGTGAACTGACAAGTTGCTATGGATTGTGGTTTACTTCAGTTATGACTCACTAGACATAACTGCATAGCACAGCCAGAAGATTTGGTGTTGTTTGTAATTGTGCATTATCTTTCTCAGCAACTGAGCCAGTTTTGGTACAGTGATGAAACTGCCTCGTGCCTGGCAAAGGAAGCAGTTCTGGCAGCTGGAAAAGGTGGCAGGTAGGTTTTAATAATTGTGTTGTAGATTTAACATGCCCTTTCTGCAAATATTTTGCTTTTGATATGTAGACAAGAGCACGCAGTTTAATTTGTTACTCATTGTACTTCAGTTTTGTTCAACTGAGATACTGCAGAACTGCTTTGTTATTATTTTGTTAATACTTTATGCTGATCTTCCTGTTTATCATTTCATTGAATGTTGTAGGCTGTGCCTTGTTAAAGTTAACTATGAATTTTTTAATTTTTTGAGAAATATAAGGTGCTTCATAGCATATTATTGACGTAGTTATTTTTTTTTCTTAGTTTTTATATTAGTTTCTGTAGAACAGATGGAAAAAACTTAGTTTTCTTCCTACTTCTATAAACAGTAATTTTTCAGTTTTTGAGTGTACTTCCTTGCTTTTCTGAAACAAGACTTATTCTGTAGTTGAGCTTGAGATCTTTATGTATCATGGGGTTAAACAGGTAATGACTTTCATACTTAAGACTTTGTTACTAATGTAATTAATTGTTAGAATGGAGGAAGAATACTTTACATTTTTGGGACTAATGTTTAAAATGCTTTCCCAAGGCCTCTCTGAGGACTGCTGTAGAGTTTTGTTGCTGTTGTTTGCCTTTTAAGATTACAATTTTAAGTTCCTGTGTGTTTTTTCAGGATAGCGTGTGTTAGTGCACCGAGTGTGTACCAGAAACTGAAAGAACAGGATGGTGAAGATTTCTCTGTGTGTATACTGGAGTATGACAGAAGGTTTTCTGTGTATGGAGAAGAATTTATCTTCTATGATTACAACCACCCTTTGGACTTACCTGAAAATCTCCTGCCACACAGTTTTGACATTGTAATAGCAGATCCACCCTATCTGTCTGAGGAATGTCTTCAAAAGACTGCAGAGACCATCAAATATCTAACAAAAGGAAAGATTCTGCTTTGCACAGGTATAACCAATAAAACTATTAGGTCTCCTTAAGTGCTTTTTTCTCTCTAATGACAAACTTACATGAGACAAATACCAACTCAATAATGCTGAATCATCATCAATTTAAGGAGGAATGTGTATCCTAAGCTTTTTATTTGGATGCTTGAGTTCAGCCTTTATTTTAAACAGAAGGCAAGTTGGCTTTAATGGTTCAAGTCAGTACTTTCATGCTATGACATTATGAATTTTACTGAATTTTTGAAGAATTATAAGATCACCCAGCAAAATTCCAGAAATATAATTTTTCTTGGAGAAGGGCCACTCTCTATAATTGCAGTGATTGAAATCTGGGAATGGCAAACATAGGTGCAAGTTATTGTTTATGTCTTAGGCACTGAATTACAGCAGGAGGAATTAAAAAACAGTGATAAAAGCAGAAACCAGATAACCAGATATCTGCACTTGTGGGTCCTTCTTTAGGAAGATGCACTTGCTGGTTTGAGAAGTGATGTGTGTCTGCCCGAGTCATGGCTTTTCCTAAACTGTATTGTTATTACTGCATTGTTATCTGAAGACAACTGTGAAACCTTTCCAAAAAGCAAAGGACAAAACCCCTCTGTATGTACAATTTGAGGGAAGGAAACCAAGCAGGAAAAATAAAGAAAAATTAAAATAATGTGGCCGTAGAAAACCTGCTCCTTGGTTAGTGCACATGGCAATCTCACACAAGGGTGGTTCTCAGAAGTTTTTCCCTAGAATGGATAGGTGGTCCTTCAGTTTACTGCTCAAAGCAGTGATTTCTCAGTGTGTAGCTGGAGGTATCACACCGTGGTTTATGTAAGTGAAAGGGTAGATGTAATCTGTTTGCATTTGCCATGGCTCCCTACCATTTAACTTCCTTGGAATGTAACAAGAAGACTGAGTTCAAGTTTGCGTTGTGTAAAAAGGGCACTGATACCCTCTACTTATTTTTATGAAATTTCTTGGACATTCATTTCCTTTGGATGTCTTCCATTCTTTTAGGTTTATTTTAAGTTTTCCAACAGATTATGTTGTTAAGGAAGGCCAAGACTGTAGCTGCTTTAAGCCTGCCTTCCTTAAAAAAAACCAGGCTCTCTGTGGATGCATTTGGCAGGAGCTATTTAAAAAGTTCAAACATTCTGTTACTGTTTTTTTTTTTTTAATGAATACCAATTATTTTTGCTGCAGGTGCAGTCATGGAGGAACAGGCAGCAAAGCATCTTGGTGTGAAGATGTGCAAGTTTATTCCAAAACACTCACGAAATTTAGCCAATGAATTTCGATGTTACGTGAACTATGCTTCAGGACTGGACTGATTCTCCTGAGATCATCTACAAATGGAAATTACCTTTTTCAGTCAAGCTTCTTTCTGTTTTTTTATCAGCTGAGCCACATTTCTCAGGGCTGAAATATTCAGTATTCAGTATTGCTCCAAGTATTGTTTTCTGGGATAGCTGGAATCAACACAAGTGTGATAGCCTTTTTAAAATGTGATAAGCATTTGCAGTTGCTGTGTTTCTTATTAGGTAAATGCAGACCAAACAAGGCAAGTTCTCTGTTAGAGTTTCATTTTAACTGGTAGCTTTTACCATTTGAGGACACATCAGTGAGCTCCTTGAAGTGATTTTAGTTTATAATAACACATAGGTGTTTGACTTGCAGGCATCAGAATCATCATTGCCAAAGAACTTGATATTTCTGGAGTAATGTGACCCATACATGTCCCTTAAATTTTGAGTCATAGTGGCTCTGATTAAATATCATGCCTGCTTTTTAATAATTTTAATATCAAACTAAAGAGGATCTACGGATATGTCAAATTTATAGTTACAAGAATGGTTATGGTTTTGTTCCAGTTGCCTGATTTTATCTTTTTCTCCTATTCCACAGACAGCAGCAGAGCAGTAGAATAGAAGCATCTTAAAAATCATTGAATCTTACAAGGCCACTGAGGAAAAACATATTGATAAACTCCCACTGTTTCAAAGAGAAAAATGTTAGATCTTATATTCTAGGTTTGGACCATATTTCAGTCAAAATAGATGATACATTGGAAAAGCTTTGCGTAAGTAGAGATTTTTGATAACTGGGAATTTTAAAGCCAGTTTCGACTAACCTTTTGACTACACTACTGAAGTATTTTTGGGTGGCAGTTAGTTCATAAATTTCAAGGCACTCAACACTTTCATGATCTCTAAAATCACTCTACAAAACACAAGCACTTGTCTTTGTATATCATACTGTGTGAAGGTTAATAGAAATGCTGCATCTACAAAATGAATCACGTAAAATCAAGTACTATATTTGTTTTGTAGTGGGAATAAACCTAATTAAGCTTGTGAGACGAGACTTTGTAAGGCAGTGATAATACTCATGTTTCTGCTGTTTGGATGCAGATTTTCCCATCTGGTGGAGTAAACAGCTGAGCAGGAATAATAGAGATGGATTACAATCCTCTCTCAGAGAGGTGCTCAGAAAATGGTGCTGTCTGAGCTGGACACAACAGTGGTTCATAAATACCCACCCAAGCCACTGTAGCTCTCCTCATTTTCCAAGAGATCTGTTTGCTACCTAAGGCTTTTCTCTCCTTACATTGTGTACCTGCTGCTTCCTCCCTGCATGTAGTGTTCCTGGGTTTTTTCATGGTAACAGTTCTCTTCCTCTTTCACATGCCTTGGTTTCTGTCAGACTGGTCAGAGGAGTTGTTAAAACAAGGGAAGTGCAGCAGGAGAAGGGTTCACAGGGAGAACAGGCAGCAGCCTCTCCTTTCTGCTCTGTGAGCCCAGGGCCCACAGTCTTGCCTTTCAAAGCAGATGCCATCCTTACTGCTGAGCCAGAATTCCCCTAAAAATAGCTGTCCACAGGTGAAATACAGCTGGGTTTAGTTGGTTTCTGGGAGGCTACACCATCACTTTTATGTGGCCAGTTTGAAAATAAAGCAAACCAGAATGGTAACTGCATAGATGTTGGCACTAATCTGTACTTTAGACTGGTTTATTACCTCAGCATCTTGCCCACCAAGCAGATGGAGAAAATTAAGTAACTCATGGAACTTTTTTTTTAACTACCTAGAGGCTTCAAGTGGGACAGGTATGATTGCCAGAAGGGATGATACTGTTCCCCTGCCACCCACCCAAATTAGAATGGGCTGTTCAAATCGGAGCCTCACCTATTTTGCTGCTTTGCTCACTTCATTTTGGAAAATGTATATTATTGGGCTCTCCATAGCAGAGTTAAAAGTCAACTTTGTTAACTTCATCAGAGATACTTCTTGAGAAGATAAAAGTGCACCGTTCAGTTGTACCCAGAAGTTTCACTTCCAAGAAAATCACTACTGCTTCTCACATGTAGGTCAGCTCACTTTGAAAAGGGGCACTGTGAAGATGCAGTTACAGAACTGAGGGTACATGAAACTCTGTGCAGATGCAGCTCTCAACACAGCAGCCCATTGTCCACCGGCTTCCAACTTAAAAGCATGGGGAGTGTAGGCAGCTGCCCAAGCAGAGCTTGACTAGTGGCATTTACAGCCTTCATCAGTGATGGGAGGTAAACTATTTTTGTCACACTTGATTCCAAGGAAGTAGCTGTTTCTGAGAAGTCACAGAAATCCATAGTGAATTTGCGTTTTGTGCCAGCATGGTAACTTTAAGAAATAGTCTGTGACAGCAAAACCCTCTTTTCTTCTGTAACAAGATTGTGAATAGAAATATCAGTGTCAAGTAGTGACTGACTTTACCTCATGGTGTCTCATGGATGGAACAGACTGTGGTGAAGTGTCAGCACCACGCTCCTTTTCCAGGGGTGTTTATGACTGCACAGTTATATGTGCTACAGCCTCTTTAGCTACCCTAGTCCAGGCAGTTATGGCTGTTCCCTAGTACCAGCGAGATTTATGGGTGTTTATACTTTCTGAGCACATCACAGCCTTTTTTCCCTTTTCCTCCTGCTGCTTTCATGTTCATGTTCCCCCATGCAATTCCATGTTTACCTGTAGCTGTAGATCTTCACCTGTTCAGACAGACACCTTCATGTGGTGACTGGCAAGTAAACCCAAACTAGCATCTCAGGCTTTCCTCAGCCTTCCTCAACGAGAGGAATTTTCCAAAGTACCTTAAGCGATACTACAGACAAGAAAATAATCTCTTTACCGAGGATATTGCTCTGTGTTTTGTGGCTCCTAATGTATTCCAGGGACAACCTTGTTGAAGGAAAAGATTTTCCTGGCACAGGAAAATTTTCTCAAATCAGCTGCAGCTGCCAGATAGTTCTAGCTTTGAATTGTTTGCATTTATTGGGCCTGGAGTTGGTTCAGTGAGGCATTTCATGTCTGCCTTCTGTCAACAGTTTGTGAAGCCTTGAAGCAACTCCAATGAACTCCCTTCCCCATGCAAATTAAAGGCAAGGCTGTGGCAGCTGTAACCAGAGGGCTGGAAGCTGGAAAATGTCACACCACATTTGAAATGAAACTTATATAAATCCATGATGTGATGACCTTGTTAAAAAAAAAATTCCAAACAAATGCAAACTACATTTAACACTCAACCTTTCCCACATGAGTAATGTGGAGAGAAAGGATATATGGAAGGATATTTTGAAGGCCAGCAAGTGTTTGTGTAGCTTATAGCTCTTGATGTTAAGTATTAACAAACAGTTGCTCACTAACAAAATATCAAACAGTTGCATGTGTTAAAACATAAACAGCTTTTAAGAGACACCTAACTGGAAAGATGGATCAGGAAGGAAATTGGCTCAGCTAAAAAGTCTGTCACAGAGGAAAAGGAGGATTAATAAGGGAAAATGGGCTTCTGAAAAAAATAACATAAAGATGCCTGAACCATGGGAAGCTTTCTGCACTTGTTGCAGTGTGACGAGAAGGAGGTTGCCAACACAAGCGCTCTGTTGAGCCATGGAAGTTTTGCCATTCTCAAGTACTTTCAGTCATCCAGTTTCTGGAGCTTTCTATAAGCTAAAGCATCTACTTTTCTGGATTGGAGAAATTAATTATGTTCCATTTACCTGATTCAGGTTGCATCTCCCAGGAATTCCCTGAACAAGCTGTAGTGACTTGAAAACCTCAAAATAACTCCATTGTTTTTGTCTGGAGGACTAGAGAGTTGCAATTAAAAAAAGTTGGGTTTTTTTCCTCCACATCATGCAAATATATCCATGTGCTCTAATAACTAATTTGTTGCAGACAAATTTGTGTAACAAAAGCATCTGGGCAGACAATGAGTTCTGCTGGAGGGCAGTGTTTGGCCAGACATAGCTGGTAGCCCCCCTGGGTATTTACTTAAGTGCTGCATGGTTGGACATTTTGCTCTTGTTGTTTGGGGTCATTTTATTGCCTGTTAGGGTGAAGACTTTGTTTTCTATGCCATGGAGTCTGAAGGTTCAACTTCCCGCTGCCTTAAGTGTACATGTGGAGAAAAACCTCACAATGTAATGGTGAAACCGGAGGACATCAGGCTACTGAAGCATCACCTAGTGCAGTGTTTCTCCAGTTTTGAGTGTCAGCCTTCCTTTTGATCCCCTCTGATTACCATTTCCCTCTGCTCAGAGGGTGAGAAGTTCCTCCACATGAGGAGGAAGGAAAAGAGGTTGTAACTGCTGCAAGTATTTACATTCTCTGGGGAAAAGGTAACTACCTATAGTTGCTGGCAGCAGCAATACTCTGAACAGTATCAACATTTTATGACCATCTTTGAACTCACTTTTGAGGATCCCGTTGAGATAGAAGCATCACAATCTGAAGAAACACAGATCTAAAGACAAGGAGAATCGAGGAAAAGCATCTGCACAAAAAAACACAGGTACAAACTTCAATCTGACATAGTGATGGGAATCTTTCTTTATTATTTTAGGCTTTGTAAAAAGATTCACAGATTGCACTGTAAAAATACTGTTATGCTACACTGAGTCAGAGAGAGCACAGTCAATAATTATGCACCAAGACATGGAGTTGTCATATGACTTTCATTCTGTCTTCAACTTAATTGTGATTAGCTAATAGTCTTTCCATTCTTCATCCAAAGAAGAGTGTGTTTATGTAGTGTAGGGGCTTTCTCTGCTATGAATTAAGGTAAATTTTGAGATTCATGATGTAGCAAATACATTGCTGCATGTGATGTTTATTCTCTAAAGATGTTGCAGTCATGATCCTTCAGCTGTAAGAGATTCTCTGCTGTGCATTCAGAGGTTTATCCGTTCTGGCGTGTGTGGCCCTCTAAGGAATTATGTTGGTGCAAGGCCTGCCTGGTCATTCCTGATTCTCATTCACTAGGCTAAGTCAGCTTCAGTCTCTTGTTTTGGAAATGCAAGTGTATGCCATCAAGTTCCATCAGCAGTAGGCTGCACAGATGAAAGGCTGCCTATCCACAGAGCATCAGGTGATCTAGCACAAGGAGAAATGAGTAACAGTAATTTTAAAAATCAGTTCGATTTAACAAGTTTGGGTTGGCTGGGACTCAACTCAATGATCTCTTGTAGGATCTGGAAGTTGAGACCTAGCCTGCTTATTCACCTGCAGCACACCTGAGGTGAAGCTGATCCTTGGTACTTACTTTTTAATGGGGAATCTCCTCTACTAAAAAAAGGTTTTGGCCTTTCAGCTGCATGGAACACAGTTTTACAGTTCACAGTTTAACTTCATAAGGAAGTTAAGCAGTCAGTGGATGAAATCAAATACAGAATTCTTGGGACCCAAACTGTTTTTTCTAATTGATATTTTCTGTGTAATTAGACGTAGTCCATATTAAGAAAGTCCGCTGCATTTTTACAATACTCTAGCGTGTTTTTTCTCAGCACCTCTGTACCCTTAGCAATTTGGCAAGCGTAAAAATAGCAAGCACATAGAATATTGCTTCATGAATAACTCCAACTCAGCAAAGGTTTCCTTGCTGTAGTGTATAAATTAGCCAAAGAGGTAATAGCTCAGAGGCAAAGCTTGGAGTTTATGTAGTATAAAGGGAGGCTCTCCCAGTCTGAGAAATTATCCTTTTGTACGACAGTTATGTATTTTTATATAAGGGTACATAAAAGTAGAATATAAGAGATTCCTTAAAAATATCTACAACCAGTAGCTTGCTATAGTAATAGCTACCATGTCTTATAGTTGCATCATCTTCTAAAATTTACTGTGAATAAGCAAAGATAAAATGCTCTGCTCTAAGGAAAAACAGAGGCTACTTTGGAGTTTGCAATAACGAACTAAAGTTCACATGAGCTAAAGAAGTAGAATGAATTGCCATCTCTGATGATCTGAGTGACTGGACTTTCCATTTTATATCTGAAATAAGCAGAAAAAGAGGGCGAGTGAGTGTGTTTGCTGCTGTAGTGCAGTTTCCTGAGGTGGTGAGATGATGGTGCGTGGCCAGAACTGAAACATGACTTTTAATACATCCTTCATTCCGATGAGGGCTTGTTCTGGCCCACCAGCAACTTCACTTCTTGCTTATCTATGCTGGAATTGACGCTCTCCGCCTCCTTTTCCTGCTCGGGGACGCAGGTGCAGCCCACGGGGATGGTGATGTAATCCTCGGTGTAGACGTAGCGGCCGCCGGCACAGGCGGGCGTGCGGCGCAGGATGACGGTGGGCATGAACACCGGGGTGCTGCGGAAGTGCAGGCTCTCCTCGCCAAAGATCCCCATCAGGCAGCCTTTGCACAGGCAGTAGGCTTCGGGAATGTACTTAGGGTATCTCGTGGGATCGTAGGAAATTCTGGAGGGAAGCAAATCAAGATTCATTAGTACCTCTAAAACCAGGGGTAGTCATCTGGAATTGTATAATCCTAGATATTATAATTATTATATCATTATAATAATTATGTTTTTGTTGTCTCCAAATAGCTGTAGCTGTTGCTGTCTGGCTTCTGATTTGTAAAGTGTAAGACAAAAACCATAAACAGCTCACAGAACTGATTATGTCCTACAGTGCACATGGAAGTATGAAGTGTCTGGCTTACTGAATTGTGAGATTCAAGGGTCTAAACAGAACAAGTTTTGCATTTTGGACCGAATGGGTAAACAGAACATTAAAAGCACACTTAGCATTTCTAAACTTTTTATCTGCCTTGAGTTCTTCAAAAACTGATATAAATCCTTGTTAACATTATTATTGTTAAAGCCATGACATGATGTTTTAAAATGTAGTCGTTTAAGTAGAATTGAATTGTACTATTATTTCTGCAATAGGTTTTTCTCCCTAGTATACTTGGGGTCAAAAATGTGCCTTCCTCTTGAAAGCAGAACTCTGTATATTGCCTTTTCTAATTCATGTCTACCGTATCTTCCTCTAACCAGAGAAGAGCAATATTTTCATGCTCACACTGAGATAAATTGCAACTTCCTGGGATGAGGCATCCACAGCTTCTCTGGGCAACCTGTGCCAGTGTCTCATCACCCTCACTTCTCAATTCTTCCCAGTATCTGATCTAAACCTGCCCTCTTCCACTTTAAAGCCATTATTCCTTGTCCTGTCACTCCATGCCCCTGGGAAGAGTCCTCCAGCTCTCTTGCAGACTCCTTTAGATACTGGAAGGCTCAGCCTGTCTTTATAGGAGAGGTTCTCCATCCCTCTGATGGTTTTCATGGCCTTCTCTGGACTCACTCTAACAGGTCCATGTCCCTCTTGTGTTGTAGTCTCAGAGCTGAATGCAGTCCTCCAGGTGGGATCTTTTAATAGATCTTAAAGTGATCTTAATAGATTTAAAGTGATTTCTAAATTGTGTTTCCCAGGGTTGGCAGCACTTCCTTGGGTATCAAAGTGTTTGCCTTTTATTTCTTCAGGCTGTCTCTGAGATGAGGTTTCAGATTTGGAATAGGCAGAACTCTATATCTACCTCAAGCTGTGACTGCAGTCACTGCTAGTCCACAAAATCTGTCCTTGTGAGAACAGGCAGCCTGGCTCTCCCTCTCACACCCAGTCCTGGTTGACACTGATGTTTTTCTGGTCACAGGATTGATCAAGGAACTCATTCAACTGAGGAGTAACTCCATCAAACCTGGGGTTTGGTCTGTCTGGAATCACAGCTTTTGCCAAACACAAACTTGATTATCCTGTCATCAATGAAAAGAGACTTTTAAAAAATATATATAATGACCATTATGTATTTTATATATCTATATCTATATATATATATGTAATTTAAAGAATTTATTTTCCTCACAAAAAAAAATCTGACCAGTTCTCTTATAGCTAGACATGTGTGATGTTGCAGATATTTTTTGCAATGCTCCTCTGTGCCATTTATACTCTCTTACTTTCCCCAGGAAATACCTTCGTGTTACAGGATCTTACACCAGTGTGAAATAAAATGTCTGGTAGCTAGCAGAAGGGAAGAAAGGGAAACACAGGTCTTTCTACTGTGATACATTCCCATTTCAAACTACAGTGTCAGTAATTTCAGTGGTGGATTGTTAAACACACCATGTGTCAAGTTACTGGTATTTCCTCTACTGCATTATCTCTAGCACCTGGTTTATGATGTTACTGGAAAGAATGAACGTTCTTCTGCATGCAGACATGAGAGGTTTCACTTATAACAGGAGAACACTAGAATCATGGTCTACAACCATTTTTCTCCTCCAAATTCCCATGTGAAAAAGCTCAGGTATTAATGGGGTGGGGTTTTTGAAAGACAGTATGGCTGTTGGCATGGTTTTCTACTTTCCAAGGGAAAAATCTCTTATATTGCTAAGTTCGATGTCAATACATGTGAGGGCTGGAAGGAATCAGAGAGAATCCAAACTTGATGATGGATTCAAAATATAGATGTGGTTTTGCATCTAGACCAGAACTTCAAGGCTGTAGCATCTAAATAAATAATGCCTTCTAAAATTTAGAGCCATATATAACCTTCTGCATCTTCAGCTCAAAACTGCTCAGAAAAACCATATAATTAAATCTCATATGTGTCTTTCTAGGCAACCCAGACCTACTTGGGACAGAGCCACTAACAAACACCAGGAACATCCAGCATTTAGCTGAATAAATGCAGCTGGACCTGCTTCTTTCTGTTTGCATGAACTGAGCATAATCACACTATGCAGAGAAGGACCACTGCCACTACAGCTGCTGTAGCTGGATTCCTCTCCTTTGCTCCAACCACTACAAGTCATGTTTTCACATCTTTTCCTGGAAGAGGGTAAACATTTTTGATCAGGTTAATTAACTAGGTAAAAATGCGTGCTCCAAGTTCCTGCTACATCTTTCCTACACCCAAGAGATGGATGGAGCTGGGAAAAGTAGTGGAGTACCAGAGCAGTGCAACTTTCTACTGGTATTTAAGTGTCCCTTGCAGCCTTGTGTCACTTGCTGTGGCCACTGCTGCAAACCAGACAGCCCAGACACTTCCATGAGGATTGCCCTTGTCCTGTGAACTCAGGTCACCACTGTGTAAGACTAACTCTGCCTTGCCAGCACTCCTGGTTCCCAAGTGACAGGAGCAGTGAGCTGTGCTGCTCCATTCCCATCTGCTGGAACAAGAAGCAGGTTTGTGCTGAACTGGAACTGCTAATGAAGTGTGACTCGGCTGCTTTTCCTTATGACCCTACGCGTGCTTTGAGAGCTCCCAGTGAAAAACAAACTTCCTGCCATTTACGTACTAAGCCTGGAAACTCAAGAGAAAACTTTGTCAGAAGTAAGACTCTTGCAAAGACTTAATCTGCCTTCTCCTGTACTGCTACTTTTATATGTAGTATTTTTAATAGTATTGTTACTTCATAATTTCCAAGCTTCTGATTCCACGGGGTCAGATGCTGTGCTGGGGCAGGGAGCCGACTCTTCAGAAAATCACTGTTAGCACTGGGCTAACAGCTGGATGTTACCAAAAGACTAATAAGCAGATCATCATCCCCTTCCTTCACACTCTGAAATACTTACAGGATTAAGAGCTAACAGCTTTTTTTCCCCTTTGCCAAGACGCTTATTTCCCTATAGCAGGTGTTCTTTTGTTCATGTTATGGTTAGTTTATTTTATATACAGGCAGCAACATAGGTATTACTACTATAGGTAGCACAGTGCTTGCACAAAAATAGCCCAGTGCTAACTGATTTTCTGAAGAGTTGTACAAACATGCTCAACTAAAAAGGATGGCAGCTCTGCATCCCCTTGTATTCTTTCCCTTGGCTGGATCTTTGGGACATACACACTGTGACACATGGTAATGAAAAATCCTGGAAAATTCCTTGGATAAGCTTCTAGAAAATCACTGGAGTATTATTTGAAGGAAAGCCCTCCTCTATGACTTTGTTCAAACACGCTGCAGACAAGCTTGGCTTTAACAAGTGAAAAATTACTTTCACTGTAATTACTTTTATTAAGATTTTATGTAAATGAGCACTAAACCAAGGATGCTTATAAGCTGAAACTGATTTTTGAAAAACAGAAAAACCAAGCTGGGCAATGTTTGAGAGAGGGACTGGCTAACTTGGCTAACATCATCAGAGCAACACTGACAATAAAAGTTACATCTTTGTAAATTAACCATTAGCAGATGCAGGATTAGGCCCCAGAGGCAGAAAAAAAACCCACAGGATTTGGAAATCCAGAAACATGAATGACTTCCTGAATACACATTAAGAAATTTTGCTAAACTCACGTAGAAGTGTGTAGAAGACACAAACTAGCTGTGATTGTTATTATAGCCTTAATACATCAGAAAATAAAAATAGATCTGATATATGCAGCTGATTAATAAATGTCACCTGTGCTTTGCAGTACCATGAATGGAATCACAAATCAGCACTACCTGTAAAAATGCTGCTGACTTCAGCAGGATCATATTTTTCAGCGTTTGCTCTGAGCTTTATGATCAGCCCCCCACAAATGTTTAGGAAGACATTTAAAATTAATCCTTTTTATAATGGCTCTTGTCCATGAGCAACTTTTCTGTGCATCTCTGGAGCTGTGCTTGCAGTGCTAATGATTACCCATGATTGTGGCTTCTATAAATGTTAACAGGAGCACCCATCCTGTGCTGTTAGGAGTGTCTGCAGGTCCTCCCATATTATTAATTCTTGTTAAGCAACTCTGAACCATAGCAGTAGGCAAGTGGCCCATGCCAGAACCTCCTTGTACAAGCAGGCTTTCTGGATTTCACTGACTGTCCATGTAATATTGCTAAAAAGCACAAGCAACCCCTGGATAGATGTCACAAGCTGGCACACAGTCAGCCTGATGATTTAATGGAAGGACAATTTCATGGCAGAACTTCTGCTGCTGGCTCTATTTTTGAAAAAAGCTGGGTAATTTGTAGGCCAACTTCCTGAACTGCTGAGCAAATCCAGCATGCTCAACTTCAGGGAACTTTGCTGTCTCTTTATAGCTCTGTAGAGCAAACAGTGATTCATGTGAATAAACTCTGTGCCCTGAGTTATAAACTGATCTCCTGTGGCCACCAGGATGGAATTTCAGTATCAGACACACAAACTAGTATTTTCCCCCTAACTTTTGCCTTACATACCACCTGTTGGTTGATGCTAGCAGAAGGCTTAGGGACCAGATGGATCCGTAGTGCAATCCCTGCACAACTGCTGTATCTCTAGGTTGCAGCTAGCAAAAAATTATGTAAGTCTTGATTTTTGTATAACCAAGTTAAGAGACCAAATAATGGAAAATAAACACGAAGCACAGAACAAAGACAAGCAAAGAATCCACAGAAGAATTATCTGAGTTTTGAGCCATTCAAACCTAATTCTTCCACACTGAAAGAGAATTATAGGCTTGGATATAGATGATGCAGTAGAGTCAACATTATACACAGTTCTCTAAGTAATATAGTTGATACTTTCTCATAAATGCTGATATGAAAAAATTGCAGTTGACTTGGACTGAGCAGTCATGTGAACAGAAGAATTACAAGCAGCAGCATTAAACAGCTGGGAGCAGGTGCCTGGGGAGATATTCAGGGGAAGGTAAGTAGAGCCAGACTTAATATCTTTATTATTAATGACCTGGAATAGGGAGTATAAACAGTATGTTAATGAAATCTGCAGCTGGTAACAATGGGAGCTGCTGCAGCACCGATGAAGACAGAGAAACAGCATGAGGTATCTCAGGCATTAAAATGCACGTCAGAAAGAAAAAAAGAGCCTTTATGCACAGAGCAGAAATGATTTGCACTGTAAGGTGCAGAAAGGTTCTTTGCTTTAGTTGCAGAAAAGAAGCTGGAGAGCAGGATGTCTGTGAGACACTGGAATGGGACAGGCATCTTGATGCAAATTTCAAGTAGCCAGGTTCAGCCTTTGAGTAGTGTCCTATCAGGGCATACAAGAGGGGTCTGCCTACAGTGAATTTGTGAGCATTCACCACTAGAACAACTTTGGTGATTCAGAAGGCAGCTCAGGAGACAGCAATCAATCTGTGAAGGAGAGCAATTTATGAGGGAAGATAATTAAAGTAGGCTTTAGTAGTAAAATAATTGCAAGTGGGCTTGTCAAGAAAGTGCTGTAATATGGAAGAGAGCTGTGTGCAGCTTTTCAGATTAACACTCCAGCCATGGAGAAGAAATTGTTGGGATTGTATAAGTGAAATTGGTTAACCATTGACTAAGCACAATGGGACATTACTTGCAGTCTTTAATGGAGAGCTGTGTGTACCTCTGAAAGATATGGAGTAACTCCAATGGGATTAAGGAGCTTCCATGGTACCCAGCTGAAGACCACAGAACAAAACAAATTTTCACATCTAGCTTCAAAATCCATGAGATGGCAGGTGGTAATAACTAATACACATTAGCAATCCTAAATTTTACACTTTAATTACACATCTTGAGATATCTGTTGCTGTGTCATTGCACCCTAATGACAGAGTAAAAATGCAGTCACAAAAAAATCTGTAAATGAGATCTGTTAACTAGGCAAGGTACTCAGGCCTCTTTACCCTAGAGAAACATTTTTCCCTCTGAATATAATTTTAGATTTTGCTTTTAATGGTGTAGCACTTCTTCCTCACTATCTTTTAAAATTCCTAGCTTGGAGATGTCATCAAGTTACTTGTATTTGAATGGTTAATGTCTGAAAACACTTTGATGAAAAGTACAGTGGATTTACTTCTGTAAGCCAAGCCCCAAAAGCAGCTCCATTAAGAAGTAAGCCTATACAGAGCTCTAACTGAAAATAAATACCTGCCCAACGAGATGTAAGGATGGAAGGCACTGTTTTCAAATCTGAGGAACAATTTTCTGATAGCACTAGTATTTTGCAAAACCACTGTAAAAAATACCTGAGCCCAATTGTAGGTGTTTCGTTCATGGTATTTACTTTGTGCACTCTTAGGTAGCTTAAAAATCCTCAGTCTTCTTAGAGAAAATGTATTGCTAAAAATACTCCACTTATGAAAGGCCTACTGAGCAAATAAACCATCTTTCTCTCAGTAGAACTACTTCTTACACTAAAAGCGAGCAAAACACATGCCATAAAATAAATATTTATTGGAGAGCCTAACAAGGAGATAACTGTTTGCTGAATACATGGGAACTGCATCAAAATATATACCAGGGATAATATATAAAAAGTAGCAAGAAGGTTAGATCCTTTTAAGTTTGCACATTTTAGCTTCCTGTTGTCTGCAGTCCTTTACAGCAAGCTGTGAACTGAACTAAGTCTTATTCAAACCACCAGAAGACTTCACAGTCTTCTGAGAATGTGATCACACACTGGGTTTAGCATGCTAGATCAGTGGTTTCCAAGCTTTTCCAGAGCTTCCTATAGAAGCACAGGCCCTTGTTTCATGTATCAACCAGCCTCACAACAAATTTACTTTACTTAGTTGTTTTTATGCCCCCTAAAAATAGTTTGTCAGCCCCTATTTCCACCTTAGGGGAAGGAGGTTTGCAAAGCACAGGTTGAAAACACAGGTGTAGAGTATTGCAGTACTCATTCCCTGCTTACATCGAGCCCTTAGGAGTGTTTGGTAGGTGACCGGAACCCAGACTGTACCCTGGTGTATTTTACAAACAGTGGAGAGTCTGGAGTCACATTTTGGGGAAAGCGTCTGAGCTCCTCTGTGGTTGCTGCAGTCAAGAGGTGTTTCTTTGGTGGTGGTCCTTTGCTGAGGGTCCTCTGATTGTCGCATACGACAATTTACCCAAGTGACTTTTTGAGGGTGGTCTGTGCTCCCGGGTGGGTGTGGATGTGGGTGTGAGCTCCATCTCACGGCTTGCTCCACCTCATTCATTTCTCTTTTTGCCCATTAGACGTATTCCTCGCTCAAGCTGTTTCTACATAATTACCCTATATCGCCCACTCAGACGTGTGCTTTAGTGCCTTTCCTGCACGCTCCTGCCCTGTGCCGCTGCCGCCCTCGTCTCCCGGGCAGGGCGCGGCAAACCCGGCGGAGCCCGGCGTTGCCGGTGCCGCACGGGGATCCCGCCTCGGCTCCCTTTAGCCCGGCGGGCCCCCCTGAGGCGGCCGCATCCCCGTTCCCCCGTTCCCCCGGAGTCACCTGTATGCCCAGGGCGATGCGCTGCGCAGGTTGACGGGGAGCCGGACCCTCTTGTCCGCGGGCGGTCGTGTCCCGGCGGGGCAGCTGGCGTTCTGCTGGCGGCCCGGCGGCTCGGGCTGCAGGGTGTGGTGGAAGGCGCTGAGCATGCCCGCCGCCAGCCGCCCGTATAGCTGCTCCAGTAGCTCCTCGGGCCGCTCGCCGCAGCTCCGGGTCCGCGCCGGCCGCTGCTTGGGCGCCCTGGCGGCCTCCGGGCGGAGCGGGAGCAGCGCCGCGCAGAGCAGCGCCAGCAGCGCCGCCAGCGCCGCCCGCACCTGCAACGACGCGGCCGTCAGCGGGGATGGGGACACCGGGGACACCGCGCCCGCCCGCGCCCCGCAGCCCCCGGCCCGCAGACCCTTACCCTGCCTCGCTGCATGGCGGCCGGGCTGCTTCTCCTCCAGGGAGCCGGGGAGAGCGGCGGGCTGCGGCGCCGCGCCGTGCCACTGGCTCTCCCGGCGGAGGAGCTGTTGGAAAAGTGCCCCGCGCCTCACTGCATCTCCCCTGGCCTCTCCTGCCAGGAACATGTTCGGCCGCGCTCACGGAGGCGGCGGGCGCTCGGCGCCGGGCGCGGACCGGTCCCGCATCCCAGCGCTGCCCGCGGCCCCGGGGACACCCTGGGCACGGACAGATCCAGGCCCCGGCTCCCGCCGTCCCGCCCCGGGGCCCCGCCGCGGCCACCCCGTCGAACCACCGGCCCGGCGCTCCCCGCAAGCCCGGGGGTGCCGTCGGGAGCCCCGCTCTCCCTCTCACCGCACCGGCGGCACGGGCAGGAGCCGGGCTGTCCCCAGCCCCGCCGGGACATTCGGCATCCAGTGGCACCCTCTGGGCCAGGGCTCGAGGCTGAGGCAGAGCCAGGGAGATTTGGCCCAGTCTGAGCCGAAATGTCAAGGCTGATGTGAAAAAATGTGGGGACTTACAGCTGGGGAAGGGACTGCTCTAGCCCAGACTCTCCCAGTCATTAGGGCAATTGGCACTGTCCCTCGTAGGGCTTTGGGATTTCCGACTTGCCCGACTCCAGGTAGCATCTCTGGCATGTTTCTCGATCCCAGCTGTGTGGTTTCTCCAGCAGGTGAAAGTGGTTGATGTCCAGCATTGAAGACGGACTGGCGATGGTGAGGCCTCATCCTCCTGTCCCTCCTGCCGAGGCAGCCTGGAGCGGACACCCACGGCAGGGTCACTCTGCTGACTGCAAGAGAAGCCGCTGCAGAAGAAGAGAAATTTGCAACCTGAAGGAGGTTGAGGTGAGTCTCACCTCTAATGACTTCTCCATCTATTCTGTACTTTAAAAAACACATTATGCAATATATTCATGGTCTCTGGCACAACCCACAAAAATAAGCATATAAATAGTACTCTGGTTCATAAAAGATGTGGTCCACTGAAATAGTGTGCATTAAAAACAGACTTTAGAATTCATCACTTGAATCAAATATTTCATGTGCTCTAATTAAGTCCTGCACATCTCTTGAGTCATTTAGGATAAGCATAGTTCAATGTGAAAATACTGGTTAGGAATAAGGGAAAATGGGATCATAAATCATACAAGGACTGAGAAACTCCAGCTTGGTACCACAGAAATACAAGACATCAACTTCACTAAACAGGCTGGAGTTGAAGCAAAATGGTCTGGCATTCATAATGTAATGAAGTGACTTGATTTTGTGGTTCTTGAAAAGTCATACAGTAAAGTCTAACTATGATTTTAAGTGATTTTGGTGCCATATGCATCACAGGTCAATATCACTTATTAGCAGTATCTTGACCTTTAACTGTGTGGGATTTGAATCAGCTTTCAACTCTGAGGAAAGACAGTTTAACATAGAATTCCAAATTCTGCTTTGCAGTCATATCCTCAGGCAAAAGACTGTGACAATATGTGTGTCCATGTAGCCCAGTCCAGTCTAACCCCTGACCATGCACCTGGCCTCGTGTTCCTTCACCACCCTTGAGTGGTATGTGTGGCAACATGGAAAATATTTATCACCATAGGTCTTTTTATATTACTCTTTCTAAGACAAACCAGCATCTTGAGATATTTCAGATTTCTGAGTAGGATGAGGATGTCACACTTGGCTTTGAAAAATGTGAGTTTTATGTACTTCCTTTATTTGCATCAACATTTCTGGGAGAGGTCTGCCTCAAAAAATCAGAGCAGACGAAAAGAAAATAATGGCACAGCCATTAAATTGCCCTTGAATTTAAGGCTTGGTGTCTCATCTAGGCATTATTCTAATTCTGCACAATAGTTGCATGGTATTGTCTTATGAAAAATCACATTCACTAAAATAATAAGAACCACAGAAGGGCAGCAAATGAGATTCCATTACAGAGGAACTAAGAGTGCTATGCCAGTTCTTGTGGCATAGGCTACCCTAGAGACATCTGATATTGATGATATCAGATATAGGATGATGATATTGATTGACATCTAATATAAAATATTCCCTAATACACTTCGACAACTTAGATTCTTCCATGACTTTAAGAAATTATTAACCATTATATTTGTCATTGGTGTTCATTTATAATTTTCTTAGAATTTGAGGGGGATTTAAAACATCTACACAAATGAAATACTGAAAAAATATTTAGTAATATGACATCTGTCCTGAATTTGATGTAACACAGGATATTTCAATCAGTGAATTCACAGCTATGTCTTTCACTTTTATGTAATATTCTAAATGTTCTTTCTGGATATTGTCATTCAATATTTATATTTGACAGTGGTATCTACCTCTCTCCTGAGATTATCACCACAGTGATCAGTGTCAGATAATAAGTTCAGTTCCACAAATTCCTGCTATGAGAAAGTCAGGATGTTCCAAAGAAAACTAAGCTCTGCAAGAAAAACACAGACATATTTAGTGAGTTCATATAAATAAGAAGAAACATTTTCTGGACCTGATTCCATCAGAGAGCATTTCATGCCATGTTAAACATCGAAACGTGTTTAACGAAAGACACACCAAGTTTGTGTCTTCAGCCTTACATTGTTACCACCAGCTGGAGAAAAATGTGTCATAGCAGGAGAAAAAAATCCTTTTCAAATATATTATCATCAGACCATTATGATAATTTGGAAAACTGTTTCAGAACCATTGGAATGATAGTGAAAACCTGACAGTAAATGCAAGAATGTAGCCCTTGCCAGACACATTAATCCACAAGGAGCAGCGTTGGCAGGTCATTTTCTAGTTGGGGTTGTTGTCTTCCATAGCTGCTCTGGCACATGACAGCTGGTCTCAGATACTGTGGTTCACACATAAATAAATCACATTATTGTGACAAACATTAATGGTACCGCAGCGATATGCTTGTCACAAAAATGACAGAATTGCCCTACACTGGCATATTCCAAATGCTTATTCCCACCCTGCTACAGCATTAATGAGATCCTATCTCTATCTGAAATAATGATGTGAAAAATGTTTTAAAAATCATCATACAGACCTTCAAGTTGAACAACTCCTGTTGTTGGGTGGAACCAACATTCAGCCAGAATCCCCAGCAGGTATAAATCTTCAGATAGAGAATTAAATTACTCCTCAAAGATGTCCTTCTCCCTCACATTCTGTTTGCAGATAACCTGTCACCCAAACTCTTCTGTTCCTACTCATCTTCCCTGGAGCTGTAAGCATTGTAATATCACTTTGCAGCATCCATAGCATGGCATCTTCTGCAGCAGCATCTCAGCATATTTTACATTTGTTAGGCAATTTAACTTTGCAAAAGTGAATTCTTGAGAAGTGCAGGATCTTCAAAAGACTTCATTTTGCCAAGGGGGAAACTGAGATGCAAACAGCTTAAAAATATCCTTTTTCCCATAAAGTTGATCATCTGTGTCCTTGACATCAAGAATAATCAAAATGTAGCAAATTAATTAATTTCTTAAGATCTCATACTGCACTTGCAAAGAAATTAAGAGAAACAGCCCTTTATCATAAAACAATTTATTGGCAATTTTGGATGCCCCATCCCTGGAAGTGTTCAAGGCTAGTTTGGATGGGGCTCTGAGCAACCTGGTCTATGGAAGGTGTCCGTGCCCACAACAGGAGGGCTGGAACTGGATGATCTTTAAGGTCTCTTCCAACCCAAACCATCCTATGATTCTATGGACTATATCTTTCTACAATTTTCAATTCCTATTTTACTCTGGAATAGCTTTGTTTTAGAAGTAACAAGTCATGTAATCTGTAGTGAAGGATGTTCAGAGAAAACCACGAAATATGAGATTAAAAATGTTTTGATGCTGTAGAGCTTGGCTTGTTCCGAAATAAATAAAATACTACTCAAGTAGTCATTTATATTTGGCTACTGTACAAAGAGATGTTTTTCCCATACATGTAAAGAGAAGTTAACTTGGTATGTATCCTGAGGAAGATCTCAAGTCTAAGAGGTCAACTGAGGATTGTTTAATATTGTACAATAGATCTTTTCATGACAATAGAAGCTAAAATACCTCATATTGCAGTTTCTTCAGGGGGTCAGCATTTTCCTATGTTTAATGTTGCTGCTCGTCTAACATAAAATAATAAATTAATATAATAGCAGGAATCTTAAATGATTGATCTACTAATTCCAGAATGATAAACACAAGATGGGGGTTTAAATGCTGGTGGAAGCACATACCTGCAGTGTGTGGGTTCTGGAGATGTAGTTTTGTGCAACCAAGCCTGATAAAAAGTTTCTGCTTGAATTTCTTGGATGAAAATAGAATTATTTAGCTCATTCAGGTTTTCACTCCTGTGGTTTCCAAGACCTGTCGCAGGACCAAGGGCATCCTACACGGCAGCACGGAACACAACTCACTGCACCTGAGCTAAATGCCAACAAAGGACAGGGTCAGGGACATCACATCGCACAGCACAATAATCCCATACAACCCAGGTAATTACTGGAAACAAGCACTCCACTGGCCTGGCCACATTTTCTTGGAGAGCTGAGCTGCCTGAATCATGCAGGTGGGTTCACCTGTGTGACAGCCTGAGGTGTTCCAACAACACGGTGACACAGCACTTCAGACATGCATGTAGCTTCTTTCTCAACAGATTCCAGTCATATTAATCTCCATCAGGGATCACTCTTCAGCCTTGAGTTCAGTCCTTGAGTCTTGTGTTCCCTCAGACAGAACATCTTACACCAAAGAAGAAGGATGATGCGCTGAAGCTGCTTCCAAACAATGGTCCCTGGCCCAGGCTTACCTTTGGATCATGCAAGGCAATTGTCTGGGAGATGAATTGTCATGGTCCAAAGCTGTGCTACTGTGCACTGCTGTGCTACTGGTCTTACAGAACAGCTGGGTACACATCCCTTCCTCTGCTCTGCGTTTGCCCTGGCAACGTTGCAGTTCTAGGAGAGATGCAGCCATAGCAAACACCGTTTTGAAATGGATAAACCTGGGCTTCATCATTTTGACTGTCAGCAGGACTCATTATTCCAGTGTTGGAGATGGATCACATGGCTTTCTGTCAGTTCAGAACAAGCTCAACTGTGCTTGCAAAATAACATGCAAACTCATCATAAAGCATTATATAATCAGATCCTCATGGTATAGGAAACAGCATGTTCCAGAAGTCCCTGGGAGTCTGTACATAGGAAACAACATGTTCCAGAACTGCCTGTGAGTTTGTGCAGGGCTGGAACAAAAGTGCAGTTGTTTGTAATCCACCAAATTTTACCTAATGTACAGTTATGCAACTGAGCAAACTGAATCGAGAAACTGCTGCTGATCAAAATCTTTCTGACATCTGCAGGAATGTTTCTACAGGCTAAGTTGAGAACTGTATCCCATGTTACTGGTACTTCCTGTCACTTTCTCATGGACATGCCTATGTGATTGCAGTGTTTGATTAGATGCTGTATTGGGTTTGCATGGCCAAACTTTGGTAATGGGGGGCTACAGGAGTGGCTTCTGTGAGAAGCTGCCAGAAGCTTCTCCCACATCCAGTGGAGCCAATGCCAGGCAGCTCCAAGACAGATGTGCTGCTGATCAAAGCTGGACCTATTAGAAATGGTGGTAAAGCCTCTGAGATAACATATTTAAGAATTATTATTTAAAAAGTTACTGCACAGATGTAATTTCAGCCAGAGAAGAGCAGGGTGAGAACACGTGAGAGGGGCAGCCCCGAAGATCCCAGGGTCAGGGCAGGACGAGGGGCAGGAGGTGCTCCAGGCACCGGAGCTGAGATTCCTCGGCAGCCCATGGATGAAGACTGGTGAAGCAGCTGTGCCTCTGCAGCCCATGGGAATCCAGAGGTGCAGAAATTCACCTGGAGCCCATGGAGGAGCCCACACTGGAGCAGGTGGATGTCTGAGAGGAGGCTGTGGCCCCAAGGGAGGCCCCTGGGGAGAGGAGCCCATGCTGGAGCAGCCTGTCCTTGAAGGGCTGCACCCTGGAAAGAGTGACCCAGGCTGCAGCAGTTTGAAGGAAACTGGTGCTCATGAGCTGGACTCTGGAGAAGTTCATGGAGAACTGTCTCCCATGGGAGAGACCCCATGTGCAGCAGGGGAACAACTCCTCTCCCTGAGCAGCAGGAGAGGCCACAGAACTGACCATGACTGCCATTCCCTGTCTCCCTGAGCCACTGTGGGAGGAAGCAGATCTGGGAAGAAGGGAGGGCTGGGGGGATGGTGTTTTGAAGGTTTATTTTACTACTCATTATCCTGCTCTGCTTTTGTTAACAATAAAATCAGTATCTCTAATTTGAATCTGTTTTGCCTGTGATGGTATTTGGTGAGTGATCTCTCTCAGTCCTTATCTCAACCCTTTGTTAGATTTTCGCTCCCCCGCCCAGCTGCAGAGGGGAGTGATAGGCTTCAGTGGGTGCCAGGCATCCAGCCAGGGTCAACCACTGCAGTCTACCCAAATTTCTTTGTGTTAGAAGACCATGGCAGTCTCTCGCCTGGCTTCTCTTCTGCAGTTTCACAGGTTTATCTGAGCTCCCTGCCATGGTCCCATATATTTTCTCTTACTGTGATTAACTCAGATACCTCATGCCAGTGCAGTCTGTAGCTGAAAATCCTCCCCGCTGGGTGGCACATGGTATCCTGGTGGTCTAGATCTTCCAAGATTAAGCCCGACAGAAAGAACTACCATGACATCCAGAAATATGTCATTCTACGACCAGAGCAGCAGACACAGCAGGACTGAGGAACAGGCAAGAGAAACCTGCAGGAATAAGGCAGCTGCCATCCACTTCCTTCTCATGCTCTTTTCCACCCCTTAGAAGGATCAGGGCCCAGAGCTTACCATGTCTTTCTTCTTTGGTGAGCTCCTCGGGGTGTTCCACAAACAGCACTGAACATGCTCTGCTTGTACCATCAGGCAGAAGCAGTGCAATCCCAGATAGAATGCTGCTCCAGTCCCACGAGAAGCATGCTACATACAAAGCAGCTCATAAACCATACAGGACACTTCTGACCACTTGCAGACATCCTATGAAACTGGGCAGTGTTTTTAAAACCTGAAAAAAAATTTTATGAAGATACGAACAGACTTCTCCACCATCACTGGGAAAGTCTGAACACCAACACTGAGAAGGAACACTGAGTATTATAGAAGACTGAATTCTTGCATTTCAAAGTGCAATAACCAAAGTCTAACTATTAAATCAGACTCATGCCAGGGTTTCAAAAACAAGCCATCTCAGTGGACTAGTCTTGCAAGTATTAGGAAATTCTGAACACCTGACTGATATTTTTCATCTCTCCAACCTGATTCCTACTACAGGAATTTAACATCTCAGTAACTTCAGATCCAACTTACTCAGTTCATAAGCAAAATGGTGATTTCTGTAATTAACTTCTTTGCCCCATATTACAGCTTAGGCTATAGAAAACTACCACTGTGTGGTTGGTGCCGTAGTCTTCAACATAAAACTCAAAAGCTGCAATCTAATTAGCAATTCTGAACAAACTAGGCTGAAATCCTGACAACTCTAACCACTCGAAATAAAAAACCAAAAATAAGGACATTTTGCCAAGAGACTGCAAAATGATCCTAGTTCATCTAAGCATAGACTAAAATTAAAATGCTTTCTTTGGTATTAGTGCAAAGTGAATTGCTGAATTGGGACCTTAAGGAAAATCAAGGCCATATTCAGCACTTTCAGGTCGGTTCACAGGACTTAAATAAATTCTGGCTTTGGATGAAGGATATGGGATTTTCAACCTTACAAGCATTGCTTCAAGGTATTCTGCATTGAAAGATGAAATTTTCATATCATCATCGTATTTATCTCTGAAAGCCAAAGCTTTACACATTTGATACAGCTTGCAATGTGTTTGAGTACTTGTGTAGATCTTATGCATTAGTAAAATAACCTCACCATTATTTTTTAAATCAACCACAGAAGACACTGCAATTACAAATCCATGTTTTTAACATAAGGTACCACATGTTCAAAGTATTTCACAAATAGTTTATAAAATCCACTACAAAATTATTATGAATGAAAAGTTTTTCAGCTGAAACTTTTACAAGGATTAAAAAAATGATGAGCGGCCCATATGCTATTCTGGAAGCAGATCCTCTCCTAGTTCTTCATCAGCAAAATCATCTTCTTCTGTTCTTTTTCTTGCTGCTGTTTTTGGTCTTTCTGGTTGTGGGCCAAGTGGATCTGCGTAGGAGGCATCTAGGGTTTAAATAAATACATGTGAAAGTTACAAACTATTTTAGCTTTAACTTTAGCTGGTTTTAAACATACAAAATCAAATACAAGATCAGGATTTAGCATTACACATCTGTGTCTTTAAAATGCAGACCAGAAAGAGCATAGCAAGGCTGAAGGAGAACAAAACAGTGCATTCAGGAACTGAAGCAGAGCACCAGAGCGAAGTTCCTGAGTTCTACTGATGGAAGCCTTTTGGATTTTTTAAAAAGAAATTTCTCTTATTATACTATAGTGAGAAAAAGACTTTGGAAACATGCAAGGAACAGCAAGACTGATGACTCGTTTGAGGAATGGCTTTTTAGGAAGCACCACATTCCACAAGGATTTGGGGTTTTAAACCCCTTTGAAAATTCAGTCTTATTGAAGAACCTATGACTGCAGAATGGCAAGAACTGACTTAAAGGATGCAGCAGACAGATACCGAAAGTAATGTTAACATGGGCCACATTTCTTAATATTTACAATTACTTCATAGAGAGCTCTGAACAACGAAGCAAAAGCCTCATTTTCATGGGGATGTGTTGCCCCAATTATCTAATTTTACATACTCTTCCAACAATTTATTTTCTTTCCTCTCTCCTTATTTCTCCTCTCCCTGGAGACCACGGAAGTAAAAAAAGGTGTAAGATGTTCACTTGCCTATTTCTTTACTGCTGCTGCTTTCATAGGGTTCACTTGTTCCAGGCAGAGCTTTTAGTTTGGCACTCAGTCTTTCCCCTCTGGTACCACCACTATCTGGGAAAAAAAAAAAAAGACAAATGACATGCTGTTATGTTCTGTGAAACCAGGATACAAAGAATAACATCAATTCAGCTACTACTATCTGTCAAACTAGATTTGGATGAAACCATCTTTTCATGACAGACACAGTACTCATTTGTAATAGTGGTCTTTAAAACACAGTGGACACTGTGTCCACACATGTGTGTGTTAATGTTTCTAAAAAATATATACAGCCTTATGACTTTGGAGTAAACATATCAAAATATTTCTGCTTCAAATGCTGACATTTCAGTTGCTTATAAATTACAGTCACATTCTGGAGTTAAAATAAGCATGATAAATATAAACACTGTCACAATGTACACAGGACATTTCCTATGTTTGTGTGCTTACTAATGCATCAATGTGATCCACCTGCTCAATACTGTCAAGGTTAAATGCAACACTAAGTTTGCTTTTAATTAGAAGAGTATATTTGCCATGTGCTGTCTGCAGGCAGGCACAGCTCATGTGTGCAGCCCATGCTGGCCCTGCACCTCGCTGTAAACACTCTGCTGGCAGCTCAGTTTGCAGCAGGGCCCCAAGGAATGTGTCGGCTCCAAGGGCTGCCTCCTGCCCAGGCAACATCAGATTAACGTTCTCCTGCCACAGCAGTATTCCAGACACGTTAAATATTCTGTTCACCTCTGAATCTCTTTTTCACGTTCATGGCAAGCTTTCAATCTCATCTGCTACAACAAATTTTTATGCAATAGTTTTTTTTCCTGGGAGAAAACATTTTGAGTTTGACTTGGTATATTTACAAGGCAGGATGTGCAGCCAAATAAAGATGTTCATTTATAACACCACACAATGTGGGTATTAAAAGTCTTCCATCTGTAAGGAGGAAAAATGGGTTTCATTCAGCAAACATTAATTACAAATTCTGGACTTGGCAACACATTTCCATTGTCTTATCTACTACAAATGCTATTTTAATAGATATTGTTATAATTAAAAGAAAAAAAAAATCCCCCAAACTTCTACAAAGATGACAAAACTTTATCTCTCCATAAATACTACCACAGACTTCTGTTTGCTCAGCCCTAAATTGGAAGACAATGTCTCTGCTCCAACAAAGATCTAATACATATGGTCACAGGTCAAACAGTTAATCAGTTCACAAGACACAGATTACAGTTGAAATTTCAAAGCAAGGAATACATATTTTAATGTACATCCACTTCCCCTGGACCAATTCTCACTGACAGGTTTCATGAAAGAAATGAATATTTAAATGATTTGAAGAAACGAGGAGAAAACAGTGGGTTTGCCTGGAGAGGAACTCAACCAAAGAGCTGTGAAATTATGAAAGGGCCCCCCCTTGATTTTAGTGGGCTCTGGACAGGCCTGTGCAACAAGGAGGCGAGAGCTGGGCTTCCAAGATAGTGTGGATGAAAATGTTTTGAGGAAAATACAAATAATCAATGAGAAAAAAAGTAGGATAGAAGTAGGCACAGTCTTGCATAATGGAAAACAAGTAATTTTTAAGAGGATAAATACAGCTGTAAGGAGCAGTAAAGAGATGCAAAGACAGGAACAATACATCAGACTACACAAGGGGAAGACTGAACTAGTCAAACAAACTCCACAGGTTTAATTGGTTGGTCCCTGAAAGGAAGAACTGCATGTAATGAAAATAAAAGAGGAGGAAAATGGCACAACAAATGTTTTCAGCTGTGAAGGAGGAAAACACATGGGTGCTAGTGATACTACTAGAGGAAGGTGAAAGAAGGAAGAAAAAGATGGTAGACAAACCAAACTGGGTGGAATCAACATAACACCCACTAGTTACCTGCACATCTTACTGCCCTAAAAAATATAGCGGAAAACAGAGGCTTCTTTGCATATTCTAGGATCCTTAAGTTTTACTAGGTATATCTAAAAGTAACCTAATGAAAACTTTTTCTCAGGTAGATCAGCAAAGTAACACTGCTCACCTTACTTCTGTATGAGCATTGTATCTAGCGAGAGTGAAGGGAAGGTTAACAACCCTTCTGGTTAGTCCTTCCTATTTCGTTTAAATTAGGCTAATATGCAAAACCACATCAAGTCTCTGTGGACTACAGTATGCTCTGAGCATACCTAAAGATGAGGAAGAGGAGCACCTTTCATTTTAAAGTGCACCCAGAGGAAAGTAAGAGGTGCTTGACACCATTTGCATTACATGGAGATGTCAGACAGCAGCTCAGGAAGCGAGAGGTCTGGCTTCAATGCTTTCTTTCACCTGAGGGAGTTCAAACCCACAGCTCCAGCTTTCAGAAGCAATGTCCTAGCTGTTAAGCCACTTGGGGTAAGCTTTTATTGACACTCTTGCCATGGGATACAGGATTTGGCTGCCAATATGGCAGCTATTAAAAATTCTGTTGACCATGTAACAAGACCTGCCAGAAATCTAAATCTCATCTTGAAATTACTTTTGGTAGTTCTGTTTGTAGAATCACCTACATGTCTTTACTCTGTATGCATTCACACATAATTTGGCAATGTTAAGGAATATAAGCTTGCAATACAGACTTTAGGATTTTGGTATCCTACAGTGAAGAGAACTTCAGGGAAGGAGTTGTTTTTAAAGCATTTTATCACAGACGTGCATACTTTTGGGAGGCAAGTTTTACAATTTCTACTTATCATTCCCTGCTGCTCTCATCCCATCTAGGAAAAAGATTTTATATATATTTATATACATTTTGAATTATGGGAATGAAACTAACTTTCACTAAAGTAATACACAGAAGAAAACAAAGCTAGGAGTGTGACTCTGGATGAAAAGCTTAATTTGCAGTTTTTCTCTCTAAGAGCACAGCTTTAAGTGTTAACATCTGTCTGCACCTACAATCAGAGGACTAGAGGTGGATGATATTCAGATATTTCTGAAACTGCAAATTAATTCTCTTGATGTTACTGTAATAACTGTACAAACACTTGCTCCTAATTCAGAGCAGCTTTTAACTAATGGAAGACCACTGCTGAACTACATCACTCTCTATTCTAAGGAAACCTTCACTGCAGTGAATATCCAGTCCTTATTTATTAACTTATTGGGCTTTTATTAAGTAAGTTTTTACTGTAGTTCATGTGGAGGCCATCCCCACTGTACTCACTTTGGGGTGACAATGTGGACATCTACACATGAACTGACCGCAGGAACACGGCTCCAGATTTCAGTTGAAAAAGCAACAGGAACCAATTAAGCAGAGCTGGTCAATATATTTTTAAAATCTCATTTACAAACACATTTACTCTGTAAAATCATTATACCTGAGATCTGGATTATCATGCTGACCTTACCTTCCCCTCACAGCCTGTGTTCAACAGCCTTAACTGAGGACTATGCATACAAAGACATAAATAATATACTCTGCATGCTAATATCTTTTACAGTGCATTCCTTTCTCTCATCTGTTTAAAAGTCATGGTCATATTACTATATTTAGGATGTTTAAATTATTCTATTAGAATTGTTTCATTCTCAATGTATTACAAAAACCGATTTGAGTGAATTCCATCACATAGAATTTGGATAGAATAAAAAAGAATCAAAATATAAAACCTAATTTTAAAAAATAGCCAATTTTATATGGCAGAACAATGAATAATGCAACATATTGCAGAAGTAATCCTATTTTGTAATAGTCCTATTTTAAGTAGTGATGCCTAGCAAAAAAGATTCTCAATTTTTTGTGTGTTTCTGTACTTCCTGTGTCACATGATACCTATGTGTACTTCAACCCAAAAAATCCATTGTATTTGTATTTATTTTTCAGAGAAATCTAACTAGTTGCAATTACAGTGATGAGACTACTGCATTGGAAATTCCTCCAGTATCACAAAGGATATAAATTAGAATTTTTAATACTATTTTACTCATCAATAAAAGACATCAAAGGGTAAGACTGTTTGGTAA
This sequence comes from Brachypodius melanocephalos, assembly GCA_013398615.1. Lineage (NCBI taxonomy): Eukaryota > Metazoa > Chordata > Aves > Passeriformes > Pycnonotidae > Brachypodius > Brachypodius melanocephalos. The sequence continues at coordinate 13,249,155 of VZSR01003803.1, read as the reverse complement.
TCTACCTCCTCTGTAAAACATTTATGTAACAGAGAGCATAATGGGCTAATGCTCCACTAAATCCAGACTGTGTTTTAAGTGCAGCTCTGTCTATCTTTCATATTTAGGATGAAGACACCATCTTTGGAGAAGAATGGGCATTGGTTTGACCAAAGAGAAGAGTAAGTTCAGTGCAGAAGGCAGAATAATGTATTAAAACTGTGAAACAGCATGGGAAGTAGATGCAATTTATAACTTTGCTGCTGTTCATTTTGATTTGAAATTCTGTTGAATGAAAATTGTTCGTGGTGTGTCAGTTCAGCTAACTCTTTAGGTGAGTTCAGAGCAGAAAATGGATTAAGATGTTCTCTTCATTTCAACAGATTCTCCCTTCTCCATTAATTAAGAAAACTTTTTTCTATTTTGCAGACACAGCCAATGGAACCATCCCACAATGACTTGTAATTAATGAGGCATCAACAGGCACACAAACCCTAGCAAATAAAAACGATCATCATGTCTTGGCTGCAAGGTAACAAGAAAATCTCTTATCTTTATCACAGTCAGGATTACCTGGGATGCCTGCAGCTCTAATATCTAAAACATTTCCATAATACATAAGGAGATCCCTCTGGCATGGTAAAGGGTGTTTGAACACGGGAAATCTTTGGGGATGGACAAACTGACAGAGTCACCAGTGAAATGAAAAAGAGAATTATTCCCATGTAGTTTACTTTCCAAATTCATCCTGACAGGCCTAGGTAACAAGGAGAATGCAAAGTACTCAGGCTTTCATCTTCTGAATTCAACACTGATTCTCTGGGCTCCTGTCCGAGACTGCACGGCTCCTCTCATCCAGCACAAAACTCCCCATTCAGAGAGCTGGGCAAATGCAGAGACCAAGTAAACACTGCCACAGGAATGGCTTCCTTAATGTCATACTTTGCATTATCTACACATATAAAGGCATTATGCTATTAAACAGCATAAATCCCTTAGAGCAGTAAAAACCACAGTGCACCAACTGCTAGGTTCTGGATGTTACAATCATATAGCTGCAAGACACAAAAAAGTGAGTACGAAAACAAGGAAAGATTATTGGAAAGAAAATCTTTGAGAACTGCCGAAACCAGCTGTTAGTACTGTTAGCTCCCTTCAAGGTTTTATGGTACTGTGGTTTTGGTTTTTCTCCTTTTTAAGATTAATAATTTTAATTATTAATTAACTGTATCAGTGACATGTGCTTCCAACACAATCCAAGTAAGACTGAAAACCACGAATCTGATAATTGTGAGGAGAAGAAAATTTCACTTTTATATAGTGAGTGACAAGTGTGTTCAGTTTTGGGTAGGGATTTTAGATTTAATGCTTATCTTTCTCACAAGATAAGAGCAGACTTTAACTGACATTGATATAGATGTCAGTTTTATTGGTCTCTCTGTTTCCATTCTATCATTCATACACACATTGCTGAAACTGTGCTTTGGTGCATCTCATACACCTTGTGTTTTAATTTATATTGGGAAAGTACTGGGTGCCCCATGAAGTACAAACCTTGCTGGCTTAGTTCTCTTTCTTCTTAGCTTCCTTTTTAAAAGGAATTTTAGATCATATTTCCTAAAACAAGCAAACCTGAATTATTAATACTCTTAATATAAATAACTATATAGGGACAGAATACTTGGGGAAAAAATCTCTTAGGAATGCTAACAAGTATGGGGACAGTGAGCTGGTAAGAGGAAAGAAAGAAAACAGGCATCATACCTAAAATATTTGGAATGCATAAGACTTCAGTAAGCTAGTAAGTACTTTAATATGGCTAGTATGTACTAAACTAAGGAGGATTCCATGCTCCACTGGGTTCAGTAACAATGGCAAATCCCTCATACAGTGTAGGAAAATGATCCCTTTTGGTCTTGGCAACACCCCTGGAAAAGACTAACTTTAAAATGTATACAAATGTTTCAATTTTTTCTCTCTTTTTGAAGTTGTTAATTTATCAAAAGCATACTAATATTATGAAATAAAATAACCCATGTTTATATTTCATATGTGTCTTCACAAAGGCCATGCACAGAAATTTATGAAACTGCAAATTACAGCTCATAACCCAGGTGAACAAAGCCAAGTGTCGGACAAAATAAAATGCTTGAGTCTCTGGGTTCCTCTAGTCATCTTCAGGAGAATGTGGACAAAATACAACACAGTCCTTAACTGTGAGTCCTCGATGCTGTGAGTGTCCAGTTTCTTCACTGATAAGGCTTCCCAGAGTCAACATTACCAGTTAAAATGTGCCCAGCACTTTTGACTCATTCTAAAAATACATATAAGCAGTACAGCTTACCACAACTTTTAATTAAGAATCCCAGCAGGAAGTTAACTCTAGGCTCAGTACAGGACCTTCTTTGTACCTCTGCTTGTTTGCCGAGTCATTTCCAGAAAGGCTGGATCTTTGGCACTGAATTTGTATAATGGAGACTTCTCAAACATGCTCTTATACAAACTTAGTCCCAAACTCTGTTTTTTTCCACTCTTTTCTATATTTGACATAATATCTTGAACTCAACAATCTAAGAATTACTGATAGGGCAAATTCTAGGTCAACTCTGATCCTTCTTAACCTCCCATCCTCTTTCTTATTTTTCTAAAATTAAAAAAGAAGGAAGACAACTTTCCATAGATACTTCTGTCTTTAAAAGAAATACTGACAAACTGGTACTTTGGGAGATTTATGTTGTCCTAGCATCCTTTCAGCATGAGCCTTATGTACATGTTCTTTTGCTAAATTACTGACTCTCTCCCTTCTGAAGCATACCCCTTTTTCACTAATGAGAGTGGGAATAATTACAAAACAGAGCTGGAACAAAAGAGACCTTTTGTGCCATTTCTCTACACACCTGATGCAAAGTTTTGCACAGCTGTAAATACCCTTGCCTACTACCAATGCTGCTCTTCATTTCTACTTACTGTAAGTCAAAGTGGATTTAAGTTTGTGACAGAGAACAGGGACCAATCCTGTCTCACACTGCTGTTTCATTGACACCTCCAGCTGGCTGCCTGATCACAGGGTTTATGTAACAAAGGAGAGCCCAGAAACTCTCCATCCTCTTCCATCCTACTCTGTTACTTAAATAAAGAATTACTTTGGCCTGAGGCCCAGAACAGGTAAAATTCAATCCTAGGTGAATGGTTGTTTCTTCCACACATCAAGAAATTATTTAAAAGCTTCTCTAGTGAAACTACTGAGCTGAAAAAGGCATGAGATCTCTCTCAAGCACCTAATACTCACTCTTAACCCTCAAAAAATCCAGGGAAGCAGTCTTCATAAATGTAACAGCATTCTAAGTTCATCTTCAGATTGTGTTAGTCATTGCCATGACTTTTCGTGACCCCACAGAATTTACCAGGTGTAGTAAAATATCTGCTATGTAGGTGGAGGAAAAAAATTACCAAATAAGAAAAAACCCCATAAATTATTTATCTGTAAAAGGAAGGGAAGAGAGTCAAGAATTTATAGGGGATATCTTCTATTGAGACCCATCGATATCAAGAAAAACCAAAAGCAGAACACAAAGAAACCATTTCCTCTTTGGGTCAAAACGTAGATTTTTTTTTCCAGATGGCTGAAGTAGCCTGGAGTCTGCTAGTTTCCTTACAGCAGCAGTGAGGGACTGTTAGATTTACATTACTAATTTAATGGATTTAATAATGGAAGTGGAAAATCATTGGCTCTGCAATATGCAAGCTACCTAGTGCAGAAAACAGGGCAGTTTCCTGACTTACATTGCAAGAGTTTTATATTTATGGAAATCAGCACTGCAAATCTATAGAAGCAAGGAGACTGAGTAGCCAGAGAGGAAGCTTTCTTCTAGGAAACACTCCAGAACTTCAGTTCTGCTAGACAGAGAAAAGGGGAAGGATGAACTCAAAGATAGTAAAGGGCATTATCAGTATTACAGAATTGGCTACACAGAACAATCTGCTGAACTTGTAACAAACATCTAACACAGCAGATTACATGGTGGGCACAAAATCCCCTTTCCTCCATGTGAAATAAAGAAACAATGTATTCCTATTTTCTGTGGCTTATGTGTTCTGTTTTGCTATAATAAATGATTCCTTATAATAAATATTCCAAAGTTAAAAATGTTCAAATACTAAGTTAATGGGATAAAAACATTCATGTCCACAGTACTGAAAACAATCAGAAATTCAGCTTTAGGGATGCACTAAGGTCTGTATATAAACCACAAATGTTAGACCAAATCCATGCTACTGTACAAGAAAATCAAAAAGTCTGACACAAAATTTCTGAAGCACTTACATATTACTCAGTGCATGCTTGTGTGAGTTTCAGGATGAAAGAAGGCTTTACACACACTTTCAGAAAATCTATTTTCTTCAGGATCCTGTCAAAACTGATATTTATGCAGAGGCCTTGACTACTTACCACCACTTCCTTCTTTGCGGCTACGTGCACTGCCATCTCTGCCAGATTTAACGCGCTGCAGAAAAGGGAAAAGGTTTGACAAGAACAGGACAAAAAACCCCATTTAGTAATATGTATTAGAGATAATTATTGAAAATTCAACTCAGCTTATTAATAAACAGTAGAAGGATGTTAAACTAGACTTATTACATTGTAACTACTAAAGCTTGTTTTTCAATACACTAAATTGTCCTTAAAATCAGGGTTAAATCCAATGTTTATATAAAACAAGAGTTCTGTGAAATTCAAATAGAATATCTCAATAAATTATTTTTCTTCAGATAAAATTTATACAAGGAATGTGCATAAAAATAGTTCAGATGTTCTTTTGTGAAGTACAGCTGAAAAAACAGGCAACACAGCCCTCTTTGCATGAGTTCAAAGTAGCCTCTCCTATTAAAGTCTTGTAAATCCCACAAGCTTTTTATTATTGTAAAGACTCAAAAGGGAGAAGTGGGGGGGATCTATAAAAAGAACTATTCACCCTATGGATCTTGGATTTTGAATTTTTGGCACAGAACTGTATTTCACAGCAAAATTTAATTTGCTGTTGAGTGTTAAATGCAAGATAAAAGTGAAGGTAAATACTTTAAAAGCTGTGTTTAAACAGTCAGCTCTCTTGCATAGGGGAAGGTACCATAAACATCTCCCAGCTGTGTTTTTTGAGTGTTATTTGAAAGCTTGAACAGTTTATCAAAGCAATACCTTTGTATGACATGGCAGACTTAGATCTTCTGGCAAAACATCAAAATTCTTATGCATACATCTTGTCAATTATAAGAAGAGACACCTCAGAAAAGGACTTTTTGATAGGTAGGTACAAAAACTTGATGTTTAAAGCACTCAACTATTAATAAAGTATCTCTGCATCTTATTTCAAAATATGAATTCAGGTTCTGATTAAACCACACATCATGTCTTCAGGTCAATTACTATAACTTCTTCACTCATTTTTCTCCAGAAAAATATCATGAAGTCTGGCAAAGTTGGAATGATACCAAAGAAGTGAAAGACCTTTCAAGATTCATGCCAACAGAAAAAGGAAGAACTCTTAAATCAAAACCCACAGGAGTCAGACAGGAAAGCATTGAGCCTAGTGTGAAACCAGGACTGGTCTTGGAGCAACTCAGTCTGGGACCAGAATTTCTCACACTTTTTTATTTGTTTTGGGAAATCCTCAAGTCTAAAATATGTTCTCTGAATTTTGGATTAAATATCCTTTTCACAGCCCAGTGAAGTAGCATGTATCAATCCTTCAGGAAGCCTGTCCAGACTCTCCAACTGTTGAATGACTGACAGCACGTCTGACAGCAGAAGCTCAGCTTCTGTCTGCCCAAGGGAGGAAGTCCCTATGGGATAGTGCCCTCTTGGCATTTACATCCTAGGACTTTCCTCCCAAACTATAACGTAAGAACTACAGCTTAAACATATCATTAACTGCTGTAAAATTCCAAGTGAGTAGTTTGTAAGTAATCCCACCCTAAAAGCAGACATTCAAAACAGGTTTCCACCCTAAAAATGCCTGTTTCTCCCACGACTGCAAAAGACATTTAGGATGGTTAGCCCAGATGTGGATGCCTGAAGGCAAAGGCAGTAAGCCCCCTCCAGCATTTGCACCTCTCATCACTGCTTCTCACCACACCCCATCAGCCCCGTTCTCAGTCATTAAGCTCACTTAACGGAAATAAATAGTAATGTGTGTACACAGCGGTGCCAAGGAGCCTCCGTGAACTTTTACACTATTAACTGTCTTTTTTAGAGTGAAACATGAAAAAAGAAGACAAATTCTGTAAAAAAAAAACCATCAAACAAACAAAAACAAAACCCCCGGCCCCCCTCCCAACCCCCACCACCCCAAACGTTCCAACATATGAAGGTTGCAGTAAAAATTAAATGCTGCAAGAAGCAGGGACAAAATTTCTAGAGGGAATGAACTCCACAGATGTTCCCAGATTCTTGGCTGGAAGTATTTAACAACTTGTCCATATTTGAGAACTGAGGGAAATAAATACTCCAGAATATTTATTTTAGTATAAACTCCATGTGAATATACTTATTCTGGAAAAACAATGCCAAAATAGAAAATTTTGATAAAATTTCTACAGGAAGACAGAGTCTGTGTGCAGACTATGAAATGCAGGTACACTAGCATTCTACCTATTTTGTCTTTACCGGGTGCAGTTGAGAAGTCAAGGGGTAGGCTAAAATTGAGAGCAGGAATTGAACTGTATCTGGTACTGCTAACTGAAACCAGTACTCCTATTGGAAACTTAGGTGGTGAAATATTAAAATTTGGTAATTTTAGAAGTAGAAAGTATAGTTTATGACTGTATGGTCATGGATGACAGAAAGAACTTAGGAAAAATCCCCTAGTAATTTCCAAAGCCAGATGGCAGACAGAAGACTAAAAATCACACACTCACCCCCAACCAAGAAACAAACAAAAAAACCCTTCCCAAATCCCAAACAGAGGATGGGAACACAGATGTAACATCAATAGCAAAAGAGGGAACTGCAAGGCTATTGTTTGCAAGACAGCACTGATGCAGAGACTGTCACAGAAAGACACTCCACTAGTAACACAGGACAGCTGCATACTGAATTGCAGCGTACCCTGAAACATCTTTTCTTAGAGTCTTTGCTCCTTTACCAACTACAACGGTGTTCATTTTTAAAAAAAATGTGTCAGGGGGTTCCTTGGGAGCAGAAGAAGTTGTTCCTTTCCTTTGGGAGGAACTTGCAAAGTTTCCAGAGTGTGGCAAAGGAGAAAGCCAGAAGCAGATGAGAACATGTCCCGCCAAGACAAGGAACTGCAAGAAGGAGCAGAAAGTAACTCATGAGACTTCAGAGGTTCTGAAGAGAGTATACTTGGAACCACAAGAGCAGAATTTTGCTCCCATTCAGAGCTTACTCAGGCTGGAAACGCTGACTTGTCTACTTGTCTGCAGGAATGGAGTTGACAGAACTGACAAGAAACTTTTATTTTTATTATTGGCAGTAGTTTTTAGGGAGCACAAAGGCAAGAGGAGTGTTTGTCTGGCATTTTTTAAACTTACTGCATTTCATTTTATCTACTTAAGTGAAAACTGGTTTAGTTTAATTACAACACAATCAGGCTTATTGAAAAGGCTGAATTAATTTTTTTTCTTTTCTGAGTAACACACTAGAGGAAATATTTAAGCAGATCCACCTTAAAGCTTTGACTAATTAGAAGTGCCATCATAGACACCTTATCTGTTCTAGACAGATCTGCTCTACTCTGTTCTCCTGAGACCCCAGAATTGTGTGTCCAGTTCTGAGGCATCCACTGTAAGGACATGGCCCTCTTGGAGAGGGCCCAGAGGAGGGCCATGAAGATGAAAAGAGAGCTGAAGCATTTCTCCAGTGAAGACAATCTGAGAGGGTTGAAGTTGTTCAGCCTGGAGGAGACTCTGGGGAAATACTGTTGTGGCCTTTCAGGGGTCTTAAAGGGGTCTTAAAAGAAAGATGGGGACAGACATTTTACTAAGGCCTGTGGTAGACAGGACAAGGAGGAATGGCTTTAAACTGAGAAAAGGTAGAGAAGGAGAAAAAAATACATCGAGGATGGGACACAAGAACAGATTGCCTGGAGAAGCTGTGGATGCTCATCACTGGAAATGTTCAAAGTCAGGTTTGATGAGGCTTTGAGCAACCTGATAGTGGAAGATGTCCCTGCCCACAGCAGGGGGTTGAAACGAGATAGACTTTAAATGTTCCTTTCAACCTAAACCATTCCATGATCCTGCTTTGCAAGGTTAGTGTTGTGACAGGTCCCACATCATGGCTGAATTACGATCACTCTTAAAGCCTGAACAGTCTAAACCAACTGTGCAATAGCTTGTGCAATCACAAGTCTGTGTTGGATCCCACTGACACTTCTGTCATTCAGGTATGACTTAATGAATTCCCTTACACAATGAAGTTAGAATGAAAAAAACCTCCATAATTTAATTTTTTTTATGTAACAATTTTTCTGTTACTAAAATCTTAAGTTACTTAGAGGATTTAAACTTTTAAAGATTCTATCAGTAGCTTTTTCCTCACCAGAAAGCACAGAAATGTGTTTGGGAAAGCTCTTGCTTGCCATAGGAAATAAACAAGAAAGAGATACGACAATTTTTAGGTTTTTAAAATTGTATTCAAATATTAACCTCCTTAAAGAAAAAAAAAGTGTTTTCTTTGAAGTCTTTGACATTTGTCCATCTACAATTAAGGCCTTCAGTGTAAAAAAAAAAAGGCCAGAATTACAGGAAATAGCCTTTCCTTCTCCAGGGACCTCTCTCTCTCTCTCTCTCTAATCAACTATAAAGCAATCCAGTTTTAACTGGTTTTGTTGGTAAGTTTTCTCAAGTAAAGCACTGAGGTAGTGAAAGAATATCACTGGGACTGAAGTGATCAGAAACCAAGCAAAGCCTGTTGAACACACTTCAGTCAATCTTTTAATTGTGAGCTCTGCAGAATAGACACATTATACCTGGTCATTTGTTTTGCTTACTGATACAATTATGAGGAGACATGGAGGAATATCAATCCCATTACAGCTGTGGACTGCTTTCTTTTGTCCTTTTCCCAAGTGCTTTGAATTTTACATTTACTGAAAAACCCAGTCAGTACACTTCAGCTAGCCCCTCAAAGTATGGTTGTAGCATGAAGCTGGAATCCTTCAGTCAGTGTTTCCCCTTGTGAGTTTAATTTTTAAAGTGTCCTAGTGTTCATGTGCATACTTATGCTCCCTGGAACTTAAGCAGAAGCAGCTAAGGATGCATGTGCACATCATCTGGCATCAAAGAGGACCAATAAGTGTTACTAACAGCAGAGTAAATTAGTTGAGACTTAATGTATCCTAATGTGACTATGTAGCTTTGAGGCAATTCTCTGGATAGGCAAAGCAAGCTTGAATACTTTGCAGCTCAACAGGATGGATAATGCTTTTCAAACAAACAGCTGTTTCTAATTTTCAATCTTATTTTATCACCAGAATAGCAAGAAAACAATGCATGAGTGCACACACACACAAACGTGAGCTCACTCTTCTGAACAGAACACAAGTTATGATCTCATACCTTTCACAGCCTGTTACTTTTCCATGGATTTTTTTTTTCAGTTTAAAAATTGGCATTCATATGAATAGTTTACTTCTACCTATATAATGTCAATGCTGCAGTTTTGTAGCACAAATATATATATAACTAAAAAGGAGTTCTTCTACATTGACAAATTCTTAGGCTTTCCATCTCTCCCTATAGAAGCATTATTACTTGGCTCATAAATACACTAAAGTATTAAATGAAATCTGGCAAGTAAGTAGGAAAGACGACATTCCACAGACATTGAATTATGCAAGTGGCTCCAGCATTCCCATCATGTCCACAGAGTCCATCTTTCACTAGTATTTAAAAATCACAGAAAATCTGGTGCTCAGAAACTATTCAGACAGATGTAAGAGTGATCAGTAATTTAAAACTAAATGTCCCAAACCCCCAAAACATAAGCCTCTGTAAACCAGGAAGTTAACAGCGCATTTTATCTTGAAGTATCATAAACACTACTTTAGCTTCATCTACATCTGTAGCAATACTATGTAATACACAGAGAAACAAACTTACCTGCTCTCTAATTTCTTTTAATTTTTCTGCTTTCTTGAGCTTTGTTATATATTCCTGGACTTCTTTCAGCCCCATATCTGTGCAGAGACGAACTAAAAATCGGAGGCCTAATTGGAAAGCAAAGCACTGTTAAAAAAAGACTTACAAGCAGGTCAAGCTACAAGTGCACCCTGACAGACCTGGACATGCAGAATGGCAAATAGTGCAAATAATTGCAAACAAGGTGACTCCAGTCCAGTATCACTATACAAGTTGTGATATTTTGCAAGTAATTCAACATTTTCTCTGTGTATCCATGAACAGCACAAATATCATTGGTGTATGTGGAAGGCAAAAGGCATGCTAACTAATTTGGCTCAGAACTCTCGACATTTTGCAAAATATTTTGGAAGTTGGAAAGCATAGAAATGATACTAAGATATTACTGAGCTCCTATCAAGAGATTTTTTTTGAAAACAATTTTGCAAATGCCAAGTGAATCAAAATGTTTTTGTCCTCTGGCTGTGGTTGATTTTTTAAAGAGTAATATTTATGGAATTAAAAAACCCCAACAAAGCTGACATGAAAATCGACTGTAATTCTATGATTGAACTAAAAGAATCCCTAAGAAACATTCTCCTGAGACACTCTACCAAACTCTAAAAACACTGTTGGTATTCCTACATGTTTGTCAACATTAATTTCAAAGAACTGAAGCAGAAACAAGCAGGACATGATCCATTCTCTCCAGACTGCTTTCACAAACACATTATTTCATTTTGTGCTAAGTTAATTTTCTGCTGGTTTAGGAAGCCCATGATCGGGGAGGGATGAGGAAAGAACCATTGTTTCAGCAGTAGAAAACTTAAATCAGTCAAATTGTCTTGCCTAACTCCTGCCTCCATTTGTGAAATTTGTTGAAACTACATTCAGAAACATATTTGCATTCTAAACAGTTTACTAAACACACCTCTGAAATATGTGTGACCAACATGAACATGATATTTTGCTTATAAATTTGAGGAGTTACAGTACTGAATTTCACTTGTACAAGTGAGCTGTGATTCCTCTTTTAAAAAAGCAATAAATTTGTTAAAGCAGATCGACACGATTTTAAAATGAAATACAATGAACGTTCTTCCCACATTGCATCTGAAAGCACAGACTTGTTGGTGACAACCCTGTATTTTGGAATTTGTGAGGCACAGTGTGGGATGGAAGAGAATGTTTACACAACCACTGACAACCCTTATTTTCTACAGGGCTTTTTTATTCAGAGTACAGGTGTGACTGATTTTGCAAAATGTCTTACTCTTCAATGCTGTGTTTCTTGTAGTTTAGTTTGAAATCCTCTGTGGATTTTCCAGAGATTGGATGACCAACTGTAGGAAAAAACCCAGCAACAAAATCTCACCCTCTACCTTTTTTTTGGAAACTCTGACTCTGATAAAACTTAGCAATAAAATTTTCTCATATCTAGAAATTTACAGCAGGAGTTTCAACTAGCAGGAACTAGAAGTACAAATACATATATTTTTCATAAGAAAGATTAAATAAGTACCATAGTTATAAAATCTAGGGTGTATGTATGAGAAAGCACTCATCCAATGCAATTCAGTTAAAGTTTATTTTCATTGCTCTTCTTCAGAATTACCCTCATATTTCCTAAATCACCCATCAGCATTGTCACCAAAAACATGCAGCATTAGCATGAAAAAAAAGGTTAGTTAATGGAAGTATTTTCATATGAAAAATACATCATGTGATTACTAACACACCTACTCAATGTAACAAAGTTTCTTTTGATAGCTGCACCAGGGAATGAAACAACTTACATTCAACATTCTCTGGGAATTTTCTGTGAATGACCTTGTATTTCTCCAGGGCTTTCTGGTAGTTGCCTGCAAACAAAACAAACATCTCCTATCCACATATTCAAACATAAAAAAGAATATTTGATGAGAAATTGGAACACCTTAACATCAATTCATCTTTTCTGTTTGAGAAAATGATTTAATATTGTAGGACCAAATTTGGTAAGACCAAACTTAACATCCTTTACTAATGGATGTTAAGTAAAAATTAGTAAAAATTTAGTAAAAATTAAGAGCATCTGAAAACAGCCCAAATTACTCTGTAAATAACAGAATTAATGAGGAGGAGGTTCCTGATTTTTGGGTTTTTTTGTTTGTTTTTTTTTTTTGACCTTCCTCTATGACACCACTGTTTCAGTTTCTCATCATGCTCACAATAAAGAATTCCTCCCTTATGCCCAGTGTAAATCTACCCTTTTTCAGTTTAAAACCATTGCTCCATGACCTGGAACTGCAGAGCCCAGCCTGTCTCCATCTTTCCTATAAAACCCTCTCATTATTCTCCAAGCTGAACAACCCTAATGAATTACAAAAAATGTTACAAAGCTGCAAGCAATTACAAAAAAGTTACAGAACTTACCACTTCTCCTGTAGCAACTGGCAACCATCAGCTGCCACTTCACTTGTGTTGGTCTGCATATAAATAAAAAAAATCATGTACACTGCCAAATAATGAATGAGCAAAACAATCTGCATAGCACTGGTAAAGACCAACTATTCAACTACTAATCACTTTTTCACCTAGCATGTTGCCCTCTTAGAATGAATGCAGCCTGCTCAGCTCACACACAATTCACTGCTGCACCATGGAGCTGTTTCCAGGACTCCATGTCACTCATTATCAGTCCCATAGTAGAGTTTTTCTCGGGCTCACGATTCTGTGCCCAGACACAATCAGTAGACCTGACATGTGAACCACTACCCTTTGTAGATAGATGCCTCTGAGATACAGAACCATGCAATGGGAGAGGAACAAATTGATGAACTGTATTCTGAGGAGGTCCCACCACTAGGGATGGCATGCCCAAGGGACTCCTGCCAGGAAGCACAATCCCTACCTTACAGCTTTGAACTCTGGCTCCTCCTCTGTGCTATCATCTTGATGCCCTAGCTGCTGCCTATCCTTATCTTTTTAGCACATAATGCTGACAGTATGGTCAGAGGAAATATTTGCAATGCTTGAGCATGTACAATAAAACTGTTGGACTCCCCTCATTTTTACCAAGATAATGTGAAAATTAGGAAATTTTCATGTTAACAGTGTAAGCATCTTCTATAAGCCAAAGCACTTTGCACATGTGGCTAACAATTGAATAGTAACATATCTAACAGGTAGTGTAAGTTAATATTTTCAGAATAATTTTGTACTTATCCTCTTCAGTTTTTCTCTCTAACCATAGTACCGGCCAATTTTAACTCTAAGCAATCTGTTTGCCTGGTAGCTGCCAAGCAAGTTCATGAAATACAAATGCTGCACCCTTTTAGTTTACACACCTGAATGTGTCTCCTGCAAAGAAAGGCAGCCAAACAGACACCATAACAGAATTTATTATGCAGTTCAGTATGAAAATTCTAGAGAGAATAAATTGTCAGCAGCAAGTGCTAACTGCACTAACTCTTTTTATTAATGATAGATTTGAGCATGCTAGGAATCAAAATAGGGTTTCCCAATCCATTGTCTAACATATTATCTTAGAATGTAATTTTAAAAGGAGTTACTGTGATTAAAACACTGAATGCACTAAACAATTAAATTTAAAAATGCTGTTCACAGTTAAAATAAGGATATAATTCTAAAATGCAACTTTATTTAAAGTTAGTAGCAATTTACATTTACATTCATATTTACCAATTAGCATATCCAGTCTCTAATACCAAATAAACAGCAAAATATTTATGCTCTGATATCTACTATTAAAAATCTCTTCCCACAGAGAAATAATTTTTCTGTATTACAGATAAATTACAAGTAATACTGAAGAATTTAACATGCCAATTCTTCATAAGTACTTTACAATCCACATACTTCATGCATGGAGTGAGTGCAACATGAAGGACAAAATATTTAAATCTTTGCCAAAACAAGATTATGAAATAATTCTTTTTATTCTCAGCTGTTTCTGTCCAAATTTTCTAAGAAGGCCGTGAATGCCAGCATGTGCAATCTCATAGCTTGTCTAAATATGATTTTTTAAGGTGGCCAGTATTTGTAGGGAAAAGAATACTGACAAACCTGTGAACTGTGATTTCTGTCAACTCTCTCCTGTGTATTTTTGTCTCATCTACTTCTCTATTTCTTTATAAATATACCACCATTTGAGTGAAGTCAATTTTCCTCTATTTTTTTTTTCAAATTTAATCCTTAATTAAACCTTAGATTTTCTCATCTGTAATTAATGTCTACTCTAGCCCAAGCATCTCAAAGCCAGAATTACAATTTTTTACTGAACTTTTTACAACCTATTTGCAGTATCATTTTTCCTTGAATTATACTGCACAAATTTTTGTTCACATGCTGTCTTGTACATACATGTCATTCAGATTCACAGAACAAAAAGAATGCCAAATTTTAGATCATCACAAGAGAGGCAGTATCAGAGTTTTACTCAGTCTGATTTTTCATAGTTTTCCTAAAACATAAAATATGAAATTCACACTTGTTGGGAGTGAATTTTAGTTCATCTACTAACACAAAATTCTTCATGAACTTATAGACCAATATTTGTTTCCACATAAAAAGACCATGTGCGTATATTTGTAGAATTCTCTTTGAACTCTGGATTACAAATTTAAATTTGACCAAATTTTATTTATAAATCATTCTCTAGTAAGGTCCCTTTCTGAACCAAAACAAAGTATGTGGCCTATATACTTACTTAAGTGCATCATATTCTGCTAAAGAACAATTTCAGCAAGTTGTTGAACGGAACTCAGTATAATTCAAACATCTTTATCAGGATCAGTTTAGCCTGTCAATTTATTTTCACTGACTACTCGTAGTACAGCACTGCACATTTCTGCTTACTTATATACCTTATTTGATGGAAGTAGAAGTTATGCGAGAAGAGGAAATGCAGCAAGATCAGCTAAAACTTGCACTTATCTAAACCACCAAATCCTCACTGCATAACAAAGCAATAGAAAGGAAATACTTCACATAAAGCCACAAAGAAAGAGGTCTTGATGGCTTTAGAGAACTGTTTTCCACTTCATAGTTGTGTTTAATGGCAGATAATAGAGAAAAATAGCTTCTAATACCTAACATTATCTTGGGCCCAATGAAGGATCTTATTTAACACTGAAAATGCACAGCAAGAGCAAAAACACGCTGTAAATGAACAGAAAGTTGAGAAAATTAAAAAATATCACAAATATTCTTAACCCTGCTGTCAGTTTACAGTATTAAAAGTTATCCAGCTGATTTATCTCTAGGTATACTGATGATGTCTAGTCAGAAAAATAAGTAGGCATAAAATAATAACTACTTACAGGATAAGTGCTGCCCTTTCAAAGTACTCAATGGCTTTTTCACAGAACTGGGTGTCAATGTAATACGCTCCAAGCCATTCAATGACCTCAATGTTGGAAGGGAAATACCGGTAGGACTGACAAAATAGGAAAGGTGAAAAACCACACAACTTTAGTGATAAACAACATCTTTATGTTGCTTCTGAAATATCTTACTCAAGTGTTTAATTCTTCATATGCCCAAAACATGTAATATAAATGAATGGAAATAGCGTGCTATACTAAGTGATCCTGGGGTGGGGGACAGGGGAAAAAGCATGCCAAGTTTTCTAATTGCAGAATGCTTTTTATAAGTTACCCAAGATGAGTCTGTCACATTTTCCACCTAGCCTTATTTGAAATACTATTTTAAATAGCTTGCAACAGCAAAAACATTTGCTTAAATCACATCTATATACAAATAACTTACTTAGAACATTAAGCAATGCTAACGAATAAGCGTACAATTCCACGTTCACATCAGTCTGCTGGAAAACTCACCCCAAAGCATTCCATTCTATACATAACTACATGAATAGCATTTTCAGCTTTTTAGAAATTCCCTCTGAAACAGGCAGCAAAATGATCATCAAGCACAAATCAACTGGTAGTTCAGATTGCAACACAGCCTTTGGTCATCCTCACTTTCCACAGATAAAGAAAGAGAACTCTCAGATTGCACCAGACACTCCCTGTCTTATTCTTCTTTCTAACACAGAAGAATCTCTACAAACTATGAACAGTAGTACAGCTAGTTTGAAATTAAAGAAGCTGCCTATCTTTAGGCAACTGTGTATACATAATGTATAGCTATACTGTTAAAATATATATAAAAACTTCCAAATATAAACAAAACACAATATATATTATCTCCATATCTATTATAGTTTCCAATCAACTCAGCCACATTACACACCTCCAAAATTACTTCTATTATAGCCCAGTTTTATTTTGTCCCAGGCTATATTTTAAATTAATATTATTACAGGTCAGTGTAAACAACGACTACATTAAAAAAATGGGAAGTCTGAGGCCAATATCCACATGGAAACATAGCCTATGTTTTTCCTTAGGATCTGATTAAAAAATCAGACTTGGTTAACTCTCGCCCAATATTTCTTTTTTATTCTCTTTTTGGATGACATTTTATAAGGTTTAAATTAATCAATTGTTAATTTAATATAGGAACCTATGGTAAAATTTCTTTGCTTACGACAAAGTGCATTGAAAAAGCAATATAAGAGCAAGTACCTCACAGTAATAATGAAAAGCTTGGGATTTATCACCTTCAGTATCATATAAATTCCCTAGCTTTGAAAGTACATATGGATCAGTTGGTACTACACTGATCAACTGCAGGAGCCACTCTATGGCTTGATTGGGATCTTCCATGATCTGGTATCTGAGTTTTCCCCAGTCAAGGACTGATGCCAGTAGTAGTTTGATTTACTCAGAATCTCTACTACCTTACCTAATGCAATCCATATGCTGAACACTACGTCACTGTAGTGTGGAGATACAATGACCTTTTTTTTCCACATTGTTTTCATAATTTCATTTTTATCAGAAAGTATTTTTGTTATGCTAGAAGAAGAAAAGTATTCAGAGACTTTGTTCTTTCACCTTAGAACCATGCTGGACTCAAAAGAACTTTGGGCTCAGTTGTCCTCTCTCTCTCTCTGACACTAAACTTACTGTGATTTCCTCATTTATAAGAATGAAGTGTGAGAACCAGGCCATTTATTTGCAGCCTTTACAACCTGGCTAGTTTCTGTACTAACAGCATTTCGTTTTAAAGTGATTAGGTAAAACTGCTATTCCCAAGAAAAGCCTTTTGCCAGCAGGGGGGTTTTCTGCTGTATGTCTAAGGAGCACAGCCCAGATTATTCTGGTCCAGAGAAGAGCAGCAACTCAGCCTGCAGTGTGCTCTGCCCTCCTGAATGGCACAATGGCTCAGAGCTCTGCAACAGTGTCAGCTGGACCTACTGCTCAACCTGTTTATTCAGTTTCTGCTGCATCCTACCTGACAAGGAAGAAGCTTCTGAGAATTGGTGGAAAGCAGTTTTACATAGCACTGGAGCAGAGAAACTCTTCCCCAGATGGACACTAGGAGCTGTCGGGCCATTTTCACTGCTGTAAAGGGGCTACACGTGGAATAGAGATCAGAGCCCTTTCGGATTTTTGGAGCTTACTTATTTTACTGACTAGAATACATTTTTATTACCTACACTATTCTTAAAAGTGTAGTACATCAATTGGAATCTGTTCTGCCTTGGGGAGGATTTTATTACAGTCTGGATATCCTCAGAAGCATTGTTAAAGAAGTTCATAGTTTAGAATATCACTGGTGATGTCCAAAGCCAATCTCTTCCCTCAGCTTTTCAATCTATTGAGCTTTTGCAGTGCTGGGAGACAATTATTTTCTTATACATACATGAATCTGGAAACAGCTTTCAGAACAGAGCTTCACATTTATTAGCTATATAATTTTTTCTTAAGTATTTTACTTAATTGTGCTCACATCTGCCACATTATTTTCATAATAAAACCAGCAGCATTTTAAATATTCCATGACACAATTTAATACTGAGTGTTAACCTAATCCCTGCAACGTGAACAGTCTTAATGTTCTTCACTTGCTTCACTGGAAATATTCAATAAGGGTTAAATTCTGGTCTCGTCTTTCTCACAAACATCAGCTAATAAATCTTTCTTACTATAACGCACACCATAGTAAATTTCTAAATCACCTTGACATAATTGAAACACGTATTTTGGATTAAATGAGTTTCCTAAAACCACCATTCTTTATCACAACCCAGAAAAAGATACATGCTTGCTAGCTGGTAAAGGACTTGGGCACTATTTGGAAGGATTGCATGGAGTTTCAGAAAACAATCCAAAGCTTCATCTATCCTGTTTAACTTCTTGTAAGCTAAACCTAAAAAATAAAGGTAACAGTATTAATATAATGAGAAACAGATTACTTCAGCATATTAACTGAAAGAATAACCAAGAAAAGCCAAATAGGAACACAGTACTTGGAGGCAAATGTACCTGTCTTGATTTTAAAGGACTCTTTATTTCTGAGAGCCATGCACAGAATGCTTATGAGCCAGCATGACCTACCAAACTGATAAATACTAGGAACGTGAACCCAACCAAAGACCAAGAACTCATGTAATCTCATTTAGTTGAACAAGATGAATAAGGGAAAAGCAAGGCTTTTAGAGGAGAATGACTCTCATAGTTTAATAATGCTGAAACTGCTATCCTTTTAGTAGATAGTATGAACTTCTTAATCTTCAAAGTACCTTATTAATCTGCAATTACTAATTGATGTTGTTAACACTGGGAAATTTTTTTTGCAGAACAGACAGGTAGTACAAGTTAATACCTTGCCATAAAATAAATTACTCAAAGTAGTAATAAGTCACATATATTTCTATAAGAAAACTTTCAAAGACAGATTCTCAGAAACACTGGTGTTTCAGTCAAAAGCTAAATCACAATAGCACCTGTGACTTACCAAGATTATAAAGTGCTTCAGTGCATAAGGAATCATTCCTGAGAGCTTCCTTATAAAATTCTGCTGCTTTTTCACAGTCTCCATTTGCAAAAACAGTATTTCCTTTGTTAGTTAGAGCTGCTGGATTGTACCTATCAGAATTTATAGCTAAATCTGCATAGTTAGTTGCTTGTTCCAATTCATTCCCCTACATGAACAAAACAAACATTGTATTAGTCATTTGTCAGGTAGTTTTCTTGCAGCTGTGGCTTCTTACAGGAATTTCAGGAGATTGAGGATGAAAAACAACTCCATTATTAAGTCCTAAATTATTTCTTATATATCTGACACTCTTTCAGGTGTCAGACAACACTTGAGACATGTCTTGCCACTCTGTCCCATTCAATCTGCAAGCTTTCTTTGCTGTAATAAAGCAGCATTTATTAAAAAAAAAATTAAAAATCCATACCCTACAAACTTCATACACGAACACATCTACCTAAGCTACATATTTCATGTGTTCCTGAAGTTCAGCCAGGGTCCTCAGGGCCAGTATTTTAAATCCAGCCACTGAGCTTCTGCACAAATCCAACTGCAGGGATGTTTCTGTGGCCTGGGGCCCAATCTCACTCTTCTTCCCATCAACAGTATACAAAGGGACCTGATCCAAATTTCAACTGGTATTCCAGATTAACTACTCTAAGGTGCAGTTTCTTCTTGTTTACAGAGATTATTTAGGCAGACATAAAGATTGCTACAAAAATACAGATGTTGCTACATAAACTGCAGTTCTTAACTGGTTTTGTTGAAGCACTTACCAAATAATAAAGGAATGAAAGGTTTGTTGCAGCTGCACTCTTTACTCTGCTATCCTTTTTTTCAAACATTTTCAAAGTCTCCAGTGCCTAGAAATAATTTGGAAACAACTTCCTTCACACTGAAGTGAACTTATTCCAAACTCCTTTCAAGAAAGCATTGATAAACTTCACAGTAACAAACAGCTGAAATTACCAACTCATACAGTCACGTACATGATAATTACTAGAGCTTGTAACACACACGTGTGAGCATGTCCACACAAAAGTATTTATACAATATTAAGTTTCATCACAAAATTTCGATAATATTGGCTATTTATTACATATCCAAAATTTAGATTAGCTAAGGCTACTGTGAACTACAGGTATCTGACAATTCTGTATGTACAGAACACAATGTTAGACAATTTGCTTTTAATCTAGTCAACTAATAAAAATTCTCATACCTATTTTTCTAGTTCTAAGTGAACACAAATGAATTGACATAAAACCCTTATTAAAAAGCCAAAAAAGAACACACTACATAAAAAAATGTACACCATAGCGTAGGACTGGATTTCCACGTGCCTTTGTTTTGAGTAATAAGATGGTGACAATTGTCTAAGTTTAGGAAGTACTCAAATGTGAAGCTTGAGGCCAGAAGACTTAATTTTAAAACTTTAACATGAAAACTGAATTTCATAAACTTCAAAATGAAGACGCTTATAGACAAAAAAAGAGCTTATTTATAGCAAATACACTACAAAAATCCCTCATATAAAAGGCAGCTTTTTCTTTTCACTGACTATGGAATAACATTTGTAACATTAGACTAAATTATTAAATAAATCTGTCTCCCTTATGCTAAATATTTATTCTAACACAAACTGTTAGAATATCACAGTGAGCCTAGTTCCATCATCTCTTACAACACAGATGTGGCAACCACAATTTAACCATCAACATTAGCAATTCAAGTTTACTTCCTCCTTTCCATAAAATCTTTGAGTTGCTGTTTACATATCAAAGCAAAGGCATGACACCGTATGTCAAATAGCAAAACAAACATAAAGATAAGTTTTAATTGTCTGTCCTACATAGTTTTCACAGTTACTTTACACAAAAACCACAACTGTATTAATGACGTGCAAAATGACAAAATATATACAGCTATATGTAGTTCATAAATTTAGTCAACTACATTCTACCCAAGAACTATGAACTATTAATGATCCTCATATTCTTCTAATAGAAAATTCTTTAAAAATACACCAATTTCAAACAAGGAAAGCATTTCAAAAGTTAGCCTCTAGATTTTGTGGTCTCAGAAATGTATGAATGATAACTATTATACTTTTAAACTTTTTATGTATATGTATTTGTAACTTTCTCCAAAAAGGGAAGGATCCCAAGTATTTCCAAATGTAACATTACTATATCTGAGGTACTCTATTCTTAAGGAAAGATTTGCTTCTTCATGGAATTAACTTTTAGTGAATTTAGAGCTTTACAGTTCAAAGTTACTTTCTAAAAAGCCATTTCCAATTGTACCTGATTTATTTACCTTTGCTTTTACTGCTGAATGGGACCTTGGATGATAAATACTGGAAAGAGATGCCCTTTTCATAAATAACAAAAAGTTCACATGACTCTGAACTCAATTCATTTACTGGTAAATTATCTTGTGGTTCTCTTGAATAATTTCAGCAATTATGAACCCTAGGATGAAAATCCACAGGCAATATTCCTTTTGTCCTTGTAAAGTAGCAGTGCATCATCAGTTACATTTAAAGATTTCTACAGAACTTTGTAATGCCAACAATAACAATTACTTAGGTTCCACAATTGAAACACAGACTATCCACACTATTCTTTGTGACTTGGTTCCAGTCTATCTATATTATTTGCTTACAGAAGTTAAACTTCAAAGCAGTTTGTCTGACTCTAGCAGGGCATGCCAAAAATATTAAGAAGATGCATCGGTTAACCTGCAGAATTTTGGTTTTAAATTAATTTTCAAATGTTTTCTTTGATATTAAAAAAATTTGAAAATATTTTACACACACAACTAAACAAAACATGGTATTTTTCACTTAAATTTTTAAAAACATTTTATATGCAAGGACTGTTTTAAAATAATTTATTCATTATGATGAACCCATACTTAAGCCCATTGTTCTAACAGGAGAAATCTATTTTAGTTTGTTTGGGGTTGTTTTTTTTTAAAGACACAATAAAACTTCAGCCTTGGAACTGAGTCTTTCAGAAAGTTTCCATTCCTGTTATTCACACAAAGGTGTGTTGAGCAGTTGGTGAGTTAGGAAGTATACGAACAACAGACAGACAGGATGAATGTAAATGTCAGCTGCAGTTTTATTAAGACAAAACAAATATAAAGATGCTCTGTAATCACCATTCTGCAGTCCCACTCTGCTGTTAAGTGGTTACAGTGCAGGTTTAAGGTCTTCTGTCACATAATCCAAGTAAAAAGGTTCTTCTCCCCTTACTCCTATCTTCCAACACACTTCCCTCTCCCTCCACTGAAGTACCCCACAAAACATCACCAACAATATCTGTATCTCATTTTATCTCAGTGGGAACTGATTTTTTTTTAACCTATACTGAACACTAACGGGAAATCACAAAAAATTACCATTGAAACAATAAATTCCTGAGATCATAAGACATTTTACCTACCTGTAACATTCTCACCCTTCAAAACTTATCATCAGTAAAACTACCAAATTTGCCCAAAACTTTGCAAACTCTCAAACTACTTCCTGATCTCAGAAAAGGTTTCAATGTGCTGGTTTTGGCTGGGATACTTAATTCTTTTCATAAAAACTTGTGTGGGGATCTGGTTTGGGTTTGTGCTGGAAACTGTTGATAAGAGAGTTTTAGCTAAGCAGGGCTCTCACAAAGCCAAGGCTTTTTCTGCCCCTCAGCCCACCCCACCAGTGAGTAGACTGGTGGTACACAAGGAATTGGGACAGGACACAGCCATGACAGCTGGCCCCAGCTGACCAAAGGGATGTCCCAGACCATAAGGTGTCATGCCCAGCATAAAAATAAAAATCTGGGGGAAGAAGGAGAAGAGGGGATGTTTGGAGTGATGGTGTTTGTCTCTCCAAGTCACCATTATGCATGGTGGAGCCCAGCTCTCCTGGGGTGGCTGAACACACTTGCCAGCCAATGGGAAGTGGTGAAAGAATTCCTTGGTTTCACTTTGCTTGTGTGCACAGCTTTTGCTTTATCTATTATACTGTCCTTATCCTAGCCCCTGAGTTTTTTCCCATTTGCTCCTCTGATTCTATCCCCCATCCCAGCAGGGTAGGGAGTGAGTGAGTGTGCGGTGCTTAGTTGCCAGCTGGGGGTTAAACCACAACAGTCAGACATGCAGGATAATAAAGGATAACTCTCTTGCTGTATCTACAGGGAAGAAGAGAACAAGACAGACAGGAAGAGCAAACACTGCTCAGAAAACCAGAAAAGCTTAGATATGAGAAGTAAAAGCAGGCCGAAGTTAAGCATGTGGCCCTGTGTTTATCCCTCCAAGATGTGGGAATGTGAATGACCTTAGAAGATGACAGGTATCCACAGCTTTAGCTCTAATTTTGCTACATATGATCTCCTGTAATCCCTGTCACTCATGCACAGCTGGGGATTGCTCTAATCCTTCTTATTTATCAAGCATTCCCATCACTGAATGTACCGGCCAGTGTATGTTAGAAGAAAACCCGTCAAATCCTGTCCGATATCTGAGTTTGGTTTTGCTCAGATGAAGCTTTTTTCTAACTACTCACATTCCAAACCAAGCCTTGTATGTAATGGAATGACAGAAGAGCCAACCACAGTGTAAGGACAATTTATAGTATTTTAGGGAATGCTGTAGTATGTGGGGAACAGCAAGAATACCAGAGCACAAACAGCAACTACACACAGCAAATACAGCTGCATGTATTCTGGTACTACAGTCAACCTCATTGAGAGAAAGATTCAGCTCATATTAGTGAAAACACCCCCAGGCTGATTAGCAAAAGGCTTTCTAGACTCTACTGACTGTACTGACCTCAGTTCCATTAACTGCTGTGACATCTTGGACACCCAGTGAAGAAAACCACACTTAGGTGTTTTGATTTTGAAATGCACTGCATTCACTCTCACTTCCATGGCAGAAATTTCATTTAGATAAAACTTGTCTTTTGCCAGTTTTTATTGTTATTTCACTGATCAACATCAAAATCACTAGTTTGCATAAATTATGCTTTCCCTTGACAAAATATATGCTGTGGCTAACAAAGGTATCTTTGCAAATACAGTATTAAGAAGTACTAATGTGAATAGTTACTATACCTGGTTAAAATTCTGTTGCCTCAAGTAAGTAGTGGCTTTATTTATTTCCAGATCATTGGCTAACTCTACATAGTGGGATGCTTTCACCACATCAACACACCTGCAACAGAAAGCAAGCCATGAAGATAAACAAAACGCATCTATGCAACACCTCCGAGTTACTTTTTTTTTCAGCTAATTTGCTTTCCAAACTGAATTTTCTTAGTTATTTTTTCTTCATAGTGGTAAAGAGCACTCTGAGTAAAAAAAATTGTAAGAATATTTCAGTCCTATCACCTACCCTAATTACAATATCTCTGCTGACTCTTGTTTCTTTTAAGTCAGCTGCCTAAATATCACTTTACTTTCTATCACTGAGCAATACTTGATGTCAAAAACTGACTAAAATAATTTTTCAAGCATTTTATTTGGCTACATTCTCTACTGTAGTTTTCCAAATTTCATCTCCTGATGCATATATTACCAAACCTATAAAAAATATTAGTGAACAAAGCCAGAGACTACAGACTGTGTCCCTTAGCTACATCATAATAATAATAAAGTCATAATAGTAAGTCTAATAATAATCTGGTCATCCCCCAGTTGTTTGTGGCTTAGGGTCTTCTGCAAAAAGAGTGCAGAACAGAAGGCAGCAGACAGTTTGGATGTTCACTCACCATTTGGTGTTCACTCACCCACGGTTTGGTGTGATCTACTTTCAGTTGCCTGATCATTTGAAGACCTTTATTTATTGTATGCACATCCTGTTCTCTCAAACACTTAGAAAACAGGCACAGTAAATGAACAACTTGTGGGATGCTTCCTTAATCCCTTCCACTATTTTTTTAACTGGTGGAAAGCCACCTTCTTTCCTTTTAATAGTTGGTTATTTTGCCAACAGAAGTTTAATTCAACAGACTGCCTGCTGTCATAATTGGTTTGGCACGTGGATAGTCTTTAGACAAATGCCTTTTATGTTAGAGGAAAAGTTGTAATAAAACTTGGTCATTTCTTCTTTTATTACAGGTGTCTTTGCAACATCAAAAAAGCATTTTCCACTGTTCGTTTTAACATCTTTTAACCATAAAATGCAATGAGATCTAACTATCCAACTGTTCTTTATGAAATATGACGGAATATTCCCAATATTATGTCACATTTTAAGTAAGAAGTTATGAACTCTGAAGAATATTCTCAATAAAATGAATTTGATTGAAAGCACATTTAATACTCAGAGGACCCATAATAAAGTTATAATTAGAAAAACTAAGCTCAAGCTGCTGGTTAAACTTCTTCATTGGGCTTGAATACCTCAGCTTAAAATGATAAAGAGTAAATCTGTCCTGATACACAAAAAGCAATCTCAGCAAAAGATCTCACACATCTCAGCAAAAACTGTTCAATTAGCCAGAACAGGTTTGAGAGTGTGTAACTCCATGACAAGTATTCTGTGGATAGCATTAAGAAAACTTAGTATCTTAAAACCTTTTCAAGTTTTTCTGAAAAACAAACAAGACATATAGCAAACAAATCTGACTTGCTCATGCTAACAAATTAGAAAACAACAACCTAATTTTTCCCAAGACACATTATTTAAGTCCTGATAATTCAGAATGGCAGAAGTAAGGAAATTATAAGATTATAATTGTTATTAAACCATCAAACACCACCTTGTGGACTCTAGCAGACAATACACATCTGTGTGAGAGATTGTTTCCTGTTACTATAAACAGCTTTCCTAGCAAATTATAATTATAGAACCTGCAAAATTTGAGAATAATCCTAACAGGCCATAAACCCCAGGTAAAGAACAGTCCCATCAAACATTATTTATAACCCAAACTCTAACATATATGTTAGTGCAATATAATAGCTATTAAAACAAAACAAAAAAAAACCAAAAACCAAAGTAAGCCCTTATAAAATAAATTTTGGAAAAGTTATGCTATTAATTTTTATACTGTCATTATAGGAAGTGTGTCTAATTGAATTTGTTTTAAAGAGAAGAGTATTCTGCTGTAGAAAATACCACAGAAAGCAAAAGCTAAGCTATACACTGAAAAAGTCCAAATTATGAACTGAGTCAGCAGCCTATCACTGTGTACATTTTCATAAATGTTTTAAGAAATGGTAGATTAAGTTTGTATTCATAAACATTAAGTTCATAAACAAAATTCAAAACAACCTTTCTTAAAATTTAGATTCCAGTGTTTTATACAATGACTCGATGGAGTGATCAAAACTTCTTAAGCACCCCAAGTCTTCATTATGCTATCTTCAACCTTAAAGACTAGCAATCACTGCCTTCCACACAGCATTTGTCTGCTGAGACTTTTAAAAGCTTTTCAATCTTAAAGCAGAATTTTCAAATTCAATTGAACTTTTTGTGTGAATTCAGAACAGGGCAAAATGCGTAATTTAAGAGTTGACTTTCGATGATAAATTACTTTTTAAGACAGAACACACTCTAATGCTTTATTTTGTCAGGAGGAAAACTGAAAACAGCCTGGTCACTGTGTTTGAGATGCACAGAGAACCATGTGCTACTTCCATCTGTGAACTGGCTTCATGGGCAGCACAAGAGTTGACATAATTTAGACAAAAAAAAAGCCCCACTTGACTCTTACCAGTCATAGCCTACTGCAAAAGATGTCTCGATTGCTGGTGCAATGAGTTTAGCAGCTGTCATGATGTATTCCTCTGCCAAGGCCTTCCTAAAGGGAAAAAAAAAAAAAAAACAAAACACAAAAAAATTACACAAGACAAGAATATGAAAGAAATTCTTCACTGTCAGGGTGGTGAGGCACTGGAACAGGCTGTCCAGAGAAGCTGTGGATGCCCCATCCCTGGAAGCATTCAAGGCCAGGCTGGATGGGGCCCTGAGTAACCTGGTCCAGTAGGAGGTGTCCCTGCCCATGGCAGTGGGGCTGGAACCAGATTATCTCTGAAGTCCCTTCCAACCCAAACCACTCTATACTTGCAGAGAATTCTATGTCACCATTTCAAAAACATGTATAGAAAAACAACTAAAACAAAATGTGTTCTGGCCTCTTCCTGCACTCAGTACAAATCTCAGAACTCAACCTGTTCCCTGTTACCACTATTTCCCTGTATCTTGATTAAAGTCTTAGTTTTTTCTGTTTTACCTTCACTGCATACTAGTTGTACTTTTTTAAAAACTCAAACTGCAGGTTTTAAGCAGTGTACACTGTAATATTTGGGGTAGATACTCTAGGGCAGTACATTAAACTGAGTGATCCAAATGGTTCTTCTGAGCATATTCTTTCCTAAGACTTTAGGAAAGGGAGGGAGAACACTTTTGTAACAAGAGTTGTGGACAGGTGACAAGACTGATAATCCTTCCAGGAGCTAAAATTCAAGGCACCACAGCCAAGAAAGAACAGTGTCCACCATTACCTCTCACGTTCTATTTGACTTAAACTGTCGATTTTAATGGCTTCAATCAGTAGATTCGTATGTAGATCATCCTGTAGGGGAATAAAACAACTGCAAATTATACCATCATACAAACATTTTAATTATTTTATAGAAAACGACTGCAAACATAAATGGATGTAAAATATATAGTCTATAATGTCACTTACTTTCCACATTTGAAAAAGCTAGCTTCAGCTTAAAGTAGTTTTCTAACCATATACTCTGAAATTTGGCATTACAATTACTTCAATACCGGTTTTCTGCTCATGTGTGTTGTCACAGCTCCCATTAAGGTTGTTAACAGATGTAGTTCATGTCATGTGTATTAGACCAAGAAGGCTGCAGACACCAGTGAAAATACTCTCACACTTAAAAATAAGCATTTGCTGAACCACTGTGGTATTCAGCAGATGAGGACTTGTGCTATCTCCTCACTACATTAACTTGCAGGATCATCTTATGGTTTCTACCACACATCTCTGTTAGCTCTAAAAGAAGTTATGCAGTGTATGCTAGGTAGCCTTTCCCCATTTTCTGGGGACAGATCATAGATTTATGCAAAATAAAGACCAGAAGGAAACTGTCCTTTTCTTTGACCTCTTCATAAAAAAATAGAAAACTTGCAATGTCTGTTAAAACTATAGCTTGCCTACCCTTAGAACTTCTGCAATCTCAAGGCTTTCTTCCAGTGAATGATCTGACATAGTCCCCAATTAATTCAAAGGCCTAATGATCCTTACTCTTATATAATTTCTAATATAAGAAATGATATAAAACGTATTAAAATATATACATATATCAATAAATATACCTGTATGCTTCATATGTTAAATTTTATTTTCTTATGCTATGACAACAGGAAACAACAGCTACTCTTAAGCTGCATACAGTTTGAAGATCAGTTATATCTTTGATCTTTAAGACTGAAAGATTTGCATCACTGAAAAAAGACTGCTAGGAGAAGGTAAAAGTCTTATCTTTCTGTTCTTCCAAGAGGATTTTTCTAAGAGGAACCCTAAACCTGTTAACAATTTTTTCCTCTCTTTAGTATCATGAAAAGTCAAAAGAAGTCCAGTTTCCAACAAAGTCTAATAAACTAAGCATCTGTAAATGTCACTATAGTTTTCTTCTGTAAAGTAACACTACAGTATTACAAGTTTTATTAGCACACTCTTGAGGAAACTTGCATTAACCCACTCATTGTTTAGCTCCCTTCATTTTACATTATAAATATTTTATCAAAATTTTATATAAATTAAGATGGTAAAGCAATAAGTGAGCTACGTAAGTAAGCCCAAACAAATTTCAACAAAATCATTACAAAGACAATCTTGTGGTGTGGGTTTTACGTACACCGTATCTTTTGAGGAAGAAAAGATTTAAACGTTCTCTCATTATTTTACGCATCTGAGTAGTACTGCCACACTAAATGCATGCTGGTAAAAAAGTTATTTCAGATACTTAAACACACACCAATTTCCATATTCAGTACAGTTCAAGCATTCAGTACCTCTCCCTCTTTCTCCTGATTTACTATATAAAGACACAGTTTATTTTTCCAAGCTTACATTTAATGAAATGTATTTGTCTTCATAATCCACATCCAAGGGAACTTCGATGAGGTTTTTGAAGGCTTTCTTCATTTGCTCACCACTTCCAATAGCAAAGTAACAGAGGATCAGGTTGAAGCCTGCCTTCAGGTTTGGGGATATGCTCATTATTTCTTCAAATGAAGAAATGGCATCAACGTATTGGCCGGTTTTAATAAACGCAACTCCAATATTTTCCATTATTTTTATCCTAAGTAAGAAATCAGGTTTAGGTTGGGTTTTTAACGACTAAATCATACTGTATCTAAAACTTGTATTTCATAACCATGCTTCCCAGAAGAAACTCACCTCATTTGTTTGTGGGAACTAGTAATCTGGTCTAAAGCCATACGGTAGAATTTGATAGCCTTGGCATAGTTCCGTTGTTTTAAATATATATTTCCCATATTTACCTTCAGTACACCTATCAAAATGAGTCAATGAGTTACAACATTTTAAAAGTGTTTCAAAGTGACAGAGTAGAACAACTCCTTAATAAATTTGTCTTCATTATAGGATAGCAATCTCCCTTTAAAGCAGCACTGCACAGAACTGCCTTCTGTGAATTTAACTCAAGAGAAGATGAGAGAGAAGGTGAAGTAGTGATAAAACCTAGAACAGAACTATCATGTAAGATGTATTCTGGTTTTGATTTTGAATTGAGGGACGAAATTGAGATTATTTATAGTGCTCTCCAGGAAGACAGCTGCAAATAAGCATCTCTGAAAAAACCACACTGTAGGAGTCTTAGAGATATGCAAAATACTGAGAGAAGCTTGCAGGAGGAAAAGGCCAAGACAAAAGAGAAAAAATCAGTACTAGAGAAGACCACATAGCATGTGTGGCATGAGAAAATTATGTATTTGTCTTTATGTTTAGCAGTCTGTTGAAAGAAAAGACTTCATAAGTCAGTATAATTTAATGTGGTTTGGCTCTCCGAGGCAGAGAGTATGAAAATCTGTCACCCACTCTGAGTGGCAGACATGAGGACTGAATTCTCTGAGTATCAGCATCATGCAGATACAGTCCTCACTTTGAATGCCTGACTACCAGTTTTAATCCCCTTTGAGATACAACCTACCTCCATTGCTGAACATCTTATTCTTCACTATAACTTGGTAAGTGGTCAGCGCTTCAGCATACATTTCATTAGCAACATACTGAGTGGCCAGATTGAGGAGAACCTATAAAAATTGGAATTACAGGTACAAAAAAATATATAGTCCTCTCAACAGTAATAAACTTGAATACATAGTAGATATTTTCAAGTTAATTTCACTTCAGAACTATTGTCTTCACCACTTGTAAGCTTCCCATCTTTACTATTCCTTTGTTCTCGCAAACTGATATAAAGGAAACAAGTTTAAAAGCTACTTATTCTAGGTAATTCTTTTATTTTTGTACATAAATTACTAGCATTCAAAGTTATGCTACATGGGCCTTAGACCTAAGTAAACACACTGCTATAATGAAAGGTTATTAAAAAATATTCACAAAAGAAAATTCTCAGAAACTGTGTGTAATTTATGACTCCCAACATGTGGAAAATGGTCCTAATACCTGCAGTCACCCAATTTAGAAGGGGAGAATTATTCCAAATTGCTGTTTGACAACAGAAGTTCTGTTGGTGTCAGATAAAATAGCTCTGCATTTCTTCCACAGCTTTACTCTGACCTTCATTGTAAAATAAATTACCAGGTCTGCCTAATTCAATATGTATTAATTGTTAATAATTGTCTCTACAGCACTACTTGGAATATGAATTTAAACATCCCTCAAGTATTTTTATGTATGCAGTACCCTTTTCTTAAAAAATAAAAAGTTTACTATTTGAAAACCAGAATGTAAATCTAGGTACCTGCTTTAAGATTCAGAAATACTGCTAGATCCTATTTCATGTAATACATTTTTCATCACTTTATGGTTCAATTTAAAGGCAGCATCTGATCTTTCCTGTTTTGTTTTCTCCTCTCGGCATATTACATTCTCTAGCCTATTTATTTCTGAAATTCAGGGTCTGCATCTGTTATATTTTTATAAGCAAGTTTTATGTGTGAGTAAATATCTGGAATATGGAGAAGAATAACGTAGTCTACGTGGTTTCTCTGGTATTTGAGACTGCATGGGAATGGACTCGATGACATGAATGGATCTCCTCTGTGCACTGCCAGGAGCATTACACCACAGACACACATACCCCTCAGGAAACACTGACATTTCTGCTCAGCAGGGTTTTTAGCAATATTTCAGCCACTGAAGATTTCTGAGCACTTACTGTGTAAGTGAGGTCTAAGTTGATGCTTTCCGGAGGAGCGATTTGTTCACGCTGTCTCAACAATTCTCTTTCCTGTCTTCCAGCCTCTTTTGCTTTCTCCAGAGCCTTAAACAAATTACTACAATTTAACAGTGTCTTGAATCTTACTGACTCAAGATGATGAAAATACATTCAAAACAAGTATGAAGAGAACATACTCATGTTTATTTGAGTCTATGTTTCTATATGAGTCTGTATGTCTATATTTCTTTGGTTTACAGACTGTACTGAATGCCTGAAAAAAGCACCAAAAACTCACCCAAAAGGTTTTGATTAGCAATAAGCAGACATACAGTTATCTAAGTCTGCTTAGCCGTGTAATTATGTACCCAGTTATAATGCTCTGTAGATTGGTGTCAATATCCTTTGCACAAGTAACGCTCTGAGTCTAGCCATTAGTGCCATTAGCACTCCTGTGTGCCTCCACAAGGATGCAATGACGAAGAAAGCAATGGTTACTACTCAAGGTGGCTGTTTGGGAGCCAGTGGTGAAAGAAGTACTTCATGATATAGTTTCATTACTAGCCCTTATGACAGAAGGCAAATCCAACTTGGCTATTTTACAGATGAGGTCACAATTTTGATGACTTTTGCAGGAAAACAGCTAGTCTGCTGGACTTGTCAAAAACAAACATCCTGTAGGACCCTTGGAGTTATCTGATACAATCTACATAAGAAACAACCCTTTCACATCAAGAGCATTCTTGACCACACATGCAAGAGGCTCAGGAAAAACTAACAAAACAGATTACTTAATTAGCTACTTCTCAGTGGCACAACAATGCTCTAGTATCCTCTGTAACAGAACAAATACAATCAAACTGTCTATGGGAAACAGTTCCTTATCTCCATGGGAACCTTTCATCACACCTAGGAACTGTTAAATGGTAGCTAGCCCGGGCCAGAACTGTGCCAGTCATTCATCAGACCCATCTGAAGAGGTCAATGGACACAGGGGGAAGGGAATTTTTGTGACACTAAAATCTTAACAAATACATATACCAGAAATACAGCTCCTATCTTTTTTTTTTCAGCAAAGCAAGGTATCACTAGACTAGAAGAGTCATAATAAATTTAGAATTTAAATTATTTTAATAATTTTAAACATTTGACCGCAAGTCATTTTGAAACATCTATCTATACAAATTACAGAAGAAATTAAGTGAAATTCAGAAAAACTACCAATTTCAAGTCTCCACAGCTATTGGCAACACAGCTTTCTTCAACCAGTTCATTCACTTTTTTTTCCAACTGCTTCATTTTCTCTTCTAAACTAAAATAAAAATAATAACAAAAGGATTAACACTGAAACTAATGTAACTCCAAACACTAAGCTTTTACACGTCATATTCTCATTAAAACAATACAATGACAAATCACATGTCACATCTAACTGGTTTTGCCATCAAAGAAAGTATTGTGTGAAGCTGTCCCTAGATAATATTGTCCAAAGATATCACATTCACACTTAATCTGAGAACAGAGACCTAAGAAAATATAAATCCTCTTACAAGAAGAGTACAGACAGGCAAATTTCACAAACCAAATTTGTTCAGGAGAAGTAACTACAAAACAACAGATGAGCTTTCATATCAAACACTAATGAAATGAAATAGCACATTAAAAGCAATTAATTGAACCTTTATTGGCATACATAACTCTAAAGCATTGCTTACAAATCCAGATTATAATAAAAAGTTGTGGTTCTTCTCAATTTTTTCTGCTGCTAAGTAACCAAACATTTCATTAGGAGTCTTTATTCCTATAGAGCTACATTTGGGGAACAGAACTTTGGTATTGAAAAGCTCAATAACTTTCTGAGCAAACTCCCGAACATTCACACCAGCCTGCAAGTTTCAGCTCAAGTGCTAAGGTCAGAGTGAACAGAGAGAAAGAGCAGGCAACTTCCCCCAGCTCCTTCCCAAAGAGATGCAAGAATCATGGTGTTCATGGCCTGTCTCACACACTTCCATGGTCCTGCACAATTCTGTGTAAGTATCACAGCATTTGTATGGCAACAGCTACACACAGGCTGCTGAGCTAGTCAGAACCAGAGACCACTGAAATCAGATGTTCCTGAGAGTCAGCCAACCACACACACAAATGTTTGGGGCATTATCCCACCAAGTTCAGAGTTTGGCCCTCTCAAGGTTTTTGTAACTGCCTGGATGTTTTTAAACTCTAAGCATGGTTGGTTTTCTGTTGTTGTTAATGCTTTGAAAGAATGCAATGCAGAACTGAACAAACCTGTCTGAAGTTTTCTTTTCCAGAGGTGAAGCAGGACCTCTTGCTTGGCCAAGAGGATCAAATGAAGAACCTGAAAAATTAACAGAGTACTGAAAACTGTAAAATAACATCTCCTTGTGGCACCTGGTGATTTCTACAAACCATACCTCTCACAGCTGCTTTGGTGTAACCTGCAGCTTGCACTGCTGTCATTGGTCGAGAAACCCCATCCTCAAACAAAGAAGAAGATATATTAAAATAATCTCACTAAAAATTATGTTGTAGAAAATACAGACATAATTACATATTTTCATATAATGTTTATATATTCTATATATATTATTTTAGTGACAAATTGTTCATTGCACGTCAGTAAGTGTTAGAAAGTACTACACTGTTATTACTTCCAAATCCGTGCTTAAATAAAACACACATCACTACCCTCATGCTTTCTGACAGTATTATGCTCAAAAAAGGACAAATTAAAAGTGTAGTAACTTGTATTAATTCAGTGAACTTCTAAATATTTGTATCTAACACTTACCAGAAAAATTCATTGTTCCAAATGAATATAAAATGCAAATATTGGAACTTTTACCTGTATAGTTCCTGTCATGGGTCTTCCCAGAGATGAAGTTAAAGTTGCCTTTGACTACGAAAACAAGTAAGTTGTTTGAAATTATCATTCACAAAGCACAAGAAGCCTATGTATGGTCTTATCAACACTAAATTTTGAAAGTTGAGCAAACTCTCACGTAAGTTCACAGTAAAGTTCCCATTTATGTTACTCATATGCAATATGCTGCCAGTGCCTGGCAGACTTAAACACGTTGAATACTTCAGTTAGCACAAATTCACAACAAAGGGGTTTTTTATGTTTTTGGATACTTCCGTCAGCTCTTTGAAAAAAATACATAGAAAATTATCTGAGGCAGCATACTTTCTATCATTAAATTACTGAATTTGCTACCTTGAAATTGAACAAGTAATTTACACAAAATACTACTGTGTAGAGCTGATGAAATCTGTCACTATATTAATCTCTTAAGTTATATTTTCATGCAGATTTATTTTATCAATACATCTAAGTATATACCAAAGTATATACCATCTAAGTATACCAAAGAACACAACCAACTTTTTCTGATTCAACTAGAGATGTTTCAGAGCCCATATTCTTCAAGACTTGATTTCACCTTAACTTCCAGAAAGCTTTCCCAAGCCCAAATAACAACCTATTCAGTTCCCCCTGCAAGTGAACCCAATCAATACCTTGGACTCTAAGGCCTTATGCAGTACAGAAGATGTGCAGCATGGTTCAGGAGAAAAGTAAAACAACCAGTAACCATGCCTTGACCAAGTGCAATGTTGTGAATTAAAACTAATCAATAGATGCAGTTCACTAGAATGAAATTCTTAATTTAGAAGGGCTCACTTTGTGTGTGGAATTAAATGGTACATTTATATTCTGTAAATGACATTTTCATTAAGGATACAACAGAAAAAAAACCTGCCCCAAATCCAGTAGCTAGAGGTCTTGGACTTGATGTACCAGGAATTTTGGCTGTCACCTGGGTGGGAAACAAAAAGAACCAAACAAAAACCCCCACCAATTAAAAGCTGTATGTGTTAATTACTAGTGTTTCTACATACTAAGATCTACATTAATGCAAAGTGTTTTAAAAGGTACTTACAGGGGGTCTTCTTCCATGACTTGTTTTTGCTGCCTGTTGAAAAGCTACATCATTTTCTAAATCCTAGAAAAGATAAACACATTAATCCTTTTAAAACCACAACACCCAAACTCACAATTCCACAACCTTCAGACTACTGAAAGCAGATTGGTAAAAAATAAAAAATTCTTCACAAAATACTTGAAGATAACTGAACAACAGGATTTACTGACAATAAATTACAATTATATTATTTGTCTATCTTTTTTGGTATTTTAGATTAAGAAATGCAAAAACTCATTATTTTCTAAAAACACTTTAGAGGAAAGAGAGCTGAAGTCATAAAATACAACATTAATTTCTTTTTCTATCCAAATGCTTACTCCTTGTGCTGTTTCTGAATTTTGACATTAACAACTGCAATGCAAGACATTAAAACATCTCATGTCTCTCAAGCCCTGCAGCAACTCCCACGAATTGGGCTCTGGGATTTCACACAAGATGCCAAGTCTTGCTAGTGAGTTTGGACCAAATGACATCACTGTTGTTCCAACTCCTCCACACCAGCAGTTACCCAAAAGTGGTCTGCACGGCTACTTTAAGACATCCCAGATGCTCTACCCAATTGCAAGAGACCTGCAGGATTCAATTCTACTGTGAGCTCCTCCAGCAGCAGCACAGTAGGAAATCAATGAGCTGCTGACCATTCAGGAGCCTCTTTTGTTAGAAAACTTACTGCTGCACACAGCCTGAGAAATAACACATTGAATGTGCCTACAAATAATGATATCATATTTCAAAAATTCTAACCACTACAGCATTTTAGATCTGTTGAGATCTGCAGAAGTGTTTAGTTGGAATAGAAAACTAACAAAGAATTAACTATTCAAGAAGATCCCTGAGAAACCTCAAAGGTTTCTTGCTAAACAAAGTCAATTTCACTTCAAAGCAGTTGTAAACTTCTACGGTACTGTACCCATAAATTCTTATCTTATACTTCTAAATTAAAATTCTACATATGGGAAAGGTGGGAAACAGCAAATATTTTACCTCTGTGTCAAACATGGGATTATAATCATTGTAGCCAGAATAGAGATCATCTTCATTATTCTCAGGAGCTGGATGCACATTTTGCATCATTTTTCTGTGACACATTTAACACGCCAAACGTTATCTCAGTGGTTTTATAGAAACATTGAAATGTGCAAAATATAAACAGTAATAGTTTTATTAGATACAAAAACTGGGACTCACCTATAAACAATATTAAATGGCACAATTTCATTGATTGATATGTTTGTTTATACTTATACCAGTTATGATTTTAAATTGTTTTAAAGATATTTATCATTAAAACTAAATTATAATAACAAGTAACCACATCACTGCTTCTAGAACGGTACCTTTCCACTGTCAGCTAACTCATGTTTAAGACAACTCATATTCTACAGTCTTTATAGCCCAAACCATAGTAGTAAGTCTAATGAAAGGTATTTTATCTTGTTTTCAACCTTTCCTTTCCCTTTCCCTTTCCTCCTGCATTCTAACATCAACAGAGCGATAGTTATGAAACCATTTCAATTAAAAGGAGCTTTATAAGTTAGCATTAAAGCAGCTCGGGTTCCAAAGCCTTTCTCCACCAATATTTTCCTGTCTAACATAGCGCGTTCACCTGGTGGCCTCTCCCTCACGTAGGGCAGACACTAAGGTGTTTCACTTTGCCTGGCTACCTGTTTTCATAAACCCCTCAAGAAGGCAAAGTTTGCTTTCATCGATAACACGAAGTACATGCCCTTTAGTAAACAAGCCTCAGCCAGGACGAAGCGCACGGTTCTTCTGCAGCGGGAGGATGAGGAGGGTGTTCCCCGTCGCTTCCCCGCCGTGCGCGGTGCCCCGCGGCCCAGCCGCTCTCGGCGCGGGTTCCTTCAGCGGGGACGCGGCGATGCTTCCCGGAGCGGGGGCGGCTCAAGGCACGGGCGGCACTCCCACCCCCGGCTGGCCCGCGGCCGCGGCCCGCTCGGCGCTCGGGTCCGGGCGGCGTTGCCCGGGACACGGCGGCGCTCCCCGCATGCACCGCGGCCGGGCCGGGCGGGGCGAGCCGCGGGCGGGGCCGGGCGCTGACGGAGCCGCGGCCCCGGGCGGGCGGTGCTGCCGGGAGGGGCGGGCTCGGCCTTGGGGCTTAGGCAGCGTGCTTTACCTCGGTCCTGAGGGGTGGGTGGTGGCAAAGCTCCGTCAAATGCGTGAATACTCGCTTCCTTTCCAATCCAGTCGCAATCCAAAAGGTCACCATTTCTTCCAATGAGCTGAAAAATCCGCTCTCAAAACTGAAAGGCTCAATTTAACTTAAAAAAAAAAAGGGGAAGTTGTTAAATTTTCCCATATGCCATAGCCTCTGAAACTAAATTTTAAAAATTCCCAATGACTTATAAAAAGACGATTCTCCCTACCACCTTTACTACTTTCTCTTGGTATTTTGGAAACCCTGACAAGTGTCAGCTCGTTTTACTCTGGCGAAAGCTTCCTGTCGCCTAAATGAAAAACAGAACACGCCTATAGTATTTTTGAGAGAGAAAACATTTTATGAGACCAATTGTGACCCCCATTGCCTTGTGCCAATAGCACAAGAAAGCTGCAAAGACAATATACAGTGCAGTCAGAACACCCTTTTTATGGTCAGGGTTTGTGCACATTATGTAATGTCAAGGTCTTCTGCTGCTCACCTTTCAGCCTCAAAGTCCTCTCTGAAGAGATAAGTGCAGAGGACATGAGCGAAAGGTCTTTCTACTCTGGCTCCCAATGAGAGAAACAAAGATAACGTAAAGAATTATTAAGACATTATCACTTCCTGCATTACGTGTTCACGTTCCATGCATGAACCACTTTCACACAGAAACTTCAGACTTGAGACCTTTGGATAGGAGGATCTTTGGACCTGAATTTTTTGGAGTACAAGTAGTTTGCAGAATAACAGGGTGGGAAAAGTTTTCAGCTACATTACTTGCCACAAATCATAAACTTCAGCATAAGAAATATATAGATATTTATAGCCCCTCTTTTTCTGCCTGTGACTTCTCATATATAATTGAACCTATGGTTTTTAGATTTTTCTCATTGTCCTCAGATGCCTTAAAATGTACCTGAGCAATTGTGGTAGCTTGTGTGGTAAGAGACCTAGCTCTGCTACACAGCTTGTCCATACTGGGGACCTGGGCATTCCGATGCCCAGTGCTATTCTGACACTTCAGCCCAAATATCTAGAGCAGTGAAAAGAAGGCACTGTGTCAAGGAGGCAGTGCATCTAACTTGTAAATGAGGTGGTGCCAAGGCAACCCTGGAATCTGACCATGTTCCTATTGTCAAACTTCATTACCCTCCAAAATTGGGTATATACACTCAGACTTAAGTGGCTCCTGGCCTGTATGGACTCTGACCATTCTGGGCATATGCCCTGGCCCAGGTCCTGACACTTTGCATTCCAGCTGCTTCTTCTGACATATTCACAAGATTACGAGACTCAATGACTTTGTTCATGTTTCTAAAAGCTCTGTAAATCAACAGGGTTGGTTTTTTTTCTGGTGCTACAAAGTATAAATACACCTTAGTACATGAAGATTTCACACAAACCCTCAGTATCTCAGGATCCTTTGTGGCAACACAGGGCTTGTCCATGAGTAAGGACTTATGGGTTGTGATCATAAGACATCACCTAACATGATGCTACAGTGAGAAACCCTTTAGTGGTGTAAGATGATGTAATTGTCTTTATTGGCTAAATCCAGAGGGCAATCTAGAAAGTGCAATTGACCCCCTCCCTAAAAAACCCAAATTTAGTATATAGTCGAAGTAGCATTGTATGTTTTAAATTCCTGATCATTTTAAGTTGGATTAAACCAGGACTGTCACTAAATGCTCCATCAGTCCTCTGATTGGCCTCAAGTTACATACTTGTGCAGCTGAAGCAAACTGCTAATCTGATGAGGTTTTCCTTCAGTCACTATTCTAGACATCAAGTACTTGATCCAGTGAATTCAGTGAAAATTTAGGACAGATTAAAGAGACCATGAAGCTATACTCTTAAATAAGAATTTCTTTGCCTTTCAATACATGGTGTATCTATCTTTTTCCTAACTTTGCAAATAAGGGCTCAGATAAACTGTTCCAGGACCTACTAATTTGGGTTCAGGGGTTACTGGCCATGGTCTGCCTGTTATAATTGCTGTTAGTGTGTACCTTTTGTAATCGCTGTTAGCATGTACCTTACCCTTGCTCTGCCAGTTGAACTGTTCATCTGATCGAACACTGATTGGTGTTTTTCTAAATTGAAAATGTAATTCTCCCACTGTAATCTTTAAAAAAGTCATTTTCTGGTACTGAATTCTGGGCTGATCAGGTCTTTGGGATTTCCTGCTGTTGTTCAGAAACCATTCAAGTAGCTCGACTGCCACAAACAGTGGAGCTGCATTTTACTGCTCCTCGGGGGACTAATGCATCTAGTCAGCATACAGTTTGAAAACAAAATAAATGGAAGAACCTCATTATGAATGATACATATGTTACAAATAACATATATAAAACCATAGAATATGTGAATTGGAAGGCATCCACAAGGGTCATCAAAGTCCAGCTCCTGGCCCTGCACAAGACACCCCAAGGATCACACATCACGTGCCTTTCTATGTTGTATCATATGTTGTAGTTTGGGTTTAAAATGCTTTTGCAACAGGAAAATTATCTTCTTAACAGATATTTTTACTAGTGAACTATATAATTCCATCGAATTTTGCTCAATTGTGCTTTAGTAGAGTCTACTTTAATACTATTTGCTTTCATATTTCTTCAGATTTCTTCTTTAAGAATCAGCATTTTAACAATATTGGTAGTATTTGCATCAGGCCATCTGCACTTTGAAAGACCACCCAAATTAACAGCACAAACTACTAACAATAATTAAAATTATAGTTTTAATTGTAACATCATTTCAATATAACCACCGGTTATAACACAGTATGCAAACCCTTAGTTAGGACACTACCGAACAGCAATAAAGTTATTAATTAAAGATATCTTTTTAAGGCATTATACTTCATGAACCATTAGGAACATAGTAGCAACAGATCAGAGTCCACTACCAAATAAATGTACTTTCTGGTTGCTCTGGTGAACGAGTGATGTATTAAACAGATCTAATACTTAACAAATGTGAACTATGCCTCTCTTTTTATTCCACACTAAAAGCTCAGGCTAGAACTCTCTGTATTTTAAAAGCATACCATTCCTTTATCTTCTGCAAGGGGGAATTCACATCTCCTTCATATTCCACGTCCCCATGGCTCAAAACTAGTGAGAGTTATTTCCCCTTGCTTATTACTCGACCTTTTTATATCCTCCTGCTTCTCCCCTGCAGGAAATCCACCCCTCTGTGGCCAGTAGCAGATTTCAGCTCTGCCCATGGGGCAGCAGAGGAGCACACTCCATACAAAGAGACTAAAAACATAGAGGGGTGAATTGTGCAGCTCCCAACACAAGTCAAATCTGCCTCTATGCCTATTTGGCTTTGAAGAAAGAATACATATGCTGGTGAATGCATATTTGCTCCACTTGGGCCTCTCCTGCTGCCAGTACAAGCTCTACTTTTCATTCCCTAGTGGAGCCCAAGCCCTTTCACCATGTTATTGGTTGGTTATGGTTTTTGATGTTTTGGGGCTTACAGCACCTTCTGTCCTTCCCATGTGAATTGCAGAAGAGGGAGGAGAATCACTGTCCCTAACTTGTGGAGGCTGCAAGAACTGAGCCTAAAATTCTTATGCTACTACACAAAAATTAAACTTGTACTTTGTTTTTTAAATCACATCTTCTTCCCTTGACTTACACTTCTGAGAATCTAATGATCTATATTTTCCTCTCTTCTTGCAAACTTCTCTCTCCTCTTTTGATCTAGTTTGGACTTACCAGTGTGTCTGATCACTGCAGATGCTGGAGAATATGGCTGCAGTCATACCCTAATTTTGATTAAATCATGCAGAGCTGTGGGCTTTGTCACTAATAGATGGATAGTAATAATACTAATACTAATACTAATACTAATACTAATACTAATACTAATACTAATACTAATAATAATAATGTTCAGATTTCATTGCCACAGACTTGTTTTGTTCAGCCCCAGAACTAAAAGGCCCTGAAACTGTTTTTTATCACAGCTGTGATTAGCTCTCAAACCCTTGCAGTCACACTCCGAACGGAGCTTTTAATTCTCTGAATCCATTTGTAGATCTAGAGTGGCTTTTGTCTCTTAGTCTATTGCTGATGACAAGTAAGGTATAAATACACATCTCAGGAGGCCAAAGAGTATTAAAATAACTAATAAGTACTTCTAAATGGAAGTGATGGTAATGTTCTGAAGACCACTTTTCTCAAGGCCGGGTGACATTACTTTTATGTTCTAGGAACTTACATTTTTTTTCTTTGTAGTAGACACCTGAGTTCACAAAGTATACATTGTATGCTTCAGTTACGCTCTTATGGTCTTTGTGTTTAGAACATGTGCCAAGTCATGCCATTTTGAGTTAGTCTGCAAAGGAGCAAAATTGGTAAAACCTTAAAATGCTGCTTTCTACACCAGCCTACATAAGCCCTGAGCAGCACAAGTGGCACAGCATCCCTACACTCTTCTGTCCCACTGCCTTAAATCTTCCCATGGCCCAGTTTACTGCCATTTTCCTCCACTTACGCTTCCCAGCTACTGGCATATCTCAGGTTACATCGGTGGTGTTAAGGTCAGGAAACCAGGGAGAGAATAGTTTGGTTTTCCGCCTGCTATCTGTTGAACAGTCTACATGAAGTCTTTAGGAGTATATAATTTTGACTTCTCCTTCTCGTTGTTGAATGTGATTGGAATTTTAAAAGTGCCAGTGAGTGGGCAGATATACCAAATTATTGTGTTGGCCTTTTTTTTTTTT
>VZSR01003803.1:13169839-13206764 GCA_013398615.1 Brachypodius melanocephalos | reverse complement strand
GCCATGGAGCCCTCGCAGGTTGCCATCATCGGCAGGTAAAGCCTCTCGTCGCCCCCGGGCGGGGGCAGCGCTCCAGGGAGGAGCTGCCAGCGCGGAGCGGAGCCTGTAGGACGGATGCTCGCGGCGTGCGGAGCGGCTTGGGCGCCGTCTCCCGGCTCGGCCCAGCCTGCGGGGAGGGGATCTGGGGACTCGGTGCCGGGTACGGCCGTGCCTCAGCTGTCCCCACTGCTGCAGCCGTCGGATGTGTCAGCGAGGTGCCGGCTCGGGGCAGGCGGTGGGGTTTGCCCAGCTACGGGGCGCGCTGCTGCTGGATCTCAGGAAGTGGGGGGGGATGCACCTGCTTGGCTGTGCTTAGAGTGCTCTTTGTGTAAGCCCCTGACAGCTCTGTGCTACTTTAGAACAAACACCAAATAAACATCTTTACCGGAGTAAGTCACCCTTTAGGTCCGAAAGGCTGTTGTCCCTTTTCATTGCAATGCTTTGTGTGTGTGTAAGTGCAACAGGAGTGGAGAAATTCGAGCACTACTTAACGTCGTGTTTTGTCAGCTATGCCGGGAAACTCCTAAGTTAGTCTTAGACACTCCTGAAGTGATACTGACTAGCCACAAATGTCAGCAGTGTTTCTGGCTTGTGAGGAAATGCATTGTTGCATCCTCTCATTGAGCTGAACCTAAGGTTCTTTACTTGAACAAGAGTCTGGAGGGGAGAGAAAATACATGCCAGGTGGTAACAGTCCACTGTGCACCACTGTACCTTGATGATACAAGCGTGGGCTGCAGCAAACTTTATTAACAAGACTGTTTGAAGCCTCGGAATGGGGGTTTCGGTGCTGCTGTGTGACACTGACCGAACTGGCTCCTACTGCGGGTTCTCACGGAAATTTTATTCACTGTAGGTGTGTCTGAAGGGTCAGGAGAGTTGGGATTGTGCCTGCTCTGGCTCCTGTGTCACTAGTGCAGGTTTTGGTAGTGCCTGCAGATGTTGTGTGAGCAGATCTGGTTGTTAATACTTTATCTGTCAGTAGGCCCAAAATGACAGTGCTTAAAGTGTCAAAAAGCATTGTCTTGGGGTCAAATATGCTAACATCACGTTGCAATGATGCTGTCATGTACAATGCAGTAATGGTGCACGCCTGATATCTACCACTGACTCTGTGTGCTCTGTGGTTCAAAAGAAAAACCCCACAATCCTACAAATCTGTATTAAAGTGAAATAAATTTTTGTGTGTGTGTGTTTTAAGGAAATTTAATTTAAAAATGCAATTTAGAGAGCTTATGCTACTTTGTAAAGATACTGGTAGCTCAGATATGCTAATGTCAGGTTGAAGTGATTAAAATGCTTTTCTTTTATAAATATTGGTTAGCCAGGAGGCTACAGTAACTAACAAACCTTAACCATGCCTATTTTTTAAGTTTGTTCTGTTGCTTGCCTCAGAATTTATGAACTCTGGGCTTAGTCCACAGAAGTTGTTTATTTTTACTTTTAAATGGTAGGTTTTGAGTGAGACCTTACTGTCTGCTTAACTGTACTAAATGCAAAGCTTCACTTTTTTTTTTTTTTGTCCCAGTTATTTCCACTGATTCCTGCTATTTCCTGAAACTTCCTGTTTTGAACCTTTTTAAAAATATATAGTTAAACCAAAGGCAGAGCATGTTCCTGTTTTTTCTTCCTTCTTTTCTCATCTACCCTATTACTTTATCTCTGACTTTTGCTCCCCTTTAGTCTTTTATTGATGCGTTAATGGCCTTGAATTTTTCACTTGTCAGAGATCACTAAAGTTTAATGCTGTAAATGCAGGGACCTTGGAAGTGAGATGAAATGCATGTAATTATCAAAACCCCCACAGTAACAGTCATGGATATGGAGTTCTGATCTTGTCTCTGTTATGGATGTTTTTTTCCCTAATTTTTTTGTGATTTCAGGTTACTTTAGCTTGTGACACTGTGCTTTGGTGCTTCCATTTGAAAAGACTTCTGCCTGCTACACATCTAATGAAGATAAAACTTGCATTGCTTTAAGAGAGATAATAAAATTGTCAGTTACTACAGATTTCCTCCATGTATTGCTCAGTAATATGACTTCACCAAAAGATGTAGGCAGACTGTTCCTGTGTGTATCCAGCATGATTAAGTGCTTCATGTAAAATTAAAGGTAGTGCTGGAGGTGGCTAGGTGGAAAAATAGTATCAAACCCATGCTCAGTTGAGATTT
Organism: Brachypodius melanocephalos; assembly: GCA_013398615.1. Lineage (NCBI taxonomy): Eukaryota > Metazoa > Chordata > Aves > Passeriformes > Pycnonotidae > Brachypodius > Brachypodius melanocephalos. The sequence continues at coordinate 13,204,554 of VZSR01003803.1, read as the reverse complement.
TTTTTTCCTTTTTCATATGCTTGTGGTATTTCTGAATTGCTGAGGACCTGTGACTTCAGTAGCTGGGCCTTGGGTTTTCTGATCATCTCTGAAGCAGGATCCTGCACTCTGGGATCGGTGAACTGCTGCCTGTCTTCAGTCTATGAACCAAACAAATCTCTGTAATATAGATGCATTAACCAACTCCAGGTTAAGATTGTGGCTGAAAAAACTGTTGGTGATTGAGTCCAGTATCCCAAAGTAGTAGTTCTCATATTTGAATTCTGCTCTCCTTTTTCTGTTTCGCTTTGGGCTTTTTCTTCCCCGTTATTTTCATTCCAGCTTTCAGAGAAGCTGCTATACACAGCCAGCAAAGGGTATTTCTCTGTTAGAGAGATTTGTTTCTCATTGGTATGTAACTGAGCTTTTTATCAAATATTGAAGAGTCCAAGCTCTGGTTTGTTTTTTGCAATGCTTTCAAGATCTCACTCCTATTAAATGCTGGTTTATTAATTGGCTGATTTTATTTTTTTCAGTGGACTCATTGGTCGCAGCTGGGCCATGGTGTTTGCTGCTGGAGGCTTCAAAGTGAAACTTTATGATATTGCACAACAGCAGCTAACAAATGCACTGGAAAATATTCGGTAGGTAACCTGACTTGAAATAACTGAGGTTAGAATGAAACTGTAGGATTTTTATAATCATGAATGAATAGCCGTATCTTGTTATTGTAGGGAGCATAGAATTTAGACTTTGAAGAGGGCTTTAACTTAGAAGTACAGGTTAAGATCAGAAGATCTGTGCTTCCAAGTGTCACTGACACTTCTGAAAGAAAATTTAGTTTTTAAGTTATTCAAAATTTTAAGTTTCAATTCAATTTTTTAAAATAATGCTTACCACCATTATTTTATTTATAGGCTAGGTTTAAAATATGTGAACGTAAGAGTTTTTGCACAGAAAGGAAACAAGGACCTTTTCCAAGTGGAGATAGGTTAAGATGGATTGCTGAGAAGCCCTGCTACAATTACTAGCATTTTATAACTAATTTTTAAACTCTTAAACTGATGCTTTTGCGTCCTAGGAGAACAAGTTGCTAGTGTCATTGATCAGTTATAGCTGAAGTAGGAAGCATCTATAGGAGTGCCAGTTTGAGGGTGTGAACGTGACATCGCTGGAACCAGTTGAGTCCAGGGGCCCTCCAGCCCTCTTCTGTTGCCCGTGGTACTGTGGCTAAAGCCTCCTGCTTTTGTTACTACAAGAGCTGCAAGTTCAAATCTTTGCCTATCTGCTCCCCTCCCCCAACCTTCAGGTTAATTACCTATTCAGTCACTCTTAACTGGATTTCTTCCAAGTATTTCTCTAACCTTCCCTTGAACTGATATAAATCATTCTGTGGCCTCCTTACCAAAGGACTTTGTGTTCTGCAGATTTACTGCTCGCTGCGTGAGCAGCCATTCCCTTGTGTTTGTTTTGAACCTGGCTCCTAAGTTACTTTGATTGACCCCTGATTCTAGTGTTAGAAGGAACATGTCTGCTTGGTCCTATGCACCCTCTTCTTGCTGGGCATGAAAATACAGCTTTTATCTGCCTGTGAGAGAAGGCGAAAGTACGTTTATAAAGTGGTTCTGTGCACAACCTTATGTTCCTGTATTGGCGTTTAATGCTGGACTTCAGATGACTTCACAATTAGCATCGACCTAAATTCATCAGCTCTCACTTAATGATGCCTTGGAGTGGTATAATGTCAGCTTGTGTGTCTGCTGTATGGGGTATAAGGTGCATGTGAAAAAAGGTTGTGGTGTGTTGCATCCTAATTGCTTTCTGTAACAAGCCTTAGAGCAAACAGGAGTGACTTCAGGAACACCTTGTAGATCAGTTCAGTTAGAGTTCAGAAGTTAACCAGTATGTGATGTCTACTGAGATCTGCTAAAAAAGGCTTAATAACAAAAGAGTGGGAAGATCTATCCCCTCTTTTTTTCATTTCCAGGTGTTAGACCAAACATCTCCATTGCATCACCTAGATGACACAAACTTCTGGGTTTTTTCAGAGTTGCTGTCATAGTGGTAGCCACAATGAGGTTCTGGATTTTTAGCTGGAAGTTTTCTGGTGTTCATTACCAAAGGCAGCACTTGCCCCAATTTTTTTCTAGCAGCAAGATGAGGATGTTAGCCTTCTAAGGTTTTGAGCTTGAAAACATGAAGCATAGAATGTCTTGTCTAATAGGATAGAGTGCTATTTGAGTGGGTGTGTACCATTGTGTGCCTGCATGTGTTCTCCTGTAGGAGTTCACAGAATCACTGAATGTGTACTGTTGAAATAGGACTCTGGAGGTCGTCTAGTCCAACCTCCCTGCTCAAGCAAGTTTTCTAAAGCTCCTCGTATCCAGACAGCTTTTGAATAGCTCCATGAAAGAGACCCTACAATCTTCGTGGGCAACCTGTTCGCAGTAAAGAAGATCTTCCTCTTGTTCAGGTGGAACTTCTGTATTCCAGTTTCTGCCTGTTGCCTCTTTTCCTATTGCTTGGCACCATTGAGAAGAGCCTGGATCCATTTCTTGACACCACTCTTTCAGATGCTTATAGACATTGTTGAGGTCCCCCGTGTTGTCTCTTCTCAAGGCTGAACAGGCCCAGCTCCATCAGCCTTTCCTTGTAGGAGAGCTGCTCTGGCACCTTGATTGTCTTCATAACCCCCTGCGGGCCCCTCCAGGAGCTCTGTGTCTTTGTCCCTGTACTGAGGAGCCCAGAACTGGACACAGCACTCCAGATCTGCCTCACCAGGGCAGAACAGAGGAGCAGGATCTTCTTCCTCAACCTGCTGGCAGTGCTCTTCCTAATGCACTCCAGGATCCCTCTGGCCTTCTTGGCCACAAGGGCACTGCTGGCTCATGGAATTGTTGTTCACCAGGACCCTGAGATCCTTCTCCAGCAGGTTGGCCTCCAGCCTGTGCTGGTTCCTGGGGTTATTCCTCCTCAGGTGCAGGATCCTTCATTTGCCTTTGTTGAATTTCAGAAAGTTCCTCTCTGCCCATCTCTCCAACCTGCTGAGGTCCTTCTGAAGGGCTGCACAGACCTCTGGGGTATTGGCCGCTCTTCCCACTTCGGTGTCATGAGTGAACTTGCTGAGGAGGCACCTGCCCCTTCATCCAAGTCATGATAAGTTCAAGTTCAGTTGAGTTCAAGGCAGTTTTTACCTTTTACATAAGATGTTCTTAACTTATAATTAACTTGTGTATTTTGGCTATGGTGACACTCTAGTTAAAAGGCCTAGTTTCAGGAGAACAGTTGTTATGTCAAGAATACAAGCTACACAGTTTCTTCAACCATTATTTTAATGATTGTATCTATCAAAATACGGTCAAACTTCTTTGCACTCATTTCACAGCACACAACCTGTAGAAAATCAGAGTTACTGAGGTGCTACTTCTGTAAGAGTTGCAGCTTGAGCAGGTAATGTGTGCTCACAGGAGAGCAGCAAGGGAATGTCTGTCTGATAGAGCCAGCTGTTGACTGGTTCTCTGAACTTGGTGTAATTTACTTTCCTTTTCCCCTCCAAATAGCAAATACTTTCAGGGAATTTTTAGGCTTAGGGGTTTTGTGGTTTATTTTGTTTTAGTATTGGAACATGTTTATTCCACTCTAGTCAGCACAAACTTCTGGTGTGTGGAGGTACTACTTACCAGGGAGAAACTGAAGTGTACAGATGACTATTCATAGTTTCCCTTTTCCAAATAAAACTGGGATTTGAGTAGTAAGCAGCACTCACTTTACTTCTAAAAGGAGATGATACTTCTTTGATGGCAGAATGGATACTTTATTATTTTATGTTGTTGCCTTTTAGTCTGTTGACCCATAACTCATTATCTTTTATATAAATTCAGAACATCTCAGGGTCTTATCTGATGGAACAACCTTTTGTTCTGCTGAAGAAACCAAACTAATGAAAACTCTTATACCACAGTGGACCTACTGAATGCATGCTCTAGTAGCCTGCCTTGGGAAATGTAATTTTTCATATCCAGCTTTTTTCTGCATTGGTGTGACTCTGGTTTGAATGCAAGATTGCTAAATTTTGAAATAATGAGAATTAGAAAAACAAGTAGTATCCTATTCCTAAAAGTAGTTCTAAAACATAGGATGCAGAAATGCTTTCATGCATGCTCCTCTGCCAAAAATAAATTTATGATACTTGTAATATGTAAACTTTTCCAAGTAGTTACTGTTACTAGTAACTAGTAACTAGTAGTTACTAGCTGTTTTTCTAGACACAATTATTCTGCTTATAAAGATTGATTAATTGCCAGGCTTATGGGCTTAGTCTTCCAGTCTGTCTTATGTCTTGCTTTGTTGTATTGGTATTGTATATATCAAGGGCAAAATGCAGCTTGGCTTAGGTCTTCTTTGATAGTTTTGTATATCTCCTTTGAGGGAGGACTTCTAACTAGATGATTCTTTTCAGAACACAGTTTGATTTTGAGTGCCTGATCCTGGCACATCAAGCTGGTGCTGAATCATAGGCTTGATTCTACCTTTTGATTTTATCTCACTCACCCACCATGCCCAAAAGTGCAATTAGCTAGCTTGGCAAAACTGCTTCACTTGAAGAACTAACTAGAGAACATATTGATAGGCTTTGGTAGGGGATAGATTCCACCTTTACAAAGGTTCTGTCTGACTGTTCTGTCTGACTGAGTTGAAAACACCTCCAAAAGGAAATATTGTCTTTTCACCTCATTCCTGCTTGGCAGCCAGTCCCCTGGGCAGCGGGAACATGTGATTTCGGTAAGGGTGATTTGTGTAATTACTAAAGTTGCGTTTTGAGAACAGTGGTGGTGCAGAGTAACAGGTTGTCCAAGGAGTCAGTGAAATCTCCTTTCCTGAAAGCTTTCAAGCTTGGCTACACAAAACCTACTTGGTCTGTTCTGTCTCAGGCTAAAATATATGGGACTGGTAATGTTTTGGTTTGTCGGTTTGTTTTCACCATGCCAAAACCTCTCATTTATCAGCCAGCACTAGATGGCAGTGCTCTGAATGGTGAATAGTTCTAGTCTTTGGACAACAGCAGCTGGCTGAACTTGTGAAGAACAGGGCTGGTGTTCTCTTCCTTCCCTTGTTAGTATGGGCAACATGGTTGTGATTAAGTAGTCTTAATTCTGCTAGATATTTGATGGTTGCAACAGTGTGTGCTGAAAACAACTGCCCAGTAGTGGCTGTGGATAAAGGTGAGGCAAGTGGGGTGTGAACAAGATGAGTTAAGTGTTAGCATTGCTTTCAGGGTCTTTCAGACTTTTAGAGTAGGACTTGTAACCGGAAGCATTCCAGGCATTTTATGTGATTGGGAGAGTTTGCATAGATTGGATGCCTTATCCTGAAGCAAATACTGGCCCAGTTCTCAGAATAGTGCTGAGGTGGGCAGACAGGTACAACAGTAGAACTCTGGAGGTAGATGAAATACAAGCTCAAAAAGGAAGTAGTATTTTCTTATGGATGTGAATTCTTCATTCTTCAAAGACCTTAGAGGTATTGAGTGAAACTCTCTGAGCTGCACACACAATACAGCTGCAGAGTGAAGCTGTGGACATGGCTGCAATGATCGCAGTCTGGGGGCATCCTAGGGGTGATCCCCGAAAACTTAGGCTGTCTTCATTAAAAAGTCATCCACTAGAGGTCAGTGGTGCACTGCTCTATGTGCAAACCTTTGTGTCTTAATGTATGGTAAGTATCAGGGAACACTGGTTTCCCACAGTTCTGTAGCAATCTAATACCCCATGGAAATATAAAGATGTTTTAGTGTTTGAAAGATTAAAATGTATTTGTGAAACAAAACAACCAGATTAGCAATAGGTGCAAAAAATGAAAATTTCCCAGGAAGGAAAGCCAAAATTCAAGTAATGCACATTTCCTACTCCATGTTTTAACTGACTTAAATGCATAGCTAATATGAAGATTGGTTATGTTAAAAAAATGGGGTTTTTTAAGGAGTAAAAAAAAATCAATACAGCCTCAAATTCCAAAGGTGAAGATGGTAGTTTTGAAGGTTAACTAAAAAATTGTATTCTGAGTGCACAGTGTATTGTTAGTGGTTTATGACAGAAAAGCAGAAATGCAGGATGGTTATCACTGGCAGAGGAGGAGGGATATGAAACAGGAGATGGATGCTGCAAGCTTCTGTAAGAGCTTGGGGAAGAAAAATAGAAGCTAGATCTCTTAATCTATGACTCTGACTTTTTTGAATCCTTCAGTCACCAGTCATGTACCGTAATTTTGGACAGCCTGGGAGGATGAGACAAATGTAGTATTACAGTGAGAGTGAACGAGAACTTCACTCTCTTCTCCAAAGAAGGAAGTAATTCTGATGTGATCTCTTCAAATGTAACTTTTGTTTTGTGTGTGTGGTTTTAGTTTGGTTTGGGGTTTTTTAAAGCATGTTAGCAAGAATATGCTGGATTTGTGCAAGAGCATCTGGGAAATGAACTTCTAATGGATGGATAGTAAAGACAGTTTGAATTATTCATCTTGCCTCACAAGGTGTGAGGGAGCCAGAAGTTTGGATTCTCTAGTTTTGGGCACCTGTTTCTTTCCAGATGGAGCACTGGCACCTTTAGTGCTAGAAACTTTAAGTGTTGGATGAAGTTTCTGCCCAGCACGCTATATATTCCCTGTGACCTTGGGAAAGGGAGCTGAAGATCCTTGTTTCCTATTCTTTGCCATAAATTGCTTAAGAGGTAGAAGTCTGTACTTTACAGCCATCCATTTGCTGTGTCCTTAATTAAGTTGGTAGGAAGAATAAAGGATTTTTTTTTTACTACTGCTATTCAGTAGGTCAATTTCCTCATGTCTTTGTGAGGATGAGCAGTTTTTGCTGAATGATAACCAAAAGCTCAGAGTTCTGTCTTGATGAGACTGATGAAAACAGAACCGATTTAACCATGATAAGGACTACATCAAAGAGCTTTAGGTTGATTGTGATCAGACAGTTTAATCCCGCCTAATTTCTGTGTCCATTGTTCCTCTAAGTGGCTTATAATGGTTTTGAAAAATGGCTTGCTTGTTCTGGGTGTTTGAGGGCTTTGAAGTGTAAGGACCTTTCCTGAAGAAGTGGCGTGTCCAGTCCCAGCCATGGTGTGTACTTGAGCATTCATTTCAAGTTTAGTAACTGAATTTTTCAACACTTGTTCTGTAGTCATTAAAAAAAACCCATAATGTAGTGGCATGGGTTTTAGGAAGGACTCTTGTCTGTGTTCAATGTATTTATTTCTATACTGGTAAAGAAGTGTTCCTACAGTGAGGCTTTGTAGCAAAAGAGCTGTTTGTAAAACTACATGAAGTATATTAAAGGGACCTTGCTTCCCATTAAATATGAGCAAAGAACCCTCTTGCTAATTATGCACCAGTTAAAAAAAATATAAAGAGTGAAATGGTGACAATCTTGCATCTAGATGTAGATCTTGGAGCTGTCTGTGCTTAAAGAGAAGAAAAACCTTTGATAAGATGCGGGAGAAAGGAGAAATGACTGAAATTAACACAACAAATAGTATAGTATACGGTTTGTTAAGAAGTTTTTTTAAAAAATTGATGGTGGGTTAACAATGATAAAGTGTTTAAATGAGTCCGTGTTTTTTCTGTCAGCACGCAGATGAAAGAGCTGGAGAAGTCGGGAGTCCTGAAAGGAGCTTTGAGTGCGGAGCAGCAGTTGGCTCTCATTAGCGTTTGTACAGACCTGAAGGCAGCAGTAGAGGGTGCTGCTTTCATTCAGGTAAGCAAGGATTTGTGAACTCCTAGCAAACGGTTCAGAAAGATGATGAAAGCTGTGCTACACAGTAGATGGGCCCTGGAGAGTTCAACATCCTGGCCCCATAAGGATGTAGTCATGCTTGTTAAAGTTGTTTCTAGCCTGGTATCCTGACATGGGAGATCATGCCTCTCTACAGAACTTCCTACACAGAGTCCTTGCAAGTTTATTCTGAGTTATGGGGGGAGAGGCTGGCAGCTAAGCTGAGAGGGAATTGCTGACCGCCATGTATATTAATGACTGTACCTGTTAAAAGGATGAGTATGTGAAAGTTGGCAGGAGATTTTTGGGGGACAGATTATCTCTTAGGGAGTGCCACACATTCTAGAACTGGGTCTAAAATCTGTTTTTCCCTCTCCAGGTGCCTAATGAAGGCAGGGAGTATGACATGGGGGGTGACTGTTCTATCTGTGACAGAGTGCTGTAGCCAAGCACAGCTATCCCAGAGTGTTAGGGTATTAATCCAGGGTTGATATATACATTTGAAATCTGTGCTGCTAAGTAAAATTGGAATGAGGAGCAAGCTGAACTACTAGACCTGATAGTTTGTGGCTGCTTAATTATTAATATGCTCACTGGATTGGACATAGTGCAGAGAATAGGCTAATCTGGGACCATGTCTGGGATAAAGTATGAATGAGTTCTCATTAGGATTGTCATCTTCTACCCTATATGGCTCCCCAGTATTACTCCAGTGTTGTACCATTAGCTGTCTCTAGATGTTTTAGTGCTGCACTCGAGTTTACAGCTTGCACTGTTTCAGATTGCAAATTCCCAGTCTGATCAGCTGCAACACAACCCTAATAACAAATTGAACTGAAAGAGCACAGACTTCCTAATAACAGTTCCACTGAAAGAGCACCTTTTATTCCTCCCAATTTGGTGAAGTGAGGAGGAGAGAATGGGAGGCAGAGCGAAGCCTCACACAGAAGTCAGGGTGTGAATGTACTCTTAGATTTTTATAGTGGTACACTGTTTTGTGTTCGTTCCTTTTCTTCATAGCATGACACTATATATTGTCACCCCCGGTATCTTACTCTTCTATCACTAATGACCTCAGACCTTGTTAGTTCATAGTATTGTGTTCATGCATTTATTACCTAATTCTACTAAGTTTATTTTGCAAATTTATTGTCTGATCACTCAGTCTTGTAAAGTCCTTCTGCAGATGTTTGTGACTGTTATAATGATGGCCAACTTAAATTTCAAGAGCTAACTTTCAGGTCATTTATGAATGGATATAACAAAGGGCACAGTTATCTGTGAAACAGCACTGGCCAGCCTATTCCAGTAAGAACTGACCTTTCTTCCTACTGTCTGCTTTGAAGGCTGCCTTCTTCTTTCCAGTATTCTCATACTTCTTCTTGTTTTCTTTTGCTGTTTCAAGCATTTCTTACTCCGTGGTATATCCATATAGTGTCCTTACTTTCTCCGTATGCTACCTGCAAGGATCTGATTGATCCTTCTTAGCGCCAACTTTGTATCTCTTCAGTGTTCTGGCTTCAATTTTACCATCTTCTTTTGAAGCCGTGATGGAGTTCTTGTGTCTTGTTGCTCTGGCAGGGGTGTTGAGTTTTGGTATGCTGTTGGTTTTTGATGTGCCGCGTCAGATTAAATCAAGGCCTGCATCCGTCTCCACCACTATCAGTTCATTTACAAAATGGGCATTGGGCAAACATTGCAAAATCAAAGTAATTTTCTGTTAGTAGGAACCTGTGGAAGTCATCTGGCCCAACCCATTGCAGGACCAACTTGCATCGACTTGCACAAAATTTGTGCAGTTGAGTTTTGGATAAACACTTCTGGTCTCTTTGGGTAACTTGTTACAATATTCGATTAATGTCATTGTGCAACTTTTCCCTAATATCTAATTGGAAGTCTCTTCTTGCAACTTCAGTCTCTTACCTCTTGTCCTACCAGCCTGCACCTCAGAGAACCTGTGTGTTCCTTTCAGGTAGCTGAAGACAGCAGTGTTGTGTTGGTAGTCTCCAAACAGCAATACTGTGCTCCAGCTTTCTGGCACTATTTTATGTTCCCTTAGCCCTCTTGATGTCTCCAAACATGTAGTTGTTTAGTATATCAATAAAAATAAACGAAATAGCTGCAGTATGCCCATGGATAACAAGTCATACATGTGAAACATGGTTGGCACAGTTTGTATCAGCTCTCCAAATGATAGCATTGAAGTTTAGTTTGATTCAAAATGTTAACAAATGCACGGTGGAAGTGGGCAGGAAACTTACTTGAAACAGACTTTCATTTTCTCTTGAAGGAGGGTGGTGGAATAGGATGAAACAATCTAGGCTCACAGCCTTATTTCAGGAGTGAACAACTTTATGACTGACCCATATTAAATTTAAGAAATGCTGCTTAGTGCAGCTGTGAATGTGGAAGGACAAAATGTACTATTTGTAACTTATGAGCACAAGTGTTCTGACTTTCAGTTACTTAAAGGATGAAATATTGGTTGCATTAATCTTAGTTGGATATAGAGGGCTCAATCTTGATGTTTAATGATATAACCTACTGATTAGCTTATTTCAAAATTTTCATGAGTTCTGCATTTCTTTACCCTGGATTTCAGTTGGTTAAATCTTAACTTCTTTTCAAATCTGTCCTTTGTAGAGTAAGTCCACTTAAAGCCTTAAAATCTATTTGATGTTTGCCCTCCGTGAGTGAATTCTTCAGACAATTGCCTTCCATGTAGTTTTCATAGGACGTAACTTAAAACAAATGGGATAAAGTAGCAAAAAATGGAACTTCCGAAATTCTATCAGCAAGGATACAAAAGAGGAAAAGATGCAAGAGATAATTAGGAGGACTGACGAGAAAATTTGTGGCAGTAATGGTGCAAACCTTTAAAAAAATTATATAGTCTCTCTACTAAGCATTTTCATAAAGTAACTTGTCTTGATGAGTGTGCTTTACATCAACTTTAGAAGGAAATCAGTCTGTGTTTTGCTTTCAATCTGAGTATTCACACAAGTTCACTTCTCAGAACTTTCCTATGATACTCGGAATAAGTGCATAACCGATAGCATGTAGGTGAATGTGCACTGCAAATTTTTATATCACTAAAGGCTTTAATTCTGAAATAACTTTTCCATTAGCTGAAAACTCCATGGAGATAAATTAATGGATATGTTTGTACTGTAATGTTCCTGGCATGGGAATATTATGGGTGACTTAAATGTTTCTTACTTTTGTGCTCCTAGCTTTCCTGCATAAATATATGATGACTTTTGTCTTCTGTCTTTTTGTGACTGTTGAGTATTGAACATGTTAGTACTCCTTTTAATATTAAAACCAGATTTTAGTGTACATGTATATAGTTCATAAATAATACAATTTGAACAGAAGTCAGTGCAGCACTTGTATGATCTCTTACCACAACACTACTAAAACAAAACCAAAGGTTTTAAATTCAACAATTTACTAACTGATCAATAAAGTTTACTAGCTGTCAGAGGAAGATAAGGTGTCTAACTATTGCTAAGATCTTACCCTTGACCCCTGAGCTGCTGTGCATTTTGGTGAATGGTGAGGGCTGGCTGGCCTGGTTGAAGATGGACACAAAGGGTGACTGAGAGGGGATCTCTGAACCCATCTGTTTTGCTGTGGCATTGAACAGACTGGGCGAGGGGATGAAGTTAAGCTTTTAACTTACACCATGTGTTCTTGAAGTATTTATGCTTTTTACTTCTAAAAGAACTCTGCCAAAAAGCCTTAGAAGAGTATCTTCATTTCCTGCCCGCTCCTTTAAAAGGAGAGGATGTTCTGCCCCCTCTCCACCTCCCCGCATTACACCTGCACAGACTGTTGAGCTGGTGATAACAACATTAATAGATTTTCAACCTGGTATCTTTCAGATCTTGCTGGCTCTTTCATCTTATCCAGTTGGACTTTTTTAAAAAAAACAGTGTTAACAGCTTTCAAAAAGCCTGTTGTGCCTTCGGGGTGCAAAACCAGCATTGACTTTGGAGCTTTGACAACAGGTGTCTTGTGTCTCCGGTCATAAAAATTAGTTTTTGACTGTCTACCAGTTTCTACTTGAAGCTTTTGTTTGACTGTCATGACAGCTTTCAAGAGCCTTTTTATTTTGGGGATGAGGGAATGTCTGCAGACAGTGGGTGAAGATATCTTCAGCTGCCCTGAAGCTCACAGGCTGGAAGACCATACTGTTTTGGAGGCTCTGTTAGTCACAGAGCTCTGTAAAAACAAAACTGCTGGCAGGCAGAGTGTGCAAGCACTGCAGTAACATGGCTTCTTCTGAGCTGACTCCTGGATGGACAAACATGGGTCTGTTTGTTCTCAGCTGGGCAAATATAACCTTGGGCCTGGTTTTGCCCTACAGAGCTTAAACACTGGTCTGAGGCACCAGAAGTTGTGGTTTGGCTTTTGAGGGAACAGGTTTTAGGCATGAGACCTGACTAGCTGTCTTTGTAGAAGTTTTGAGAAAATTCTTTCTGATTTTAAAGATTTGAATGATCAGATCTTAAAGACTTTCTGTAAAACATTTTACGAAGTCAGTGTCTAAGTTAAGCTGAAAGATAATGTTTGGGTAAACAGCTTGCCTGTGTCCCTGCAGTGGTACTGCTGCTGAATGGACTTACATCCTTCCAAATTTTCCAACATTTATTTCCGAAATACTCTGTGCATGTCACAGCTGCTGTCATCTACCATTACAGTCTTGAATATGGTTTTGATCCCTGTTTCAGGATCCCTGTCATCCTCCCTGACAACTAATCTTGCTCTTCAGGTTCTCTTCCACTGCTCCCTGGTCCCTTTTTTTGGGTGGTATTGTGTTTCCATTGCCTTTCCTAGATCACTTTCCCTATTTTTCAGGATGGATGAGATCAGAGGAAAACAGGGAAAATCTTGTACTTCGAGAGAAGATATAAGGAGGAGCATGTCAGTCAATGAGTTTGAATCTTATTGCCCTTTCCTGAGGGAACAAAAAGGATCTTCATCTGTAGCAGCCTTGTCTTGTAGAACATGTGAACATTATGGAAAATGATGGATCTTTTCATGTCATGATACTAACAGAAGGAGTAAACTTGTCTTCCTTTGCTGTATTTGTTTTAAACAAAAAAAACAGCCAAAAAGCCCCTCACAGAACCCCTTAAACCCTCCCAAATTTCCAAGTCTTATTTTAGAAAATGTAGTCCTGAAAACTAGTACCTCTGCAGATCCTGGTTTTTTCTACTAGAGGTTGAAAGGACACTTGTAATTCAGTCATTTATTCTGAGCAGTATAAAATGGCAGTAATTTGATATTTTTATTGGTCAGATTCTTTAACAGAATATGTTTATGAAATGTAGGAAAGTACAAAATGTTTCCATCCAAGTGCTGGATTTCACCTCACAGTTGTTTACTTGCACAGTATCTTGCAGTCAAGAGTCTTTCATGTCACTCAGGAGGTAGTGATTTATGAAGCATCAGATTTCATGCTTGTATGAGCTCATATGTTCAAGACAAATAAGAAATTATCACTCTAGATCTAAAGTGATTTATAGCCTAAATTATTTTTTAAAATTAGATTAGCCTGAAAGTGCTGATGCTTTACTTGATCTTTTATGACTGCTTTTACAATAAGTTTCTTCATCTAGTGATGAGACCAAAGGCAGGCAGAATCACTCATACCTAGACAGCTGTCAAAACTGTGTTAACCTGTTCTTAAAATTCTCTTGTGGTGTGATTCCTTCTCCTCCCACATTTAACATTTTGCTCCAGCACATACATAACCCATAGAAAGTCTATAAGTGCAGCCCTGGGATGTGAAACCCGCATGCCTGTACTTTATTTCTATTTTTTATAATTGTATCACATGGTGATAATGTGGCCCTCCCATCCCTATCAAACGGTCAGTCTGCTTTTCAGTTAAAGGAGCTGCTGCCCTTATTATGCCTTTTTAACTCTTAGGGGTTACTCTTGGGGTTTAGGTGCAAGACAAAGGTGACTCCTTGGCTTACAGGATAGCAGTAGTTAGTAAGGTAGTTCAGGTTCAAAATTGAAGTCTTGGTTGCCAAGGCTGTGTGGATTGCTTTGGACTAACTAGAGCTGGTTTGCACCTAAGGGGGCTTTTGTTGCAAATGGTGTTTTTGTTAATGATTTGGTTTTTGTTCATGAGCTTGAAACCCTCTGGGAGGAAGTTGTGTACCCAGTTAAGTGGAATGAGTATCTGCTGTGGGAACGGGCCAGAAAACCTGCTCAGCTCCTGTTCCCCTGTGTGTGTCCCACTGGGTTGGGTTTCTGCTTCACATCCAAGTGTTTCAGGGTTTTTATGGTGGTTTGTTGTTTGGCTTCTTTTCCTCCTTCTACCTCATTTTAATCAAAATCCTGACATTGCACTGAAAGGCAACAGCCTGGGGTCTCCTTCCACAACAGCTCTGTGTGTGTGTCTCACCTGAAAGCCATGCAAAAGTGTGTGTGCTTCCTACCCAGCTGCTGGCTCTGCCTTTATCCTCAAGGAGAGCAGCAATACTTTACAAAAAGAGACTGAAGTAAATATGTTTTCCTCTTACCATCTTTGAAATAATGAATTTTTGTTTGTTGCCTTGTCTTAAATATTGTCTTTCCATACTGTTAGATGCACATCCTATCCATCTCTAAAGTGCCTCAAAATATGAATCTAAAACTGTTTCTGAGGGGAGCATGATGGAAAAGTTTAAAATGCTTGAAGTCAAGGATTTGCATTTGAAATATGCAATGATTTTGAATTTTGTGAAATTGTCAAACCTATTCAATGTATGAAAAAATAGATATTTGAGCTAAGTTCTATTAGCTAACAATAATATCAGAAGCAAGATTGATACTCCAGCTTAATAATTTGTTCTGATATTAAAAATACAGTTTTGTGTCTTTGCTTGTTTCACTGGCTGAACTCCCAGCCTCTGCAGTCAAAATGTCACGTTTTTTAATTGCAGGTGCTGTAGTTCCCCTGATTCATGTGTGTGACTCTTGTTTACTGGCTAGAGTGCACTTTAGTGTCTAACATGGAATACAATAGACAAAAGCTCAAGTTTCCTTCATAAAAGGTGCATCTTCACTCTTCCAGAATGGAAATACACACCTAAACCCTGCAGGAACAGGATGTCAACACAAAAGCATAAATAAAAGTTAGAATAACTAAGACTGAAATACTAATGATAGTAGTGAGCATTTTAAACACTGTTTTGCTTAAAATGTAATTTGATGTGGATTCAATAAAATGGTGACTGAAACACAGCAGTCTATATGCAAGATGAAGCAAATAGATGGAATATTGCTTTGGTAACCTCAGTAACCTCAACTTTTCGAATGATGTTGGAGGAAACAGAACTGATTGTCAAATGGCAGGGTTTGATTTGCAGAGAACTTATTTTAGCAAATATATTTTTTTCAAAGAGGCTTTTACAAGAATCCTTTGTTGTGTTATTTAGATGTGGTAAAATTCTGTGGAATAATTGTATTTGACTGTACAGTTGCTATCTATAGATAGTGATTTGAGATCTCTAATTTCATTAAATTTGCAGGTCTCCTTTTCAGGTATTTTTAATGTCTGTCTTAAACAGCATTTAGTTTATGTGTATAAAAATCCACAGGCCAAACCTTTTTGTAGGTTTATATTATTCAGGCTTTGTTTTAGAAATAAAACATTCTCAAGTGACTTGTTAGATTGAAAGTAAAACAACTATGCCTGTCTTTTCTGTGAAGTTCTTTTTCTAGTGGATTATAACTATAGAAGATAATTGAAGTATTTGTAGAAATGTATTAGGCACCAAGCTTTCAGAAAAGCTCCTTTTCTGACATGCAGAACTCTTTGTCTCTTAATCCTGTGAAGTTCTTTATATTCCCACAAAAAGCTGGACATAAAGTGGTTCCTGTTGCAGGAGTGCTGACAGTCTGGGTCCAGCTTGTGGGATAGTTTGGTGCTTTGAGAGCTGCTGCTATTCTGTGAGAGGAGAGGATCACTGTCACTTGACTCTGGGAACTGTTCTAAAGGAGTGCTTTAAAAATGTCAGCTAAATCACAGCACTGACAAGCTGAGGCTCCTTAAAAGGCTGTAAGTTTTACATGTGTGTAAACAGGGCAGGGGCTTGTGGCATGTTTGGAGTTCCTCACTTAACTGCAGAAGACGAGGAGCATTCTTGTTGCAGTCAAAGTTGTCATGGCTTCTAAACAATTTACCTGCTGCTTAAAACCTTACTGAATTTACTGGGAAAGGGGAAGCTGCAGAACTCTAGAAAATAATTTTCTACTTTAGTTGTGGTTAGGCAAGGGCACCAGTATTTTTGTGTTGATGGCTCACTGGTATATCTAGGCTGATTAAAATAGATGGTTTGTGCTGAATGAGTTTGTGGTAGACGTCTGCTATGGGCCACTTGATCAGGAAGAAAAGGCCTTCTTCAGAAGCCTCACATTCACAGGCCCATGTCTTCATGGTGGGGCTTCAACCACATCAATATCTGCTGGAGGGTCAGCACAGGAGAGCACGAAGAATTCAGAAGGATTGTGGAATGCATTCATGGTAACATTAACACGGGTGGTTGAGAACTAGAAGAGAGGAGATGTGCTGGACCTCACAAACCATGGAGAACTGATAGGAGATGTGAAGGTCAGGGAGAAGTCTTGGCTATGGTGACCATGAGATGGTGAAGTTGAGGATCCTGAGAGGAGATACAAGACAAAAACTGGGATTACAGCTCTAGACTTCAGGAGGGACAACTTTGGCCTGTTGGGCCAAAATCTACTTGGAAGAATCCTATGATATGGGATAAACTCCTGTAATGAAGAGGGGTCTTAGGAGAGCTCAAGACAGATCTGTCTTCACCTGGAGAAATGTATATATTATCATAAACCTTCATATTAAGATTGTCAGAGACAAAACACTTTGTTTATGTTTTGAATTTGCAGCAGACAGTGTCTGGTCAGGAGGTAGGAATTTTTTTTTGTTCAGCTGTAGCTTTCAGACTTCTTTATTCGTCAATTCCTGATGCTGGTGACTACCATCAGACTCATACTTGTTATTGGGAAGGCTTGATGCTGCTCCCTGTGACAGCATCTCCAGATGATTTTACAGAGAGTGGCTTTCTTCTTGCTGAGTGGTTGCTCATCTTTGACCTGCATGCTAGTTTAAATATCCGGCTTTCATCTTACACTGCTTGTGTAGGATGTTTACTTCTTTTAGGACCATACAACTGGGTTGCAGGGCTTTGCTTCAGGCCATATTTTGTTTCTTTTGCCTCCCAGTACTAATAAATTGCCCAGCAGCAATTCTCATTGATAGTATAAGGAAAAGGTATTTTGGAAGATAGTGTTTTGGGAAGTGTATTTCTAGAATTTACAGAGGAGCTGCTACTTTGGCATATATCAGAATGGATGGGAAGAACCTGGGGAGATGCCAGCATTTAAATATCGGAAAATGAAGTTGTGCATTTAGATGAGCGTGGATGCATGTGGGAGCACAGATGGTGGATGGCATGGTGAGAAAGGCCTATACAAAAACACAGAGGCACTGGATTTAAACAGATAAAACTCACTGGCTTTGCATGTACGGATATTCCAGAGTTGTGTCATGTGAGTCCAGCTTCGTAATTAGGGGCAACTAGCCCTCAATCACCATGTGGTGTATCAGTTAGCTAGGGAGGGAGTCTAGCATGTGTTTATCTTTGTGTAGTTCTTTAAGATTTCATAAACCGGTTCAAGTAGTTGCTGTGTGTTCTCTAAGCATGTATTTGAGTAGTGTAATTCCTATTACATCTAAGCCTTTAATTCAATACAACACTTCCAGGAGGTGGGTTTTAAAAATTAACAGGGAGCTGTCATGTTCTGATCAGGCTCTTAAAAGATGTCTAATAAAGTTTAAATTGGAAGCCAGATTTGTAGCAACCTTGTTTAGGTGACGAGGCCTTGGAATAAAGGTTTACTGTTCACTGCAAATGAGAAGTGTGATCTTAGCTAAGAAAAGGGCACAGAAATATACAGTGTCACTTAAAATGCATGGTGGTGCATGCTAACCTTTTAGCACTGATTCTTTGAGAGAAACTGTGGTAGCTTTAAACCCGTATCTTATCTGCTCTCTGTTTGATCTTCTCTTTCTCAGGGTAAACAGAATAGCTTCAGACCTCTCCAGGCTCCATAACTGACAGCAAGTGAAGTTCCTGTTTAATGGATTGTTTAGAGCTTAATTTTCCCCGTTCTTCAGGGAATTGGTGTCTCTGAGAAAATAATTGCATGCTTGAGAACAGAAACTTTATTGCAGTGGTCCAACAACATGAATACAATTGTAATACTATACAAGAAAGTCCAAGCAAATGGCCCATTCAGAAACCTTACGCAACCATGGCAGGTTTGAGTTTCCAGCAGATTTGAGTTTGCCTTTTTGATTATCATCTGATGTGAGAGCAGGCTTAGAGTTTCAAGTTCACAAACCTATTCAGAGCAGCTCTTTTATTAGCTTGAACAGTATCTGCAGAGTTCTCGTCATCTTTGGCTTCACTAAAAGAAACTATTTAAGCTTAACCAACAAGCAGGGATTCTGGAACTATGAGCAGAGTATCATTTTGTGTTGATAAGGCTGTCTGATACTTTGGGCTCTATCTGGAGTTCTTAAATGACCCTGTTTATCTCCTGCATCATGGAACCTTTAGTACTGTTCCATGCAACTTATTTTTTAAGACTTCAAATTACTTTTAACACTTTTTTTAGTTTAAAAACTCTGGCCCTGGGTAGTCTTGCCACAGAGTCTGTCTGAAGCAGCAGATGTTAAATGTAAATTTTGGATTATGTCAAATGTGTAGTCTTTTCCCTTAACCTTGCTGTCTGTAATTCAGCATAACAGAAAGGACAGAATGTAGGACAGGTGAGAAAAGGTTAGAGTTGGAAAAGAGCAGGTATTTTCTGTGTGTTTTAAGGGGAAGGCTGAGGTTTTGCAACTTTGGGAGGCTGCTTGGATTTTTTTAAACTCTTCCAAAAACCCTCAAAAACAGGCTGGCCTTCTTCCTCCATTTTCTTCTCGTAGGCTCAAGACTTTTCTGTTGCTTGTGGGATCCACTGTAGTTATTATCCCATGTGCTTCTCCTCCCAGATTAGAGGATCTTTGCATGCTCTCCTTCAGGCATCCCCTGGAGGCAACTTTGGAAATCTAATGACTGTAGGTTGTGGCTCTTGGCTCACACATGTGAAATTTCACACAATAATGCAGAGCTGAATGTTCTCAGTAACTCTGGGAAAAGTTTTGATAGCATTCATTCTGCTTTGGATGGTCTTCGCAAGTCTTCCTCAGTGACACTCACACTTAAAATGCTTAAGTATCTTCATTAATTTCAACTCTAGGAATTATTTAAGCACAGATTGCAGAGCTGTACCTTGGAATCTCTGCCATAGTTCTGGAGATTGTAAGTTTGTCTTTTGAGATAAACCTGTTCATTTCCATCTTGTCTGAGAGAGAATATGACTTCTATCATGTGAGATTCTCTTAAAAAATAAGTGGAGACCAGGTCTTATTCCTCTGTATTTTGTTATCTCCCTTTGTGAGTTAAAGTCTGTATTTTAGACAAAGCAGAGTATTTTCTTTTGTGTTAAATGTCCTGTAGAATGTGGTAGTCCATCTTCTGTTGGACATAAACTCTTGTGCTTTCCATTTCTTTAACTGTGGGAAGATATTTTTGTGTTAATGGCTCACTGGTATATCTAGGCTGATTAAAATAGATGGTTTGTGCTGAATTCCTGGGTGTCAATTTAGGATGGGATCAGTGAAGTCTGAGATGTAAGCATCGATACTACTGAACTACATGACTTCTAATACTGTTTTTTGTTTTTATTCCAGGAATGTACTCCAGAGAACCTGGAACTGAAAAAGAAGATTTTCAATCAGTTGGATCTTATTGTGGGTGACAATGTTATCTTGAGCAGCTCAACCTCTTGTCTCCTACCCAGCAAATTGTTCACTGGCCTTAAACATGTTAAGCAGTGCATTGTGTCACATCCTGTAAGTATGATGGCATGCTTTCTTTTTGTGTGACCTGCATCCCAAACTCCTTCCTGCAGACTGAGAGAGTCAGAAGGGTATTTGGGGCTCTTATGTGCCATTGTTAGTGTGCAGGGCCAACTTTTCAAAAAAGCTGTAGTTTGGTTATTCTGTGAGCAGCAGCACTAATCTAAAAAATTGAGAGGATGTAGCATGTTGCATACTGTTGGCTCAAGATATGTTCTGTGTGAGCTGTTGTACTCATATTGTTGGATGTTTCTCAACTACTGGCTTTCAAAATGTAGGAATTCTATGTTTTGGATACAAACTCATAGCATTGCTACTTTCTTCTTGTGTCATTGTTAGTCTTTTCTAGTATCCTCTTTTAGCTTCGGTTGGGTAACAGTAAGAATCCAAACACATAGCTGCATGTGCTTGTCAGGCTGTACTGATAAAAGATGGGAAATTTAGACTCCAGTTTCTTCAGATTTGTGATGCAGAAGCAGTATTCCTTAATTCCTGAAAGAGGAATTAAGGAACGATGACATGGAACAAATTGGACTTGGAGCTGAACTTGCATACTTCATGACCAGCTGGGACAGGGCAGTGATGCAAAAATGGAATGACTAGATGTTGCAGCAGAACCTCAAAATGGTCAAAGGCACTTGTGAGCTTCTGTAGAGGTCTGTTTGGAACTGCCACACAGCAGTTTATCACATCTCTCCTCAGCATGGAAAAGCATTTTATCTTGATCATCAGTGGGATTCTTACTGCTTCTGTTTTCCACTATTCAAGAAGCTAATGAATTTGTTAACCCAATGTTCCTGTGGTGGTCAGCTGATCAGCTAAGAGGACTGTTGCCATGAAGAAAGGTGCTGTTTGATAACTACATGATGTCTCTCCAGGGCATCCCTCAGAGTGTAAAGTAAATGTCAATTCCCTGGGCATGCTCAGGAATGCAAAGATACAGCACTACTTTACTGTAGTGTCTCTACAACTACCTGTAGCCTAATGCTGTAGTCTGAAAGTATTTGGTCAGTGCCTTTCTGACACCTCTCCACCACCACCATTGTGCCTTGGGGTGCCTGGGTGCAAGGGGAACAAAAAGCTTGGTTTGATTTGTTTCTCTATAATAAATTTTCAATCCCTTTTACTTACAAAAAAAGTCAAATTTCAAAATATGTATCTGTGCCTAGATCTAGCCTTTCTCCAGTCTAAAATTCAATAGTTGCTTATCTCTTATTTCCAGGGTTGTATTTTTCTCTAATGCAAGAGAAGAGATAATGTCTCTTTAACATTCCTATATTAAGTAACTATACAATTTTTTTTAATCCAGTTCATAGCTGCCTAACTGTTTGTCAGTCTTTGATTTTACTGTACTCTTTCTTAATGTTTTTCCATGTTGGTCTGTACCAGTTGACTTTGTTTAGTCTGAACTGCAGTCTTCATAGGAGCCACTCCTGAAACCAGATTATATCAGATCTGGAAAGGTAGTTAGTCTCTGCATGAACATTTTCTACATTTCTGTTGTAAGGATATGTATTTTGTCAAAGCAAACGCTCTGGAGTACCTTAAAATGTCTGATTGTTCCAAAATGGCTTTGCAGTCCAAATGAGACTGTTTTCTTTGTAATCTCAGCTTCACTCAGCTGTTCTGAGTGTACCAAAGAAGCTGTAAACCAATGTGCTCTTCCAGGGGCCTTTCTGCATATGCATCAGGAAACATGCTTGCTTTGTAGTAGTTGTTGACTTTGGGTGTTTCTTTCATTTTATTTTTTATTAAGATGTTGACCACAATAGTAGAATTTGGTGGCTGCAGGAAGCAAGCAGCTCTGCAAGACACTGAAAACAAATGTGGAATTTGATACACTATAAAAATTCAAAGCTAGAGTTGTAGGGCCTCTGGCACAGGTGAGGGTGTTGAGATTAAATGAAATTAAGTGCCCAAAGTGCAGAAGCAGCTCATCCCTTTGCTTAACATGGTTCATTAATTTAAAACAAACAAACAAACAAACAAACAAACAAGTCCCACAGCACAGCTGTATGATAGAAATGCACACAATACTTATGTTACAATACAAAACAGGTACAGCTGTTCTCTGAAAACAGTTTCAGGCAGTGGATCAGTAGAGGTCTGCTGCAGGGCGATTCTTTTCTCACGTACTATATATACCTGCTAGGTCACACAACTAGAAATCTGGAGCTAGAGGAGACTGTGCCATTGAGTGAAGTCCCCTCTGTACAGGAAACCCTGCAATCAAATAACTTTAAAACTGCATTAAACTCTCTCAGATTATTTTTTAAACTCCACTACTCCTGTTAGAAATTGTTTGTGTCTTCTAATTTTTGTTCCAATCTTATTAGCGGTCCATTAAAAATAATATTTATGTTTGTCGACAGCTTTTGTGTAACTTAATTCTTTTCAGTGTTTTCTTTGTCATCTCCTTTCTTAGCTGTCACTTTGTTAGACTAAGGTGACCTTCTGTTCCCTGAAATACTTCTGATTTTTAGAGACTTTCCCCCGTTCCCTATTTCATCTATGTTCTACCACTGTCAGTTTTTACCAATTGTCTTCCTGTGTCTCCTCAGTGTGCTCATGAACACACCCATATGCTCCCTGTGCCAAGTTCATGAAATGGAATACTGCAGTAAGATCATTGTCAACACTAATCTTCGAAGAAATTTTTAATAGCCTTAGACTCTCTCAACAATTAACTTATCCTCTGATTGGAACCTGTGGTATACTTAAGGGTTAGAAAAGCCTCAGGGAATGTCTTAGTGCCTGCACTGTTTTGGGTCTTGCTCAATTGCCTGGCGCCACTGGATGCTGTCCATTCACCACACGGTTCTCAGCACTGGTGGTGGCACTGCCAAAGATACTGATGTGAGAGAGGCTGTGTTGGGACACAAGGCCCTCTAAAAGGAATGAAGTGTGTTATATCAGCAGTTAGAGCAGATGTCAGACCCTGCAGGAAAGGGAACCATATAAAAACTGAAAAGAAGGAACATGCATGGAGCAAAGGCTGCTTGCACGTTCATGGAACTAATTCATGTACTTGCATTTACAGGAGCACAGTTAAGAGTAGTTGACTATAAGGGAGCACAATGAAAGAATCACTATTTAATTACCATCCTTTAAACTTCACTGTTATTCCTGGTAGTAAGTTATTATATGTTAGCTCCTTCTATTGCTTGGAACTACTAGATGGAGAGCTGAATTTAACACCTTTAAGAGTACAGCTGAAGGACTGCTCCTTTGGAAAGAGCATGCATGCAGTGTTACTGTCTGTAACACTATGACCTGAAGAACTTTTAGCTGTTTCCAGGATATTCTTTAGGGTTTTTTTGTTTTCACTTCAAAAATACGTAACACAAAGGTTACGTTGACTGACTTGATGAGAAATTACGTTTGGGAAGAGTCAGGGAGAGGTAGTTTATTTTTTTCAAAGTACAATGTTTGAAGGTAACCTGTTCTGCAACATTTTCAAAGTATGTTTGATGTGATATCTGTTACTGTATTTAGCATATATTTACAGGCTTGGGCCAGTACCTGCTTATCTGTTAAGTGTTGCAGCTTACAGGTGGTATTTAGCAATACTTTTTGTTGTAAAGTTCCTGACTGTCTAAAAGGAAATGCCTTGTTTAATTTGGAAAGACAGGTGATGACCATATGTCTTACAACAACGAGCAGCCTGAATATTGAGCAAAGAGTTCCTCAAGTCAGAATAAAGTCTTCTAGTACTGTATGAGTGCTATCATCCCTGGTGTAGCTCCATGAATTTTGCTGGGGTTAAACAGAGTTTGATTTAGTGCAAATTTAATTATTTTTTTTTAAATTTGAATTAATGGACCCACTTTTATTAGATTGGTGAAGTCTTCTAAGGTCTGAACGTCAGGCTTGCCGTGTTCACTGGAAATTATCCAAGCTAGTGCCAGCTCTAAAGATGCTTTGTATTAACTTGTCCTGTTGGTGGCTGATGTTCTTCTTTTCTGTTTCTTCTTGAGGTAAATCCACCTTACTTTGTGCCGTTGGTTGAAATTGTTCCTCATGCAGAAACAGATCCTTCTACGACAGAGAGAACATATGCCCTGATGAAGAAGATTGGTCAGTCTCCTGTCAAACTAAACAGAGAAATCGAGGGGTTTGTTCTGAATCGACTACAGTATGCAGTGATAAGTGAAGCTTGGAGACTTGTGGGTGTACGTATATCTTTTTTTTTCAGTACTTGGTCAATTCTGTAGATGTGATAAGTGAGGTTGTATATTTCAACATCCTTTAAATTTGTGTTGTCTCTGTTCAGCTGTCCTTATGAACACAAAATGTATATTTAAATGTAAATTAAGCCCGGTAAGGAGTGATGTCAGTTATAAAAAGCAAAGACTGACAAAAACAAGATTATATGCAATGGTAAAAAATATTCCTTTTCCTGCTTTCTTTTTTCAGAATACTGTAATTTTCAGGGCAATCAAAAGAATAATTTTAAAAGCACAGGAATCAAAATACCATTTTTTCTTTTTGTAGGCTTCTCATAATTTCCTGTTTGTTTTTTTCTAGTGTTCTTGGCCTAGTGTACAGTGGTCAGGAAAATATTTTAAATGGTTTTCTCTTTGGCCTTTCAGGAACTGTACTCATAGGTTTAACTGTTACTTGATACTTGTAGGTAAAGACAGATTTCTCCTCCTCCTGCCCATCCAGACTTCTAGCTGAGAATCATTTGTTTGTGTGGCTTCAGCTTTTCCCACAGTTAGCTGTTCTGTGCTGAAAAGTCTGATCTTTCATCAGCAGGAGCTGAGTTATGAGTCTCTTGCTGTTCTCTTGAGAAGAGTTTCAACTGGCCTTTAATAGGACTTACTTTTTTGTTGTGGAGTGTTTTGATTTTTCAAGCTGTTTCATACAATCATGCACACAAATACAGGTAAAGATCTTAAACCTAAAGTAATACTACTGTAAACAAAGCAACTCTTTTTTTCAAAGAAGTGATTAAACATAGTTGCTGAACTGATTTTGCTTACCTGTAGCTGGTTTTCATTAGCATTATAATACACCAATATAAAGGAGGTGGTGAATAACAGTAAGTAAAACAGTGTTGTGAGGAAGGAACTGATCTACTACTGGAGATGTTTATTTAAATTTTAAAAATGGCTTCTGTTGTTAAGCTTTTAATACAAAGTCTCAAGTTTATGATAAGAGAAACACCTTCAGAAAGCTGTAGTTATGTTGGAAAACACAGGATAGAAAACACAGTAACATACAATCACAGAACAGTTTGGGTTGGAAGGGACCTCTGGAGATCACCTACTCCCACCCCTCTGCTACAGCAGGTTGCACAGGATCATGTCTAGGTGGGTTTTGAATAACTTCAGAGGAGAATATTCATTCTCATTGGGCAGCCTCTTACAGTTCTCTGTGACCTTCAAAGTAAAGAATTTTTTTCTTCCTATTCAGATGTAACTTTCTGAATTTATAGTTTGTGCCTGTTGCCCCTCGTCCTGTTTCTAGGCACAACTGACCAGTCTGGTCCGATCCAAATCAGCCTCTAAATTATTTTTGAAACACCGTTTTAAGGAACACTGGTGAAAAAAGTACCTTTGAAAATAAAAATGTAAAAACAACTACTAAAAATTGTGAGCAAGGAAGGTTAAGTTAATGAGGAAAAAGCTAGCTCAACTGTAACATTCACTATGAAAAGAGGTTCCCATAGTGTAAACTTTCCTTGAAAGGAAGAGATCTGATATAAAATAAGTCATGCTAAGAACAAGATTTTTGAAGGAGGAAGGGGTAAATGAACAATGACAGACTGTAGAGGAGAAATTGAACTTACCCAAGGATCACAAAACTGAAATGTGCAATTGGTTAAATACTAATTCAAGCACCTTTTTATACACTATCTAGCATAATACTGCAAAAATGGAAGTTAGCACACCTTAACTCTTTTATAAGAATTCAAAGAGTTTTTGGGAAACTGTAGACCAGTCCTCCTTGGTCAGCACAGGCATCCCTGTAATGCCTCAAAAATCTAACAGGATTCTTTCACATCTCTGAGAGCATAAACTCAATGGTGGAAGCCACTGCCATAGTAACCTAGGATGCTAAAAGTTTGAATGGATCCAGGGATCATTTAGACACATTCATGTTGGACTGTGCAAAAGCACCCTCCAGCTTCAAAGTCTCGAAAACTGGACTGCTGGGAGTTGAGGCATTACAGTACATGTCCCTGAAAGTATCATTCTCTGGTCTTGCTGTGGAGGGAATTTAAGAACAATTCATGGGTTGCTGTTGGAAAGGAAACCAAAGTTGAGGCAAACCTTTAGTATGAACCTGTTGTATGGATGCTTTAGTGGCAGTGGTGGTGATGTGAATATTAATAAAATAGTGCTTGAAGGACTGGCACATGAAGAAATTTGATTTTGTTGTAAATAAAAGTTTCCAAGTTGTTCTGTTCTTGTATAATTTTATTGCGTTTCAGCCAAATACACACTTAAACAGTAACAACTTTGGTGGTCGTATTTTCACTTCAGAAGCCTGAACAACAGCAGCTGTCAAAGGTGTGTAGTTTCAGCTGTGTGACTTCAGGCTGCACAGTGCCTTTGATGGGAGGAGAATCACTGCAGATAGGTGAGAACTGCAGGCCTGGGGCAGCTTGTGTGTTTCTACTGTTGTGCTGCCAAGTTAGTAATTTTTATTGCAAGTCATGTTCTTTTGGTGTATTCCACTTTCCAAATGGGGAAACATAATTCTTGCTTCTGATTGTGAAGTTACTTACCAGTTTTTACTGTTGAAAACATCTATCTCCCCAACTCGCAGTTTCTGAGAGACTCCTAAAAATTGAATTTTACTCACATTTGGTAACCTCTTGAACAAATGTTTTCATTACTCCGAGAACCACTGGGGGGGTTGCTGTTGTTTTGGTGAGTGGGTGTGTGGGGGGGTGGGGGTGTGTGTGTGTGTGGTTTTTTGGTTGGTTTTTTTGGGTTTGTTCTTTTTCCAGTCAGTCGAGCTTATTTCAATAAAAAAACTAGTGGAAGTTTCTCTGGTAGAACTACTAATGTCCTGTCAAAGTCATTGGTGGTAGGACAGACATGCAGTACAGCTGTACTTACATTTATCTTGAAAACTTCATAATAAATAGGCTGAGTAGCTTGTAGAATATGTTTGAGTTCCCAAATCTATCTGGGAAAGTGACAACCTGCCAGTCTTTCTTTTTTCTTTAGCAGCGCTGTGTTGGGATGGATGAGACATGGGTGAGGAATCACGTGATGGGAGAAAGGCTCTGATACAGAGCATGGCAGTAAAAATGCAGCTGTGTAGAAAGAAATGTGGTAAAGATATCTGCTTGCTGAATGTTGTGTCAGGCTCACTGACTTCTGCCATGTGGGTCCAAGAGTAGGACACGCTTTTAACACAGCCAGAAATCTGAGGTAAGGCTCTGCCAGCACATTGGGTGCAGGCTCAAGACTCAGGTTGCATGTGGCATGGATGCCAGAGCACAGAGAGAAGCATTATTCAGTGCAAAGATATTAAAGTAGCAACGAGAAACCTGAGTATTGGATACAGTTTGTCTTTGCCAAAGGTGCTGGGGTTCCAGGCTGCATACACAGGGAGGCAGGGATTTTACAGCTGGGCACAAAATGAATGGTGTGAATGCAGGACTGGACTGAATGTGGGAGTGGGAATTGTGGTGGTGAAATGGTAAAAAATTAATAGGCGTGCTAGTTGAGATCCAATTTGTAGGAGAATAGAAGAAAGAAAACTCATTTGGAGATGTACAGTTGAATGCTGAGAACTTTGCTTATGTGGATAATTGAGAATGTGGATTACAGAATGCAGAAGTTTGACTTTTCAAGAACTTAGAAGCAAAGACCATGGATTCATTTATGGGTCTAAAAGATGTAGTGCGAGAAAGTGCTTCTCTGAGGCAAGCGTGCTACAAAGAGATGTTTCATTTTGGGTCTGAGTTAGTATTTTTGTGACAAGATGGCTTCTCACAGATTGCTTTGAGTTGCAAGTCACAAGCATTTGGTTAGTGCAGGTGTGGCAGGAAATTTTTGTATCAGTTATCTCTGTCTCCTCATGCTCCACATTTATTCCATGATAAAGCAGATACTGGGAGCACTCCCATCTGTGTATTTAAGGTCATGTATCTGGGGACTTTATGTAGAACCTCATAGCCTATCTGAGACTGGCTTTCATGTAGATTTCTTACTTATGTATTCAACTGTCAGGGCTCTGTTGCAAAGCTGATAATGATGAGAGTAAAAGAAGTACTGTGATGTTGCCCTGATTTTTTACAGCCTTCTGATGTTTGCATTCTTGCAATGGAGTTTCTCACAGATTTTCTTGTAAACAAGTAATGTTATTGTAACTGTTCCTTTTTGTTATCATTCCTTTCTCTAGGGAGGAGACAAATGATGGATTGCTAGTTTGGCCAGTGTGATTGGAGAGGTGGCAACCTCATCCTCCAATCCATGGTCATTGTCAAAAAACTGGATAAACCCAAGTAGAAAATTGAACTTCTCTCTTTTTGCCCCAACAGCTCAACTGTGTGCGTGTTGTTCATTTCATGTCCTATAGCAACACTGTGAGATGTTGAGGTTGAAGATTTATTCCTCTCTTATCAACCCTAAATTTTTATATTACCAGAATAACCTTTAGCAAGTAACAGGGAAAATACCTCAAACTGCTTTCTCTGTTATTCTGTGTTACCATTTATTTACTTTCTCACGTCTGTACTGACAGTGGTCACTGGTGTGTCTAATTTTGTTTATAACTCTTGGAGCAGAAGCTTACTGCCTTTATTTGCCTGGGAAGCACACTGCACTGTAGACATAATTACTTTTGTACTTTTACCAGTACCAGTGCATTTTAGAGTCGTTTAGGATTATGCTGTAAATGGTATTAATTAAATAGCTTGACTTTATCTTGTTTTGAAGGTAAAATTTTGGTTAACATAATCCAGAAAATAACAACCGGACAGTTTCACCAACACTTCAGTTCAGAACTCTCAAGCCTTACTCTGAGTAGCTATGATTGTCATTTACCTGTGGATCACTGAGGGAAATCTTACCTTTTTGCAATATTTTCCTAAGCATCACCTGGAATTTTCAAGGAGGTCATAAAATACCTCCTTGAGGCAGAGACAGCAGCAGAGATAGCAAGTGGAGCATGACAGTTTTTTAATCTTGATATAATTTAGGAGTTTCAGCTACTTTTAGGAACATGTTAAAACTGTTACAGGATGGATTGTGTAAGTACTTTACTTACCTCTGTATAAGATTTTAATACTATCTTAGTGTGGTTTTTTTTCTTTAAAAGTGGATTTTCTTTTATGTTGTAGTCATTGTAAAACATGAGAAGAATGGGCAGCTCTTCAATTTTTGTTAATCTTGTAGAAAATAAAGTCATGGTTTGGCTATGTGTCCACTTTAGTTTGTTCTTGTGGCAATCAGGTGCATTGGCTTCAATCATTAATTTACATACCTCTCCTTTCTCCTTTCCTCTCTAGCTTAGCAGACTTTAAATGCTGGCAAGACTCTTAAAGTCCAGATTCCTTACTATTAATTATCTTACAGTGTTATTCAGAGGACTTTTCCAAAAGATTGAAGATGAGGTATAGGATTAAACATTTACTTACAGTGCCCCATAAAAGGGGGAATATCATAAAAAGGAAGTTTAAAGGGACAGGAAGAAAAACAGTGTTGATACTAAGTGTTTCTTGCAGGGTGACATGAGGAAGGGTGCCATGGAAGAAGGAAGATAAAGGCCAGCAAAGCAAGGAGGTGTGAAATGTGTAGGACAACAAGTTTAAACATTATGAAATTGAGAGATGTAGAGGGATATAGGAGAAAAGTCATATGGTGAAAATGACAGGACTGGAAAAAGATCTCATCAGGGTGTGGATGGAAGGGACTTGATTGAAGTGATAGTGAAGAGGAGGGTGTAGCAAGTACTGAGACAGAATGCATATATTAGTGGCAATCAGAAAAGAAAAAGAATATTGAATTTGGGAAATTCAGAGGATAAAGTGGCAGATTTGGAAACAGAAAATATGTGGTCCAGGAGGCAGTGAAGTCCAAAATAACTCTATAACAGACTGGAGTGAGTAGGAGAACATGAATTGGTGGAATCAGAAAAATAGTGATGTTTTTTGGCCATTACATTTGGTATGATTACAAACCAAGTCTGTGACAGAACTTGTGATGTGGATGTGCCCCAGAGATGGAAAGAAAGACTGCCAAGCATGTTGGGTCAGAGCCTAATGCTGGAGACTGCAGAAGCACCACGGGTTTCTGGAAAGGTGAAAAGGGTCCCTGCTTAGGGAGAAGCAGTAATAAAGTACCAAAGGCTCATTAGGATAATCCTGTGGTATCACTGGAGGTTAAAACATCTGGGAAGATGAGATTGTGGTATATAAATGTTGTTGTAAGAAGTGTGGAAGATTCTGAGATAGTGTAGATTTTGAAATTTGATTGGCTATTGGGATCACTGAGGATTTTGGCAGAAATTATTTTAAACCTTAATTCTGTAGCTGTCAGAGCTTCTAGTGAACTCTCAACATACCTCCTCTTCCCTCTGACAAGTGCTGGAGGCAGAGGCTTACCAGAAGGGTAATCCAGGATGAAAAATCCCCTTGGGAAGATTTATTCACACCTACACTTACTGATACCAGATAGGAACTCTTTCTTGTTTAGTTCTTAGCATAAACATCAATCCTTGTGGAAGACACCTTACTGAACTTGCAGCCTGGTGAATCATTCCACCAACTTATGATCTCCTTATCATAAATGGGAGTAGGGTTATTCCCTAGGGTAGGAAGGTCTAACTTGTTTATCATTTATGTATTCTTAATTTATGAAGAGAAGAAGTAAAAAACTTTTCTTTAGGAGGGTGTCTTTGACAGGAAGAAGCTGAGCTCATTTGAATTGAACACTGTATTCCTCAACTGAAGGGATCTGTCATGGTTTCCTTCTAGTAGCAACAATTTTTTTTTTTAGCAGCTGTAAACAGCAAATTGCAGCTATAGTCAAAAGGCCAAGAGCAAAGCACTCATCTCATGATTCTGAGGGCACCTGGTCTTCAAATATCAGTATAATAGCTGAGGACTATAGTATCCAAAGAAAATAAATTATTAATTTGGAAATTAATTTGCAATGACTCTGAAATACCTCAAGTGCCCGTTAAATCTTTTAACATTATGTTTACAGTTTTAAACTGCTGCTGTGGTTCAAATGCTTGTCTGGAATTTGTGGTTAGTCTTTTGTCCACAAATCTATGTCACCCAGGGGGGCAGGGGGGAACCACTCATCAAGCACAGCTTTACCAGCACAACTCATTGTTTGGATGCAGCACTCCCAACAGAGGAACACTTTTGTTGACTTTGCTGATGTTGTTCAGAGAAGCTGTGTTGCCATGTCAGGAGAAAAAGCTTTGACAGAACGTATGGTGCCTGTGTTAGTTACCCTGATGCTGCTCTGTAATCTGAGTTCTGTCTGAAGTTTTTGTTTAGTCCTGTCTTTATGCAGACTCTTCTATCTGCCTCTAAATGAGTTACTTTACCATGTCTCTGCTTTACCTTTAATTTGAAGAAAAGAATGCTTTCTTATCCCTGCCATTTTATGGCTAATTGTTAGGAGAACTCTGTGTTCCATATATGGTACATTGATCTAAATAATTATGTCAGTTTTTCCTTTTCAAGGTAGAATTCTGCAACAGGGATTCAGACAGGCTTGGTTTTGATAGGAACAATGCCTACTAACAGGTTGAGTCTTAAGGTTGTGTTACAAAAGTCTCAGTTTAAGCATGAGATGATTAAACTTGATGTCTGTGGCCAGCTGTAGAAGTTATGTTGATTTGTGGCTTTTAGGTTTCTTTTAAAGTAGCAGTAGATGATGTAAATTATGGACACAGGAAGACACTGTGGGTGAGATTCAGCTCATTTAAGATGGGATATCAAAAATGTAGACAGTGATATCTAAGCTTCTTACTCATCTTTCAGCTGGTGAGAAGAATTAGGCCCTTTTAGGACACAACTCATCTTACCTACTCTAGATGCCTACTTTAGGATGCTGATTTCCTTTTTCTCCCTGGTGACTATAAAGAGAGTCTAGATGTCTAGCTCAGATGTCAATGTCTACTGCAGATCAGAAGAGCTGTCCTGTGTACCTGTAACTCTAGCCCATGACTGCGTGATACAAAGGAGCATTCAGGCAGGGCCTTGCAAGAGAGAAATTTATCAGAAAATGATGTGGTTTTGTCCAAGCAGATGAGTTTATGAGTATGAGTATTCTGAAGCTTAAAGGCACTTGTTAATGAAGAGGCGCTGAGTAGGCTGAGCACCTCAGAGTAGGGTGAAAAGATAAATTAGAAGCAGTTCAGCATCTCTTCTACCTTCCTATCCAGAAGGAAATGTCTTCATGTCTCTGGGAATAAAGAGGGCAAGTTCTTGAAACCAAGCTTTATCTGATGAAAGTGGTTAGAACAAGTCTTCATTAATTCTTATCTTTCTAGTAGGTAGAAAACAACTTCATGTAATAAATAGTATTCTTCTAAGGTAAATCTGTTCAGGTAAAGAACTGTGAATCATTTTTTACAAGCCTTTCTGTGCTTGCCCCAACCTGATGGAGGCATTGGCTTTCTTGTAAGTGCTACATGTGGGTGGAATAGCAATGCTCAACTTTTAACATGAGGAATGCTTCATTTTGCCTGCTCCATATCCTGCCAGCTCTTGAGATGTGAGGCTGGCAAAGAACTCAGGATCCCTGGGCAGGTTGAGGCTGGGTAGGTTGAATGTTCAGTGAGTTTTGTGAGAGGGAGTGGCAACTGCATTGCCTGCATGTTTGGACCCAGCCTTTTTTGCAGCTGGCCTCAGGAGCAGTACCCACTGGTGCACCGCCGTTTTAGTAATTGGAACTCTGCCCAAAAATCCATAACTAAGAGAATATGAAAATGTAACATCTAGCCAAAATTCTTATATTTAAAAGGGTTGGTATAGTACCTGGATTTGATATAAACCCTTTTGGCCATGTACTATTAAGAGTGTCATGCTTGCTTTCTTCTCTGATTCTGAGTTTCTGGGACTATGAGGTACAGTCCTAGAGATATGAATGACTGCTTATGCTAAACCATAGGAAGGCTTGCATAATAGATGGACATTTCTGGCGAACAGTTGTGTTTTTCTCTTTGCAATCTTAACTGCTATTTCTAGCCTTAGTTTTTATTACTTCCCAAATTTTTAAATTATATACAAAAAATGGGAAATTTTACATTAAAAGCAAACATTCACCAGTCTTCCTTCCTGTTGTACTTTTGCTGCTTAGGAAGGAGTAATATCTCCTACTGACCTAGACCTTGTGATGTCTGATGGATTGGGAATGCGATATGCCTTTATTGGACCTCTGGAAACCATGCACCTTAATGCAGAAGGTAGGTAGTGTAAAATGTTATGGGTATGAAGGGAAGGCTTGCTTTGCACAGGACTCTGGAAATGTTATGCAACAAACCAGGTTAGGATTGCTGCAACTATGACTTGCCTCTTTTTTTAATGTAATGGTAAGGAAAACTTATTTAAAACGTGAGGTCAAAGGAAGGAAATGGCTATTGATTATCCTGTTACAAATAATCAGATGAAAGATGACAAACTATTAAAACACTAGATGTGTAATAAATTTTTTCCAAGATTCGTCCCATCATACTTGGATTACATTGCTGTAGCCATAGTTCAGAACTGTCTGAGTGTCAGGTGAAAAAACTATTGAAAAAGTTTAGCTGATAATCCAGTGTCAACAGAAAATCACTTTCCATGGATGAGTATCCCCTGCTGCATGGATGAGTACCCCTTGAATTTGTAGCAAAGCTACAGTGTAAATATTCCTGGAGCTGCTGTGCTTTAAGCTTATGTCCTGAGTGAAATAAAATTGCTTTTGTCAGCAAAATCCTGTGCATACAAAGCTGACTTGACAAAGCAGTCAAGTAACAGTTTGACATCTGTCTTGCATAATTAATACAGATTTTTAGATGTTTTTGGAATAGTATATGTGAATCCCAGGTAAATAAAAAGTGGATTGCGTAAAATGAAATAAAAATCATGGATCAGCGTAACAAGTGTTTGAGCAAAGACTTTAACAAAACACAAAATCTTCAAAAAATTAAGGTTAACTAAATACTAGATCTTTATATTATGGGCTGTGTCTTTATTTTGCTTTTGTGTGGTTCCTGACATGGTAGGCTCCTGCTCTGCTGCTGGATCTTTTAGGCAATGCTGCAGTACACTTGAGTGAGCCACTTCCAAACAGCACCTTGTTGGCTGGTTCAGTAACTTGGATTATGGGAAGTATTGCTTCACCTGTACACTTGCAAATATATTGTCTCTGAATCAGAGACAGTTTAAATCAAAATTGCTGATGTCAGGACTTGTGATGATGTATGCTCATAGTTCCGTGCCAGTGCCAACTTCTCTTGGGTTGCCCAGTATTGCTTCACATAATGTGATTAATATGGACCTCCTCTTCATTGCCAAGGATTTGCTTGACTAACCTGATCTCCTTCTAAAGCAAGATGATCTGCTTAGTGGATGAGGAAAAAGATATTGTCTACCTAGATTTTACTTAAGCCTTTAACACCATTTTCCACAGCATTCTCCTGGAGAAACTGGCAGCTCATTGGGTAAAAGACTGTTTGGATGGCTGGGCCCAGAGAGTGGTGGGGAATGGAATTACAGTCAGCTGGGGGCTGGTCATTAGTGGTGTCCCCCAGGGATCAGTGTTGGGTCCAGTCCTGTTTAATACCTTCATTGATGATCTGGATGAAGGGATCAAGTGTGCCCTTAGTAAATCTGCAGATGACACCAAGTTGGGTGGGATTGTTGATTTGCTGGAGGCCAGGAGGGCTCTGCAGAGAGATCTGGACAGGCTGGATGAGTTGGATCAAGACCAACTGTATGAGGTTCAACAGGGCCATGTGCCAGGTCCTGCACTGGGGTCACAACAACCCCAGGCAGTG
>VZSR01003803.1:13127936-13169396 GCA_013398615.1 Brachypodius melanocephalos | reverse complement strand
GGGAAGGGTCTGGAGCACAAGGGCTGTGAGGAGCAGCTGGGGCTGTTCAGCCTGGAGAAAAGGAGGCTCAGGAGGCACCTCATCACTCTTTAAAACTGCCTGAAAGGAGGGGGCAGCCAGGTGGGGATTGGCCTCTTCTGCCAGGTAAGAAGTGACAGAACAAGAGGAAATGGCTTAAAGTTGCACTAGGGAAGGTTTAGATTGGATGTTAGGGAAAGATTCTTCATGGAAAGGGTTGTTAAGCATTGGAATAGGCTGCCCAGGGAAGTGGTTGTGTCACCATCCCTGGAGGTATTGAAATGATACGTAGACGTGCCAGTCAGGGACATGGTTTGCTGGTGAACTTTGGCAGTGCTGCATTAACAGTTGGACTTGATTTTAGAAGTCTTTTCCAACCTAAATGACTTTATGATTCTGTGACAGCCCTCTCTGGTGCACTGTACTAATACTGTCTTTTTTTAGTTAGTGGAAGGAAGTGGAGATAGATAGATACAAGAAATTGCCTCTGTCCTTTTCATTAGCCTGTCAGCTTCACCAGCTTCACAGCAGCTCCCTGTTTTTACAGCTATATTAGTTGTCTACAGTCTTAAACTCTTTGTTAATCAGCGAGGAAGGATGAAGGAAGCACGTGAGAGAAAACAGTGTTATTTGTGGGAGTCCTTTTGTTTTGTTTTGTTTTGATGATGTGATGTTATTTGGATTTGAATAAATTTATTCCAATTTTTTCTGAGATCAGTGTTTCTTCTCTCCGTGTGGGATGCATACATCAAGATCCTTCCCATGAACTTCCTATGGGCTAATGTCACTTTTTGGCTCTGTTACTTCTTACATCCTTTCCTCCATATTCATAAGTGATCCTATCAAACCTATTATCTAGGCCACTTTAGGTTACCATTTAATCAATGCATGAATATTAGGAATGCTGACTATATGGCAGTAAGCCAACAGCCTTGAACATGGAATAAAATGACAGTGTCAAGTCATTAAAAGGAGCAGAGACAACAACAGTTTGAGGACTGAATTGCAAGAGACAGGAAGGAAACTGCTTTGGGGGGGAAAAAGACATATCCAAATTGCATAATAATATAAAGTTGATTGTTGGTTTCAGCAAATAAAATTAATGTTGATATCTGTTTCAGATTTTGAGTTTGTCCTCATATGATTTCACATGCCAGCATCACAACAAATGCTGTTAAGTCTTTTACAAGGAAGATCAGTAGACTTCAGTACAATTAGTTTGCCTGTTTACTATTGTGGGATTATGTTAGCAGACACAGCATCCCACCTGTATATGTACTGGGCAGTGTGAATATAGTGAAGATGGTCCAGCCTCAGTGAGATTGTATCTCCTAATCTGTTATTTCTTGAGAAATCTCGTTTCTTTTTTTTTTTTTAAGCCTTTGCAAGCAATCATCTGTAGAAGCAGAGGCTAGACTATCACATCCTGTGTTTTACAGGTTTGCAGCAAAAGTTCTTCATATATATTTCACAGTTGGCTTAGATGAGTTGTTTTATTAGTAGGTTATTTAGTGAGCTATAATTGGAACTTGATCTAAACTGCTAATATTAGCAGAAGAGCTGGATGGGGGGAGGTTGAAGGATCTTTGTTGCTGTTTTCTCTCCCACATTTATATAAACACCATTCCAGGATTATATTCTACCTGTCACTCACTGAGGTATTCGTACAGGTGTCTAGAGGAGTTATGTGGAAATTGGGGCTGAGGTATGGTTCCCATAAAGTAAGTAAAAATATCCAGTAAACTAGAAATGAGTCTTCGTGATCAAAATTGTGTTTCTCTAACAGAACATGGGAGTAATTGCTCATCTTAGAAGCACCTGCCAGGAGAATTGGTTTTGGATGATAGGAGCAGAGTAATTGTGCTGTGCAGAAAGCACAAAATGTGAAAAGAGTGGAGTATCATAAATCATAGTTCAAATGGAGGAATTT
Source organism: Brachypodius melanocephalos (assembly GCA_013398615.1). NCBI lineage: Eukaryota > Metazoa > Chordata > Aves > Passeriformes > Pycnonotidae > Brachypodius > Brachypodius melanocephalos. Next base: position 13,167,448 of record VZSR01003803.1, on the reverse strand, counting down.
TTATTTTGTTGTATTATAACAATATAAATATAAAATATAAATATATAAAAAAATCTTTTATTTAATTTTGTTGGGCAAGACATAGCCAAGTGTCATTTCTAGGAATTACTCCAAACAGATATGCTGGCTGGTTTAAGAGCAGAAATTATTTCCATTGCTATGGCCACTACTTCAGTGCTGCTGTACAGGAAGCAAGCCAAGCTTTAACCCAGTTCAGGAGTTTTTGTACTGCAAGCTGGTCAGTAGGTGTGAGAACCTTGAAGGTAGTAACATTTAAGAAAAGGAAGATTGCCTTCTCTTCTGTCCAGTGTATGTGTTATGTTTTAGGATAATAAAATATCTCAACCCAGTCCAGGATACCTGTAAGAGGGTATTACTGAGATGAAGTATCACAGTGGTATGTAATCATACAGACCCTTTTGATTTTCATAAACCCACCATATATTTCATCCATGTTTCCATGCATTCAATTCCCTTCCCAATAGGCTGAAGAAAGCAGTTTATAGCCCTTCTAGAACTGCTGTTTGCCTCTGTGGAGCAGCAGGGCTTTTCTGGATGAGAGAGTTTATATGCAGTAAGTCAAGATGTGAATTTTTCAGGATACTGGCTGCTATGCACCAGTTTCCTTCTGTGGGCTCTTGGGTGTAAAGTAGTTCCCTCTGCTTTCTGAAAGGAACACGTGGCTTTGCACAGGAATTCTTTATGCTTTATTCCTCAAGTCATTATAGATAGTTCCCAAAGAACACATCTTTATGCATTAATGAAAGAATGTGTATGATCACCAAGTGGCTCAGACTGAGGAATTAATCCCAAGTTTGAAACTGATGTAACAACACAAGCAGTTCATAATGACTCAGTTTTATTTCTTGATCCAGCTCACAGTAGGCCTGCAGAAATACTCATGCATTGCTGTTGAGATGGTAACACTGGCTCAACGAGAATAAAACTTTCTTTGGTGCTACCACTGTTTCAGTGTAGTTCCAAGTATTTGTGTGACTAGAGCCATAAGTGAATTCTTATGGCAACTAATGGAGGGTACGAAATGTCCTGTGAGTTCACACCCTAACTCAGAGCATGCATCTGTGTTCAGACACACCCTTGACGAAGATAGGATTACATTTAGAAAGTTGCCCTTGGAGCTGTAATATCTAGAAATGTAATCCCTCTACCATTAAAAAAGTTTGGAACTTTTGTTTCTCTGAACGTAATCTCAGCATGTCAGATTCCTCCATGATGTTCCCTTTTTCTGTTAAAATATGCCTTTTTTTCTGTTGTCATCCATACTCATCTTTCACTGCAGCCTCTTCTTAGATTTTATGTGCAAAAGTCAACCCCACCCCAGTCTTTTCAAACTGTTGACGCTATTGCATCAGTGGCTTGACCATCGTGCCTCCTGTCTTTGAGTCATTCCGGTATCTTAATATGCTGCCCATCAGGTTGAAAGTCATCAAGTTAATACTCAGTATGGTGGAACACCCTCTCTTTGGGATGTTCCCTGTCCATGCTAGTGACACTTGCTCCTGACTCTCATTCTCTCTCACAAGTGTCTCAGTGCCTTGCCAGGCTGGTTTACCAAGTTTGCTTACTTGTATCCTTCAGCCCTCATGGCTGTTGTCTTTTTTTGAAGAGAAGGGGATGAAACAGCATACAAGAAGCTGATCCTTTAAGATGCTTACAAACTAGAATATATGAATATACTTCATTTTATATTGTTGTATATACTGTTGTGTTTTCATTTCTCTTTTCCTGCTATTACAGTCATTGACCTCTTTATGAACTCCACTTGTGTGTTCTCTAAGGGCAGTGAAGCATTTTGTGCTTGTTTCTAAGCTAATTATCTGTCCTGAGTTCCTTTTCCTTCATCAATACTGTGTTCATCTTGGTGATGTAACTAGAGGCATTGCAGCAGTAACCATGTTTGCACCACACCAGTGCAAGTTTGCAGGTAAGGATCTGGAAACCTTAAGTGTGGTTTTTAGAACAAATTCTTGTGGGACAGTTCATTAGCCACTTTGGAAACTGCCTGGACTCTCATCGAAACTGAACAAGCAGCAGCTTATTCCATTATTGGAGCCTTGTGTGTCCTAGATACATATGGGCAACTGAAGAGCCTTGAATCAATGCCTTTGTCTAGCTTGTGGTAACACGTTCTTGTAACTGGACTGTAGAAGTCAGAAATGCTGAGAGAATTTGGGATTTTCAAGGAAGATAGACTATTCCCCTTTTCATCTCTATAATCCTGCATATACTGCCCCCTTAGAACTTTTTATAACTGATTCCTTTTCTTTCACTCCCTGCCATAGCTGTGACTAAGTGGTGGAAGGAAGATTCAAGAAAATCCTACCTTCCCTGGAGGTGTTTCTGTTTTGTGTTCATAGTTCTCAGCTGCCTGCTGCAACATCTGCCTCCTCCCATGGCCTCTTTCCTCCAACATTGACAAAGTGAGTGTGTGCAAGAAAGGTGAAGGTTTATGCAGGGAGCCAGCAAACCACACAAACAACAGGAAGCTATCACCCTCTTCCTTTGTCCCAGATGCATCTTGTGTCATCCTTGTTCTCCAGCTGAAGATAGTGAGGCACAGCATGAGCACAACATTGGCACACAAAGAAAGATGGTTGTTTTTATCAACACCATTTACCATCTTACTGTTTTTCCATCTCCCAAGTGCTCCTGTCTGTTTCATGCTGTTTGCCAATGCTAATTCTTCCAGCTTAAGCTGCTCCTTGGGTAGTATCAACAAGGATTAAACAGATTCTGTCACATTTGTTTTCCTTCTTGTCCCCATGCTCCAGCCAAGGGCTCTTCTCATCCACCTTTGTAATAGCCCTGACCCTTGAACCAAAGGACTCCTAAGACTAAAGGCCTGGAGTCAAATATTTGCTATGAGATTGCAGTTGAAAAGCAAAGTGATTTTTTCAGCAATATTCCCCACTGCTCAAGTGCTCAGCTTCAAGAAGGCATTCAATCAGTTGATCCTGACTACTGGAATCAAATTAAAATTTCATTTCACACTGGGAGAACCATCTTGAGTTATTAATTTTGAACTATTGACTTTTTTAATCCTTGAGTGAGACTCTGTGTGTATTCTAACTTTTGGTCTATTAACTTCACTTGAGACTTGAAAGATTTTGCAGTGCCCACCCCCTGCATGGCACGCAGCATATGTGCCTGCATGTTACTATGTCAGCCACAATGTTGAGATCAGCTGGGCTAAAGCTGCTGCTCTTCTCTAGACCCCTAACTTTTTTTTTTCTTTTTTTACTAACATTGTGTAAGGCTTCTTTTCATTTATACATTACACACAGTGGGTGAACTGTGTTACCCACCCTGCATCTGGCACGTCTCTGCTGCATTGATGAGCTACACCCACCCAGAAATTTTTCTGACTCATTCAAGCAATAGGTGAACTGCCAGTAGGAGCTTGATTTCCAGGTCTAGCTGGCTGAGTGAGGGCTTTAAAGGCCATGTCCAGCTCAGGAGTTCATACTCAGCAGGTAAATGGTTCAGCCATATCCAAGCATTGAGCTTTCCCAAGATGCTAATGTGCTTGAGGCTTGTGAAAAAGATTTCTGGTGCACAGTCTTCTATTCTACCTTCTCATTACTATCACAATCAAAACTACTCAGATCTATTGTATTGCACAAGCTTGCCAGATGTTTGAAAGGTTCCCATTGACTTTTGGAAAAGTACCAAATCCAAATAATTCGGTCTAAGTGACATAGCCCTGTGTCAGCTGGGTAAACGCCAGAATAACTGGTACTACTTTTACCATTCCTTTTGTTGCCAGTTGCTCATGCTTGAATTGCTATATTTTACTGAGTTGCCTTTTTTTTATTTTGTCATTGTCCAGCTGGCAACAGCTGCTGGCATAATAAATCTGCACTCTTCTGCCTCAGTCATTTCTACTCCTGAATCTGGGAACATTCTGTGATGTTGCATGATATGGGAACATTTTCGCTCAGACTCCTCACTGCTAGAAGACAAAGCTCACATGAGCAAGTTGCATGTGGCTGGTGCATGAGTCTTGCACAGCATTGTCAATCCTGGGTTCCCAGGATTGCTCACATGGATAGCGTACCCCCAGTAGGTCAGTGTGGCTGGGCTTCAGGTGCCAAAGTCTGTGAGCCCAGACTGTTAAAATGTAATAGGCAAACACTTATGCTAATGGCAGGGTATGGTCAGAAAACCCTGATAACCAGTGATCCTTTCCAGAGTGCTTATGGAAGTGGATGATGGTGTCTGCTTCTTCCCCCAATGAAGAGATATAGGATGATATCACAGCCTGTTCCACATCCCACAGTAATGCTTCTCTTCCTGAATTTCACTTCCTGCCAGGGAAGTTTTGAAGCCCACCAGGCAATCTGGAGGTTTCTGGCTGTATGTCAATCAAGAAAATTAGGCAAAATAATAATTTTCTGTATAATTAGAAAACCAATAAACCTGTATGACTAGCTGGCATTCCTTCTTGTGTTGAGGAAAGCCAGAATGTGCCAGGTTGTATTCTAGGAATGCATATGCTCCATGGGTAGATAACAAAAGGAAACAGACTAACTGAATGCTGATTGTCACACTCACACCAAATACAGGTTCAAGCTATTTAACAAGGCTGCTGTTTTTCTCAGAGCCTCCTCGTTCCTTCAGATACTGGAGAATGTTTCTAGTCCATTTTTAAAAGAGTGGAATACTCTCAAATCTCCCCACGTTGCTTTTGTGCAATGGACATACTCTCCTGTTCTGTCCTTTCAGTTGTTTAGCTGATGGTCATAATGACTTCAGAGTGCCGAAGGAAATTGAATACTTCCTTGAGGCTTTGTCCATTGAAAGTTCTTTGGCCCAGAAACAAGAGTGTTCTCCATCTTCCTGCCGACCTCAGAGGCCTTTCAGAAACCCTTTACTTCAGCGATTTCAGGCGTGATGAGCAGTCTAAGAGGTGTAGTTTATGATACATAGTTGGCAGTAGTCAGAGGTTCAACCTCAGCCATTTTAGGGTTAAACAGGTGTGACTTCTGAGGTATTGATATCATACAGTATTGCATTCCAGGAAACTGTTGAGGAAAGAGATCAGTTAATGACTCTTGATCTGATTTGCATTCTTTTGTGTGATAGTCAGGCCTCCCCACTTATATTTCCTGTATTTTGTGGTTTGATAAGACCATGAGCAGTTCTTGTTCGTATTTCTGTCTGTAGTCTGTACAATGTCCCAAGTCTTCATGGGAGAGTTGTAACTGCTTGCCTTTGTCTTTTCCATGTTTCTTTTCTTTGCTTTGATAACTAGCTAATGAAAATAAAATTAAGTATATGCAAATTCTTCAGTCTGTATGGTTCTCAGAAGCCTTTAGTGGATGTCCAGAACTTCTCAGATCTGGGATAATCCACATAGGTGTGATAGGTTGGACTCAATGATCTCAAAGTCTTTTCCAACCTAGTTGATTCTGTGATTCTGTGATTTTATCAAAATCACAGTCAACTTGCTTACTGTGTTGTCAGTTTGTGTCAACTTGCTTACTGCCAGACAAGCAGTGCTCATTTACTGTTGTGGTGCAGTTCCTGCCGTCCTGATTGGGAAAGGCAGCCTTACCCTTTCTTGATTATGTGGTAGTTAATAGCACTAAAAAGTCTACTAGATACGTATGTTTAGCTAAGTGACTGATTTCTCTTTTTGGTGCATGTATGATTTCATACTCTCTAGTGCCTCAACAAGAATTGTTTAGAGAGTCCTGCTGGAGCTGATGGAATCTGGGTCTTTCTGTAATTTAGCCAAGGTCTACTTGACTGCCATTTTACCTGTTATTACCAGTTAGTTGGTTCTCAGGTTCTCTGACCTTCATGTGTTCAAGAGCTTTACAGATCCCGTGTGAAGGTCCTGAGGTCAGACCAAGCTCTCAGGGTGTCATAAAGTCTTGAAAAACCCCAGGGCTGGAGATTGCATAACCTCTGTGGGCAACCTGTGCCACTGCTTGAGTGTCCAGTCTGAACCCCTCATATCAAATTGTGCCTGTTGTCCCTTGTCCTTCTGCTGTCCGACAACCATAAAGAGCCTGGCTCTGTGTGCTTACTGACCTCCCCACAGGCTCTGCTGCAGCACTGGGGAACTGCTGGTAGGTTCCCCCAAAGCCATCTCTCCTGCAGGCTGAACAAACCCAGATCCCCCAGCCTCTCCTCACAGGACAAGTGCTCCAGGCCCCACCATTTTGGTGGATTCTGCTGAAGTTGCTCTGTTTTGTCAGTGTTGTTTTGTACTGGGAAGTCCTAAACTGAATGCAATATTCTGGATGCAGTCTAGTGAGTGCTGAGAAAAGGATGTTAATCACTTCCTTCAGTCTACTGTTAATTAACTTCAATCTGTTAATACAGATTAGCCTAGGCTGTTGGCCCTCTTTGCTGCCAGGGCACGCTGTTGGTTCATGTGCAGCTTGCTGCCTGCCACTACAAAGAGTTCTTGGAGTTCACAAGCCTGTGTTGTTGCAAGGAGCTCTTCCTTCTGAGGTGCAGGATCTTGCATATGTCCTTGCATATGTTAAAATGTAAGTTTGATATTGGCACATTTCTCCAGTCTTTCTCAAGGGAGTCCTGCCCTTCAGTGTCCATACCCCTCTAGCTCCCATTCCTACCCAATTTGATACTATTCACAAACATTATGAACATATTTTGGTAAGCAGTACAGATCTCAGGACAGGTTCCTGCAATACTCCATTTTTGCTGGCCTGCAGGTGAAATGCAATCCATTACCCACTACCTCTGAGCCTACGTGTCCAATCCATTTTTTGTCCATCTAGTTGTCTAAACAGACAGACCCTAATGTCCAAACTTTCATATATAGAATATAATGAAAGACCATGTCAAATGCCTTTCTAAAGCTGAGGTAAATTATATCCACTGCTTTCCTATTTTTCACAAACAATTATTTAGTCACAGAAGGCAACGAGGTCAGTTAGACATGATGTACACCATGGTGTACCTGTTGAAGACTACGTGCTGATTGTCACAATCACACTCTCATTCCTGTATCCAGGGATTTGTTTCAAGAGGACTTCCTCCTTGATTTTCTTAGGGACAGAAGAGAGATTGATTGGCCTGTAGCATCCCAGACTTTCTTTTGACCTTTTGTGAAGATGGATGCAATATTTGCCTTCAGTAATCTGAAGATCTCGTGATGACATAGGTGCATTGACTGACTTAGTGTTTAAAGTTTGGTAGAAAGCAGACTTGCAAGGGCATGCTAGTAACAATAAAGGCTATTACTAACAGTAGAAGTCCTTCTTGTTTCCCTTGACATCCTTGCAAGTTTCTACTGGAGCTGATGTTTGGCTTTCCTGACACTATTCCTACATGCCTAGGTGGTGGTTTTTAATTTCTTCTTTACAGTCTGTCCCTGCTCCCACCTGCTGTATGACTCTTTTTTGCACTGGAGCTCATCCAAACAAATCTCTTGATAGACGTACTTGTCTTTCTGAATACCAGGATGGACTGTTCCTGCCCTTGGAGGATGCTGTGCTTTACTGGCCTGTCCACAGGCTCTCACTCAGCCAGTTGCCCTTCCCATGGAATAGCTCCACAGATCTGAGCTGCCCTGTTACAGAGATAGCACTCCCCCTCCTTGTCTTTCCTCTAGTGCACATCTCTCCAATTGTGTGAGCCATCCCCACACACCTCAGTTGCTCCTGATACAAAGATTTCTCACCAGATGGGCCAGGGTTTTGGCAAAGATGCCTTATCTCTGCTTTGTCAGGTGAATCCTGTCTCCTCCTAGAAGTGCTCAGCTATCAGAGAGGGTTATGAAAGCCAAATCCCTGTCTCTAACCCCAGTTAGGGGTTGCAAGATACTGATCTGCAAGATCCATCTGTTCCTCCTTTAGCCTTTTTCCTTCACTGGAGGCCACCATGCCTTTGACGCCACTGTGTCTCCATGCCTTTGACACTTTCCCCCTGAGCCATGTTGTTCTTGATACACTCCAGGTTAATAAAATACAAATAATGGCAGGAATGCTTCAAGATACGACACACACTGACCGGGAGCAGAGGTGAGAGCACTGTCCTCATGGACCCTGGTCAGGGAAGCTTTCTGGTCACAAGTAACAAAGCACAGGTATATTCGTGGTCATGCACTACACCCTCACACAGCATTGCCTGCTGGTGTGTGGCATGCTTCGATTTTGCAATACAGCTGTATCCTAAATAATTTTTCTGTGAACCTCAATGAAGATGGGATGGATGGAGTGCATTTTTCCTTGATGATGATTAGGTGTCATAATCATAAGAGCAGACAATTTTTTTGGGTCTCCGATTTAAGACAATGCTTAAGCACAGGCAGCTTTACTGACTAACTATGAATTTCTGTTGAAATGTAACTTTTCACTCTTATTTTCAGGTATTTCAAGTTATTGTGAAAGATATGCTGAAGGAATGAGACTTGTTCTGAACACCTTTGGGCCAGTTCCAGAATTTTCAGGTGAAACTGTGCAGAAAGTCAATCAGGTAAATAAGGAGTTAATAAAAACAGCAACATTCAGAACAAAGAATGTTAGTTTTTATTTTAACATTTGTACTATTTCAGTTTACTGCTGGAGGTATCCGCAATCTGTATTTATTGTGTAAATATGTACTTTGAGCGAAAAGATCAGTACAGCATGCCTGTGAGTGCCTTTTGAAAGCACTTGGACAATACATCATGGGAAAGTGACCTAGCAGTCCAGTTATTACCAGTAACATTATTACTAGACAGAGGAGTCAGCTGCTAACAGCTGTGCATTACTAGTATTTAATCCTCCATACTATTCCTTAGCACTTCCTTCCTCTTATCATATTATGCTCAGCCTCCTTTCCTATATGAATATTCATCCTGTGTCTTCCTCCTACTCCATCTTCCTGCACAAACCTGTAGCTCTTTTTCTTCTTTTTCTACTTTACAAACCAGAGTTTGTAATGTGTGCAAATACATGTTTAAGATAAGCGTGTGAGCAGTCTGGTAAGGTTACTTACATATTTAAAGATAAAATGTGTTTAAGCGCTGTTCTGGATTGGGATCTAGTTTATGTATTAACATTTCTAAGCCCACAATTTGTTTATACTCACTATGTAGTCAATTTGAATGACCACAGGAATCAACGGAAGTATTGTCATTTCCTAACTCTGCCTTTTCAAAGGTGCCTTTTTTAGTGATTAACTAAAGAACATGTGTAGGGGTTGAATAATTTCTGATCATCTGTCAGAGTTTAGTTCCAAATATGGACGGAGGCTGACTGGAAGACAGCATTTTGTTTTCCTATTTATGTTAATGCATTTTGAGGAAAGAAATTATTTTATGCTGAAATAACATAGACTGCTTATAATAACGATCAATAATAATTTTGGAGTCATTCACAATCAGGAGCTTTTAATTGGTATGAAATAGTTTGGCTTTCTTTATAGAAGGCTGGATTCCATCTGCTTCTGTGTCTCTTTATTATCTTCAGTCTTCAGTGCCAAAGATGGGCTTGCAGGGATGCTCTGTTAGAGTAAATCATTAAACATATCTTACTCTTCCATTCCTCCCTCTGACTTTTTTCTGGAGTGACTGCAGCTTGCCAGTCATTGGTAGCAGGTCCACGTTTTACCCAGTTTCTCAACACTTGTCTTTTAAGCCTAAGACCTCGGGTCCTGTTTTGGCAAAGATGACCTTGTGTTCTCTCTGCACTCTCAAAACAACTTTTTTTTCCTTGGCACTTCTAAGACAGCTTTGATTGTGCACTCAGAAATATTTTTTTCCCTGAATTTGCTATGTATCTTCCCCTCTCATTTTTATAATAACTGGTATTCTTAAGACAAAATGTTTTTATAAACATGATATCCTTCACTCCATTTATGGGGAACCACACACAGGAATCTGGTTCAGAACACATTTTCAGCAACATAAATGGTCAGGTTCTCTCCTTTTTGCTTAATAAAAGATTATCATCAAAGAGACTAGAGAGTGAATGTGTGGAGCAAAATGAGAGAAGAGGCTGATGCTTTGTTGTTTCTGTAGTCATCTTCATTGCCACATTCAGGATAATCTTATCCAAGTGGGAGCATTTTTATTCCCATACAGGTTGGTTCCTTTCCAGCCACTCATGTAAAGAATTAGTGATCTATTTCTTGTGATAGCCTAAATTATAGTTTATGTGGATGGTGACTTGGTCTGACACAGGGAAAGCAGGAAAAAAATGCTGGTGAAAAACTTTTCACTCAGAACCTGAGATTTAGTCATCTTAAATTTTCTTTTCCAGGCACTGTCTGAAAAAATTCCAGCTGTTCCAAAAGTCCTGGATGCCAGGAGAAAATGGAGAGATGAATGTCTCACTGGTCTTGCCAAACTGAAAACACAGATGAAATCTAACTGAGGTGCACCTTGTCTAACAGGAGACACCAAATGAAGAGCGGATCTTCATTAAAAAGCAGAAATTTTTGGTCATGCAGAAGAGGAGACTGAATGGGCAACCAAGGATATATGCACATGGAGACCAATGAAACATTTGGTCCAAATTTGCCAAATTCATGAATGACTAGTAACAGTTACTAAAAGGTTCAGTTAAAATTTATCAAATTACTATACGAATGCATTAGATGTGTAAGGGTTAAGTAGCTTTAGCAACATTAATATTGTGCAATGCAGGAACGCAATCATGTTTTAAATAATGCATTTTTCAGCTTGCTTAGGAATTCAGCACTTGAACAATATTTGCTAACACAGGGATCTGAAACAGGCAAACATCAGCTGTTTGTCACTGGAGAAAATAAGCCCTCCCCCACCAGTCACTGTGACAGTGAGGTTAATTTGTAAAGCAGTGATTGCAGATAGGAGAAGGTTGTATTGAGCAAAGCGTGGATTCACCCCAGGGTGATCTGAGACCTCAGCAGCAGTTAAGAGTCACTTCAGTTTGTATGTGTTACTGTTTCACAATGTAAGGGAAAGAGCTGCTCCTCCCTTCCCTCCCCTTAGCACTTCTGTACCTGTATGGTGATCTAAATAGGAGTAAATAGAGCAGAATTCCCGCTTCATCCCCTCCCCCTGGTTCTCTGAGGCTTACCAGAGACCAACTTGGTTTTCAAGACCATCCACTTGAGCACCCATGGCACTGATGTTTGATGCTGGCTGTTGGCGTTGCTGCGTAAGTATGTGCCCGATTTTATGACTTGTCTGTGAGAAATAAGAGATCTGGATTTAATAGCTGGTTTGGGAGACTCTATAGTGTAGTGCATATGTCCAGGTTTTGTCCACAACCTGGATTATTTTGGGAAACCAGTTCACCTCTCTGCAGACATGTCTGTTTTATACATTGGTTGAAGCAAGATCTGCTTCTTTAGGACTCAGCTGTAGTGAATGTAACAGCTGTAGCTGAAGGAAACCAGATATCTGAGTTGGAACTAGATGATCTTTAAGGTCCCTTCCAACCCAAGACATTTGATGATTCTATGATCTGCCCTTTGGTCCTCTACAGAGGGAAAGATGCAGTGGCTTAGATGTAGCATTTATGCTTTACTGCTGCCCTTCCCTCAGGAGATACAATATCTCCACATAGAAAACACAGGATACACCTGGAAGTAGGAGCAACCTCGGGTGCTGCAGTGGCATGTTTTGGTCCACTGCAAAGTGTTATGAACATCTGTACTCTGTAATATAGTTGGACTTTGATCTTAGCTGGAACCTTAGGGCATTACTGTCAATGCAGATAGTAGGAATAACTCGAAGCAGTGCATTGCACTCACCCTGCTAGAGTTATGCAGTTCTGAATTTGTGCTAGCTGGTCATGTAACTTCACAGTACAGATGCAGAAGTCTTAAGCTGTCCTTCTGCTAATTCTCATGTGTTTTTTAATAGAGGATGCAGTACACAAACAATCTGTTGTTTAGTAAAGCTGTAACTTTACCATTTTGGGTTTAGCAGAAACGTCTGCATGAACATACCAAACTCACTTATTTGTGCTTAGATCACAGTAAAAGAGACATAAGGTGATTTGTATTGCTCAACACAAGTGGTGGGCCAAGAACACATCTCTGGATGTAAAACAGGATAGGATAGGGAGGCATAGTGCAGAGGTTGTCCTGTGCTTCTTTATAATCAGTGGAGTGAACAGGAAATTTGTAAGCTCAAATTACTATTTTATCCCAATATAGACTTGAAATTTTCATGTTTCTTCTCTTGTTTTTTATTGCCACAGTGACTGATTCAACCTGCATTTAGATATCTGAGAGGTCAGTCCTCACTCCTGAGGCCTTACTAAGCAATAGTAAATTAATTATGAGGTTGATTTCCTCATTTTGTGTATGGTTTTGCATTTCAGACAAGGCTGAAGAAGCTTCTGATTACTTTCAAGATTTGACCTGTTTTTCTTGTGGGCATATGACATTGTCATAACTAATTAGCTTGCAGTGCTTCTGTTTACTCTGAGATTTTTTTAAAACTTGATCATGCCATGAAGTATTTGCTGCTGTCTTTATTATTTGCTTATTAATAAAATATTTTAATGAGGAAGGTATTAACTTGTGTGCTCCAGTGTGATTGATGATTTAGGGAGAGAGCACTTCTGTATAGTGAGCAGCTGCTCCACAGGGTTACAGCAGATCTCACTTCTGAACATCAGTTCCCACTTACAGGTTTACAGCTATAAGTTGGGGAGGGGGAAGGTTCTTGACAAAAAGTGTATTTTAGCTGAGATTTGTGTAGGAGTTCCAGCCTCCAGGAGACACTTTTTGCCCCATGAGGATTAGTCAGGCAGAGGCACAGGTTGTCCACAGAGCTGGTGTATTCTCCCAACCTGGTGGTTTTCAAATCCTGAATGCATGAAGCCCTGAGCAGCCTGGTCTGACCTCAGAGCTGACTTGCTGTGAGCAGGAGGTTACAGCAGAGACCTCCTATGCTTTCTCCTGGTTTGCACTTCCTGATTTCAAGTTTTATTTGATTCTGGATAATTTTGCATCAGAAATGTTGCTCCAGACACAGTCAAATATTTATTTTGTTTGATTGTCAACAGAATGAGCAGTAGTTAAATGTTCAAGTAACTATTTTGTGGTAAAATATGAGATAATTTGGGATAATTTATCTTGTGGTTTCTTTTTTACATAACTGCATATTTTTAAATCCTGTGGTTTTTTAATTCAGGTTACAGCTATAGAGGCCATCTTCATTGCACTGTGTTTTTCTCTGTTTCACCAATTTGATATTTATTGTTTTCCTTATTGCATGTATTTTACTGGAAGTTACTGCTGCTTATTGGAAGCAGTGTCCAATATGTTCATACCAAAGCCTTTGATTTAATGCCATTAAAAAGAAACCATCTATGATGTGTGAGATAGGAAGAAAGGACAGATGCAGGGAAATACTCAATTGCTTCACTGAGGGAAGTCTCCAATACCTGTTTCCCAAACCTCTGAGTGTAATGGAGTAGTTTGCAGTAGTTGGATGAGAGCTGTCTGTGAGAAGAGAAGCCCAGCAGATGTGAACCTAACAATTACTGGAAGTATCAGGAGGAAAACTGAACGGTCTTCTGCTTTCAGTAGCTTACCAGGCCCAAAGGGAGTGTTTCACAAATTAATTTGGATCTCGTTAGAGCAAACAAATGTAAATGAATATGTTTGCTCTAGCTGCCTGCTCATCTGCTCTGTTCCCTCAAGCTTCAGTGTGAATGTGTGTGTGCATGCACGTGTGGGTGCTATTGCAGAGTGGAAAGGCAAAAACTGACCCCAGGGGAAAACTCACATTTGATTTGGTAAGGCTTTGTATGTACCAAGCCAACAGACAAGGACTCCCTTCTGTTCTTTTCTGTGATTTCAAAAGGAGGAAGGATTTCCTCCCTCCAGCATGTTATTCAGAGCTAAGCAGGGGTGCAGCTTAGAGCATATCACTTACAGGAAGTTACCTATGGATTGGTATCTGTTACAGCTCATTTTTTAGGTTGAACCTTCTTCTCTAGAAAGGCTACACAAACCTCTTGCTTCTATTATAAATGGGAGGTCATAAGAAACTAGCAATGTTGTAGTTTTCTACGGAGCAGTATAATGTATTTTCTTAACATATTCAAAGAAATGCTCCATGGAGTTGCAAGGATGGATTGCTCTTCACCAGACATTTAAATGGAGAGATGGAGAGATGCTTGGAATAAAACAGCACTCAGTGGGCATGAGATTTCTTTTTCAATGTGGGTGTGAAATGGAGATTTTAACACGTGCCTTGGTAGACTCCTGCCAGCTATTTGGATTTCACATCTGTTTTCACAAGAAGCAGAATCATCCAGAAACTTGTTTTATTTTATCTATGGGTAGAATATAGTCTAACATGGCAAAGTTAACTTAAGGATCTGTAGTTTCATGTGGATACAGGAAAGCTTTATGCTGAACTTTTTTTAGAAGACTCTATACAACAAGAGCTGTAAATTGCCCTAAATTGAATGTTTGATTTGTTTAGCTTAAGCCTAGATGATGACACTGTTGTGTCATCCCAAGGCCTCCACAAAGGTCCAACAGCTTTGTGTCATCACAATGGAGATGTTTTCCAATAAAAATCATTTAAAAGGCTCTGTAAATTAAAGCACTATAAAAACCCTTCTTTCCATTTGTGATGTGTTTAAACTTTAACATCAGGTCTTGCACTAATTTTTCCAATACCATAATGGTACCTACTTTCCACCTCAAGCCACAGTTGCTTGTTCTTGGTCTGCTTAAACAGGTAATGCTCCTAAGGAATACAATGGAGGCATTTTTTGTCAGCCCAGGGAGAAAGTAATGAGAATCCTCACTGTGACTCTCATGTTACTGAAAAAATGAGGTTGTTGTTTATGAGTCAGCTTTACTGCAAGCTCTGTCGTTTTGGTTTTTTTTATAAGCCCTACTTAATGGGGTGAAATCTGCATACTAAGTAGTAATATAGAAAGTATTTTTGTGCAGTTAAAAATATATTTCTGGAATTGCCAGTATAATACAAAGGAAGCAGTCACAGAAGTGTGTAGTTTTCCACATTCCAGAGCATCTTGCAACCACGAAACCAGATTGTCTGATACTACTCAGCAATGCCATTTCAAAGCTGTGCAGTAATGGAAAGATGTAATTGTGCCATTAATGGAAAGATGTAATTGTGCCATTTCAAACACATGGGCTACTGGAGACAGCAAATTGCATAGCCAGGTGATTTCATGGAATGAGCAGTGCGTGTTGTCCATGTTGTACTGAAGTTTATGGAGTAGTATGAAGTGATTTTGTACTTCTACAAACCAGAAATATTTCCATTTGCTTTGATTTTCCTTCTTTAGAAAGAAAATTTAATTACAAACATCATCTCCCCTCTATCAGTATCTGTATCAGTGCATAGTAAAGGGTGATTACAGAAGTCTGAATATAGCTTCAATTGCTGAGACATCTCATACTACTCCAGTGTGTTGTTTACAAAACGAAAGCTATTAAAAATAAGAATACAACTGCAGAGAAAAATAGAGAATACAATTTTTCTTATAAAGGTGCAGGTATTATTTATGTTATGACAAATAAAATCAGATTCAATCTGATCTTAGTGTCCTAATAGTTTATTATAAGGGAAAACCAATAGGTAGGGATTAATGCAAATATATTTAATCATCTGTAAAAGTGAGGTAGGTGCATGTTTGTTGCACTCTGTAAACGGGGCTCATTTACCCACTTTCCAGGCTAACAAATTTGGACTATTCACCAATAAAATAATTTTTTTCCTTCCAAGGTAGTTTACCTGTGATAGCTGATATCCAGCTGCCCTGGTGTTCTGCTGATGCAAGCTCTTTTCTGTGATCCCGCCTGCAGCTTTTCTGATTTTCACTGATGTGGGTTCCTGCCAGCTGCCATCTACCTAATGGCATTACTTCAGTCTGAGGAAAGTTGGAGAACTTTCCATGAGGTAAATATTCTTCTGTCAGCAGCATGGGGGCTCTTTTGCCAAGACTTGTGTAGCTGTAGGACCTTCCTCTCGATGGTCGTGTCCAAGGTTCTGAAATTTGTGTTAAAAGGCAGAGGTGATCATCACTGGATGTTAGAGCCTACAAGGAGGGCTTTAACATGACCATGCTCATGATGTATGAGTAATTTAAAAACCAGATAATTTGTAAGCTGCCTAATTAAAGCAATGTTGAGACACTTCTAGAAAAACACATGATCACCTTGTTTATAGCAGGAAGACACAAAGACCAGAGCTGAATAAAACCCAGCTACCATGGGAAGACTGGTTTGTTTAGCATTAACACCACAGCTGTCCCTTACTTCTGGCAACACTCAGTGAGCTTATTTTCATTAGTGGCACTGGAGCAGTTTTATTCTGGTTGCTTCTCATCCTTTTAGTGTGCATTTCCTCAAGAAGTTTCTCTGAGGGAAGCAAAACCTTGTATTTACCAGCTGTTTTTTAAAAAATTTATGATCCTCTGCATAATTTCCAAGCTCATGTAGCCATGTGGATATATTCTATACTTTGTTGTATTTTTTTTTCTTTTTTTTTTTTACCTTTTCTTTGAATTGTCCATTCACCATCCACCTCTCTTTTCATAATTAGTTTCTTCTGGTGACCCTTTATTACTGTTGTTTCTCAGCTGCTGAGAGGATTATCTTTAATTTCAAAATTACACATGGGGATTAAGTCCTACCCACATGTGCTACCAACTTCCCAGCATCTACAAGTAAACTCTTTGTGGTGAATACTGATTATTTTCGCTCAGTAAGTTGGATCCAAACTCTGGATCTGGCCATCTGGACCCTGTTTCATCATGGCTGGTGTCTCAAGGGTGTTTTGGTCATTCCCACTGCAGTTCCCCAGGCACAGCCCAGCTGCTCATTTGCAGAAACTCCTCTGACTCACATTCCTCCCAGGACAGTGCTGAGTGCTGCAGGTGCAGGAGTGCCAAATGCAGCCTTTTCCTAATCCTCTCTGTTGACAGCAACGTTTGACTTCTCCAATTTAATCTCATGATAGGTTCCAAGATGAAGCTGCTCCCTATTTTATGTCTGACTCAGTATTTATCTGTCAACTTGATGCTTGCTGAGATCATTGGTGATCAACAGCTCTGTGAGCCTTAAAACAAAGTTATTGGCAGAAGGCCCTTTTAAGACCACAGGGATTTTATGTTTGGATCTGGAAGGGCAGTAGAAGCAGGACCCTTGTGGTCAGTACAGTCCCTGTAATGTGGGACATTATATTCCTTTTCTAGCCTCACAGGGCTGCTCTTCCAACTCCTAGCTCCTGCCTGTTGCTTTTCCAGCTCCTTGCATCCTCCCTGAGAAGCAGAGACCCCACATGGGTTATGTGTGTTGGATGTACCAGTGCTCACTGATGTATCTTTTCTGAGCCCTCAATCCCTCCAGCTCTCACTTCATATTCTTTCTTTCTATTCCCCAGCAATGGGACACATTTTTGCTTGTTTCCAGGCCTGTTTGGCAAATACTGTCCTTCCAGTCATGGTTTTCTCAAGGAGACTTTAATATTTTTGTTACTTGAACTATTATTTTCATGTGGTTTTTTGTGGTATATACAACAATTTTACCTGGACATAGCTCTTATGGCAAACCTGCAACAGTTCTTCCTCTTTTTTAATTTCTTTAGTGAAGAAATTATGAAATGCCTAATACATGCTTCTGCTTTTGTGATGGTTTGGAATGAAACCAGCTACAGTTCACGCAATTCCACCCTTGGCTAAAATCCCCAGTTTACATACCTGCTAAAACCACAGTAACTGGGTGGAGAAAGTACAGTCTCCACAATTAAAATGCAAGCTGACTTAATGAAGGGAAATTTATTAGGGGAGAATTTTATGACAGTATATTTTCACCTTTGGCAATAATCTCATATACAGCATAACAGACGGCATAGGGCTGAACAACACCCTGAGCACAGCCCAGACCGAGGGAGGCTGCACTGGGGGATCCTCAGATCTGTGTCACCACCTCCCTTCACTGCCCAGGAAGAAGGCAATGGTCCTGGCCCACTAAGTTTCTTTTTGCTTTATGCCTTTTTCTTTTAATTTTTTTTCATTTGTACCTTATACAGACCCTACCCTACTACCCATATTTGTAATTTTGTTAATCCGTGCCTGTTTGGAGGTCCCTTACAGTCTCCCTCATATTCCAGTTGCCTACTTAATGCTCGACTGCATCTTTGCATTCCCATTTTTCCCTCAGTGGAGGCCAGCAGTGCTCTGGGTTATGCACCCTCCCAGGGGAAGAGGATTGGAGATGGCAGAGGGAATGGCTGCAAGAGCTACAGAGGAGCCTGATCTGAGAGTGGCACCTTGGCAGAGGTCACTTACTCAAGCCATGCTCTCAGCCCTGAGCATGGCAAGTTAAAAAATCTCAGCCCAAGACCAAGCAGATTTATCACCTGCTGCTCAGCCTTCCACATCTCCTCCTTGTGATGCCTATGATTTTGGCTGACAGCTATTTTAACTGTTTGCTTGGTCCTGAGCTTTTTTCCTTTTTGTGGGCATGGAGACCATCTTCACATACTTATCTACACTCTTGGGCTCACTGCTTATAAGCTCACTGCTTGTATCTATAGAGATAGATATAGAAATAGATTAAGTAATATTTTTCAAGCTTTTGTACAAGGTTGTACAAAGCTCGCCCTAGCTGCAAATACAAGTATCAAGAGAGTTTGATCCACAGCTTAGATTTTTTTAAAAGTGTTCCTAAGTGTAAGTTAAGCAACTGAACAAGTTATTTAGAGCAGTTGCAGAGGTCTTTGAGTTCTCTTAGGAAAGGATTGATACATATCTCTTTGAGATGATGCAGATATAGTCAGTACAAATCAGAGATCCTTGATCCCTATGAACATGCAAATTAGAAACAATTAAAATATACAACATGGCCTAATGCTTAATATAAGCATACACCCAATGCTCATGCAGCCACAAATTAGTTTATCTAAAGAGGCCAAGAGGAAGATGAAGAAAATGGTGGGGTGACACTCAATCACAATAAGTAAAGTCCAGCTCTGAGAAGGTAGTTTCCAAAGGGATATTTTAGGAGCATTTTAGGTCATCATACAAAGAAGGAAAGGAAAACAAAACCACAAAAAAAAAAAAAAAGTCTAAACCCAAACTTACTGTAAACAACAAGATAAATATTCAAGGAAGCAATCTAAGACAGAGTGGTGGTATGCATTTTGGAAACATGGTAAAGCTACACAAACAATACATAATACAATAATTTCCAGAAGGCTATGAGCAAGCCAGGGTTACTGGGACCTCCCCATTGCAAAAGTAATGAAGAAATCACAAGAGCAGACACTCATAAGTTTTAGAAAGGGGAAGCTGTGAAGGAAATAGGAAATAAAGTCAAGACACAGGCATGTTGAAATAACCAGGGAAGGATGAATCACTGTCAACACTGAGGCAGTGACAGATGATAGAACAGAAGAGGGAAACAGAACATGGACATGAAACTAGTGGGAAAAGGCTGCTGGAGCATTAGAAAAAAATCTGCAAAACCAGGAGAATGTAAATAAGTACTGACTAGCAGATTTTACTGCGCTTTCCTGATTTTATGGAAGGTCACCTCAATGCTTCCTTAGATATATGATGGGAGTCAGTATTGGAAGCAGCCTTAGTGAAAATTGCTGTCAGTGGATTCACATCACTTTAAAGGCAGCAGTGAGCAAGGAGGAGCCAGTCAACCCCAACAGCTGAAGAGGGAGCTGGGGATGCCATGGACTGGTCATGCTCATTCCTTGCAAGAGGCATTTGCTTCAGGAGGCAGCATTTTACAAAGTGAACCATGTCTTGCAGACACCAAAATGACAACATTGTCATAAAACAAAATGAAGATTTCAACAAGATTGCAGTTTTTCAAGAATTAGCAAACCTTCAGACCATTGTCTGAGGCAAGTATTAATGGAGCCAAGGAGTTGTGGAGCTCCTGTGCTTCTCATTTCCATGAGCAGCTATTTGGCACTTAGGAGCTGGGAGAGATATTCCCATGGAAGATCCGAATGCTGTTCCTTGGTCACTGCATGTGAGACAGTATAAATAGCAGACATATTTAAATTAGTGACAACACTCTCCCTTGTCCTGCAAGCATCAGTCCTTCCACCTTAAATTTACAGCCTCTCATCTCCAGTGTCTTCAGCTAAGGCAAAGGGCAGAATGTAGTCATGCAGGAATTAATAACAGATAAGTGCTATGTTTGCAGGAGAGGGACTCTGCACCACTAACTCCTCCATGGATGATGACAAACGGAGATTTGCTCAGCTATCCATGTTGGTCAGTACACTGCTACTGCAACCATTCTTTGAACCTCTCTGTGGTGTGCAAATGTCTCCAATCCTGTGTGTGATGGGTCCATGGGTATCATTCCATGAAGTGAGGATGGCTATAGCAGGCAAAAGGCTGGGTAGATTAAAGATGTAAATTTGAAAAAAACAAGCAGATTAAAAGGATTGGTTGTAAAACAAAGTATGCTATGAGATAAAGGTATGTAATGGGCTGCAGCTGAAAAGATCATAGTAGTGATACATAAAGAATATCCTGAATTAATCACTTCCTTTGTGAAAGTATTTATGTTTTGCAAATCATTATCACTTAGCAACCTACACTGTCATTTTTACTTTTTACAGACTTAAACTGTTTCCTGGGGGTATTATCTCTGTCTGGCTCAGCAAAATTAAAACAGTAGCTCACTTAACACTGTCTATAAGTAGATGGAAATAGTTGGCTCCAGATGTGTTATGAATTGTGCTTAGAGAATTAACATGGTTTACATCACAGAAAGTGGGGCATATTTGCTGTTCAACACTTTCTTATAGAGCAGTAATCTGTGTTTAGCTTTATGGATCTTATCAAATGCTTGTTCAAGCCAAGTGACAACCCCTGCCAAGAATACTTAATGCCACGTTTCAGGCGATGAAATGTAAACCAGGAGTAGACCTGGCAGGATTGCTAGGTTCCCTCTCTGCACCAAGACACCCATGTCCAGGGAGCCCTGCCGGACCCCTGCCACAGGCACTCAGTGCAGGGAAACATCACAGAAAGGTTTGTCTAAGGACTCTGGAAAAATCTTTCTGGAAAGGGATTCTCCAGCCTCTCCCCAGACTCCACGCCTTGTACATCTTGGAAATGTTCCCTAGTAGGTTGTCAAAGCACTCTTTGTTGCAGAAAGAAAATTGATTTCTTCATATCTTTGTCTACACAGATAATATAAAACAATCATCTCCTCAAGAAGACCTTATGTGTTAGAGGATTGTTTCCATTCTCTGTTCCTAATATTCTTTCCTTGGACTAAATGAGCCATGTTTTTCATTTTGAATCCCTTGGTGTATAATTCTCTTGATTCTTGTGCTCCCTGGATGCTTCTCACTTTGTCCAGGTCTGCAAGTACCATGTCCAGACCAGAACCGTGCATTCCAGTTAATTCATACAAACATTTTCAGCTTCTATTGAATCACACCATATCAATGCTCACTTCTGTTTTAAGAGGAGTGAAGATAATGCATGTCTTTTCCCAGTCCTCAGACTGATTTGCTGCCATGCCAGAGCAGCCCACACCATGCTCAGTGGTGATCCCAGCCAAACTGGCACGCTCAGACCTTCCACCTGGGCTGCCTGCAACTCTTGCCCTTCCTTTTGCATGCTGTTATTTTCAGTCCTGTCTGTATGAGCAAAGAGTGAATCAATAGAGAACACAGGAGTGGATGACGAGTGGCTTTGTCCTTCTCTTCCTCCCAGAAATCTGCTGCCCAGCACTTGTGGCTGGCAGGGAGGGAGGACTGGGCTGGGCTGTGAGTCATCATCCACTCCCTGCTCGCTTCCTAAGCCAGGAGCTGCATGTTCCCTGCCAGCTGTAAGCTATGGCCAAGGCCCTGGTCCCAGGTTTGTAAGGAAAAAATCTTTCCTCCCTGTGCATATCCACTGCTGTGGCACAAACATGGCCCCATTTAGAGCAGCGCTCCCTTCCCTTTGCTCTGGTGGATGAGCCCTGCACTCCTCTGTGCCACTGCTGGCAGCAGAAGCGTGCTACTGTCCTGCTGCACAGCCCAATCAATGGCCTCATCATAAAGAACTTCAGCATAAAAATGGGTCCAAAAGTCTGAAAAAACCCAGCAGTTGTCCCATGACATCTTAACACCTGATGGAGAGTGAGATAATATGGATCCACAATGTGTTTACAGTTCCTGAGCTGATTGATAGCAAGGAAAATTTAAACACTTGAGTAACAGCTGTATTAATGCCAGAGGTATAGACCCGAAGGGAGAGGTGAACTGAGGGGTTAAACATTAAATACCTTTCAACTGTTAGAAAGGACAAGTCTATGGCCATAGCTTCCCATTGGGAGTTCACTTTGACACCTGAGCCTCTCAAATTCACAAGATATTGATGGAGAGGTGCTCTCCATCAGGGCCTGTCAACACTCCAGCTATGGCAGGGCAGGACAGACCCTGCTTTGGCTAGGCTGGAGGAGCCATGTGATGGGAAAGTGGATGCACACACCTGGCACTGCTCCAGTATTGCCAGCATCTGAAAGACAGAGATCTGGGGCAAGCTTTCATTGTCAAGAACAATTTCTGTTTGTTGTTAATAGTTTGGGAGGGGTTTTTTAATTAGTTCTGTATATTAGAGCATTTGACTACTTTAAGATGGCTTTTTATCCCCACTATGCACAATCTGCAAGATTAATAATGGACTGTGGGAGCCGGTTTTGATTTGACATCTTCTGCTTGCCTGTGCTGTTTGCAGGGATCTTCGCACTCTCCAGGTGACACAAGAAGCCCTGACTTTTCAAAGCATCAGTCAACACCCATAAAATCCTGCAAACCCATGATGAGCATTGCATGGCTGTGCCTTCAACTTTGCTTGGTATTTGTAAATAATTTTTAAGCAGGTTCTGTATGAAGGTGCTGAGGAAGAAGTGCAAGAAGTGCTGGATTGCATGCTGCAGCCGTATTTTCTGATTATCCCTTTCTCGTGAAATTTAGACCTCCTCACGTATGAACAGGCAAACCCTGCTCAGCATCTTTGAGTGAGGGGAGGCTTTTTCCTCCTTGCCCTCCTCTCCAGGAAGAGGTCCTCCTTCTCCCCTGCCCATCAATGCTGTGGGGACCCACCAGAGCAGCAGGCAGCAAAGCCACCCCGGCTCTAAATAGGCCAGTGTGGGGCCTATTAGTCATCCACTCACTGCATGCCTCACTGCCTGTGCCCAGAGCAGACATGATCCAATGTAACCCACAGAGGGCTGGCTGCTGCCTGGGGCAGCCTCCATCCCCACTGCCACCAGCGTCCAGCAGCGACCTTCTGCTGTGGGTGACACTGAAGCCTGCCATGAAGAGGCAGAGGTGCCCATTAGCCAGGTGCAGGAGGACCTGCTGCAACAGTGCCTGAGCTGAAAAGCCCACCTGGGGCAAAACCCTTGGTCCTGGCTGGTAGGGCTAACCCTCCGTTCCCACTCTCCCAGCTGGGAGTGCACAATCGGGATAGAGGGTCACCATCAAATTTTGTGTCAAAAGACACGTGAGGCTCAGACTCCCCTTCACCCATAACCTGCAGGCTCAGCCCCATCTCAAGCCAGCAGTCCTGGTGGATTTTTAACAAGCATGAAGGATTGGTTTTGTCTAATCCTGTGTGTGCAACCATCAGGCAAGTTCTTATCTTGACTTAACCTACAGGTAGAACGACTCTGGTCATACTGCCAGCATATTTCAGGGATTTATGTCCACACCCCTGTGGTGTGTGCACTCCGATATCCCTCAGGTCATCTTTCATCATCAGTTACGCTTCAAATCTCTACAATCAGATATTGTTATCTGAGCAACAGGGAGAAATATTTACCAAAATGAAATTTAGATGGGAAAATGGGGAAGAAAGAACATTTCTACTGTTCTTCTGTACATTCATTAATTTTTTCCCCAGAGTTTCCTCTTATGAGATGCTGTCTTGGCTATGATCAACAGGGGATGGCTGAGATCTGGGTACAGGTTGCTGAGCTGAGGTGTTGGAGCACCTGTGTGGAGATGACCAACCAAAGTACCATTCACCTGCCAAAGCAACCCATCGGCCCAAGGAACAACCCTGTCTTGGGACCCTTCAGTCCTTGTATGAGAGAACAACCTTGGCAATTCCTGTGGCCATGACTGGGCAGAGCAGCTCAATGACCTTGTGTTCTTCTACCAAACTCTTTGGGGATGGCTGGCAGCATCATTTGTCCCCCTGGTGTCCTGGTGGGAGGCTATGGAGAAGATGCTAAAAACAACAGCTTCGTAGATCATCATCATCTATTGCCATCTCTGCACGTGAGCATTGGCAAGGAAATCAGTCGGGACAAACCCCACTGTGGTCTCCAGCAGCACACAGCTCTAGCAGGACAGACAGCAGCAGAATTTATAATCACATTTTGCTTGGAACTGGGAAACAAAGAAAAGGAATTGTGGTAAAACCAGTGCAGTCTTGTGGCAAAGGTGCCCTTAAGCTTGTCTCCTTGTCCTGTCCTGACAGCTGGCTGATGTTAGGGCACTCAGGTTGCCTCCTCCATGCTCCTAAACAGAAATTTCTGCCTCCTGATGGCAGATTTAGCTGGTTAATCAGCACGTTTCTTTAAGTTACAGAAACGGAAAGCTGCATTTAAACACAGTGCTGTTACCATAGGTGCTGTCCACAGCCCTGTGGGGTTCAAATGGGATTCCTGCTCTTTGCAGTTGTTCATGTGGCTCTTCTGGACACACCCTGACTTGTGACTGCCATCTCAGCACTTAATTAAGGGGTTAATGGACATCTCCTGCTTCTTGCTCAGTGTGGTTGTAATGGCAGCCTGGACCCCTCAGGGAGGGAGAGCAGGAATGGGTCTCCTCTGGGATCTTCTTTACAGCACCAAAACGTATTCCCATATCATGCTGTTGCCTTGTGAATATCTGATGTGGGTATGGGTTACAGACACATGTTTGTGGACATGAAAAGTGTTAAAATGTACCTATTTACTCTGTTGCAAATGCCATGCATTGCAAACTTAGGAAAGTAGCTTGGGCGGCATGAATTTTGCCCTTAAGCACTAAGTAATTGTGTGAATTACTACTTAAAATTAGTATCCTGTACTTGTTAGGAATTGTTTTCTTTCTAAGTTCTTTGCTCCCTCCTCACTCTGCATATATCTGGTGTGTGCCATTATTCTTTCAATTAGTGCAAACTTTCCACCAGGCCCAAAGGGATCAAGGTGCTCTGTGCCAAGGTTTTACCTTGGGAGATTGTGACCTGCAGGACAAGAGCTGTGGATGAGAACTTGGAGTGCTCCACAGCAGTCTGGAAGCTTGGAGGTATAAATTGAGTGGCATCACCAGCCCCCAGCCAGCCAACGCCAAGGTTAAAATACCACCCTGACTTTGGAAGGGGGAAAAAGGAAAGATCAAGGTCACATGTAAGTAGCTCATGTAAAGTTTTCTTTCTCAAAACTCCTTCCTGCCTCATGCCACAGGCTCCCCCAAGGAAAAGTCCCAGGGAACACTTGTTCTCTGGGGTTAGGCTGGGAATCTGAGCAAGGAAGACAAATGGATATGTGATTTCCCAAAAGGGTTTGGAAGACCCCTGCATTCCCAAGGGGGTTGACACATCGGAGGTGATCTGTGTCACAACAAAGCCATGGAGGCAAGTGAAACAAATGATGAGATGGACTCAGAGCCCCAGTGCTTAGCATGGGGAGGACCTGAATGCCCTCAAAAATGGGGGAAAACTCTGACTTTTCAGAGCTTGGGCTTTAGTTACTTCAGTAAGGCTGTTTTCAGGAGGGATTGGGTTTTTTTCAATAGAAGAAAGTAAAATAGGCTTCTTGAGGGAATAGCAGAAGTGGAAAGGTAGGTCTTGGCACTATTTGACAGAGCAAGACTCTAGGTAGCAAACCATCAAGATGAGAAAATATTTTCTGCTCCTGCGTAGCTTGTGGCACGGTCCATAGCACAGGTTTTGGAGGCACAAATTTCTGTCCTTTTGCTGACCCAGCAACTGCCTGTGTCAGCCATGGCTCTGCACCCCAGAAGAAGGCAGAGTCTGTCCTGGAGGTGAGACTCTCAAGAGGTGGCAGCAGCCAGGTCTTGGGCTGCTGGGTGAGGATGGTCCTGATATGGTATGGGCCACACTGGGAAACATCACAGAAGCACCTGACAACCCCGAATCCTCTGGATGTCTGTGCCTTGCAGCTCTCCTTCCTGCTTACAGTTGGGATGTTGATTTTATGTGCAAGACTCATCTCTCATAAAACCAGGGAAGGAGCAGCTATTTACCTCTGCCTTGTACTCTGGTTTAGAAAATTTATTATTAGTTTTATAGATAGGCAATGACTTTTATTTTCTCATTGGTGAGGTTATTTCATGGCTGAAGAAAGAGCAGAGTTTTATATGAAGTACTGAGTAAAGAAATCCCTCATGTTCAAGGCCCTGATGATATAAAATGTATGCAGAAAACTCCTATGCTCACATAAAATACAGAAGGCTTTAACAAAAAAGTCTCATGTTTCCCTTTTAAAAATTCAGAGTCTCTTAAACCAAGAAAAATGCATCCATGGGAAGGGAGCGCCAGTAATAACAGGCCTGCTCTCACATCCACTGGAAAAAGAGAAACATGCAGCAGTTTCCCCTAAGGGAAGAGGGATTCTGGAAGTTAAACAGAAATGTTTATGCTTGTGAAGAGTTAAAAGGCTTCATAGGCACCCTGCTTCCCCCTCATATCCTGAGCACCTCAGGGCAATGCATCAGCCCTGCGGCACAGGGGAACAGCCCAGAAAACAGCTTGCTTTCAGCAGCCCCATCTTGATAGAGAGACTGAGGAAACACCAGAACAGGGATGTGTCTAAGTGTCAGCAGATCTTGCCCTCCAAAATTCCCAGTCCCAGGGGACTATTTACATATTCTTTCTATGCAGGAGACCACTGGTTTTTCAACAGCTGAAGCCTTCAGCTGCCCAGGTTGAAAACTATTGTTAGAGGATTTTCTTTGTTAATTTTAAGGCAACTCACATAAAAAAGGAAGCAGTCTGAGTTAGATGTGAATCATCCTTTACACACCGATAAACCTTCCTGTTCTCATTTCTGCATTTCAATAATTTTGTTAAGCTTGCATTTAAAACCTTTCCATAACGTGGCTTTTGGCTTGGCACGAAATAGAAATAATTATCCTGCTCTATTAACATCTATAATCTATGAGAACTCCTCCTGCAAATGTGCCATGTAATCTACACAGGCATCGATCCTAAATTAAAAGATAGCATCAAAATCTGAGTCAGCTCTTCTACACATTATTAAGTGTCCATTTTAGTTACGCTGTTGATGGTTACCAATGCAATTTCATACCTGCCTGTCCCTTTTTTCTAGTCTTCCTATCCTGCTGGCAGAAGACCACCAGGATAGATAACCAGAGCACAGTATAACATATCTTTGTGTCTGCCTTTCACTTGGCCTTCATATGGATTTTTTTCTCATGTTTTATGTCAGGAGCACTTTGGCGATTCCATTCAGTTGATGCTCTCTCTCCTCTCTCCTATCTCTCCAATCCCAGCCAAGATGAGTGGTTGAAAATCTTGTACAGAGAAGCTGAACTCCATAGTCCAAAACAAATTTTCTGGCTGTTTTCACTAGGTGGAGAATAATCTACAACCAAAGCAAATCTGGTTTCATGGCTAAAAGGCATATCCTTCCTCCCCTGCAGTCACAGGACATCTTGACCATGGTGGAAGGACAACAATTTTGCTCTGTGTGGTGAGGGAAGGAAGAATAGAAGGCAGTTTCCAAAGGGTGACCTCCCTTCTTCACTCCACATAGCAAGACTGGAAGATCCCACAGTGGGAGGACACCCATGGCTGGAGGTTTGCAGCCATAAGAGATCATAGCCAGGATGTGTTATCTCATCCAGAAAAACAATCCAAAACATCCAAACTGCTGAGCATGAGAATTTCAGAGATGTTAGCCAGTGCACACAACAAAGGAGATGACTGTCAGGACAAGGTAAGCAGGAGTCCATTCATCGCTTGGCAGAAGGTTGGGATATATGGAAAGAGTCCTTCCTTAGGAGAAAAACTGGTTTGCTGCATAGTGAAGAAAGAGGTTCTGTGACCTAAAGAGGTTCTGTGAACCTGTCTAGCACAGACTCAGTAGGGACCCTTAAGTGTCATGGGATAAGGCTTCCCATGACCTGAGTCAGTTTGGTAATCCCCACATTGCAGATTACGACACAGACATGCATCCAAAGCAGTAGAAAAAATTGGAGATTGCGTCCCTCATGAACCACAGGTGCTCCCCAGATCTTCCTGCTGCCCCAGAAAATAACGTCATCATGCCAAACCAGGCAAAGCATAGGGTGTGACTGTCCTGCATTGCCCAACCTCTGCCCACTCAGCTGATATCTCCCTGGCCACGCTGGTGAAGAGAGAAGGCTGGGTGGGCACCTGGACAGGGGGAGCAGGTTGGCATGTTAGCCCATGGTCACCTAGGAACAACTGCGGCCTAGGAAAAACCCACAAAACTGTGGTTTTTAATGGGATAGACTGCCCCTGGTGTAATCCTAACTGCAGTGTCTGATGGGAAATGCTGGCTAAGCAGAGGCCATCCCATTCTGCTGAGCAGGAGTTAGCTGAGAGGCACTCACTGGCCACTGAAAGTCAACAGTGTTGGCTGAATGAAAACCCTTAGGTAATACTAATGGGCTCAGCAGACAGGCCAGAAGGGTGCTAATAGTCACTGGGTGATCTCAGCACCACGTCTCTCACAGCAGCCCACATGCTTCAGGGGATAGAGGACACCCCATGGGATTAGTGCAATGATGTCCTGTGGGGCAAATGATATATTTCTTACTCCTGTGTGAGGTAGGATCTCACACAGGCCATGAAGTATGAGTTGTACCTGACCAAATTAAAGAAAGGCTGTGATTTGAACTGGGACTACTCTGACAAAACTGGCTTGACTACCTTGACCTACTCATCTGGGGATCCTGGCACTAAGGAAAGATTATCTCAGTGGCTTCTGTTGATGGGAACTGAGAGTTATCACAGGAGGGATGAAAGCTGCAAAGATCCCTTCCTCCTTTTTCTTTCTGCAGGGACCGGCAGCCTAACTTAGTGATTCCCTCCTAAAAGGAAGAGAGGAAGTTTGTCAAGACTTCCGTTAGTCACTCTGTCTCTATAACTTAATTCTTTCAAAAGTTGGGCAAGTGCTGGGGCTGGGGACAATGGTGCTTGAGCATGAAAACGCTGCTAGCTTTCTGCTCATGTTGCAGAGTCCAGTTGACTCAGCTTGCTTGAGGAGTGGTTAAAGCATTTCGCATTTGAGATGCTACTGTGGGCACATGCTGGGAATGACTCCTGTTCTAATGCAGTAGCTGACATAGCAAAATCTTGCACTCCATTGTTGCAAATCATTAAATCAAAGTCACAATCCATTTGGAGTAACTCATGGAAACTCATTATTATTTTGCCACTGCTTGCTGAACTGCTTAGATAATCAAAATGCTTGTAAGAGCAGGGAAAAAAATCTTGCTCTTGGCCTAGAAGGTGCAAAGAGCGGTGACACACCCCAAGTGAGAAGCAGCAGGATGTGTGGGAGCAGAGAATGAGGACTTGGGAGGGTATGAGCCATGAGACCCCCTGGAGTTCCATGGACCTCATCACAGTTAAACATAATGCTTTCAAGGCAGGCTCTTACCTGCTCTCTCATTTCATTGCTAAGGTGCAAGGGAGGTAAGGAGGAAGGCAAGGTGAATTAGTTCTTTTACATAGCCAGTAAGGGAAAAGCACTTGCTATGTTTTGGAAGCCTAGCATTCCCTAAGAGAGAGACAACATAGGATACTTGGCCCAGTTGTCTTGGGAGATGTGGGAAGCTCTGGGAGAGCCTACTCCTTTTTCAACTTGGGAGTGAGCAGCAAATTAATGGAGAAATTTTCCTTTAAGTCATGAGGAAAAATGTGAATTACTGCTGAGGTTTCCATTCTGTACCAGCAGGAAGACATTTTTCCACTCTGGCCAAAGATGTTAAGGAATATTGGGCACAGGAGGACAGCACTGACACTATGTATTTCTATCACATGGGCTTGAGATTGATGCTGTTTACTCATTAAGGCTTGTTTCTGCAAACATGTAGGTAGGTTACCTGCTTATTCAGTGGTCCCTGTGAATGATTTTGTGGATTTATGGAAAAATCCATGTCAGACCCTCACAGCTCCAGAAGCATCAAGGAAAAGGTACACCTGGAGCTCTGAAGATTGACATTAGTTGTGACACTTCCAATAGGAAGGTAAATGACAGCATTTCTCAGACATGATCACTTACACAGTGAAAATGTCAATGTAACCAATAATATTTGAAGCCATTTTTTCATGACTAATTGTACCTCTGAAAGTGAACATGCAGCTGCAGTTACCAAGTGATGGGGCAAAGTCAATGGCTCATAAATACACCTTAACCATATTCATCCTTTTTGCCAATGGCCTTCCACAGCTGAAGTGTGTAAAAAAGCATAAAGAATATATGAAAGCAGTCACACTGTGGAATTATGCAGATTCTGAACAATCATGGAAGAAGAGAGCAAAACATTTGAAGGAGACAAGTCTTTTGAGAATTTGGCAGCTAATTCATTTTGACTCTTGCACTGCATTTATTAAGTCCCCATACACACTTGTGTTTCTAAGACTGAATCCCATAGGCCCTTATCAAACTCACATTTAAGGGTTAATTTACAGAGCCTCTGTCCTGCAGAACATGGTTCATTGTTCTTTGCACAGCTGCAGAAAACATTGTAAATGCTTTTTAGCAAAAAATGTTGGAGTAGAAAATAAAAGACAAATCTTAGAGGAAGACCATTTTTTCAATGGTGAGTCTGGATCCTGTGACAGTGAAGTAGCTGAACTAGTTATCTATTTACTCTGCCTGAATGAGCCAGTAAGGCAAATAGACAACTTGTGTATTTATATAGCTTTGTATTTATATATTCTTTCCCAAATTCATGTCTCTTACTGGCTTTGTCCAAACTCTGCTGTTATCTACATTCATTAATTTTCTATGACCTGTGCAGAACCCCCTGACCTAGCCTCTGAAATGTGGCCTCTGCAAGATGCCCCTTGTGAGGCCCCTCTTGCTTCTTGGAAGTTGACCTTCTTTCAGAAGAGTCTAACAAATACTTTCCAAATTAGGGCTCTTCAACCACCCCTGCCCAGAGGCACAGAACATAATTACCAACATGATTTATCTGGAGAATTTTCAGCTCTTGAACATACTTTGGTGATATTTGCTGATGGTATTCTTAGCATGCATGGGAGGGACAGGACTTTTTGTTAACATGTATCTCTAAGGTTATGTGTGTAGGATATGGACTTTTCAGCTCCCTGTACTAATGTTAACTATGGATTGGCATCTTAGAAGTTGTCTTGTGTTTACAAAAATCATATAGCAAAGACATTAGGAAGAAAAGCCAGAAGGATGCTTTGGCAAAAAAAGGAAGTTCTTGGCTAAAATCGTTGTTGACACTACTTAGCACGAGGGGAGCCCTCACAGCTCTGGAGACATGGATCACTCAGCGATCCTGACTCCCATCAGGGCAATCCAGAGAAACATCTTGTCCTTCACCACAGCTCTGTAATTTGAAATGGAGAGGAAGGAGAACTACAGGATTAAAACAGCAGAAGACAGAAAATTCTTCAGATTTTGAAATGTGGGGAAAAGAGACCTCAGCTACCTCCCAGTGCATAACCAGTCCTGCCTTTCATGACTGCATCATGACAAGCATCTCACAATGCACTGCAATTCTTCCCTGCATGGAAGTGCATCAAAATGGCTACACATCTGATTTTGTGTTTATTTCTCAGTTTGAGATAAAACCACTTGCATAAATAATCTTGTAAAACTTTTGGGGTATTTATTGCTTGTATTTATTAGAGCATACTGACACCATTATATTGATTATTATATCACTGCAATCATACCAATTCAAAGTTTTGATGAAAAGACTTGCAGAGATCCAACTTCATTTCTGAAGGAAGTCTGCTTGATTATCAGTATTTTCCCAAGGGATAGTATTATCTGAAGTGTGCAGGGTGGGGCTGAAAAAGGGAACAACTTCAGACAGTCATTAACATTTTAGAGAAAGACAAAATGCTTCACACCAAATAAAGGTGAAAGGACAAAA
The DNA here is from genome assembly GCA_013398615.1 of Brachypodius melanocephalos. NCBI lineage: Eukaryota > Metazoa > Chordata > Aves > Passeriformes > Pycnonotidae > Brachypodius > Brachypodius melanocephalos. The sequence continues at coordinate 13,135,356 of VZSR01003803.1, read as the reverse complement.
TACTGTTTGACCATCTATGCAGCATGGGTTTTGCCATGGGAGTGCTTTGCAGTTACAAATGGAAAGGCAGGCTGTACATTGAAGGGCAGTCCTCCATTTTTCTTAAGATGTGCTCCACACTGTGAAAAGCCTGGAGTATCCATATTTTGTATATATCAGCTCTGTGAATGCAATCACTATCAGAAATATGTCTTACCAAACACAGAAGATTGAAGATAACAAAAAGAGTCTGGCACCTGCTAATTCTGTTTCTAATTTTAATGTTATTTTAATTGCCATCACAGAGAATGGAATGAAGATTCTGAGGCCCAGTCCTGTTCTCATAACATTTTATGGGAGGTTTGGCACCAGCTTTCATGGGAACAGGACTGGGCGTCATACCTTCATATCCCAGTAATATGAGAGGGATTGCCAGTATCAGTATCATCTGCAAAGTCTGATGGCCTCTGTAAATTAGCAAATGTGCAGAAGCCAACAACAGCAAAAGAACTGCAAAGATGAATTCAAAGGGAAGTGCCTATAGAGGGGAGAGAATGGATGTTAAAGCAGCAGAAATATGGCTGAGTTGCATTAACTAGGGTACAAAAAAGCTGATTATTCTGCCTACCATGCTGGGAGAAACTTAAGAGAACTAGACTCAGTTTTAGGAGACTGTAAGAAAAAGAAATAAACTGAAATGTGACTGAATGAAAAAAAAATCCCACCAAAGAACCTGTAACACATCAACAAAAACACAATCCCCAAAACCCAAAGACTGAGCTCTCCTAAAGCATCTTCCAAGGGTTTTAGGTATTTGAAATCAATGAAATCTGCCATATGAAACCCAGAAGAGTTTGAACAAAAATGCCTTAGGAATACAGTGGCTTTTATATGCGTAAAAAAAGGCAGAGACAGATTAACTCACTGTAAGTGACATGGAAGACCTCCAGCCATGCAGTGTTGGTGTCTTCACTGAAAGAGTGGTCAGGCACTGGAACAGGCTGCTCAAGGAAGTGGTGGAGTCACCATTCCTGGAAGTACTCAAGAAACAACAGGACATGGCACATAATGCTGTGGTTTAGTTGACAAAGTGGTGTTCAGTCTAAGGCTGGACTCGACCTTTGAAGTCTTTTCCAACCTAAGTGATTCTGTGATTCTAGGGGTGAAGGTTCCTTAAAGACTTAAGGAGGGGAGAGGGGTGTCTTTGTAGACAGTGAAAGTCTCTCTTCAAGAAAACATTGACACACCAGTGAAAAAGAGAGAGCCAGAGGAAGGAGGGAAAACACACCCCGTATCTGTTCCCAGAATAGAGAAGCCAGATGTTAGCTGGCAACTGAATGATGGTGCTTACAGTGGAGAGACAAGCACTGATTCCTGGACTTTCATCCAATACATGAGAATGAAAAATGGATAAATAGAGAGAGTGCAGATGAACAGGAAGCATGTCATGGCCAACAAGGCTTGGACAATGCAAAGCCAGGAAGGACATCTGCTCACACAAGATGTCGTGCATACTGGGCTGACAGCACGGGCAAAGCTGACCTCACCTGTAGGCACTGAACTGAACTAGTGGTCATGGAGAAGCCTGGGCTCATTCTGATCATTAATAAAAATTCAGACTTACACCTTGACACAATCACTTTGGAGAACAGTAATTCTCTGCTTGAACAAGTGTGTGCCTACTCCCAGACTGACATTAGATGGAATGTAGAGCAGAACAGCAGAGAAAAGAGGACAAGATCTACCTATATCTCATGTTTCTGCAGAATGGAGACAGTGAAACATAGAAAGATAAATGAAAGAGATCTGGGGAGATTGGGGAATGAAGTAAGGGCCAGAAAGCAGAGAGTCAGAAAGAAACCTGAACCACCATCAGAACATCTTAGGTGAAAACAACAGGCTAAAGAGAAGGAGCAATCAGGGAAGATACCCTTACAGCGGACACAGAAATCTCAAAGCAAGTGAATGGATCTGGGGCAGGGAACAGATTAAAAAGAGCCAAGAGCCTAGAGGAAGCTACATAACATGCCACAAGAGAAGGGAGGGGCTTCTGGATGATATCTTAAAGGAAGAAGAAATGCATACAGGCAAGTAGTGGAAATGAAGAAAAGAAAGAGACCACTGGACAAGTGCTGATGCCTGTGTAGGATTCCTGGGCAGAATAGGATACAAAAAAATCCCACTATAGAAAGGGCAATCTGTCATGCATGAAACCAGTGAAATGCAAAGCCTTCAGGGCAACTCAAGAGAAGCTTTAGAAGAATCAAAGCAGGGAGGGTTACTGTGAGACACGGTGATAAGAACTCCAGGAGGAAAAGTGGAGGTAGTCATAGGGCTAAAGACAGGAAAAAGCAGAGGAGAATGGAAAGAATTAGAGGATGAGTGAGAGGAGCTCTTTGCGTAGGGGACTAGCTACAGGAATAGAAAAGGGAAGCAGGAAGGTAACAGAGGATGTGGCTAGAGTAGAACACAGAGCAGGTTGGCAGTAGAACAGAAGTGCGGGTTGGCATAGGACAAGGGGCTGAGGTAGACAGCACGGATTAGGAGCCATGAGCCGTGCTGGCAGCTGGCAGCAGGAGCTTGCTTATTCAGCAAGTCAGGCAGTAATTAATTAAATCAAGTCAGGCAGCAATCAGTCAGTTAAATCGGGTAACAATGACTCAATTAAGTTGGACTGGGGAACAGTGAATTTATTGCATCAAACCAGGGAACAATGAACCAATTAAATCAGTTGGAAGCCTCCACGGGTCCATCCAGAGCCTGGGCTAGGTGCCACCGGGGTGGGGGACTTGCTGCAGCCGCCTGCTCCAGGAGAAACATCACCACAGCAACTGAGCATCGCTGCTGACAGCCTTGCTTGTCCCCCTGTGCCCAGAGCAGAGAAGGACACGGCAGTCTCCAGCCGTTCTGATGAAATGCTTGTCATAAACCAAAGGGGTGGGGAGATGGAAACTGTCAGCTTCCAAATTAGCAATAGTGTTGCAGAAATTACTGGGCTGCCTAAGGATGAAGAAAGCTCTGCCTGTCAAATCAGGCTGATGCTGGATATCCAGAGCTGCCAGCTTAAGAAATGGAGAGGTTTTGATGGGTGCCTGACAATGGGTTAGTCTGTCCTAACTAGCACACAGGAGTACACTTTCCAAGGCCATCCTGGGAGAGCATGGCTACGTACTAAAACAGCTGCCCATGGCCATTTTGACATTAAAAAGTGTAAATTATATGGATTGGTGTGAGTTAAGTTGGTCATGTACTGGCAATGCTAAGAACCATTTTCATCCCTTTTGTTGATTCTCCATATCATTTGGGATTGAGGGGTTTTTTGGGTTTAGGTTTTTTGGGGGTTTTTTTGTTCTGTCCCGTTCCTTCTCCACAAGTAGGGGACATCACTAAGATCACCAAGTTACCTTAGCAGAAAAGTAGCCAGTGTGTTTCTCTTGGGACTTTTCAGGCATATCAGTAAACTGAAAATAAAAAAGGGAAGGTTTCATTGATGAGGACAACCCCAGGTCAAAGAGATGAGGGAGACAGCCATCTGCCCATTATTTAAGAGAAGTGTAATCATAATCACTCTCTCAGGCACCTGTAAGGCCCTTGCAGGTGGAAACAACATACTGCTTTTCAAGGCAGTACAAATGCTTGACGTGCTGCAATGGTTAATGAACAGGGATATTACATGGGCAATCTTTATCGTACGACACATTGTCATTAAAGTAATTATATTGAAACGGAAATGACTCTTTTGGTGTTTTTTTTCTGGCTAGATAAGGTCCTGGGATTTGCCCAGCGTGTGTAAATCAGGGCCAACACAATCCCTGTAGCAATGCTGCCCAGTAAATTAAACTGACAATAAAAGCTGAAGAAGAGCTTCCTGAGCAGCATACAACAAGGATGGGCCTGGTTCAAGACTTAGTATATATTATCAGTACCATATGTATCCCTGTTGTTCCCTAATAAATGTGCCACAGGACATTCAAAGTGTGAACTTTGAGACACACTGGCACAATAGTTTCACACTGAAGGACTGGACATAATTTTCTTTTCCCTGCTCTGAACTGCTAAATAGTCAGAAGGCAAAAAGAGTCTAATTAGAAATGTGAAGGTTTGGAAAGGAACCAGAAATTTTCAAGAAGAAAAACCTCCTGCTTCCAGTCTGCATCACAGTGTTTGAGCAGCCGTCTACCACGGAAAAATGGAAAAGAAACTTCCTGGGGTTTGGGTTTTTTCCTCCTCTTTTATGCCTTCTGAATAATATTAAAAGACTGAGCAGTTGGACTTGCTTTTGTGCAAATCTTCGGTCTAATTAAGTAAATAAAAATCAGGTTAAAATTTCAGTCAACAGTTCTAGTAGTTTCAGACTCTGGTTTATTAGCTCAGAAGAAGAACTTGACCTATGCCAATATTTCAAAAAGCATAATTTAAATGCGCTACAGGACAGTCAGTGTTTGTGATTATGACCTCAACTGTGATTATGACCTTCTAGATGATGATATGACTATCAAAGAGGCTTATCCTAAATTTGGGCTTTATATCTAAAGCTACTTTTGGTCAATAAGATGTTGTGACAACTCTGTTTTAAAAAAAAAAATTATTTTCGAACTGCTTTATCTTGTGAGGCATCTAGTGACACAAAATTTCTGAACCCTCTAAGTTTAATTTTCCTCTTTGTTTACTTGTCAGTAATGGATGGGGTTTATGTTTATCCATCCCTTTTTTCTCACTTTTTACCTTAAAATCATGTCGATAAACAAAACATATGTACTATAGTGCACTGCAAGAGAAGGGGCTATCATAATTTGAAGTAATCACTTCACATGTATTTATTTCACAGTTTTATCAAAGTTATTTTTATATGCTAGCTAAATAATACACTATATTTTTATAAGCTAGCTAAATAAAAGATTTCTCATCTGTAAAGGAATAAGTACAATTTATCTCTGCTTAGTAAGTGGTCAATTACTAAATGTATGTCATTTTACCCTCATAAATAAAGACAGAACACTGTTATTAAGACTAAGACTTCCAGTCCTTAGATTTCCAGCACTGACATATGTCCCACTGACATTCTTTTCTTTTTTTTTTTTCTTTTTTTTTTTTTTTTAATGGCTGTTAAGTCAGCATTTATAATCTAAGAGGGTGCTGATGCTACTGGGTCAGAGAAATATCATTCAACAATGAGAGATGAAAAAATTACCCAGTGGAGCAGAATCTGGTCTGTTTCTCCTTGTCACTCATTCACCTGGTGCTCCCCACTACCTAAGGAATAGATAGTTTGATACTATCTAATTCTGGAAACACAGAATATCATTTAAGACTTTTCTTTGCTGTCAAAACTGGGTGCTTCTGCCTTGGGAGAAACACCAGGTGTTGGCCTCCAACTGTGACACTCGCAAAGGGAATGCAGTGAAGACCTGATACAAGACAGCTCAGAGAGCTCCTCACTTTGCCCATGGCTAAAGGAGGTATCCCTCAGGCTTATCTGCCTTTAGAAAACGAGACCCAGGCGGCCTTGTTTCCACTCGCTTTTCATGGAAAAAACCTTCAAGATCATTGAGTTCAGCTTTTGGCCAACACCATGTCAACTGAACCATATCACTGTGTGCCATGTCCAGTCGTTTCTTGAACACTTCCAGGGGTGGTGACTCCACCACCACCCTGGGCAGCCTCTTCCAATGTCTGGCCTCTCTTCCAGTGAATAAATTCTTCCTGGTGCCCAACCTCAATATCCTCTGGTGCAGCTTGAGGCTATGTCCTCTTCTCCTGTCATTGACTGCCTGGGAGAAGAGGCCTCACCTGGCTACACCCTCCTTTCAGGCAGCTGTACAGAGCAGTAAGGTCTCCTCTGAGCCTCCTGTTCTCCAGGATAAACACCCCCATCTCCCTCAAGCCGCTCCTCATGGGACTTAAATTTTTGATTTATGTTTTCACAATGTTTCTCTTACTGCAAAAAAAAACCCAAAAAACCCAAACCTCTTTTTGGTGGCACACGTGGCCATGAAAAAACAGCACAAAACCTAAAATCACCTGCCGCAGCTAAACATAACCAATGCTTAAAGCATTTTGCACCTTAAAAAGATATATGTCACTTTTTCAAGGTCACTGAATCAAGCTGGAGGGTGACTGAAGAGAGAATAACACATGAGTTCCAGATGCTTCTTCTAGAACTTTTCTTCCATTAGGAGATGGGCTTTCCCTTTTGCGAAGTGCAGATGCATGGCCAGGCCCAGAGCCACCTCCCTTCCTCACACATGCCACACACACGGACCTTGGACATCATCTGAACACACAACTCCCACAGAAGTCAGTGAGCACAGGTGAACTCAGCCCTCAGGTATTTATTGCATGTCTAGCTCAGCATCACATATACCTTGGGCCTGGTCCTACAGCTGCTGCAGTGAACCAATTTCCCTGGGTTCTCCCTGGATGGGGTATAACTAATGAACGGTCCCAGAGCTGACCCAGCTTCGACCTTACAAGCCTTCTCAGAGCTCTTCCAACACAAATTTTCCTATGGTCCTAATGGACAAGGTTCCATGGATGTAACTGCAAGGGTAAGAAAGAGTGGGAAGAAAGATGAGCAGCAGAGAGACAGAGGCTAATGTTTAAACCACTTTTTAAAAAATTTTCTTGAAAGATTTATCTTTCAAGAATTAAATTGTCTGTGCCAGAAATCCCTACCTCTTCTTCCTGAATTTGAAATCAGAATTAAGTAACTGATTTTTGCTAAAGGTTTTCCCAGGGATTATTTGTATTCTAGAGGGTGGAAAGACAAGGCAGTGGAATTTCGTTGGAAATCATTTATCATTTGAGTCCTTATACTCCAAACACGCACAAACACTTGAGTTTTTCACCCGAAATCTGAGCAAATGTCCTGTTTGTCCAGTTGTGGTGCACATTTTCTTTGGAAATTTAGTTAAGATATTTACAGAGCACTTATTTAGTTTGATGTGCCTGTGTGCAAGACAGGGTTCACAGTTTTGGCCAGAGATTTTTGAACCTGAAGTGAATTGTTTCCTCAGCAACTGTATTCCTCAGAAACAGAAAACTTTCCAAAATAGGTCTTTGCACAGGCAAAGATGCAGAACTCCGTGAAAGCCTGTGAGTCTGCAGGGCACTGCTGTAGCATTTCAATAGCACTTGGAAAACAAACCTCAAAAAGCCAGAATCTCTTCCCTCTGTGTTTGGCCAGTAACTCTTCTAATGATTTCCAGGAGAAAAGACCTGGCTTTTTTCTGTCCCAATGCCCTTCTGAATACCTGGATTTCTCAAGATGGAAAATCCACCGTTATCTTAAATACATATGCGTTTCCCCTGAACACCCCCACCCCGCCCCCACGTATCTGTTGTTACCTTGATCTCCCTTCCCCTCAGGGTTCCCCCCACAACTCCAAACCAGCCCCTTCGCGGCGGGAAGCGGCCCGGGGCGGACACAAGCCCTTCCCAC
>VZSR01003803.1:13098878-13127836 GCA_013398615.1 Brachypodius melanocephalos | reverse complement strand
CCCGCCCGGGAGGGAGCGGGGCCGAGCACGGAGCCGCCGTGTGCGCTGCCCACCCTGCCCCGGCAGGATCTGCCCTGCCCCGGCAGGATTTACCCTGCTCGGCATGGGCGCTCTCCGCTTCCCGTCCCCAGCTTGAGAGTCATGGGGAGTGCTCGAGCCTCGCCAGCAGCTTTGGTTGGGAGTGCTCGTGTCTCTGTTGGTTACGCGTTTAACTTACAGCGAAATCTTTCTTTGCTTCTCAGCAGCTCTCTGTAAGCGCGTTATGTGAAGTACGTACGACCAGCTACGGCACCAAGCAAAATCAAGGCTTCTGCAATTACAGGTAATTTGCGACACGCCTACAGATGTGAAGAGAGCTGCGGGAAGGTAAACAGCTTGCATCAGTAAAACTGACAGGTCCTGTGAGTGTCTGAGCACACACTGGAAACATTCCTTAGAATTACAGGGGGAATAGGAAATGAGGTGTGAGTCAGAAATGAATATATTTCTGAGTATCGAGGCTGGATAAGGTCTCACAAAGAATGAGTACTTTACGGCCTTAAATAAAACACGAAGGATGTGCTGGAGTAAGGGCAGGAGTGCTGCTGAGCTCCTGGCACTAGCTGGTAGCTGGGCACGTTCTGGGCATGACTGGATTTTCTGTCATCAACCTTTCCGAGATTGGGTGTTACTTTCACAGTCTCTCATGTTGAAGAATCTCTCCCCTGTTCTCAACAGAGAAAATTATTTCCTTGTCTTGTACCCTATTAGTTTTCACTATGTAATCTGGAAATGCTCTTCAGACTACAGGCAGAGGGTTGCAGGAAGGAAGTGGCCTTTTGTTTTAAGAATGCTCTTTTAAACCCAGGTTTTATACCTTTGATGATTAATGGCTGTGTCCTGTGTGAAATACTGGGAGGGTTTGGGTCCAGGTTTGATTTGGGATCACCACAGCATACGTGTGTACACTGAGTCAAAAGCAGAATAAAATATATTTTCGTCCTTAATTTTGTTAAAGGAGTTACATAATTTTTAGCATTTCTTGGCCTCCACTGCTCAGCCTGGAAACCCTACTTGCCAGATACATCCTTTGAAGGGCTCCAGAGAAAATACAGTAGGCAAAAGGATGTGCATGTGATTGGGTTAGATCTGTCTTAGAGAACAAGGCAATGGTGGGACAAGCCTCAGCCTGGAAGAAGGCAGTACCACCATGCATCAACGTAGGCATTGCAATGTAAGTTTCCAGGTGGGCTTTTCAGCACATTTCCAGAGAGATTACATCTGTACAGCATGTGTCAGGGTTTCTAGGAATCTTCAGATGGTCCCCAAACAGTCAGTCTCATAACTGGTAGGATTACATATCTCAGAGCTTAAAAATGGAACAGTAAAACCCCATGAGTTAGCATACTTCTCTGGAGAAACTGATTCTGTCCTGACAGAGCCAGTTCTCTCAATTTGCTGAAGCTGGGCCTCTGACAGGGTTGCTGTTTTGCATCCCTTGATGCACAACCCAGCTGGATTATTTGGGCAGCCTTATTTATTTTGTGCAGAAAAAAAAGGCAGTTGTACATTGGAAAATGTATAGCAGACTATCTTAGTAGCTGGAAAAATAACAAGTTCATAACCATTGGTGGGTACTTGTGAGTGAAGAGGATGCTTTTACAAGTCGATTCTTGTGAACAGTTCCAGTTAAATCACTGGTCCCAGACACTGGGTGACATAAGAGCATGGGTTGAAGCTGGTTTTGGGGGGGGTTTATCCCCAGACAGTTTGTTTTCCCTTGTTCTGTTCCTTGCTGATTTTCATTGTTACTTAATGATTACTAGTGAGGTGTCTGAAAGGAGAACTGTGATTCTTGCCTAGCTAAACACCAGTTTGTGTAAAGAAAACCTTGAAGTGATGATATCAAGTGAGATAATGTGCTGTCAAAACAGCAGGAATGTGGAAATAGAGAAGCACATCTCCTGTTAGTTGATAAAAGAATGTTGAAACTAATTCTATTCCTTATCTCCCACCTGCATTTCTTCCTGTAAGAGAGTGTTAAAAAGGAAAAAGTTGCTTTTGACTTTACCCTTGATGAATGAAGTAACAAAACACATACTCAAGGAAAAGCTGCAGTGCATTGTAAAATGTTAGTGTTTCTAACTTTGATTAGTGTTTCCAAAAGGGTGTGAGTTCTGTGTGTGAAAGAAGACAGAGGCTTGTTAATTTTAGAGGAAAGCAGAGACTTGTAGAGGAGATGTTTGCATTTGCTTAGGTATAGAGGGATGGAAATAGGAATTAGGTAATAGACTTTAAGAAAAAAAAAGAAAAAGTAGCATTAAAAAGTCATAACTAAAAAGTTATTTTGATGACTTGGAAGTGGGGCACAGTCTCTAAAACTTTCTTTAAGATATGGGAAATAGGGCACTTGTATCAGCAGAGGCACAGTCCTCGGGTATTCAGCTTTATTCCAAAATAAGACGCTTTAAGTACAGTTTGAAGGGAAGGTTTACACAGGGGGAAATGGCTGAGACGGGCTGAACTCTAACAGGACTTGTGCTGTCTTGTTACACCTTCAAGTGTGACCTCTGATTTCCTGTTTTGTACGAGTGGAATGAATTTTGTGCAGAGATGTTCTGGAGGATAGTAATCTCCAGGTACACTTGCAAGCTGGTGAAATAGGTATGGATGTTTCCAAGCATCTTGAGAAATGGCTTTAAACTTATGTGAGGGCATGAATATGGGACAGTCATAAGAGTGTCATTGTGGGCAGAAACTGAACCCTTAAATCCTCTGGATATTTAAGTAGCATGATTTTAAAATAACATTTAACTACATACAAATTGGTTGGGTTTTTCTGGATTTCATGCTGGGATTAATTAGAGCAAAGAATACCTCCTGTTTTCCTGAACTTGAGTAGAAGGAAAGAACAATGCTGGTAGTGTTTGGACCTGCAGTTGTCAGAGGTTTCCTGTTCCCGATTAGTCTTTGCCTGATTTTGTGTCAAATCAGATATACTGTAATCCCTCTGTCATGGCTCTTCTCTCCAGTTTCCACTCTGATCTGAAGATAGGTGTTCAGAACAAAGTTTAAGAGCTACTAGAGAGAATTACAAAGGCTTTTGTGATTGCTAGGCTGCTCCTTTGATCTTTTTCAGTTTTTTAGGAAAGAAATAAGAATTGTTGGTATTCCAGAGTCTTCCAGCTGCATAAAACTCCTTGAAGTTTTTAATATACTGCTGTAAAATTAAAATAGCTGGAAGCTACCTATTAAAGGATTTTACTTGCCAAGGTCTAAGTTCAAAGCTTTGTCTTCTTGCGTTTTGAACTCTGCATTAAAGCTATAGCAATGTAGGGAGCTGCATTCTTTTTCAGATGTCAGGAATATCCTGAATTATCGAATTCAAGCTCTGTGCTTCCAGCTTTCAACTGTTACTTATCAGTCTTGGTCCACTGAGCCTGTGAAGCTTGTAATTGCAGTAGAGCATTACAGGAGAGCAGCCCTGTGAAATGGTGAGATTTTTGTTATCTCTAGTTTAATGTCTGGGAAACTGAGGCATGGGGCAGACTGACAAATTAGGTAGGAAGTCTGAGCAAGTTAGCAAGTGATTGCTGTAGCCTGTGTACCAGCCTTTCCTAGTGAAATAAACGGATGGTATCTTTTGGAAGATGTTAATCTGTATTTATTAGAAGCTTCCTTGCTTCAGCCTTGGCAGTGCTGCTGTTCTTGTAGTACAGCATCAAAACTAACTCAGCAATAGGAATAACAAAATCTACATGGTGGAAATTAAGTGCTTGCTGTAAACTAGATGCCAGAGTGGAGGCATGCAGATGCAAGACTGCTGAAACCCAGACTAGTGTGTTCTTCAAATCTGAGTAATGACACAACATTATACAGTTCTAGGACACCTTCATGCTGGTTATCAGCTCCTCCTATGAGCCAGTGCCTCTGTTGAGATCAACACGTGAAGGGAAAGTCGTCTCAGGAGCACATTTGAATGCATGTTGGACCTCAGCGTGAAGCAATATTTGTGCTAGGTTGGATCTTAAAATAATTTTGTTAATGATTGTGCATCTGTTAGTTTAGATGTTCTGAAGCTTTTCTGTAGCAAAAGTTCTGCATTAAACTGCTACTCTCGGGTACGTGAGTTACCTTTGTCCCCAGCTTGGTGGGTAGGCAGGGACACTTGAGACCAGTGCTTTTTTGCTTAAAGATTATCTTGGTTAACACATTCCCACGTTGGATAAAGTGACTTTTGACTTGGCAGTCTGCTGATCTTTTATCAGTATCTGGAGGCACTGCTGAAAGTGGTGAAATGTCACACCAAACTGGTTACTCTGAGTACACTGTACACTAAAGTTCTGATAGAAGTGAAGTCATTGCAAACACCCATTAAATTTCTGTGTAAATCCAGTACAGCAAATAAATAGGTATCCAAATTGAAGATGAGAAGGGGATAATCTTAGTCTGAATTTGTGCATAAATTAGGGGGTCAGTTGACCTCTTCTTGAATGGGACTCCCATAGCATAAGCAGATACTGTAACACTTGCTTATAACTACTTTTCTTTTTGCTCGATGATACCTTTAGCACAAACACCATATATGTATGCGATAGAGACATATCTTCTGTTGTTCTCACACCTTCATTGTGTTCCAGCTGTGGATTTAGCTACTGAGTAATGATTTTCCAGTATAACAGTCTTTGACAAAGGAAAATGGTGTCTGTTAACAAGCCAGCTGTACTCATAAACAGGGGAGCTCAGTGATGATTGTCCTCGGTGTCATGTATTGCAGGGATTTTCACTGGGTGTATGTACCGTGCTGTGATTGTGGTTTAATGCAGGCTTACAGGAGCTAGCTTTAAAGTAGAAGGCAGTCTAGCCATGCCAGCACAGAGCTTAAAGTACTGCCCATAAGGTGTGGAAATACAGAAGGAGTTAAGCTGTAATTCTTCTCTTGCTTCTGTCTAGCTTACTAGTAGGAAAAAAACTCCACTAACAAAAAAAAAAAACCAAAAAAACCTGAAACACGCCCCCCCCAAAAACAAACAAACAAACCCAAACCAGAAAAAAACCCAAATGAAACACCTGTTTATGTGGCTATGTTATGTGATCATACAGAGCTGTTTCCCCTGTAACTTAACTTTTCAGTCAAGCGTGGTGATCTTTTCTGATTGTTTTTAACTGTTAACTGTAACAACCATTTTCCACTGTGGTCCTCTAATTGTCGAGATAAAACAGAAGGTGCTGCTGGTAGTAGAATAGATAATCTGTGTGGAGGCTTGGAAAAGCTTATTTTCATGCCCAGCTGCAAGTTTTGTGAAGGAGAATTTAACACTTAATGTACTCTCCTGTTAGAAATATTTCTAAATGCTTAGTTACTCAACCTCACTAACTTCAGCTGTCTTCTGTTCTTCCCAGTTTCTTCCTTTATAACCAATTCTTATCGTCATTCCTACTTTACATTTTATCCCCAAAATTCACCTAAGCTTTCATGTCCTTAATGTGTTCTGGTAGTGTTCTGTACCAACAAACTATGTAAGTCCTTGGCTGTCTACATACTATTACTTCTGTAAGCATTTGGTAGGATTTGCTCACAGAGATAGTATCTGGCTCTATAAAAATAGGACTTACCAATCCATTAAAGGGATGTCATTTTCCTGCTTTCTTCTCCTTGGGTCAGCAAGACAGTTAATATTTTATGTGCTAGTGAAAAGGAAAACAAGTATTTGAAAGAAAGCTAAGAACCTATGATCAAGGTTCTAGCTTTTGAGTGAGTAACATGTAAATGGCCCATCACATCAGCACAGATAGCCCTGATGGGGTGTTTAGTTGGAGTGATCTGCTCTGGTGGCTTTAATAGTGTGAAGAGCTGAACTTGGCTTACTTAAATTCTGCTTGGATCACCGTGTCTCTTGGAGAGGGGTGGACACTTTGGCAGTGTCTGATTTGCCTTCATTGGATCCTCTGAGTTGCATTGAGGAGAACTGTTTAAAGCCAGCTAGTAGGAAATACTGTGGCCAAAGTATTTGGATGGCATTCAGGCTTCCTGGATATGGCACTGCAATTTTATATGTGCCACCTTTCAGGGAGAAGATAGTGAGACTTCACTGGTGTCTGATCAGTGCCTGTAGCACTCTGGAGTAATCCGGCAGTCATATGACTCTCCACCAACATGAAAACAAGCCTGAGAGGCTGTGAGCAAGGAACAAAGGTTGGTGACTTGCTCAGCAAGCAGTGGGAAGAGCAGTGGATGGGGGCAGGAGGAGCTGAAGAGGTAGCTGGAAGATTTGCTAAGGTATGTGGGAAGGGTTGAAGGGAGGAGTGTTTGGGCAGATTTGAAAGACAAAGACTTTTTTGGAAAGGAGATGGGATGTCACCAGGAGGCTCTGGGCAAAAGACTGCCTCTTCAAAGTGTGGTGGCTTTTTCTTCTTCCTTGATCCAGATACAGACATGCCTTTGCTAGAACTGAAGTGCAATTTTTTTACTGAACAAGCACAATATACTCTCAGAGAAGAGAGAGCAAGTCAGAAGAAGAGGAGTCTGTATTATCTTCACCATTAAAGCTTTGCCAACCCCCTTTTCCCACTGACTGCTCATTCTTATCCATGCTTTGCTGTTTGCAGCCTGGGGTTGTTGTTTTATTGTTTGTGTTGTTGTTGTTTTTTAAATGAAGCTGTCCTTTTCAGATGCTCTGTGGGTCTGTGCTGTTAAGCAGATTGGTGAAATGGATCAGGTTTAAAGAAACCAAACCAACCAAAACATCCTAGTCCTGGGAAGAACTTATGGACAAGTCACCTGCTTTACAATGCACCTTCACAAAGTCACAGGAGATTAACTGTAGTGTGACCTTAGGAGAAAACAGGACTAGGGAAGCTTCTTGAGTTAACTATACACTGGTGAACTTGTATTTTGAATCTCCTGCACAGGGAGAAGGAAACAAATTCATGTGAAGTTAGAACAAAATGGCAGCACTATTGGTGTGAAGTGAAATGTGAAGCTAAGAAACAGGGTTTATGAGGAGCAGATAGACAGGTTTCACTTCACAGCATTTTCACTCTAAGAAGATGGTTGACAGTCAGGGAGAAGGTGGAATAACTGAGAAGAAAGTAAGGACTCCTCTGGTGGAGTTGCAGGATATGTGGGTAATGTGTGTAATACCAGTTTGCATGGTGCCAGTCTTCTATGGGATTTATTTTCAAATGTTCATAAGTATGTCTAATCATAATACTTAGTTGTAGTGTAATTTTATAAGTACTGTAATTGCCATATGTGTGTAATAGCAACAGAGAACACCAAGAAGTTGTAATTGTCCCTCTGTTTAACAATGCAATAATTGCTGAGGCAAATTCTGAAAGAACTTGCATCAATCAGATGACAGAAAAAGGGGTGGAAACAGTTAAAAATCCAGCTGATATGTTTAATAAGGATCTCTGGTATTAAGGGTCTTTCCTGTGTCCTGATAGGGTTGTTAACCTACAGAGATTCTCTGTAACTGAATGCTAATGAAAAAAGAATTTTTCTTTTTTGGGAAAAAAAAACAAAACAAAAAACTAGCAGGATGGCAAGGTAAGTCTGTTTCAGGCCTGTTTTCAGTCACATACAGATGAAATAGCCCATGTAGATTGCATCCTGAAGAAGGCTCAGGAAAAGTTCTGTCCAATCTTAAGGAGATCTTGGATCTTCCCCTTGGTTTTCACCTCCTGGAGTATAACCCCACACAGTCAGCCAGCAGGATCTGAGGGAAATGTAGTTGATGGAACTAGTGAAGATCACATTTAAATCCCAGTAACTCAAGGAAAAGATACCATTGTGTTGTGTCACAATTAAGTGTCCTCATTTTCTCTGAGCTGTTGTGTACTTTGATACTCAGTCAAAGTATGTGGCCAATTGATTATATGTAACTCACTGTAAACCAGGAAGGGTTTTGATCTTACTCAGAATGGGAGTGTGACATGGAACACAACTACGAAATAGTGACCTCATTTTCTTCCTCATGCAGTCTGATCCAGCTCAGAGTCGGGAGAATCTTGTGATTTATATGATGACCTTTTTGCCAGTAGCTGCTCTTTAAAGTAACTTTGAAAAGATAATTTTGCTTATTGATGCCTTGTGCTGTAAATGCCAAAGCAATATGGGCTCTGAGATACAAACAAATTAACAAAGTTGTGAAATAAAAACCTTCATGAGCAATTTCAGAGCCAAGAGATCTGTGAGCACTCTTAGAGGGTCCTGGCTGATAGGCACAAGAAATTCCAGTTTCTTGAATACACAGTAGCTTGCAAGCTAGCTTCCTGAAAATCCATTTGAAGTGGAGGGGTGGGGGGAGAAGGGCTGAAATGCCTCGGAATGGTCTCTGTGAAAAGCTTTTTGTGGAAGCTGTGAAAACACAGATAATTGTGGTGTTCCTGAGGAGATGAAAAGGTGAAATCCTTAATTCATTACAGGCACAGCACTTTGAAACTCACCTGCTGGAAATGATATGCTTATGTTGAAAAAGTCTGAGCTACTGCTGGCCTGTCTGAACTCTTCAGATGTTGACCACAGCACTCTCCCAACTGCTGAAATATCTCCCCTAATCTAGGATTAATGAAGTCTGTGTTATGAGGGGAAAAAACCCCAACCTGACAGGCATCCACAATGAAGGAGTCTTTATCCAGTTACCGTAGGCCCTTTTTGTAGTTAGTGGAAAGAAAAGCAATTTTGGTATGAATCTTAAGCATTGATTTTAAATCTCCAGCTCAAGATGGATAATGACCAAGATTTTACATTCATTGCTTCAAGATAGTGGGGAGTTTGCTTTGACTAAGAATGCCATCACACTTTTTAAACAGGTGAACACAGGTTATCCAGACCTTCTCATGGAAGGTGCAGAGCATCAGCAGCAGTTATTCAAGGTCTGTCTTTATTGCTGGAACGTACTCAAATCATTATTTACACTCCAAAGATAAGGATAAACCAACTGGCCTTGATTTATATGGGAATTCTGTCTCTCTAACATGTTATTTTTTAACATCTACCTTAATTCTGGCTGATATCTTATATTATTTTGTTACTGTTATCAAGCTACAAGAAGTTGTATCTTTTAATTTAAGGCTGTGTTCATAATTTTCCCATCTGTCTTTGTTACTTAATGTGGCATTGGCAAATATACCTAGGAGTCAAATGAATGTGGTGTGATGTGTGTAATCCAGTATGAAATATTACCTGCTGATATGTGATTAGGTTATTATTTATGACTAGTTGTAGGTAAGCCCACTGTGTCAACAAAGCGCTACCACAGCCAGTGGATGTGCTACAATTATGATATTGCCTTTATTTTAAACCACATGTTTGCTGGCATTTGTTTCCTGTTTTGATTAATCTTAGTTTTGTTTATTTGTCTTGCCATAGGTCAGAAGATTGAAACAAGACAATGGATTGGGGAGCTCTGCATACCATTTTGGGAGGTGTAAATAAACACTCCACCAGTATTGGGAAGATATGGCTCACAGTCCTCTTCATCTTCCGTATCATGATCCTAGTTGTGGCTGCAGAGAAAGTCTGGGGAGATGAACAAGATGACTTTGTCTGCAACACACTACAGCCTGGCTGCAGAAATGTTTGCTATGATCACTTTTTCCCCATCTCTCACATCAGACTCTGGGCCCTGCAGCTGATCTTTGTCTCCACGCCTGCGCTGCTGGTGGCCATGCATGTGGCTTACAGGAGGCATGAGAAGAAAAGGCAGTTCAGAAAAGGAGACCAGAAATGTGACTTCAAGGACATCGAAGAAATCAGGAAACAGAGGTTTCGTATTGAGGGCTCCTTGTGGTGGACGTACACCAGCAGCATCTTCTTCAGGCTGATCTTTGAAGCCGTCTTCATGTACGCGTTTTATTTCATGTATGATGGGTTCCGAATGCCTCGCTTAATGAAGTGTAATGCCTGGCCCTGCCCCAACACTGTGGACTGCTTTGTTTCCCGACCCACCGAAAAGACAGTGTTCACTATTTTCATGATTGCTGTGTCCAGCATTTGCATTCTTTTAAATGTGGCTGAGTTATGTTACTTACTGACAAAGTTTTTCCTCAGAAGGTCTAAAAAAGCTGGAAATTCGAAACAGCAGCCCAACCATGAGAACAAGGAAGAAACCAAACAAAATGAAATGAATGAGTTAATATCTGATAGCTGCCAGAACACAGTTATAGGGTTTTCAAGTAGCTAAGGTGGTGTCAATGCTGATGTTCACTCTTTTTGGAGTGTATGTTTTATTTAAAGGCTGCAAATGAAATTTGTTGTATGAAACAAAGTTGGGTGAGATTTTGATGCATTGTGTCAGATGTCAAGTATGTACATGTCTGGTAAAAGTCAGGGCAGCATAAACATGTGAAAATTTTGTGAGGATTAAATAGGAAGATAAATTTTCCTATGAGTACCCTTACAAGCTGACTATGACAAGTGGGAAGGCCACTGCTACCTTCATGCTGACACAGCTCCTGAAAACTAAATGCAACAGCAATAAGAACAAAACTCTTTCCAAGCTAGATATTCTAGTATTGCAAGATGTTTTGTAATAGCGATAGTTTTTATCTGTGAACAGATGATTAAAATATTTTTCTAAAATCTAAGATTCCGTGTTACTTAAGGTGTTATAGTACGCAACTGACTGTTTTATTTCTTAACCAGGCATATGCAGATGAACCCTGTAATATAATACTCACAGGGAAGAGACAGCAATAGGCTACATACATCTTCACAGCTTTGCAAGTGCTGCTTAAGTCTGGGCAGGTAGCTGGAGATGCTTGCATACATGTTTCTGGCTGTAGGGGAATTGTATGAAAGCCCACCAGCGTGGATAATTGAGGTAGCTAGATTCTGAGTGCAAACTCATGCCTAAAACCAGCACAAGAATATAGTTACAACCTATGTAGACTTGTTTAAACATCTAGCAGACCTGGTAGTCTTACCAAACTCTTAATTGCATACTGCCACTTTTATAGCAACTTACATAAGTTTATGTAGATGTTTAGTTCTCTAATGTATTAGCTGTATTTGTTTCTTTATATTGTATCATGTCATGGAGCTTTTTTGGTTTTTATTTGTTTGCTTTTTTTTTGTAGTAGACTGATGGTGCTGTTATGAGACTAGAGTCTGTCTGGTTTCAAGGACATGGAAAAGTATTACTGGAAATGGAGCAAGTCTTCTAAATAAAAGGCAAACACTTTAACCATTCTTAGTGAAGTGAGAGTCTATATGTGAATGCTAGGCAAGGTTCTAAGCAGGAACTTCCAAAAAACTTTTTAAAGTAGAGACTCTACATCCAAAGCGCACATAACCCCTAGACACCCCTCATTCCCATCCAGGGCACTGATGCCCTAATTCTCTTGTCCATACTCTAATGGAGATACACAGGTAACTCTGGGTGCAGGTGGCAGTACGTGGCTGTGGGAGGGGTGTGCTTGTAGAAGCAGGGGAACCTGAAAGTCAGAGGTGGGTGAAATGCAAAACAGCTATATTGTCTTGTGTGCTTCCTGTTTGGGGCTACTTCTCACCACCATGGATACACTGATCCTGGTAGAGCTAAGTTTTGGGGGTTTGTTTGTTGCTTGTCTTTTTCTGAATGGATTAGTCTCACTGTTTTTGTATAATGGAACTACTCTTCCAAGGCACAGAACAAAGAGCAGGTATCCTTAGGGTATTGCAGAGTGCCCTTTTCCTCTTGCTGTGGTATCACACTTCTTCCAGGTGCTAGCACAGCTCTGTGTGTGTCCATGCTGTAAGAGGGCTTGGGTGGGTTGGTTTTATGTGACTAGTAAAACCCTAACAGGGAGCAGGCACAAGCAACGGGAGAGAGAAAATACCTAGAGTCAGCTGTGTCCCTGCATGAGGGCCTGAACTGAGCCCTGTCATTTATCTATTCTCTTCCACTGGCAAACTCCTGATCTTTCCTGCCTTCACAGCACATTTTCTTTTTTAATCACTGTTGTGAAAAGAAATTGCTGCTAGTCTTCTGAATGTATCTACCAGCAAGCTCGAGGAAAAAGTTTACACAGCTATGGTATATTAGTGTATATTACTCTTTGTGGGTTTAAGGAAGCTGTTCCCTTAGGGTCAGGAAGGTGGGTGCTCAGGCTGTACCTCACTGGATCACCCCCCTAGTCTGCCCAGGGCCACAAGCAGAGTGGTGGTTCCAGGGTGTGGAGATACACCTCTGTTCCAGAATTGTGTTTCATGGAACAACTTGAGACCTGACTCTCATCTGGGACACCTGTGGGTCATGTACCATATTGTGAATATGAATGGAGATCAGTTAATAATTATGCTTGATTGTGTCTTACCTCCTTAGTAATCAATTTGAAATAGCCGTATGGTGAACGCCAATAAACCTGTGAAACACCTTGAGGTAGATATGTTTTCTCAAATGGAGGAGGGGTAGTTTTTCTTGATATATGATAAAATGCAGGCCTGCCAAACCCAATGGGAATATGATGATAGCTCTCTCTGTGGTTTTTCTTTTCCTGCTTACACATTTTCAAACAGCGAGTTCTATTCCAGCAGTTAGTTTTTTCTAGAGTGTTAGTTCCATGCCTGTTTTTCTTTTCATCCTGGGTCAGTGGGCAAAGTTCCAATGAAGGAATCGGTTGTCTGTGGTCCTTTGTAGGCCAGCATAACTCTGTGTGTGGCCGTGTTGTAAATGGGTTTGGGTTGGCTGGACATTTCCTGCGTGGCAGCAGGACCTGGTAAGGTGCAGTCTGGCAACACTGCCCTGTTGCTGCGGTGTCCTGGCAGCCAGATGGGTTGGGAACAAATGTACCAGTCCCTGTCCAATCTGCACCAAGGGCAGCTGTAAATCAAAGAGCCGGAGCTGATCCAAGGCTTCACTAGCACTAGGCTATTGATCATTTCAGGAGGCAAGACCAGTTGTGACTGATGTGTCTGGCTGAAATATTTCTTCCCATTCTGTGTACAACCCTCATTATGAACCCTCTCCTCTGAAATATCCCTAACTTCTGTTACTGCCAAGCTAAAGTTCCTGACGAGTTTCAGTGCCCTCTTTAAACTATTCCTAGTAGATGGCATCATGATAAAATGACAGCTGTAGTGACTTGTTTCTCCAAGTCAGCTTCCCGCTGCCTGCTCCATTTTTTGGCCTCAGCAGAGGAGGCAGCTGTGTTTAGCAGGGTTGCAGTTAACCCTTTCTGCAGGGAAAAGCCTAGCTGCTTTTCTTTGTTTCCAGCTTCCTGTGCCTTCCCAAACCAGCTCAGGCTGGCTGTAAAGCACACTGCCCCCCACATATTCCCTGTGCTTGCCCTTGCTCCTGCCCTGCAGCCATCCCTCCAGGAGAGGGTTTCCTCAGCCCTCTAAATAAATCTCTGACCTACTGGTGACCGGTTTGTACTGTACTGGCATCACCATCCTCCCATGGTAGTTCAGCCAGTTTTCTCTGATGGCAGCTGGCTCAATTGTCTCTGCCCATCCCTGCTGCAGTTCTCCACCCTTTGATTTTTCATTTTTTATGCCTGGGGCAGAGATTGCTTAAATTGGTTTTGATGCCAAACAATTAATCAGAGCCTCTGGAAAAGCTCTCCTGTGAATTCCCTGCATTCCCTCCTACCTTCTTCTCTTGCTGTACTTACTGGCTGCTGGACTCTGTTCCTGTTATGCACCATGGCCCTTGACTCCAGCACCACTGCACACCCTTCTCCAACTTTCTCTCTTCCTCTCAGCCCAGCCCCATTGCAACTTTGACTCTGTTTTTCCATTGACCTAGGCCCACCCCAGCAACCCTGCATGCCAAAGATCCAAAAGTAAATGAGACCAGCTGTAGGATGGTCTGAACCTGCTCTCCTCCTTTTGCACAGTCAGGCTGCCTCCCCTACACCAGGTGCTGGAGCCATGAGCTCTCTGCTGCCAGGTTGGAGTCACTTTGGCTCCCCAGCCCTTTTCATGGTGTGTGTTGTGTCAGCCCGGTGCCTCACCTACGCCTGCACTGTGAGAACATGCTGGGAAGCATTGCCACAGCCAACATGAGGGATACCTCTGCTCCTAACTGCCTGGCACGTTCTTCTGTTGCCACTGTTACCTGTAGTCCCTTACTGAGCCAAAGCTGTATTACAATCCTGCTGAAATAAATGCATTTCATAGAATCATAGAATAGTTTGGGTTGGAAAAGACCTTGAGAGGTCATCTAGTACAACCCCCTTGCAATGAGCAGGGGTATCTTCATCTAGATCAGGTTGGTCAGCCCATCCAACGTGACCTTAAATCTTTCTAGTGATGGTATCTACCATCCCTCTGAACAACCTCTTCCAGTGTTTCACAATGTCATCCTTATATCTAGTCTGAATCTGCCCTCCTTTAGTTTAATATCATTACTCTTGTCCTTTTGTAACAGGCCCTGCTAAAAAGTTTGTCACCATCTTTCTCATAAGCCCCTTTTAAGTACTAAGAGGCTGCAAAAAGGTCTCCTTGGAGCCTTCCCTTCTCCAGGCTGAACCACCTTAATTCTCAGCCTGTCTTCACTGTAGTGACCTTCCATTCCTCTGATCATTTCTGTGGCCCTTCTCTGGACCCAACAGGTCCACACCTCTGCTGTTCTGAAGACATCAGAGCTGGATGCAGCTCTGCAGGTGGGATCTGAGCAGAGCAGAGCAGAGGAGCAGAATCCCCTCCCTGGCCCTGCTGCCCACGCTGCTTTGGATGCAGCCCAGGACATGTTTGGCTCTCTGGGCTGGGAGTGCACACTGAGAGCTCATGGCCAGCCTCTCACCCACCAGCACCACCAAGTCCTCTGCAGGGCTGCTCTCAACCCCTTCATCCTATTGATACTTAAGGGTTGCCCTGACCCAGGTGCAGCAGCTTGCATTTAGCTTTGTTGAGGTTAGCTCTGGAAGTTCCTATGGGCCCACTTGAGCTTGTCCAGGTCCCTCAGGTGTGTCATTTGAAACCTTGTAGGGGGTGTACTTGATCCCACTGTGTATGTCTGATATCACTGATTGAGATATTACAGAATATTCTGAATTGGAGGAGACCCAGAGGGACCATGAATGTGAATGGCCCATATGGGGATCAAACACACCACCTTGGTGTTATTATCACTATGCTCTAACCAACTGAGATAATCTCAGTTGCTCAAATTAGTCATATGGTTTGAAACCACCTGCCATGGCAGAGGAAAGGAGATATTAAACAGTCTGGTCCCAACAGGGAGCTGATCCCTGAGGAACACCACTTTTTACCAATCTCTATTGGGACATCCAACCACTGACCACTCCTTTTTGGATATGACCATCCCAACCTATTCCTCATCTACTGAACAGCATACCCATTAAATCCTTCTCCATTTCAGAGAAAAGGATGTTGTGAGTGGACTGTGCCAGAGGTCTTACACAAATGCAGGTAAATGACACCTGGAGCCCTTCCCTTGTCTGCTGCTGTAGTCACCCCATCACAGAAGGCCACTGGGTTGGTTGGGCTGGACTTGCCCTCGGTGAAGCTGTGCTGACTGTTTCAAATCACCTCCCTGTCCTCCATGTGCCTTAGCATAGTTGTGCTCTCAGGAATCGTGGTCTCTGAAGCCAGAGGAACTGTCAGGATGAGATCCTACACCACGCTGGCCACTGCTGTCCCCTCGGGTGAGCCCATGGGCAGAGATCATCTCCACCTCAGCAAACTTCCTCGTAGAGACATTGCATCGGGCTGCAGTGAGAGGTGACTGGTGTGGCAGCCTTTTTCCTGCCAGAGGCAGTGTGTGCGCCCCTTTCCCTGAAGAGCCCTGTGTTGTCAGGCTTGTATGTCTCAGTTTGGGCATATAAAGGTGAACGGCCTCCTTTCCAACTTCCACAGAAGCTGAAAATTTGCTTCACAAAAATGATGGGGGTGGGATGCAAAAAGCACTTCTGCAATTTCCCACCTCCTTGTTCCTGCACCCCTGGGTTAGGACTGCTTCCTTCTCCAGCAGGCACACAGCAGATCCTGGTGGCTCGGGCTGGCTGCTCCAGACAGCAGCGCCCAGCGCCGTGACGGACGCACGGAGCAATGCACAGGGGCGTGCGGGGGAGGAAAAGACAGGGAGAGGTTCTTGCAGAGCCCTGACTCAGCCATCAAGTCCCAGCAAGGGCCGCAGTCAGCAGCACCCTGTTTCATTCCTGGCAAGAGGCATTTGGACAGGAGTGCCGCTCCCTGCACCTCGTCACCACTTGGCCGCCACCTGCCCGAGCCGCTGGGACACCCATCCGTGCCGGAATTTGCGCTTCAGCCTCCCCACACCCGCCAAGGCTGTGAACATCACGCTGGCCCTTTCTGCAAGCTTGCAGATATTTCAGGGCCCGATCCAAAGCTCCTCACTGTCACTCAGCAAATCCCTGTTGACTCCAAGCAGGCTTGGGCCGGGCCTTTTGGAAGGGCGTGACTCCTTGAAAACACTGCAGTACCACCCAGACGCTTTCTGCACTCCCCTTTTGCAACATCAGGTCCCATTTCACACAGCAGCTGTTACCTGCTGGCAGCAGATCTCCACATTGGAGCTGTAATTCTCGGCTCAGGCCATGCCCAGCCACTGCCAGCAGTGCTGGTGCCCGGTGCTGTGCAGGCTGAAGAGCCCACACTGATGGGTGATCGCGCTCTCACAGCCATTTCAGACACTTCCAGGTTCTGCTGGTGACTGCAGAAAAGATTTTGTTACTTAGAGGAGGAGAGGGGAGCTCCCTAGAATGTTCTGACTTAACAAATCCAAGAGTCTTGTTTTTCCTGCTGTTTTGGTTGGTGGGTGGCCATTTATTTGTGTCTGAGCCCACAAATCAGAGAAGCTTGGGACAGCAAGATCAGTAAAGCAGGAGGGTTTTACCCAAAGGACTCTCGGTCTGTGCCAGTCAGGCTATTTGACTTCCTTCAGATCCAGAGGCAGAGCTGGTTCTGCTCCTAACAATCCAGAGCAGCATGGTGCAGCCTTTCTATATCAGGAAAACCACAGTGGAGTTCTGACTAATCTAATTTCTTCCAGTATTTTATGCCACCATCCCGTTGTTATAATTTACATGACGCACCTCTCATCTTAGAGATGTCATTGGACCATGTGGGAAATTTAGGAAAGTATTAAACAACAATGACATCATATAAAGCATGACAATGGCCTCGAGAAAGAATCCTTTGATGCCACCTAGGATATATGAAAAACTTGGAAAGAAAAGCAACTGGTGAACCCTGTAGCCCAGGTAAAACTCCTTGTATGTCCCTGGGGCTAAAGTTCACAACAGTGAACCTGGAATGGCTCCTGCACCTTTTAGCCAAATGTGGGTGACCCGGGAGGGAAAATTTAATCCTGCTATTAGGGCTGATGGCTTGGGTTTAATTAAAATATTGCCCAGGTAGGCACACAGTGTGCATGCACTTGAGGGTAATAAAAAAACATTTGAAAGCATCCAACAGAGGCTGTCAGAGAAAACTGCCCCACTCAGTTATCGACTCAGTTTTTGGTTTCTTATCTGGTAAAATTTTCACTAATTCGCCAGTCCCTGCAAAGTTTCCTAGAGCAGATAAGGCTTGTGCAGTGAGCCAGAACACTCGTGTCTCCCACACCACAGCTGTCCAAATGGGGCTGAACCCAGCTCTGATCCCACAGTTCCAAAGGGAGGAATAATGAAAATAATAGTTTGTATTGACACAGAATAAGTGTAGCAAAAAGTAGGATTCCTAGCAAATGTTTTAAAACCTGGATTAAAGACTCAACTTTTGTTTTGGCATCCCTTATAATTATATTTAAAGGGATATTTTCAGCAGAAGAAACTGAAAGAAGGTAAAATCATTAGATGATGAGAAAGAATTGGATCAGTATTGGAATTAAGGCACATTGGGGAAAGATATTTTAAGCAGTAACACTATGGTAGGTGAAAAATAAAATTAGTTTCAAGGATAAATTTTGACTCCTCATCCAACTCCCTGGTTTCCAGTGGCCTGAACAGCTTCAAGAATAAGAACTGTCTAGACAGGCACTTCAGTCAGCTCTACTGTGTGCTCTGAGGTGAAAAGAGAAAAAAAAAAGAGAAAAGAAAAAAAAAAAAAAAGGGGGGGGGGGAAAGCAGCAAACCCAAAAATTTAGATGTGTAAATAAAAAAATTGCTAATGAAATAGATAATTATATCACCCAGTTGTGCTGGTGGTTGGGAGGGAAATTCAGCGGTCCTCGGGGGTCAGAGACCTCAGGGGGTTGCTCCCAAAATCACACGTGATCTCTGGCACAGAGCTGGAAGGTGTGTCCACACCCAGCAAAGGTGAGAAGTGATGACCAGAAAGACCTTCTTTTTTCTTGGTCATTGTAAGGAAAAACAGCAGCATCAATGAGAGTAACTTCACTTGTCCACAGACACATGAAACTGATAACCTGGAACTGCATTTACTGTGTATTATTTTACAGGAATTAGAGATGAAAGGGGAATGCTGCATAACTCAGTTTTACCTCCTCACAGCCAAGAGGGATAACCTTGATTCTAGGCTTATTTTTGTGTTTATCCACTGCTTATTGTAAAGATTAAAGCCATGCTGGGGCTTCCTCTGAAGGGAGAGCCTGACTTGCCAAACTGCCACCCACGCCTCCTCCCTCTGGGATTTCCCCTGTTCTTCCCAGCACGGAGGTGGGGTCGATATGGAAGTTATATGGGTTTATATGGGGTTACATGGACAGACATCCCTTGTCCACCCCTCTGGCCCCTCCAGTGACACCAGAGGGAGGAGTTGTGGATGAACTTTCAGGTGATAGCAGAAGCCACCCAGTGACTTTAAACACCTGGAGGGCTGGGTGGCAGCTGGATGGGGGTTTCCTTTATTACAGCTATGAACTGAGTAGGTGTCTGACATCTGTTTAATCCTATCAAGTACCTAAACAGGCTCTTGGAGCTCATCCCAAAACCTATCTAACACCTTTAGCACTGTGTAGGGAAACCCTGATTAGCTGTCAAAGGTTTTGGCAGTCAGAGACACCCTATCAGTTAATCCACAACGGAAGGGAATACTTCACAGCCTCTGGAGGACCGACCTGTACATACAGCTGTATGTCCTCGGCCCGAAAGACCTTGTGACATCCCCTGGTTCACACACAATTCACCAGTTTAATTGTTTAATTTACTCCTCAGCAAGCTAACTTTCGCGGTTTTTTTTTTTTTTGTGGTTTTTTTTTTTTTTTTTTTTTTTGTTTGTTTTTGGTTTTGTTTTTTTTTTTAACTGTTCCGGTATTTTACAGCGTCATTCACCAAAGACCTAGGAGGTATTATCCAATCAATCGCTGAAGAATAGCCAGCTATTAAGCATGATCAAAATCCAGCAGAAAATGCATTGGTTCTTGATGGATCTGTTAGAATGATAGGAAGAAATGTTACGGTTTTACGCACTTGCTAACCAATGAAGAAAGGTGAATATTAGAAATAAGATGTCACAATCTGCAAATCTGAAGCAGAATCAAATTCACCTGGATCGTACTTGAGATATATTTAATTTGACAAGTGCTTGAAGAATAAGGGCTACATGATCTTGCTTGAGCATTTCCTATATCGGAAAGGCTGCTTTGATTAACTAAATTAATTTATATTTATCTTGATAAATTCCTGGAAAATCCCTGTGGTAGATATACCTCAATTAATCTAAAGCTTGGATGTGTTATTTTAGCTTATTCTGGTAAGCTGTCAGTGCCGCAAAACCAATTTGAACAAATTCTCAGCACTAGCCAAACCCAGCAACACTGACAGCAAAAGTCCAAACATTTTTCATTTTGGGGTTTAATTTATAATTTCAGAGGGTGGAGGACACCACTGAGGACTGAAACATGTTGCTGAAGTGATTCCTTTAGACTGCAGGGTTCAAACCCACACCTCCACCTATCCTCAGGGGAGAGAGGTAGAACACCTCCCCCACCACAGGCACAGCTCACAAGCCCTCACAAGCTGTCCCGGGCTGTGGTATAGAAATGTAATGCTTTCCAGCAGATAGTGGATTTCAGAAACCTGGCCAGTAACTTCTAGGCCTAATTGGAGAGGATTTAGACAACTTTCCCCATCTCTTCCTTTACTCTCTGGAATTTCAAAGGGAGTACCAGCTGTTTTATTCCTGAAGCCACAACTCTGTCATAGCACATGTCAAATAAGCAAAAGCAAAAATAATAATTAATTAAGCTATATATAGAGATCATGCTGTGATTTTCACATCAGCAGGCAGATTGCCTGATACATTACTGGAGAGTGTTGGAAGTGTACTGAGTGCCACAGAAAAGGAAAAAGAGATGCAAATACAATTAACCAGGCCAACTGAAGCTATGCATAGCTAAAAGGGCATGAACAACCTTGGGTTTTATGCCTTTATGTTTTTTATTTCATGTCTCTGAAGTCGCAGACAGGCATGTGAATTTTGCTGACTTACAGGCAAAATACCTGTTCCCAGGAGGTACAATGGGCTGCACAACAATGCAACATGTCTTGACATAAGGAAGAATGACTTCACCTGGGGCTGTGGGTTGCAGTTTGGAAATAAAGTGTTTCAACAACAATTGCAAACCCTGGCAGGAACTGAAAAGTCTGCACGTTCTGATCTTGAATGGAATTTCCTTGTGGTTTGCATAAATGCTGTCAATCCAAATAATTTCCAATAGATTCCATCTCTTTTGAAATAATAGAAACTACTACAAGTGATTTATGAGCCTGATGATCTACCCATAATGATAAAATACCTAGCAGTAAAACACCTGGTATGGTTTAGACCTGATTTATTTCACACTTTTTCCACAAACTAAACATGTATAGAGTTGCTGTAAGGTTGTTTTAATCTCATTATTCTGGTGTCCAGAAGACATTCCCTGCACAACTCAGGACATCAGCCAGCCCAAATGCCAGCAGGAGCACCATGTTCCTTCCCCACATCAGAGGTGAGCCCTCTGTGAATGCCCCCTGGTCTCATTTTGGTTTAGAACCTCACAGCCTGTGGGTCACCAAGACCTGAAATTTGCCTCTCTTCCCATCCTCTCCATTTTCTCTGAAACCTCATCGTATTTGGGGAGCAACTTTTCCCCACTTTTTGCATTTGTACACTTAGCTATGTGCCAAGACAGACCGACACCCAGCTCCTCCGTGCTGCCTTGACCGTGAAAGACATCCCAGCCCTTCCTGGTGCCAGACTGAGAAGGGACTGCAGACACAGGTTGGAGAGAAGAGAGAAATCGAGGTGTGTATAGCAGGGGGAGGGCAAGCCCATGGCTGCTGCTGAGATCAGACACAGCAGCATGGGGCAGAAGTGGTTTGGTAAAAGTTTTGGGAGTTACACTGGGGATCTCTTGGAGTGATATCCTAGCACAGAGAAGAGCCTCTAGTAAGGAAGCCTCAGCTAACACAACTTAGCATGCACTTAATGTGTGGGGTTTGGGCACTTCCCCTTGAGCATGCCTCAAGCAATTCCAACCTCTTTTTCAAAATGCTACCCTTTTATGTAGTCAAATAACAAAGGAACAGACTTTTTTTTTTTCCCATGGTCAGTTTATTCTGCCACCCACCATTTACTCATAAAAATGTCAGTTCAAACAGGAAACACCTAGCAGCAGGAATGAGATGGTGCTGAGAAAGAATCTCAAATAAGGAGCAGCAACCAGGCAAAAAATTATTTCTTAGCAAAAGATATTATTTACTGACCCACTAAATTATGCCAGGAAGCACCAAGCACATGTTCAGCTGGAGCCCTTGACTTCATCCCAGATTTTAAGTACTGAGAGTACATGGATAATGCAAACATTGCAAAAGACAGTGGTTTTGTTGGCTTTCCACCTTTCCCTGCCTGAAGCAAATCCTTCTATGGTGTACTTGAATAAAATAAAGAGCAGAGTTAGAAACACTCCTGACCCAAAGGGATTTGGTTTTCCTTCTTTTGGGGTGCTGAAAGGGATATTTCTTGTGTTTACCTGGAGTTTTTATAATCCTGAATGCCTACATTTCTTAGGAATAAGCTCAGTGACCTTTCTGAGGAGATGCTATGGGGCTCTTTGCAATTCCTTGGCACAGTATCTCTGTTTCTTCCATGTCTAGGAGATCCTTTCCCACAGATCTCTGAAGTGGCTTGCTGAGACTCCTGTGGTTAGCAGCCTGATGACAACAAACAAGGAGGAGAGATACTGGTACCTGGAACATTATTTTCCTGGGGCTCCACCACCCTCTAGAGACAGAAATCAAGGACTCCTTCCTCATATTAATTTAGCAATAATTGCTGATCCAGTCCTAAACGATCTGGTTCCTTTGGCTTGTTGAAAGTCCAGCTGATTCAGTTTATGTGTAGACATAATAGCCACCTGAGCTCCTTTGCCTGGTTCTGAGTAGTTAAAGTGCACCTGCAGCTGCAGAGAAATCCTTGAGATCTTCCAGGGAACATCCTGGCAGTTTGCAGCTTACCTTCTTTTCAGATCTGCCAGTACAAGTCTCCTCAAAGAGCTTGAAAATCACCTTCCACCACCCAGTCAAATCCAGGGAAAAGCCTTTCTTCTCTCTGGGACTATTCTGCACACCAGATTTCTTGGTACCCAACAAAAACAAACACAGAAGTGAGACAAGTTCTCCGTTTCTCCAGCCTGTGGCAGCTGTTGGCAAAAAAGACTGGGGAGAGTGACAGGGCTGAAAAGGCACTGTCTTTTGGGCAAAGAAAAGGTGGTATTAGAAAAGTCAGGACTGGGAAGAACACATGTAAAATTTGTAAGGATGTCAGGGAAAGCCTGAAATAGCAGACAGGTAATTCAGACTACTGGGGCAAGAGTTCCCAGGGTTTCTTCACCAGCAGCCTTTGTACCCCAAGGATACTGTCATGTTCAAAGAGTTCTCCACCTCTTATTGCACAAAGCAGGGGAAGAACCAACACCCTTATCTCTTTCCAACCTGTTACAGACAAGAGCTATGAAACTGATGAATACAAAACCACCACTTCATCCTTCCCATAACTATTCATAACAATTTATGATGTTGTAAATTATTGACTCTTTTAATGAATTACTGGTTCAGTCCCTAGCTGTTATCTCCAACTGTCATCCCAATTTATCAGTAGGGGTCATAAATGAAAAGCATTTGCAATTACTTAGCCCTTAAAAATCGAAAGTCCTTCTATTTATACCTAACATTTGTTTATCACCTGTAGAAAATGCTGGAAAGGAACATAAAAAACCAGAAACTCTTGGGCAAGAAAAGGGTCACACTGGCCCATGAACATTTTATTCAGCTGCAGAATAATTATTTTTGTAAAAATGTTGTTTGGATTTTTTGTTTTTGTTTATTTGTTTGCCTTTTAATGTTAGCAGGGCATCTAACATTTTCCCTGGCTTAACTCATGCATTTATTTCTGAGGTTTTACATACCAATTACACTATCTGAGACTTGTGCTGCTAATCTGGAGCTTGTCTATACCACAGAACTGAGAAGAGTCCTCCTAAGCATCAATGGTATGCTGTAGTCCAGCCCCACATTCCCCAAACCCCAGAGAAGCATGGTCTGCCTTCCTCTGACAAAGGAAACTGCCCTCAGCTCAACAGCATTTTTGTGTATTTTGCTGTGTTGTTTTGTGTCTGGTTGTTTCAGGTCAGCAGAATCATTCCAGCAAGTTGACCACTCCCCACCCTGCTGGTAACATTTCCCTCTTAGGTACAAGGTGGTGTATAACCTGCATGTATATCCATTTTCATTATACACTTACTGGCCCTTGGCCAAACAAGTCTTCCTGAAGCCTACTTCAGCTTCCTTTATTATTTCCTGTACAAAGCAGAGCCTCGCAGTCTTGCATAATTTCTGTTAACTTTCCAGCTCCAAATTGTTGCCCATTGACCAACAGCAGTCAAGTTTGAGCATGCAGCTGCCTGCTTGGCTCCTGGAGAGCTCAACAGGAGCTCTCCTAATGTTGTCTCTGCACAGGGGCACCAGTGCCAGCTTTGCACACAGCTCTGTATGTTTCAGTGCCCAAGAGCTCTCCAGGTGCTGCAGATTTTGCCCCATCAGCATAACAATCTTACTCTGTCACCCTGTGTTTTTTTAATCTTCTGCATTGAATGTAGATGGCTGCTGAAAGCCAGCAGATTTTAAGCATTCTCCAAATTATGTGCATAACCCCCTTGCAATGTGCTAATTTTTTTTTTCAACCATCAGTGGCAGTGGAGCCCTTGCTCTTGGATACCCACAGGCTAAGAGAGAGCCACTTGGCTTTGACATGTGAAGGAGCCATCTGAAGGGATGTGTGCCTGGTGTTTCACAAATAGTTGAATTGCCAAGAAAAAAGTTTTGAAGTGGGGAATGAAGAAAACCTAGGGAATGAAAAAACAGAGAACAGGCATTTGAGAATTTGACTTGTCCATACTTCCTGGGGCACATCCCAGACAGCTTCACAAGCATGTTCTCATGGATATTGCTCCAGGGAATAGCACTGGGCATGGGGATGGCACCCAAAGGGCTCTGGGGTTGTCACTAACTGAGAGCACCACACAGACAACGACCTCCAGGGCACAGCTGTAATACAGCAGGAATCTGTCGGAGGAACATGTTGGTGTGGGCTTGACCGTAGCTTCTGCCTGGAAAGCTCTTTTAATAGTCACTGCTTTTCTTGATTTTGTTGACAGTATGAGATTTCAGCTGTATCCCCTTAGTTCCTCATGACTCTTCCTTCCCAGCTCTTTTCAAGTCTCAGTTCAACTCCTTTATCTCTGAATAGTTTAGCAAGAGGAAATGTTTCCCATCATATACTTGCAAACAAGAAATTACTTGGTTAATATGATGCATACATAGGTGCAACCTGTGGTTACTGAATCATCCTATTTTTGTTTTTATTCTGATTCACGACACGAATTTCAGACCTTGGCAAACTGCTGGATCAGTCATGAAGTCAACGATTTGAATACTGACAAAAGGAACAAGAGAATGTGCTTTATTTCAGTTAAATTAAAACAATCTAAAAGATGTGAATCCAGCCCAGTTTCAGTGGAGGATTCATACATCGTTCTCAGATACTGCCTGCTTCCCCACCACCTCCTCTGAGTTCCTGTCACTGGGTCCCACAACTTGCACCAGAAATTTTCATCACAACACTTCTCACCCACATCTTCCCCTTCTCTGTGGGGTGTGCAGTCAGATCTTTTCCCATTGTTGGCATCCAGCCTCTCCTCAGCCTTCACTGGCACTACCCTTTGTATTTGGCAGCTTTAATGGCTGTCCATAAAAGCTCCCTCATCCCAGCTTTTAGCAATTTCTCTCCCCAGCCTCAAGTATTTGCCACTGATATCTCTCACTGTCTTCTCCCCACCCTTATCTGTGAATAAGAAAATTAATGCGGGTTTCTTCTATTCTCTGTGTTCTCCAAGAGATAGAGAAGGACAAAACCTCCTCAGATAAGCATCAAAGATTAAAATTGTTCCTGGCAAACCTGAGAAGTTTGCCTGAACTCTAATAGTTTATTTACAGACATGGAATATGCATAGCAAAAGGTGGGAATTGTTCCAACTCAAGGTCTTACTGTAGCTCTGGCTGGGGCCTACACCCCTCTTCTTTGGGGAGAGATTATTTCTGAGACACAGCGAAAAGCACCTCCCCAGACACAGAGAAAATCACAAAGCTTCTTTATAGACCCTGCTCGCTCCGTTCCTGGCCTTACGGTGCATCTTTGTGACACTGCCTGTGAAAAGGTATCACTCTCTCACACCAAACTCCCCACCAGATCACAATTTTTAAAATTTTTTTTTTTCTCCAACACCGACTCTGTCTTTACCGTGGAGGGGGTTGAGCCTTTGTGCACAAGCACGGCCAGAGGCTGTGGAGCTGGGCCAGCCAGATATGCCCCTGAGAGGACAGGCGGTCCCTGTGAAGGTGGCTCTGGAGCTGCAGGGTTTGGACTAAAGACCTGAGAAGTTGCGGAAAACAGACTTATCAATTCTAATTAGGGAGAAAGGGAAACAGCTACTACAAAGAAAATCCTGGTTGCCACAGGGCGTTGAAACAAAGAATCGGGCAGCCATTGACACTTTAAATTGTTTCACTTAAGCGTTGTTGTGTTAAAGTGTCTTTTTCACAGCTGGAGAAATGATGAAACCTGTTTAACTTCCTCGTTATCCCGCACAGCCAAGGGAAAAGGCAGAACCCATGCTGCTTTATGAAACAAATTTGGAAGATGATTTTGAGGAACTTCTGGAAGACAGCTCTTACTCAGAGAAGTAGACCAGGTGCTGCGTCCCTCTCCAGAAGTCTCCTGAATTGTTTCAACAGTATAACAGGCCTGTATAACAGGCACCAAACATAAAAGAAGGTTGATGTCTTCTGTGCTGCCTCCTTTTGTCAGGGGTCTTAAGCTTGGTCTGGCGGAGACTGTAATGATCATAGGATTGATGCCCATGGCCAGAGAACTGAGTCACCTGCAGCAACATTGATACGAACCAGCATCCCTGCAGCCCTTGCATCAAGCTGAGTGCTGGCATCACATTGAGTGCTGCTTTCACGCACAGAGCAGCCTCTCAATCCCTCATCCTCCTCCTACAGCATAAACCACAGGAGTATTTTTATCATATTAACACTTTACTATTAAAAAAGCTGAAAGACGACAAACTAACAAAGCATTTATGTCAAACAATGAAAGTTTGTTCTTTGTAAACAAAATGTTCCTTGAAAATGACACATGAGCCCATTGGTTCTGTGCGGGGAGGGAGGAGGCAGAGTTGTACCCAACATGGTGGCTCTGTAAGCTTTAAGAATTTAGTGTTGGGTAACAGACATGGAATCCATGGCTTCATGGATTTGAGCTCCTACAACTGTATACTTGTATTAGTCAGACCTTGCCAACAGCACTTCAGGCACTTTTCTATAAAACAAAAGGCTTATTTTTTTAAAGGCCAGGAAGGAATTGAAGTGAAAAATAATAAAAATTACTGGGTACCTATTTCAGACACTAATATACATGTAAAGATATTGAAGGAGACAAAATTATTTGCTCAAGGGCTAAGCAAATATGGTATTTTTGGTTGTATAATGACTAAAACGAGTGTTTGAACACTGGGGCAAACTGGTTACACATGCTGAGTTGAACTGGGAAGGTGCTTTTATTGCTGATGCTAGTGCAAAAATGACAGATGTAACATGTTTAATCCAACCTCAAGGAAATGAAAACTATTTCCAAAGTGTGGCCTGAGTTTATAGCTGCATTTCCAGTTGATTGATGACAATTGTGCATGACAAGTAGTGAGTAAGCTTCTAGGTGTTGAAAGAGACTCATTTGAAGCAGAAGTGGCAAGTAAGGAGGTTGCTACACATATGAATCAGCAAAAGTCAAAATCTTTGTGAATTATAAAAGTGGTGCTTTGTGGCAGTCAAAACTAAACCTGACCGTGAGGAATAGCAGATCTTATCTAGTGTAACAAGATAATAAAATTGCAACTGAACCTGGGCATCTGCTGATGCAAACACAGTGTGAAAATTAGTTCAAAATTCACCTATTCAAGTGAATGGGCATATGTGTGCCCCCAGAGGTACTGTTCTAATATCTAACAATGCTTGGGAAAGAATTTTGGCCTGACTGTGAAAAAATCAACTTATTGCTATAATGTATCTGCAAAATGAAAACAAGTAAATAGGAATTACTAGAAAATTATGGCAAATGCCACAGGAAGCATTGCTGTGTGAATTTATAAAATGTGCAGGTACTTGGACTGCTCTTGTAAAAATGACATACATCACAAGCTGTGATGAGAATAATACAGATACATAGCAGCTCCTGCATGGAGCTTCACAAATTAGGCATTTCAGTGCAGAATAAAAAGGATGGAGAGAGGATATGACAGAAGTTTATGCACAGGAGATGAATAGGGAAAGACAATTAGCTATTACTCCCAAAGGTGAGGACTCAGGAGTGTCCCATGAAGTTATCTAAGAGCAAGTTTTCAGGAAATGAAACTTTTTTCTCTTTCACCACACATAATTAAGCTATTGAGTTAATTACTCCAGGATCATGTGGATTTATATATATGGGATAAATATTACATATTTATATAAGCCTTATAGAGGTGACATCAAAACATAGGCAAAGCAGAGAGTAAAACAAGTGGTATTAAAATATTAAAAACATAGATCCAGACAGAGCCTCTGGAGGTGCCCATGGGCTGTTGAATGCAGAGATGAAGACACAGTCTTTGGAAAGCTATAGGGCATTACTGGGAGATGATGCCAAGATTTCTGCTATCCTGAGATAAACTAAAACTTGTTTCTGAGTTGAGGAAGTTACAACAGCATTTATTTTCCTATTTTTGTAAAGCTTTTATTTCCACATTACTTTATGACCCACAAGAAACAAAGTTTTGTATGCACATGAGCACTTGGTATCATTCACCAGCTTCAGTGCTACCCCTTCCTTACAGATGAACCTTTACAGATTCCAGAGTTTTTAAAACTTGTCTCTTGCACCTCCTGCCAACGAGACAGGTGTTAAGAAAAGTGTAGGCAACAAGCCTGTAACTCTGGGTTTATGCTCAGTCAGAATTCTTTGCTAGAATTTCCCTTTCCTTCCCAAATAAAGCATTACATACATGAACAAGCAAACAAAAATCAAGGAAACTAAAAATAGCACCAGCTTTAACATAGAATTTGGTTGGTTGTAAATGAAAAACACTGTGGCAGTACTGAGCAACACCAGCTGCAAATTTCTTCCAAGCACCTACAATTACTACGTATCAAACCAGAGTATCATTTCATAAAACACAGTTAACTATTCAAGATCTTTCTTTTTAGATTATTTAAAGATCTTAGATTTCAGTGAAGCCTTTAATACTCTCACACCACTCTTCTGGACAAAATGTCCAACACATAGCTGGATAAACACATCATGCAAACATGGTAAGCAACTGGCTCATGGGCTGGGCACACAGGGAATGGGATGACATCAGGCTGGGGTCTTGTCACTACTGGGGCTCCACAGAGCTCCATCCTCTGCCCTGTGCTCTTCAACATCTCCATAAATTACTCGGGTGCAGGACTCAAAGATACACTAA
>VZSR01003803.1:12943807-13098778 GCA_013398615.1 Brachypodius melanocephalos | reverse complement strand
GACCCCATTGCAGTCTGCAGCTTCCTCATGAGGGGAAGCAGACATTGACCTCTTCCCTTTGATGACCAGTGACAGAACCCAAGGGAATGGCCTTGAGTTGTATCAGGAGAGGTTTAGGCTGGATATCAGGAAAGGGTTTTTCACCCAGAGGGTGTTTGGGCACTAGAACAGGCTCCCCAGGAAAGTGGTTACAGCACCAAGCCTGACAGAGTTCAAAAAGTGTTTTGGACAATGCTCTCAAGCACATGGTGTGACTCTTGGGGTGTCCTACGCAGGGCCAGCAGTTGGAATTGATGATCTTTGTGGGTCCCTTCCAATTCAGAATATTCTTTGAAGTCCAGCTTAATTTTCTAAACCTCTGAGAGCAAAGCCAAATTAATATGTAATTTTGCAGACACACACACATGCTCGAGTTTCTAGTAATTTTTATCTATACAAATCACTAGATCAAGTTTAAATGTTATTTAAGTCTCTACTCATGAAAGCATTTCTACTTCCAGACACGTGTGACAAAATCAGGCTCAGTACTAAGTGTAACACACAGAGCTTCAATATACAGTAGCAAACACAGCATTTTCAGCAGTACTTTGCATACTCAGACAAATTTTCATTATTTTTTTCTACACATCCTTTATAACACAGCATTCATTTCTAGTAGGAATTTTTGTCAGTGTTTTGAAAAGCCAAGACTCTTTACTAGGTTGTAATCAAGCATCATTTAATAGAAGTCATACTTGGTTGGATGCTTTGGGTGAAATGCAGAGTGTGTGAGGCTAACCTGAGCCTGAGAGCAACACTGGGTATACCTTATAAGTTACAAGCAAAGCCC
The DNA here is from genome assembly GCA_013398615.1 of Brachypodius melanocephalos. Lineage (NCBI taxonomy): Eukaryota > Metazoa > Chordata > Aves > Passeriformes > Pycnonotidae > Brachypodius > Brachypodius melanocephalos. Next base: position 13,097,949 of record VZSR01003803.1, on the reverse strand, counting down.
AAGGTAAGAGCTTCTAGTTCTGATGCAAGTGATTCATGCCTGGCTGGCTTGGACTTCGTCCACAAAACCTTTCCTTAAAGATGGGGCTTAAAGAATACTATAATAAGAAACTTTTTTTTTTTTTTTTTTTTTTTTAAATTGTGAACAGCAAAGCTCAATCGCCAAACAACCTAGTGACAGGTCTTCACATGACAAGTAACCCTGATTTGAGTCACTCTTTATACTTCCTGCTAGATTACTTTCTCTGACAAAACCAACTTTAACCCCCACTCCCTTTGCACAGCAGCAGTGAAATGAATGCTGTGCACCCTAGTGAGGAATTTTTCTAAGGAAAACCAGACATCTTACTTCTATCCTGTCCTTAGCTGCCTGATGCCCTTGTTATCCCTATATCTGGCTACCTAGATCAATTTTTTATTATCAATTCATCAGCTGGTTTACCTATTTCTTGTCTTCCAAACTCAAGCCTCCGAAGAAGGTCTCTGAGGTTTCGTTCTCTAGCCCTGCCTCACCCTTGGAAAAGAGTATAGGAGCTGCGTTTCATCTGACCATTTTCCGAACTTTCTCATGGTGACGATTTCCTCCGGCTGCTACGGCTGAGGGGCAGTTTCGGAGTGTCCCGTGGCACTGATTTCCCTCAGGGACACGTTTTCTGCCAACACTCGGGAATCGGTCCCGCCGCCGGGCCGTATTTGCAGGGTACTGGGTCCGCTCCGCCCGACCGGGTGCTCACAGACGTCCTGGGCGACCCCGAGGGCTCTCCCGGGGGGGGCACCGTCCTCCCGCTCGGTCCGCAGCAGCTCCGGCCCCGTGGGCACGGCCCAGCCCAGCGCCGGGGCTGCGGCTCAGCCCCCCGGCCCCGCCCGGCCCAGCGCAGCCCCGGGTTCCCACCGCCGCGTCCGCAGGCGGCCGGAGGAGCGGGGCGCGGGTGGGGGCGGGCGGAGGCGGGCAGAGGCGGGGGCTGGGGGGGCGGCTTAAAAGCGGCGGCAGGTGAGCAGGGAGGGACCTTAAAACTCGGGGCCAGAGGGGCTGCGGGCACCCGATCCACAGGCGCCAGCGGACCTGGGAGCGGAGCAGCGCGGGGCGCCTGTCGCGTCCCGTGTGTCCTGCCCGGCCGCGCCAGGGGAGGGTCCGGAGCGGCTTCCTCGTGTTCCTGCCCAGCCGTGCCAGGTGAGGCTGCGGAGCGGCCCCCGCGTGCCGCACCGATAGGATCGGGATCGAGGTTGGGGTTAGGCTGTTCGCCCCTCCGGGCGAGTGGCGATTTGTGTGCCAGAATGGGGCTCGGGTCGGAGCCGTCCCGGTGGCTCTGGGGCAGCCACGCCGCAGCTCCGACTCCGGGCAAGCCGTGCTTGGGCGGGGGCTGTGAGCCCCCAGCCCCGGGGCAGTGAGTGCGGTTGGCCGCCACGCTCGGACGGCACAGCCCGTCCCGGGAGGAGCCGTCGGACCTCCGAGCCAAACCCGGTGTTTGCAGACGGTGCCCGCCGACAGGAGCGAACGGCAACCCTGCCGCTTCCCTCCGCTGAGGGCTCGCTGCTGCGCGGGAACTGGGCGGGATAAAGGTCGACGCGGACGGCGGGAGAAGCTGGGATCCAGCTAATAACCCCAGAGCGGGGATTTGGAGTGGTTTTCAATAATGGTATCTTGGTTAGCAAGTTGGGCGTCCTGATAGATTGGCTCCCTAACACCTAATTGCAGTGTTTCGGTAGTGGCAGATGAGAAGGAGAAATGTTTTTTTCCCCCAAACTTGCAGCCTTGGTTCAGAACTGCAGTGTGAGATGGTAATTGGAACCCAGGCTGTTCAGCTCAGCAATATGCACTTCCCAGACTTTCCTTCAATTCTGATTAGCCTCTTGTGAAGGTTTCGTTGACTTTATTTTAATGACTATACAACAGACATGAGGAAACTCTTACCAGAATGATGCAGCTATCTGCAGGTTAGGTCAGCGTAAAATGTTGGGTAAAATGGTGCCAGTTTCAGCAGAGACAAAGCGTGAGAAGTCTCAGGAATTCCAGCCATCTTCTCAAAGTTGTTTTCTTTTTTGCCTTACCCAATTTCTCCTTTCCGCATCACAGTAAATCTGACCTCTCCCTCTTGCCTCCAGGCTTGTCCACACAAGCTAGGCCCTCGTACCAAGGGTATGTGTTGGGGCACGTTTGTCCTCTGCTTGGGATGTAACTACACTAAAAGTAAAAAGTTCTCTTTTTTTTCCTCTCTGCTGTGTGAGAACGAGAGATTTCTGTAAACTTTGGCAAGTGTTGAGTTGCAAGGTACCATGCTCTCCCCAGAGCACACAGCCAGCACCAAGAGGAGACTGAGCTCTTATCCATGGCCTATGTGGCTCTTCCAGCCTAGCCTTGAGAGATGCTGGATTAGCTATGCAGGTTCCCAGCTCGGGTTTCAAAGCGTTTTGTCCACTTCAGTGTTAGTTTCCAAATGGCTGCAATCAGTGAAAGCTGAGCCCTGAGACTGAAGTCTGAACTTCAGCAAAACTTAGTTTTGAAAGGGCAGTGTGTGGATTTTAGTTTTTAAGAGTTAGGAGGAAAGCTGAAATGGAACTTCTCTGATGTTTGACTTTCTGTATTCTGCTGGAGTGTGATAGCATCTAGAAAATCAACACGAACTCTTGAGCTGAGGGCTTTTTCTTCTCAACTCTATGACTCTGCTTGCCTCCTTTTTTTTGGATGACATAGCAATGAATGTGGAAGGGCAGGCTCTGCTCTATCTGCCTTTGCCTGCTGGTTTGTGCTATAGAAGCATGCAGCCCTGACAGAGCTGGTTTGAGCGTCTCATCAGTGTTGGCAAATTCAAACGTTGTACTTTTGAGATTAAGGGCCTGAGGGGTCTGAGCTGCAACAGAAAGCCTTGGAGGCCTGCTGGAGGGGTCTGGGTGGAGAAAGGACTTCTGCTGAAGAAGGCCAAGAAATACTTGCCTCTGGGACAAGGAAAGCAGCTCAGCCTTCTAGGGCTATGGTGTTGGCAAAAAAATCCCATAGAAAATGCTAGAGAAGTCTCTACTTTGTCTAGATGTGGCTTAACTCATGCAGTGATAGTAATTTCTGTTGCTTTGGTAAGTACACTGGAAGGCAAAATGCTGACCAGAGTCAGCCACAGAAAGGGAAGGAGAGCATAGAGGATGCACAAAGGAACTGTATTAAGATGTACTTATTTCCTGCCCAAAGTTTTGTTGAGAAATACAATGATGTATGGTTGTCACCTCATAAACTGATGGGAGGAGAGAGTTTAATAAGTTGTTTGAATCCATAAATAACATAAATAAACAATGTGAAGATTACTTACACTTCCCCATGCCTCTGGAGAGACTGTGAGGAAGTTCTCTTTTTCCTAAGCTTAGAGTTGATTTTTCACAGTTTGAAAAGTGACCATTGTGTGTATTGTGTCATTCTGCAGGTAAAAGGATACAGAAAAGAAGATGGACTGGGGAACTCTGCAGGCTGTTTTAGGAGGTGTAAATAAGCACTCCACCAGCATCGGGAAGATATGGCTCACGGTCCTCTTCATCTTCCGTATCATGATCCTGGTTGTGGCTGCAGAAAGGGTCTGGGGAGATGAACAACAAGATTTTGTCTGCAACACACTTCAGCCTGGCTGCAGAAATGTTTGCTATGATCACTTTTTCCCCATCTCTCACATCAGACTCTGGGCCCTGCAGCTGATCTTTGTCTCCACGCCTGCGCTGCTGGTGGCCATGCATGTGGCTTACACCAGGCACGAGAAGAAAAGGCGATTCAGAAATGGTGAGAAAATTGATATTGAAGAGCTCAAAAATGAAAAGATTCACATTCGGGGCCCCTTGTGGTGGACGTACACCAGCAGTATCTTCTTCAGGGTCATCTTTGAAGCTGTCTTCATGTACGTGTTCTATTACATGTACGATGGCTACCAGATGCCCCGCCTGGTGAAGTGCAGCGCTTGGCCCTGCCCCAACACCGTGGATTGTTTTGTGTCTCGGCCCACTGAGAAAACCACATTCACTATTTTCATGCTTGCTGTATCTGGGATCTGCATGATGTTGAACCTGGCTGAGTTGTGCTACCTAGTGATAAAAATTTGCATGAAAGAATCCAGGAAAACAACGGTTTTGAAATAAGTCCCCAGTTTCAGGATTTACTGTCTCCCCATTGCCCTTAAACTTTCTTAGGTATAAGAAAACAATAAATATTATTTTCACACTCAAGGAAAAGGATAAAAAAATGAATGTTCTTTTGTGTTTTAAAGCTGATAGCCTCTCTGGAAGCCGGTGCTGAAGCAGGTTTTAAAGATCATAACCTAATTCAGTATTCCTGCATCCACAATTAAAGAAAGCAGCCTTCTGGAACCAGCTTCTCCAAGTATACTGTTGCTTGGATCCTATTGTTGGGACAGTTAACTCTTCAAATAGTGGGAGTGGAAAGGACCAGAGAAGGCTCTAGTGCCAGAGGAGATCCAGGAATTGCAAACACACTATGTTGGCTCAGAGGCAAAACAGTATCAAAGATTTTTGGTTAAAAGTGGGGTAAAGGATTTTTTGGGGCACATCACAGCTTTTGAGAAGGAAGAAGGCAGGGAGGTGATTGTGTTTATATTAGGTGTCCTAAGTAATCTGGAGAGCGAGAAAATGGTATAGGAACACAGATATTCTGGCAGCGCATGCTATCAGCTTTGCTGGGCACCAGCATGGGGTTTTTTTTCTTATCTTCTTGTCTGCACTGAGAAGCATTTCCTTAAGGGTTAGGGCTGGCCAGTCTCAACTACCTATGAATGCCATCAGGTCAATGCTGCCTCCCCACAGCCACAGAGACTACAGCAGTAGGGGAAATGAAGTTCAATTTTCATTCTCTTGATCAGATGACAAAAAGGATTGTCACCTGGGAGGTTGGAGGCAGTGCAACTGTCTTCCTCCTTCTCTTGTTCTCCCCCAGTATGTTGTGAAGAATCTCAGTACAGTAGACTTTTATCTGATGAAGAGACATTTTACCACCTGACTGTTCCTCACACAGCTGTATACTTGTAAAACTTTTTTTTTTTCAATAAAAAACAAGAAAAAAGCACCTTTTTTTCTTCTGTTGGTTATCCAAAAGAAGTGCTTCAACTTACAGCATGATATCCACTGCTCCTTCTGTTGCTCCTTTTTTCTCTATTGAGCCCGTACAGCTTTTCTTCTTAAAACTTTGTCCCTATTTGAGGTACCTTTCAAATTACTTGAGCAAACCACTCCCAGTCTCTCTGACATTCCACATTGTGAGATTAAATCACCATTCCTTTTCTTAGAGTGGGTCTAGCAGGAATCACAAATAGCTTGCAGAGCTAAAATAGCAAAGGGACCCCATCAGAAGTGAGAAGGAACTTGATATTTTTCTTGAAGTTCACACTGCTGTGCTGTAAGTTCTACACTACTAATTTGAAGTAGTATATTAATCAGTCTGGTCTTGTCTCAAAGTAGTCTCAAAAGATGTCATATGCCTGTAATAGGCAGCATCTGGCACTTAGGGCAACACTGTTTATCTTCCAAGTGCCTGCCCATTGAACCCACTTCTAGAAAGCTGGCTGTTTCTCCTCCTTAGCTTTAATAAGTGGCTTTTCCCCAAAATGAATGAGTGCTATCTCAGCTTCTTTATTTGCTTTCATCTTTTACTGCACATTTAAATTTCTCACTGTTGGAGTAAACAAAGCTGCATGAATTAAGACCCAGAACTCTTCACTGTGTACTAAAAGTGGAACATAAACAGGCTTCCCTTGCTTGTGAGCTTCATCCAGTGTTCCAACTTGACTGCAGATGGAAATCTCTCATCTAAGAGGGAAGCAAGAAAACTATAAAAACACCATTCTCAGAACCATCAAAAAAGAGATAGAAGGTCATTCATAATGAGCTGGACTGGAAACTTGGACTGTGAAAATATCCTTAATTCAACTCCAAAGAACACAGTTTGGCACGTATCAGGTTTGTGCTTGATAGAGTTCCTGCATTGTTCCATGTACAAGTACGAAGAGAGCAAACCAGTCCCAGTGCTCTAGTATTACATTGCTTTTGTAACAAGATTTTTTTCCCTGAAATTATAATTAAAGCAGTTTTGTGGTGTCTGTTTTCTCTATTACTTGTTCGTGCTATGTGTTACCTAATGCATCTAATGAAAATCTGTTTGCTATAATGGAAAATGTATGCACCAATACCAGACTCAATAGCCAAGGGCTAGTGTAAGGATTTTAGCCTTCTGCTGCAGGTTGGTGTTTCCATTCGTTACACTGCCTGTTACCCTGAAGTGGAAGGTCATATGTGCTCCACTTGAAATTAAATATGCTGCTTAAGACAGCTTTGCAGCTGGAAAAGGCCAGTGATAAACCTAACCAGCTCCATAGGGAAAATTTGTTTTTGCCACCTACCTTTGAATTTAGCTGGAACTTGGAACGAGGCACACCAAAACTGTTAACACTAACACTATGAAGTTATCTTCAACTAGCAGTTTGGCAATCAGATTGTCAGACAGGAGAAAAAGATAGAACTGGGGAAATTGTTTGGATGTAGCCAAGAGAGGGCTTTGATCCAGAACTGCAACATCAAGCAATGATAGCTCTGAGATCTGTGTATATTTAATTTGACTGAATAGCTGCTTTGTATGTGAAAAAAAAAAATCAGATAGTTTATAGGAACATGTGAATTGCACCTATTTCTACACGTGCTACATTGCAGAGCTGACCTTCTACAGATAGATTTCATACAGATTAAAATATATTGCTGTGTTGAAACTGTGTGTGCTCTTTCCTGAAATGCACTAGTAGTGTCTGCATTTCTGGTACTTGGTTCCTGGGTTTTCTTCAGAATAAAGATTGCAAAATGTGTTGAAAACTTAAGCAGTAAATCTGAGGTCATGACTGTATAAGAGGCTGATTCCTCATTGTTCAGTGTCCAACATAGCCAGGATGTAAAGTGTCTAACAAGGTATCAGAACTGGGAAGCGTAGAAATGGGACTGGCTGAAATTATTCTTTGACTGAAATTGCTAGGAAAAATCACCATTGACTCAATCAGGTTAAACTTCCATCCAAAACCTTGAAACCAAAACTACAAACATGTTTGTCAGAAGAGTAAGGAGATGAGGGGAAGTAAACTTCATTGGTAAACCATGGACCCAGACAGAGAAAAAAATCCTAACTACCTTGGGAGAAAGACCATTTTAAAAGGAAATCAGAAGTATAGATCTTCTGTATTTATGACTTCTGGATATAGAAGTACATTTATTAAAGGTTTTCTTAGACAAAAGTAAAAATATCCATTGGTTGTTTACAGTTATTATAAGCAAACGTGACAAGTTATTTTATATCTGATAAGAAAAATATAAAAGATAAATTATATGGTCCATACAGAGAAGTGCACTCCTGTACTATGGAGGTTCAATTCAAAATGGCAACTCGGTTAAAAACTGCTTTATTTTGTAAAAAGAGTCCTGCAGCAGTAAGGAACCACTAGGAGCACTTTGCTAGAAACTAAACTTGCTGAAAATTAATCTTTTTTTTTCTCTAATTATAATTTCCTCACCTGAATGTTAGGCTAACTATGCTAATTAGCCCGCAAAAAAAAAATCACACACTCAAAGAATTGCACTGCCTTTTTGTTCACCGGTTCTGATATTCAGGACAGCCACTACCCTGACAGTTAATTACAGGGTCATTTGATTTTTCACCATCTTATCTACACAGTCATTTGAACTTGTTTGCAGACAGTGGCAAGAGTAATGGTAACTATCTGAAGCTTAATGAGCTAAGACTAATGGTAATGACTTTCAAGATAGTTCAGAAGGTATTTACACTTTTGTCCCCATCTGACTAACCTAGCTTGTCACTGTCATTTTGTCTTACAGATTATATTTCTCTTGTATAAAGCTGGCTCAGCTTTGACTTGGCTATTTTCCATACAAAGTTTCCTAGCCACCAAAAAAAAAGTCTATAAACTGGCCTTGGAAATGCATTGATCTTTAATTTGGAAGGCCCAGATGAGGAAATAAGTCTCATCTCAGACTCTTCATCTCTGAGAACATTCCTTGCACTTGCTATGGTTGGTCCCCCATCCTACTATAGATTTAAATGTCAGAATTGGTCACATTGCACTTACCTTCTTCCTTTTTCTGACACTTTAATCACTGCCACTAACTCAGAGATTATTTCACATCTATCTGCTCTACGTATTTGAATAGCCAAATCCATTGTATTTGAATTAGCCATGTACTGAAAACATCCTCTCCTTGAATACTACCAGGCTGACAGATGCTTTCAGAAGTCTTTGCTGTAAAGGAGTGATACAGTATCAGTGTGATGTACAGTTTAGGGAAGTATGTTCTCAGGGAACTCAGGGAACTTGTAGAGTTGAGCCATGAATGACTGCAGGTTGTAGATGAATGTTTTGAACAGCAGCATATATTCTGTGTGCTGCTAAGAACCAGCATTTCGGTCATAGCCTGGCACAGTCTCCAGGAGAAGGAATACTGTAGTGTGTGGTGCAGTCTGAAGCACAAGGCATTTTTCAATGGACAAGCTGTGTTGGGCAGGTTTATTATCATCTTGCTTATTATGCATGATGTGTATTTTCTGTTGTCTTGGCAATTATGGCAATTTACACACATTATCTGGGAAAGACAGTAGCAGGCTTAAAACTGTGGAAGTTGAGATAATGAAATAGGGTTTTAAAGTGTTCTGCAGATAATTTTCTGTGGAGGTTCAATCTTTATAACAACATATAAAAACTCCTCCCACACCTCTCAGCAATCCCCACATTAGCAGGAGGAATGCTGCACTTCTGTTGTGACGATTGGAAAACTTGCTATCTGTTTGGTATCCAACTACCAACATTTCTTTCATCACAAGACTTCTTTCACTTGTTTTGAAAGTATAATGGCAATCCTGGTACACAGAGTCAACCCTGACTCTCATTGTTCCTGAGTTTTCCTAATTGAAAGATAAAGGTGACAACTGCGTCATGTTCACAGGGATCAGAACAGTTTAATCAAACACTGTTTGTTAAAATCATTGCAACAGATGCCAGAAAAATATAATTATTGCATGGTAAAGATTTCAAACCTATTGTATGTTGCATCATTAGTGTAATGTCTGCTTACAGTTTGTCATGACCCTGCCCTAGGTATTGCATCCTTTCCAAGGACTGAGGGTTTAATATACAGTTGAAAGAGCTTCCACAATCTGTCCAGCACAGATAAAAAAAACCCCAGTCTATTCCTTTACACACACGTGCACAAAGAGACAGAGCAGCAAACTGATTAAATCATTCCCTCACTGTTATCTGATAGAAGACTGAATGAGACATTGCAACATGGATTTGTCAGGCATAATTTCTGTCCATGTCATGATAGAACCTTTTGTGTATTGCAGTAAAATAGTTATTAATGACTCATTATCAGATGATCAGGATCCACCAAATGAGATAAACTGCAACTGGGAGGAGCTGCAGGTACATGGGAAGATAAGCTTAGCATTTAGTAAAATGTTTTATCACCAGGAGAAATGGTTTAATAGTAGCAGTGTTAGAAGGTAGGAAGGCCTAAGTGCTTCTATTGTGAAAAGAAGCACTTGCAAAACTGTCAGATGGAGACCTGTTCTGAAGCAAAGAACAGTTTTGTAAGAAGAGCTGGAGTTTGTGGAAGATCATCCATGGAACATTACACAATAACGTGGTTGACTTGAAAAAAACATCACACTGGTATGCATTCAAGGTTAGTCAAAACCAGGATGTTTGAAATTATATATTCAGTCTTGTTAGCACCCAAAACTCTATTTGCCAGTGCAGAGTTCGTCCAGGATTATCTCTGTCAATGTGGTTCCTTTGTGCTTTTAGCAACTGTAATAAGACATTAGTGTGCTATAGTATGTTCCACTTAACTAAGTATATGAGGTGGCACTGTGAGTAAATAAAATTCCAATTAATGTAAGTGGAATTGATGATGGATTTTTTTTCTTCTCAGCACAGTTTGTAAAATGCTCCTTATGCCTTTGTTATGCGTCTCACAAAACAGGCATTCTTCCAAACAGGAGAAAGACAGAAACCCAGATCACTGTTTGGTTTTGATCACTGTTCAATTTTGCTTCCCGTTTTACTATATGTGCAAACACTGGTGGAGTTCGCTGAAGCCTGGTCTGCAGCCAGGAGATTATTTCCCACCAATAGCATGCCATTTTGTACTACTGATTTCTTTAATTTCAAAGGCAGACCATCACATCCTGCAGCAGTTTGAATTTTCTCTTACACAGAGACATTTTCCTTTACATAATACTGGTATTTCTATTTTAAAGCAAGATGCCTATTGTTGTTCCTTTCTGTGGAAAGCACTAATTATTTGAGGCCTTTACAAATTCATCATGCATGCCACCCAGGTATATTCCTGGTAAAACATACTCAATTTGCTCTTATCCTGAACACAATGAAAAAGAACATCCTTGTTTAGAAGCCTTGGTTGTGGTTTGGCACAATGAATTGCCCACTGGCAATACTAGTTTAGAGTATTAATACTGATGTCATTCCTTCCTGCTCGTTCTTATCCTCTCTGTATCTCCCTCCCACCTCATTCAACACGTTGCCACCAGCTCCAGGACCTGCACTGAGCCAGCACTTGTTTGCACAGCTGTGCTCAGCACTGGACTGTCCCACTCTTTTAACTGAAGAAGAAACAAATGTTTTGCTTTGCTGGATTGTTTTTCAGATGGATTAATTCCTTGATCTTCATTACAGGGAGGCCATATGAACTTCCACACTGACAACAGTGTGGGGCAGCAGGCCACGGTGTTGGGCAAGAACAGCTGCAGGGAGTGAGTGGAAGGGGTGGAGGGAATGGCAACATGAAATTTATTTGCTGCTGCACATGCCGCAATTTCAAAGCACAGCCTCTGGCTGTGTTTTCCTGAGTGACTGCTACTAAAAAGGCAAAAATCTCAACTGCCTTTTCTCCCTTTGCTGCTGTACCCTTCCGTGCTCCCTATTCCCCTCTACTGGTTCTGCTTCTCAGCTACTGGACATCTTCTTCCTTGCTCCAACACAATCTTTACTCAACTTTTGTATGAGTTGTAACTCAGCAGTGAACTAGTTGAACACTGCATTTTAGATTTGTTATCTTCAGCTCAGATTTCTGCCAGATTTCCTGTTGTGTCAGGAATCACTGTGTTTCAAACACCTATATTTTTATTACACATTTCTGTCTGTAGTGTCAGAAAAAAAAAATAGCATCACACCATGACAGAATAATAGCAGGTAGAATTCCTTTTAGGATTCTTCATGACCTGTGTCTCCTTTTTTGATTCTTCCTCCTAACAGGTGCCTGGCTTGTACAGTTATAGTTTTTCATCTGCTACATCTTACATGGAGCTTTTAATTCCATTAAGATGAATGGAAAGCATCTTGCTGTTCCATATCCCAGAACATTCAGGTTTATATTCTTGTTGTGCTTGTTCTTGTTGTAGTATTAGGAGACTTGCCACGTTTCCAAAGGAAAGAACCAGAAAGGACCAGAGGAAGCTTGTTCTGGTGGGTGAAACACCAGCCTGGAGTCTCAGTGCTATTCTCACAACCATACAACCTAGGACAAGATATTTAGTCTTCCTGTGCCTCCATTCCTACAAACTAGAACTCACAGCATCATCCTGCGAAACTAGAAATAATACTTCCTTACACCAGTTCTTATGCTGCCTTCTCTGATGTGTTTAGCAGTAGTGTTGTACAGAACAGAACACTAATTTCTCATTGGTAAATAAAAGTTAGTATATTATATGAGATCAAACAACACCTTAGGTCTTTTTATTGTCGTGTTATTTATTATTTAATTAATTCTTAAGTCCTTCGATTCATCCATGCAGAAAACAACCAGAGATTTTAATCCTCCTTGCTTCAAGCTGTGCCTCCGGAGGTAGCAGTACCCTTTCCCAGAATTTAAATATCTTTAGTGCCATCTTCTGTAGGGCAGTGGCATGTCAAGCGCAATTCTCTTTACTGACATACCGTACTGTGCCACAATGAGCTGAGCTGAAGGCACTTGTAGCTCCTTTTTTTTTCGGCTGACTGTGTGGACAAAACTGCTGCCAGCACTGGCGAGCCATGTGTCACTTTGGCACGGCTTGTGACTGAAGACATGTAGCACAGTTTAGGGGTCTTTCCACCAGACTGTGCTTGGATGCACAGTTACATAAGAGTGATCCTCTTCTGTACTTCAAAATAGATGTTTAAATTAGAAATAACAAGGAGTAAAACACTGTTTTAGATCAATACTGACCTGAAAAAGTCTATTTTTCTTGTTGAGCAACACCTCTGGTTCAGACTAAGATCAATCAAGAAATATCTCCTTAACTTACGAGTTCTTTTTATAATTTCGTAAAGCTTGGTGTCTATTTTTTATTTTCTTTTTGTGTACCTTGTCATGAAAACCTGATTCATCTAATCTTAAAAATACCTGCCTGACTGCTCTGTCTCCCCACTTCCTGAATTCACTTTGTTTCTGTGCCAGCCAAATCATTTACTACTAAAGGTCTGTCTACATGTGGAATAGGAGTTATCACCTGTGTGGAGGCTTGGATGGAAGACAAAAGATACTTGGATGGAAGTATTTGTACTTAAAGAAGGTAATTAATCCCTCTCTGGAATCATTCAAAACCCAGCTGGACACATCCCTGTGTAACCTGCTATAGGTGACACTGCCTTGGCGGGGATGTTGGACTGGGTGATCTCCAGAGGTCCTTTCCAACCTTAACCATTCTGTGATTCTGTGTTAATTAAAGGAAGGCTGAAAAATTGGGAAGTGTGCATTTTAATGTAAAAATTTAAATGTCACCTTAAGTTGTGTGTTGCTGTCTAGTGTTAATGCCAACCCATTAAACATAATGAGAACTAGCAGTGCTGTGCTACTTTAAAGATAAGTGACGAAACTAGCAGGATGGCTCTTCCAAGGAAATCCTTCTGTCAGAAACTCCACATGAAGAGGCAGCTTTGAACACCACTAACTAAATTTGAGCCTATCTTCTTTCTGAATAAACTCCTCAGAGAGACAAGTCCTACTTTTTTCTATTTACTCGTTGTTTGGCTACAGATCCTCCTGTTCTAGTATATGACTAACAAGTCATATGTCCTTAACATGCTTTCATGCTTGGGTTTTCACCAGCACATAATTGGTTCTTCACTTTTAAAACTGCTTCCTTCAAGTTTTCCCCACGGATTTTGCATCCTTGCTTGTCCCATTTTTTACGAATGATCCAGGGGGTTTTACTGACAGACCAAACCTTTTCTTGTATGAACGCAGAAAGGAATTCTTGGAAAGGAAATTGTTAGCTGATGGGTGTAGTCCCATGGCAGGCAGGCACTGCATCAGCTTCTCCTAGTTTGAAATGTAAAAGATTCTATCATAAAAACCTTCTGTGGCACTACTAAAAGGATGCTCTAGAATCTCACTGCCTTTCTGAGTAATAATATTTTTCTTAAAAAAACAGGCATCAAGGCCAGTTTGTTCAGATAGTGGGAAATACCACTTCAAACTTCCAGAGAGTGAAAAAGCCATCAGAGAAACATCCCGTGCTTCATGCTATTGAAACTGATGAGCTGAGAGACTTGACTGCATGAGGACAGTTTTAATGTTAGGAGTTACTGCAGCTGCTGGGATTCCATCCTGTACCCTAACGCAGCCTCTCATGCCTCAGTGCTTCAGGATCAGCCCTGTGATACCCAGTGATACACTTACAATCATGGTAGCGCTGTGTTTCACACATATCACCCATCTCTGAACAGTCATTTATCCTTGTGCCGCCTCCAGTGCTTAGGGTTGACAGAGATCTTCGTCTCTAGTGCTTCCAGCTGAAATATTTATAGGGACCAATCAAACAGTGCAAGAATACAAGAACATGGACATGGCTGGATTCAGATTTTCAACAGTTCTCTGCTACACACAGCTCCTCAAAGAGTCTCAAATTTTTTATTGGATTTTTTTTTAACTAAATGAAGGCTTGGGAATGACTTGTGTGATTCTGTTTCCAGCTCATTGTAGAGTAGCTATCAAGAGAAACTCAGTGTTACTGTGGAAGAGCTCTGGAGTCATCCTACCACTTTAAGTCATTCTTTCATAGAACCATAGGATGGTTTGGGTTGGAAGGAACCTTAAAGATCATCTAGTTCCAACTCCCCCAGCCAAGAGCAGGGACACCTTCTATTAGACCATGTTGCTCAAAACCCCATCCAACCTGCCCTTAAACACTTCTGGGGATGGGGCATCTGCAACTTGTCTGGGCAGCCTTTTCCCACCCTCACACTAAAGACTTTCTTCCTAAAATCTAATCTAAATCTACCCCTTTTCAGTTTTGAGCCACCTCCCCTTGTCCTGTCACTATGTGCCCTTGTAACTAGCTCCCCTCTGGCTTTCTTGTATGCCCCTTTAGGAACTGGAAGGCTGCTGTATGGTCTCCTTAGACCCTTTTCTCTAGGCTGAACAGCCCCAGCTCTCTCAGTCAGCCTTCACAGCAGAGGTGCTCCAGTCTCCTGATCATCTTCATGGCCCTCCTCTGGACTCACTCCAACAGATCCACATCCTTCTTATTGTGGGGGCCCCTTGAGTTGGATGCAGCACTCCAGGTGGGATCTCATGAGAGTGGAACAGCAGTTGAGAATCACCTCCCTCGACCTTTGAGCACAACCACCTACCACTCTGCTTTAGATGCTGCCCAGGCTGTGTGGCTGTTTTCCATTCCCTGGGGCAACACTACAGAACACACAACAGCCTAACCAAAATACAGGTGACAGTAATATTTCTTAGTACCTATGCTGAGAATGTCAAGAGCTACTTTTAATCAATAACTTTCAGAACAGTGACAAGTGATCTCTGTTTTTGAGGGGTTTTGTTTTTTCTTTTTCCAGAAGTTCTGCACACAACAACCTGATAGCTGACCCTGTCTGAGGAGGGGTCTGAGGGAAAGAAAAAAGCAGCCCTTTGAGGCTCTTCATGCAAGACACACAGGCACCATCTGCAAGGTTCATCTGCTCTTAGAGACGAAACCCTCGTTTTGGTGAAGAAGTTGTGTTTTTCCCCCCCTTTTGCTCAGGTATCTCTGACACCTGACGGCGGGCCGTGCATTCGGCGGCCGGGGCGCGGCGCTCTCTGAGCGCGGTGCCGGGCACAGGGGCAGGCGCCGCGGAGCTGCCTCCGCCGCACCCCGCCAGGGCGGGAGGGGTTTCTCACGCTTCTGTCCTCAGCGGGAAAGAAACTTTTATTTCCCAGGAAATCCCGCGGAGGTGGGATGGGTCATCTGCACAGTGACAAGCATTTTAGAATCCAGCGAGCCTCCCGGGTGAGGAGAAGGGCTGCCAACCCGTCCCGTGTGAAGCCGCGGCGGGAGGCGGGGAGGGGAGGGCAGAGGGAGGGCCGGGAGCCGGTGGCTGCACTGCCCGCCCCGCCTCGCCCCGCCGCTTCTGCCACAGCCCAGCGAAGTTTGGGGGCGCCTCTTACCCCCGCTTAAACGACCTGCGCGCCA
Source organism: Brachypodius melanocephalos (assembly GCA_013398615.1). Lineage (NCBI taxonomy): Eukaryota > Metazoa > Chordata > Aves > Passeriformes > Pycnonotidae > Brachypodius > Brachypodius melanocephalos. Next base: position 13,082,454 of record VZSR01003803.1, on the reverse strand, counting down.
TTTCCGCCCGGACTCTTCCGGAGTCGCGCCTTTGCTGCTTTAAAAGCCTTCCTCCTGCCAAGCGTAAGTAGAGCGGCCCTGGGCCGGGGCCTCTGTCCGCTCGCCGTGTCCCCCGGCCGTGGGATGGGCGCCAGGGAAGGGGAGGGCGGGGCTGAGCCTGTTCATCCTACTGAGGAGGAGTCGCCCTGCTGCTCTGGGCACCTTGCTGAGGGACGCTGGCGCGAGTGCCCCTCTGTTCCTGCCCCACCGAGGGCATCGTGTGCAGGCAGGGGCGCTCGCAGATGGGGCGGTAACTGAGCCCGGTGTGGCAGTGTCCAAACCTCGCCAAATACCTCAGAACATGCATTGGAGGACGAAGAAACGAGTGTTAATATCCAGGACGATCGTGTAGAGAGGGACGTGTAATATCTTCCTTAAAAGTTGCCACTAGCATGTGAACACTGATGTGCATTCCGAGCCAGTTTTCTACGTGGAGTTAAGTCTGAAATACAAAGCAGAGCCAGAATTTCTTTCGGCGTTGTAAGTGATGCCGCACAGAATGATGAGTTCACGAGGATAACCCGAGATCGTTCTGGGGTTCCTTGAGGTGAGCTCTGCGTTATCTGGCCCATACAAACACTTTCTACTGATAGTGGGGAAAATGGCCAGGTGGCCTCCCTGCATTGACCAGACTGATACCTCACTCCGTTCACGTTTGGTCTGAGAGTTACTGAAACACACCAGTTACTCCTCCACTTAGGACTCACAAGTGATGCAAAGTATTGAGATGAATAAATATTCTTGGGAAGCAATGAAGCTTGATGAATTAAAAAATTGCCAGTGTTATAAGCAAAAAAGTTTTCATTCGTGTCTTTCTTTTTTTTTTTTTTTTTTTTTTTTTTTTTTTTTTTTTTTTTTTTTTTTCCCTGAAGGCAAAAAATATTTGGGTTCATTGCTGACTCACTGAAGAAGTCATACAAACCTAGCATGTTTTTAGAAATCCTTAGTGTGTTAGCTCTTTAAAACACTGACATAGATACGAAGGATGAATTGAACTGAGTAGTCAGAGATACTAGAGTTATTCACCTCTTTTATTTAAAGGGAAACGAGAGAATTCTACTGGAACATTTTAGAATTAAACTGGGGGGAAAAAAATTGTTTCCATAGTACATTTTAGAATTAAACTAGAAAAAAATTAAATGGTTTCCATAGTAAAAAAAGTGTACTTTAAGGAGTTTGAACAGGGTCTCCTTTGCAGTTACTTTAACTTGCCTGAAGTCCTCTCAGACAGATACTCAAACGTTGGAGTCCCTGCTTCTCTGCAGTGAAAAAGGGTCTTGAGTTCCTGAATGCGAGAAAGGCTCATCTTTCCTTTGTGTGTCTGGGGCGGGGGGCGGGACACTCCTCACGGTGCAGTTTTTAGATCTGGGTGGCTGATGGTATGTGGGCACCTGACAGCTCTGTCTCATTCATGCTTCACTCACTCGGGATGTAGGACTGTTGCCCTCATGCTCCACGGCTGTTCCGCAGTCTCCCGGTAGCTCCACACCCTTCACACCTTTCAGCTTTACCGTAAGTCACTGTCTTTTCCTTCCCATGTAGGGCTCTAAGATGGCATTTGAATATTCTGGGGGAGAAAAGGGGTTGCTTTTTGTTTCCGTTTTCCTCCTGTGGCTAATGAATCAGGGCAGGGGTTCCAGCAGGGAAAAGAGGAGTTTAGCAGGTGGGGTGTAGCTCTCCTGCTGGGCTCAGCCCTGCACTCCTCGCACTTTTCCTTTACTCAGGCCAAACTTTCACTCAGAGGTCAAGTGGAGTCAAGAAGAAGTCAAAAGAAGTTTTGCCTGGGATTTAAGGAGGAGGCTCCATAGCAGTAAAGTAAGTTCAAGGTAATAACAAGATCAGGTAAAGGAATTAATTTTTAACAAGCGTTTAAAATACAGTGAGAGTGGTGATACATGTGTCTGAAAGTATGACACTGGGAGCGTGAAGAAAGGTATTTTTCAAATCCCCATTTAAACAAATTTATAAAACTAACTGTAAAACCTCTATTGTGATTTATGAAACCCTCACCATTGTGTTTCATATATATATGTACATGGCCGAATACCATTAAGTTTCACTGGAAACTGCAGTAGCTCATTCTGTGCCTGCACATATGCCAGTTTATCTGGAATTACATGGTCACACTGCAGACTTTCTGCAGGATGACTGCTTTTGTCTGATTTAATTTAGCAGAGTTAAGAACCTGATAGTGGTGGAGATGCCTGATTGCTTGGTGTAAAAAAAAAAATTAAATATTGCAAGTTGTTTTAACAGCTTTTTTGCTTCATAAAATAGAGAAAATTTTGAAGAAAAAAAATTGATATCCCAAGTTTTTAGACTGTCATGAGAAATTAAAGGAAATGTTGGCTGAATTTAAGAAATTGTTTCCAGATAAGGATATCTGTTAAGTTTTAAAATATTTGTCACGGGACATTTTTTGGATGTACCAGTATAATGAAATCATAAATACATCAAGTGTCATAATCTGGTAATGTATGTAATACAGCTGTGTACTTATTTGTGTGCATTTGTGTATATAAATACATAAACATGTACATGTTTGAGTAAATTTATAAATAATAAAATGCAAAATTTTGCACACCTAGTGCACATGAAACTCTTCATCACCAGAACTAAAAATAACTGGAAAGTTTGTCGATGTTACATTATAATTCTTCTGCAGAGGGATAGATATGATATTGCAGCTTCTAAAATCTATTCTTGCTTGCTTGTTCTCTTTGTTACATGCAAAGTGTGTTTGTTCATCTACTAAACTAGTAATTAATAACACACATTGATTCTTAAATGCCATGCTAATTTTTATGAATGTCCATTTTTCAGTATAGTCTCAAAAGAATGATTTTCTAAAACAAGAAATACAATACAATAAAATACACCAAATAATACAAGACTCCCAGTTCTTATTAAATGATACAAAGGTTCATGAAGTCCTTGCTTTTCATACTGTTGAATTAGATTGTTTTCTGAGACAGATTCTCTGTCATTCCCTTCTGGGTATTCATGGACATCATGAAATGCAGATAAAGATGTTTCATTTCTTAATCTGCATTTTTTTTTCCAAGCACAAAAAGAAATAATGTCTCCTTTCACAATCCATATTGAAGATTAGGTCTTAACAGTTGCCTGTCTCTGTAGCACTGGAAGTAATACTATACTGTTGATTTTTATGTAATACTACAGAAGCAAGCTTGGGATTATTCTCAGCTAAAATATTGAATTGTGGCTGTTTAAATTTAGACATAGGTATTGTTGAACTCAGTAGGGAAAAATCAAATATTCTCTGAGTTTTGTGAACCTTCTGTTCTCGTTTAATGTAAGTTAATAATGATTTGTATCAAGGCAGTTGTTGGTGTGATTTTTGAATGAGTTACATCTGCCTTAAGAATTACTCACTGAAGAATGTATTGACATTGAAGAAAGACACAGGACCTGGATTTCTGGGAACTTTCCAGCCAGTGGAGACATGTAACTTTGCATTGCCCTTGGAAATTATGTCCTTTCAGTATTTATGTGCTATGGACAATGCACATTTGTGCTGAAGGCAACAGTTGCTGCAATTCATACTAAGGTGTACACTGAGATTTTCCACCTCTGTGCAGTTAAGATGCTGTGAATTATCTGCTCATGACTTAAACACTCTTGGTGTGCAGGATGAATTTGCACACTCTAATACACAGAAATAATATTTTAACTAATGTAAGCATTAAAAGAGCCTTTTCCTGTGTATCCTCTGAGAAGTGCATTGTGTTATGTCTTTGTGTCCTGAATTAACTCAGCCTCTGCATTGCTGACTTGTAGTAAAAAGAAAAAAAATTCTTTGGAGATTGATTAAGCTGGATTTATTATTCATCATCTTTAAGTTCTAAAAAATGTTATTGTTCATCTCTTAATCGCTAGATAAATGCTCAGAAAAGCACGAAATGTCCTGTTTTCATTATAGACATTATCACCTGCTCATTTACCTGAGCTACCTATTTTGTTTGATCTGGGTGGAAAATAAAGAGTGAGGCAGAGAGTATTGAACTGAGAGGAACAGAATAATGTAAATAGCAGAGCAAGGACTGAACCTGGGTTTATGCTAAACTCCTTTAATTCACATTATTTATTTTGTTTTTCCTATACTTTCCCACTCATAATGAGAACATGCCCAAACAGTTTAGTTCTGTTTAAAGCTGGAACTAAACTGGGTATATCTTCAAGTGATTTTGAGTAAAAAAAAAAGTATAAAAGTATAAAATTAATTCATTATTGCCTTAAAACTTAGTTTGTCAAGATCAAAATTACTTAACTATCCAAAACATTTTAAACCTTATAAAATTAAGATGGATTATTACATTTTAAAGTAATATAAACACATTAAGACTACAAAAATACTATAAGAAAATTTATTCATCTTAGGGTTACTGTCTTAAGAGGAGAAAAATACATCCTTCAAAAAGAATCTGAATATATTTTAAAAAATGTTTCAAAACAGGGAACATACGTACCCCAAATCAGTATTTCATTGTTAGTATCATCATTTGTAGTTTATCATGTTATGCTGGAAAAAGAATTAACTTATATTAAAGGGAATGTGTTTCTAAAAAATATCAAAAAAATGTATTTTTAGGGGGAGTTTTTGTTAAATTAACTTAATGTGACAAAAAAATGAATTAGTACACCAGGATTTATAGAATTGCAAAATACTAATGGGTGTGTTACTGCTCTTTGTGTGAAAGCAGTTACAGGTATTTCATTGCCTCACAGTAAAATCAAGTTATAAAAAAGTACCTTAAATAAATTTAATTTCTTTAGTTGCCTTAACTAAAAGTCTGAAAGAAGTTTAGGACAGGCTTTGGAAATACTTCATTTGGAAAAACAGTGGCATAATTGCTTGAAATTACACTCATATAATGATGAGAATTGTACACTTCTTCAGTGGTAAATTCCTAGCTGTAGTGATGAACAGCTTTTTTCCTAAGGAATTGTAAGACACCCAACCCAGGTGCTTGGGTAAGAAGCATAGTAAGATGTAATTAAGTTATATATATAATACTCTAAGATTTTTAAACAAGAAGATAATAACTTTTCTGATAGTGTTTTTCTGTATGCAAATGGTTAATTCTGAATTACAATTATGATACAAGTAATTCTGAAGGCATTGAAGTTAGCCGAAAGCAAAATTTTTCATTTGGTTTTTAGTTGAAGGTTGACATATAAAATATAGAAGTGAGTTGATTAGGGCAATGAAATGTACTTCTTACATATATTCCAATATTCTTACATATAATCCAGTTAGGAACAGGCCAAGGATAAAAGAAGTGATACCAGGAGATTTCTCTTATTTCTCAATTGGAGGAAGCTTGTGAGGAATTCTGATATTAACAAAAATCTTCCACTTTAAGCCTTTCCAAATCAGCAATTGTGTCTCTGCCTAGAATTGGACATGGGGGGGCCCATCATACATGAATTGGTGGAAACTGCTGAGAGTGTATGCCAGTTGTTTGTCACAGAAGTAAGGCCATAGGATGTAATTCTATTTTTTCCAAGAAAACCTCTGTATATAGTTGCTGAAATGACCTTTAGTTTGTTGTTTTGATTTTTGTTTCATTTTGTTTTGTTTTAATGATGTTGCAGTAGGTATGATTCAGTAACACCAAATGCTGGGACAGTAGGGGAAATGGCATAGAAACTTTTCACCATTCCTCTCAGGATTTGTCATTCTTCCCAATATTTCAAGTTACTAAAATGTCTGGGATTTTTTAGAAAGAAACAAATTTGAACATGATTAGGCTTTGAGAACAAATTTGCTGAGTTGTTCAGATTCCAAAATTCAACTGCAAATTCCATAGCTTTTGAGTAATTATTTTTTGTCTTTGTACAGTTTGAAAATAGCAGAGACCTATTACTAACTTCCTGATCGCTGGATAACAGTAAAATTAGAGTTAGGCAAACTTTGCATCGCACTCTGAATACCAGTGCAGTTGCATTAATGGTAGGATTATTTTGTTTAATTGATCTGATTTCTACCTGTTCTGTTCTAAATATAAGCAGGAGCAGTTAGAGCCATCTCAGACAGAGGAAACAGAAATTTTTTTTTTTACGTTTAAATCTTGTAGAAATCCTAACTTACGAATCCTTCTTGCCAGTTGTGTATAGCACTCAAGCCTGTATGGGCTCTGTGAGAGCATTAAACCTCTCCCTTCTGTGCTCACCAAAGCCTTGGGTTGCATGGGCCGAGGGTTATCTAGTTCTTAATGTATGTGTGCAATATTCTGCAAAAGCAAAGTGCCCTTTAAGAAATATCCTTTGTTGAGGATCAATCTGTTCTGCCCCAGCGCTGTGTAATTGAAAGATGTTCTAACATTGCTCTAATTGCTGTGATGTTCTTGTTGTAGGTTAGAAATCTGAAACAATGGGTGACTGGAGCTTTCTGGGGAGACTGTTAGAGAATGCGCAGGAGCACTCCACGGTTATTGGCAAGGTTTGGCTGACAGTACTGTTTATCTTCAGGATCCTGGTGCTGGGGGCTGCTGCTGAGGAGGTCTGGGGAGACGAGCAGTCGGACTTTACATGCAACACTCAGCAACCTGGTTGTGAAAATGTTTGCTATGACAAAGCCTTTCCCATTTCTCACATCCGCTTCTGGGTGCTGCAGATCATTTTTGTCTCCACTCCAACCCTCATCTACCTGGGCCATGTCCTGCACATTGTACGCATGGAGGAGAAGAGGAAAGAGAAAGAGGAGCTGAAAAAGAAGGGAAGCAGCAAAGATGGCAACTACCCAGTAGCAGCAGCATCTGGCAGCGGTGGTGGAGGAGGCAGCAATAGCGTCAAAGATCAACCTATTGTCAAAAGGGGGAAAGAGAAGCCCCCAATCCGTGACGAACGTGGTAGAATCCGTATGGGGGGTGCCTTGCTCCGTACTTACGTCTTCAATATCATATTCAAGACACTGTTTGAGGTGGGCTTCATTGTGGGCCAGTACTTCCTATATGGCTTCGAGCTAAAGCCGGTCTACCAGTGCAGCCGCTCACCTTGTCCACACACTGTGGACTGCTTCATCTCGAGGCCCACTGAGAAGACCATCTTCATCATCTTCATGCTGGTGGTGGCCTCAGTCTCCCTGCTGCTGAACATGCTTGAGATATATCACTTGGGGTGGAAGAAGCTTAAGCAGGGCATGACGAGCCAGTACATCCTAGAGATGCCTGTCGCAACAATGACACCAGTTATGGTAACAGGGGAGTCCAAACCTGTTTCCCTGCCGCCACCAGCACCACCTGTGGTGGTCACGGCTGCCACGCCGGCCCCTGTTCTGCCTGACACCCGTGCTGTCACCCCGCTGCTGGCCCCAGTGACCATGGCATCATACTACGCTACGGCTGCTCCGAGACCACGGCCCCCCTCCAACACGACATCCATGGCAAGCTACCCTGCTGCTCCACAAGCTCCTGAGGAGAAGCACCGTGCTGTGACTCCCACACCCATCTCCACCCCCGTCACCATCCCGACCCCCATCCCCACGCCCACGCCAGCCGTCATCAACTACTTCAACAGCAGCAGCCGTGCCCTGACATCCGAGCAGAACTGGGTCAACGTGGCGGCTGAGCACCAGGGGAAGGTTTCCTCTAGCTCGGCAGGTTCCTCTACCCCTAGCAGCGTCCGGCATCCCCTTCCTGAGCAGGAAGAGCCGCTGGAGCAGCTCCTCCCACCCCCAGCCGTGCTGCCCATCGCCGCAGCCAACAGCGGCAGCAGCACCAGCCTGAGCGGGGCGAGCGGCAGCAAGTGGGATGTGGAGGGCGAGGTGGAGCTGTCGGGGGCGCGGCCCGTCCCGGCTGCCTGCACCACGGTGGAGATGCACGAGCCGCCGCTGCTCGTAGACACGCGGCGCCTGAGCAGGGCCAGTAAGTCGAGCAGCTGCAGAGCCCGGTCAGACGACCTGGCCGTGTAAGGAGCTGGGCCCTGCTCGGGGGAGCGGGCGGTGGAAGGCGGAGTGGGCAGGGGAGCTGCCCGGGGAGGCCAGGCCTGGCGTGGGTGAGAAGGCCTGGGCTTCAAACTTAGACGCTTGCTGTTTTTGCACTCTGTGAGTTGTAGTGGGGGAAATTATCAACATTTTCTAATAGGTCAGGGGTGACTGAAGCGCAGCCCGTGGGCCGGGGGGCCAGTCCAAGTTTCCTTCATGTTCACGGCAGATCCCTCAAGGGCAGCCGTAGGGAGGCCTGCACAGATAACAGGTGGTGATGGTAGCTGGTCATGTGCCCTGAGGCTGACTTTCATCCGAGAGAAGTGTTAATATCCCTGGTGCCCGTGCACCTGGCTGTCATCTCCCTCTTGCCCTTGCCTTCACTTCAGCTCTTTCCCAGCTCTACATGAGCAGATGCAGTGACTTACTTTCTTCCTCTCAAATCTAGCCCTATGGCAAACATCAAGGTGGCACACTGCCTGTTGGCACCTGTCGTGTCTACAGACCAACTTGCCATATTAAAGGGAACTCAGTTTCTTCCATATAACATGACTTCATGGAGCCTTTGTGCTCCTGGCAAATAACCAAAGCGGTCCTCGGCCAGGCAAAGTTTAGGGAACCCCTGGAATAGATTTTTGAGGTTCTTCTTTACTTTTTTTTTTTTTTTTTACTCTTGACCTGTTAGGAAGTGTTCGGTTTGACCTTCTATCCAGTGTTTGCCAACCATGATCACACCATGTTTATAAGCCTGCAAATATGTTTGAGCATGTTTGACTACAATTTTAGCTGACTTCTAAAATTGCTTACAGGAGGACAGGAATTCAAACCACACCTTGGAAATTATTACACCGAACAATTTCTCTTCAGAAAGCAAGGATTATGATTTCAATACACTGTGGCCCCGTACATTGCCCATGGACAAACAATTAGGATAAAGTACAGCTCTGCATTTTAGACTATTAGATATCAGCTTAAGTTTGTTGGAAAAATGCTTTTTAGAAGTAAACTTGAGTGCTTATTTCTGAGTATTTGAACATTTTGAGAATAATCTGTAGGTTTACAGTTACTTGACTGTGTACTTAATAATTTTAGTTTGATCTTTGATCTTACAAGAAAGTGTAAGAGGAGAGAAACTGACTAATGGTAAAATTCCCAAAGCAACATTATTTCCTGTTGTGTACCCTTTAACATCAATCTGTAGTGTCTGTAGGTCAGTGAAAACAGACTTAGATAATATTGTATTGCAGAAAAGGTGGCTAAAATATCTGGGCAACATGGTGGCTGAAGGGTCTATCCTGATCCAACTGAAGTCACTTTCAGAATTTCCATTCAGTTTAACAAGGAGCAAGATTTGGGAATGGATCTTGCAGGCCTTATTCAAGCAAGACTAACATTCATGTGAAGTTTTGGGAGCCAGAAGAAATTTAGATATTGAGCCTTAGAAAAGACATTGAAATTCTGCTTTTGAAAAATGTGTGTGTCCCTCAAAAATGGGTGAAGTAAAGTACTGAGGTTTTTTTCCTAAGGTGCAGCTTTCCTTTCAACAGGCTCTGTCCTTTATTCACTCTTTAACAAGATGTTAGAATTCTGCATGCCTGAATAAGCTCAGGAGAGTTTCGGTACAAAAGGAATACAGAATTAGGCCCAGCTTCTGTTATAACCAAAATCCAAAAGAACTAAAGCTTGGAGTCAGTCCTGTTGCTGCTATAAATCAAAAGTACTGTAACTGGAAAAGAGCAGTCAAACACACTGGGATAGCCCTTTGCATCTTCAAAGTGTTTGGCCTGGCAGTGCAGTCCTTAGGCAAAGCAGGGTCAACCTGTAGCAAGCAGTTAACATTACCAGTTTATTTCTGCTGTCGTATGTTTTCCTGAGTGTGCTTATTTTATTCAACAGTCAAAATACATTCCCACCACTCAAGATTAAACATTTTTACTGCTTTCTGAGAATTCACAAAGAGCTTCTCATGATCAGAAGCACTGTTCTGCAACCTTTGGGCATGTTGTCTGATGACTTCCTTGTCCTGCTTGTGTTGAACCAGGTGAGAAGTCCTTCTGCTGCCATGGATCTTAAGGGCAGCCACTGCATTAAAAGTCGATGTGTAGTAGTACAATAAAGATATTTATTGTTAGGTATTCAGCTTCAGGCATGCTCTCATGGGTTTTCTGTGTTATAAGCCATAAAACCCCTTTCTGCAAGAAAACTAAAAGCCAAGTTCTGCCTTCTATTGTATCAATGCAGCTATGCTGAACATAGACTAAAGCTGATGAAGTTGCCTAGATGTAAACGAAGGCAGAGATTAAGATTCAAAATTTTTAGATTTACTAGCATCTATAGTGGCAGTTTTGTAAGTTTTGATAAATGCCAGTTAACTGCATTGCTGAAATAATGCAACATATGCATCTCTGTATTTTAGTACATTGGAGTTTATGGGCTACATTTTCCTTTGTTCTGTGCTTCTGAAGAATGAAGTAAAAGTCTTTCTGGAGTGTATTTATATAAACCAGACCACCTGGAATGTGTGCTTTTTTATATCACTTCCTGAGAGCAAGACTGATGTTGTTTGATGGGGCTCTGCATCTTGCAGCCCTTACTTTAGTACTACCCTCACAGAGTGTGTCCTGCAGGATTGCATCCATATTGTATATAAAAAAATAGTAAGAGAGATAGATTTAACTTAAGATCAACTGAGACTTAGGCTGACCTTTTCAAGTTAATATGTGTGGTTAGACCTGCAGAAAGTTCAGATGCTTTTGTGGAATATACGGTATTTTCAGCCAGAGTAACTATTGGAAAGCTCTAAAAGATGATTTTTCCTGTTAGGTGAAGCTCAGGGGGAGAAATGTAACTCTATTGCAACCCCTAAGAGAAGTCTGAGAGAGCAGCCTCTGCATCCAGGCAGTCCTGGCCTGAGAAAGCAAAGCTACAACACACAGGTTGCGCTTTTAAGATCAGCTTAAGTTCCATCACGTAACTATGCAGCGTCAAGCCTCTTCATTGCCTCTTCATTCATTTGGAGTCCAGTGACTGTTTCTTCATTTAAGCCCAGGTAACTGTTTTGGCAGAACTCCTCCTTAGTGCTTACACCTGCTTGTAGTTGCTGCATCCCATCTGGATTCAGATTTGTTGAAAGAAAATCTTACTGGTGTGGCTGATTTTGAGGACTTTAATCTTTACTCATGAACGATCACTGAATTCAACAACCTGTGAGTCAAGTGCCCAATTCTATGCAGAATTCCACGGTTCTAGAAAATATGTACAAACACCCACTGACTTGCAGAATAGAGTCTATTGGCAAAAATTACCTGCTAATTTCTAAGTCGTTGGCTCTTTCACATCACTTAATTACAAAGTTTCATGGGAATTGGTAGCAAGTGATACCCTGATTTAGCCCAGTCATATGGCTGTTCAAGCCACAATTCTGAAAGACCTCAGGTGCACAGCTAAGATGAAACCTGTAGGTAAGTTATCACAAAAGCAGAAGTCAGAACAAAATCGTGCCTGCTATTAAGCAGACACAAAAAACCCCACTAATTTTTGCTCTTTGAGTAGGATAATTGTGGGAAAACTTGTTCTCTCTGTTATTGAAGTTAATAAAAAATATGCTGAGGTAAACTGTGGAAAAGAAAACTGAAAAAAATACTCTTTGAACAAGTTACCAGGTGTATGATGTACTACTCTCTTTGCAGTATATTTGTTGTTCAACAAAACACTTAGAGCTGATTAAAAGTCTGACATTTTGCAGCTCTTAAGATTATTTTCTGGTATGAATACATAAATGTAGGATCAGTAAAATTATAAAAGCAATCTTTAAAAATCAGATCACTATTTAGGTCCTTTTTTGATTAGACGTGAAATCAGCTCCTCAAATTACAAACTGTTGTATTCCACTGAGTTCATGTGGGTGACAGCAGTCTGCAGGAGCAGAGTGGTGAGCCCCCAGGTCTTTTTGTTTTATACAGACACTAACACCATGGATTTGAACAGGCTGTTTTTTTTTGTTTTTTGGTTTGTTTTTTTTTTTTAATTCCAAATGTTTTACTTTGATTTTTCTTGTGAAAAGTGTGCTCTTGTAATTTTGATCTTCTGAAGTTTACATTCAGTTTTTGATTTCAGATTGCACATTTGGATGAAATAAACTGCTTTCTAAGTTTACATTTGTATAAGAAGTAAAAGAATGACTCTGCCAATGTGTTAAACATGAGAGAAATGTCTTACTATAACACAGGAACTCATCAAACTTAAGGCAGTACCATTAAATCTAACCTGATCACTGATGCATAGTATCAGCTTTCTCTGTATAATTAAAATATGGGCATTGGATATATAGGGAGCACACCATGGAAAAAGTATTTTTCATCATGAGCTCAATTATTGACAAATAAACTAAGGTTCACTATTGTTCATATGCCTTCCTGTGTGTTTAGAGCTTCAATGACAAAAATGAGCTGTGACATATGTCCTTTATGAGCTAAATTTACAGCCTGGTTTAAAATTGCAAACAAAGCACTTGTGAATAAACACTGCACTGTAACACTGTAGAAGATTTTACAAAAAATAAATGTTTTGCTTTCTAGACAAAAATATGGTTCTGAGCCTGCAAATACAATTTCATGCAAGACGTTTTAACTTCTGCAAAGAAGGCCTTTAAAGGCAATGGGACTATTTGCATAAATTAAAAACGCTGATGTGATAAAGAAATTGTAGATTTGCATTTAAAGTTTGCTGTAAGATGCCAGTCTAATTCTAGAGTATTCAGTTCTTGAAGAGTTATGCAACATGTGTGAGCATATTTTAAGGTGGAGAGTACATTGCTGATTGCATTGCCACTGTTTCTCACAGTTAAAGGGTTCTAAATCATAAGAAAGCTTACTCAGAACTTTCTTGTTACTTTCTGGATGTTTGTCTTTTACATGACAGAATCTGACAAAAAACATGGCAAGTTTTCTGGGCAGTCAGGAACTTGTAGTAACAATAAAACCAGCAAACAGTTGAAAGTACTGTCTTCAGAGAAGTGCCTTGTATATTAAATTCTGTAAGAAGCAAGTTGATGTAAACGTTAATTTACCTCATATGTTTACAAAATTGTGACTAAATAAACTTTTTGTACCACAGCATTGTATCTTCTAGATTAAATTTTCATGGTTGTGTAGATGATCTTTTAAAATACTGATGTGATGGAACAGTTAGCTCCCTCCCCTTATTCATTTACATCGCTGCTTTCCTTCATCATGTGAAGTGCTCGTGAATTGCATCTCTTGGAAAACTGGATGCTGAAACCTGTCTCCATGCAGAACTCCCAGTGGCTTCAAAGGCAGTTCACAGTCCAGAAGACACATGGGAACAAGACTCACTTGAGCATGCTCAAAGGTGAAGCACTGACTACCTTGGCATCAGTGGGAGGTCTGCTTCTGCCTTCTGCCAAATCCAGGTTTCACTCTTGGCTCCTGCTTTGACACAGGAGTCCCTGTTCATCTCTTGCAGTGTGGCATTGGCAGTGACTCCCACCTTTCCCCCCAGACCTGACTCACTAACTTTGATTTATCCATCTGGCTGCTGTGCCATGAGACTGTTACCTATAAATGCATGAAGGATTTCAGTGCAGGGAAAGTGTGTCCTTACTGGGGATAATGTGGGGTGTCCACTGCATTTGAAATTTGCTCATTTGCCCCTTATAGGAATGTTCACAGTTTAGGACGCAGAAGTGTAACTCGGTTCTGCACTGAAAATGAGCAATGTACTGAAGGCAAGTCAGTCTAAACATTGTATAGTCCCATGACGAGGCCAGGGCCGGACTTCTGAGAAGTTTTACTTGTAGAAAGCAGCAATGTGGGCAAGACTAAGTGTCTCTTCCAGTTCAATATGAAGACTTTGTCAAACTTTATTTTATCTGCAGCATTTAAATGGACCTGGGAGGTCAAGATAGTTTCTGCCCTGTAGTACTGAGTGCTTCTCTCTCATGGGAGTACAGTCAAGCATAATTTTTTGGTGCCTGCTTGTGCTCAGGTAGTGCTGTCTCTGCTTTACATGATGTATCCATATGATAAACCAGACTGTTCACTATCTCTGATGACTGGGCAGGGGTAAAGCAAGCCGTCAGGTGTGTAATATGGGTAGTACTAAGATGTGCTTAGCAGTAATAAGCTAAGGAAGTGCATGAAGTGTCATGGTAATACTAGCTGATAACTCACTTGCCTCTGACCAAGAGTGCTTTTTGCTACAAATATGCCTGGCAAGCTTTCTATTTAGATGCATATTTCACAATTTTGTCACTTGAAGAACAGACAGAGTACTCCCAAGAAAGCTGAGTGGGTCAGCGGTGCAGACACAGCTTGGTCATGGACTGTCCCTCCCTTGGGTTGCAGCCACACTGCTGTCACCTAGCATCCACTGTCTGAAGAATTTCTGGCTGGAGTAGGAGATACAAATGTTGCTACTCTTGGTCTCTGAAGGCCTTTGTGATGGTGTGGGTACCTTTTGCTGTCACGTTGAGCGAGGTAGCTCCATGTGAGCTTCTGGAGAAAGCGTGAAAGGCATGTCCTCCTCATCCACAGCTGTCAGAGCGCTCTGAGATTCTGATGGTAATGAAGAGAGGTGTACTGGGGGGAACTCTAACCTGCTTCAGTAAATGTCTGAAGAGTTGTGCTGAAAGCCAAGTGAGGAGCATTCCACACACCCTGTACTGCTGCTGCTGTTCCCAGGGATTGGGCACAGGAACAATCAGCTGGGCTTTAGCAAGCACTTTCACTGTGACTGCACTAAGAATGGGCTTTAACTAACCTCATCAGTGTTTCCCCATGCCGTAGCTGGAACGAAGGAATGACGGCAAGGAAGGCAACACACGTTGCCTCTCAAGGAAACAGATGTCAGATAGCAAGATCTTAATAGGTCTGACATTTTGATCACTTTTGGCAACTGGATGTGCATCAAGTCTAATTGTCTTTGTGCCTACTTTCAGCAGACAATAGAGTGAGCAGATGCTTATCCAAACCCACAAAACTGAGGAGAGCCTTCCCATAAAGACGATCTAGGAAGACTGTTTTTCTTGGAGTGTCGTAGTCCAGGAAAGGAGGGTGTTTGAGGAAGTACACATTTTAGCACGTGCAGGTATGTGATATTATGCCAGAATTACACATACCATTAATTACTGTTAATACATTAGTAGGACAGTTGGATTGCACCACCTGTTCTTCATTTTCCAAGTTTTTTTTCATTTTTAAAGAGAGATTAGTGGCACATTGAGTGAGGCAACAAAATGCTGTCCTTCGTGGGTAGTTACCTCCTTTACTTTTTTGTGCAGTATGTGGTCTGTGTATCTTTGAATCACTAGTGGTAGTGGTAGTACAGAGCCTGTCAGAACTATTTTTAGTCCCTATAGGAGGGTATTCAATGTGTGGGCTTTTGCCATACCTTCTTTTTAAGG
Organism: Brachypodius melanocephalos; assembly: GCA_013398615.1. Classification (NCBI taxonomy): domain Eukaryota; kingdom Metazoa; phylum Chordata; class Aves; order Passeriformes; family Pycnonotidae; genus Brachypodius; species Brachypodius melanocephalos. The sequence goes on along the minus strand of VZSR01003803.1, from coordinate 13,067,044 downwards.
GTGGTCCTCAGCCTTATGACTACAGATGTAGTTGAAGTTCCTGGTGCCATGGACAGTGGCAATGAACAGACTGACATTAAGGTCACAAAGAACTGCCCAGGCTGTGTTTGCATCACTGATGTAGCCAACTGTAACCTTTTTTTCAGCCAGATCTCTGTAATTTTAGAGGTTGCCTCCTGAGGGGAAAAAATAAAAATCAAATACTTGCAGTTCTTCACCCTCCTTATTTTTTTGTCCTGTGAAAGTATAATAAAAGATATTAAAATGCCCAGACCTTTGCATTACTAAGTAGCATGAGACATGGCTTTTAAAAGAGTTCCTATGGTTTCCAGGCAATATTTTTTAAAAATATAAAGGGCTTCACAAGTTCAGACTCTTGAAAACACAATATGTTTTTCGTTGGGATACATTTTTTCTTTTGTTTGCACAGAATCCACCAAAGTCAGTGAATTGATGGAGTAAAGTGAAATAAAACCTTTACTTTCCATGTGAGAATATAGATTCTGTGTCTATACTCAATTTAATTAGCAAACAATTATCAGCTATCACATATCTCACTCCCCTGTCTGAGAAGATTAAACTTCCTAAAGATTTTGGCTTTAAGGAATGTTGTGGTCTTCTGAGCAGAGATTAAGGGATAATTATGGTTGAACTATCCTGCCCCACAGAGGAACCTGCTGTTTGCTTTGCATATCTTATATAGTGGGGTTTGCTATATAAATTTTGCACAAAATGCAGAAGTAAGCAGCTAAGGAGGTTTTGCCCAAGCAAACTCATTGTGTTTGGATTATGGATACTCTGAGAGGAGAGAATTGTCTTCATTATGAGAGAAAAACCTGCAGCAAAGCCAGCCTGGCTGGGATACCAGAAACACACATGGCTGATTCTCTGGATTTTCTACATCCTGTAGTCTTTTAAATTCTGTATTCAGTTAAAGTGGTGCAGCCCAATGCTTTGAGAGCAAAATTCTTGGCCAGGAGTCTACTAAATACTGCCTGCATTTACATTTGTCTCTGAGTGGGGCTGTACTAGTGACTGAAGTGTTTTGGGATTTTGCAGCATGGAGAAGGATGCAGTCTGCAGCAGCCTCTTGCTGTGGCCTACACGAGAATTCTGTGTCTGACTTTCAGGACGTATTTTTAAAATCTCTGCTCTTTATTGTTTACAGGAGTGGAGCCTCTTTTCAGCATGTCTGTGGCTGTAGGTAGAGCTGCAAGTGCCTGCTTTTGGGCTGCCTCCATGCCATTCTCCTTGCAGCAGGTAGCATCAGTCCTTCTGAGCAGCCTGGCAGCACGAGTTGCTCCTGACTCATTCAAGCAGTGGGGCTTAATTCAGGTTCAGAACTTCCTTAAGACTAGGAAGAAATTCTTGTCTTCATGTGTAAGACCATAAAATACCTCAGTAATTACCTTTATAGTTTTGTTTTAGACACCTAGTTATTTTGAATCTGATTCCTCCATCCTTGAGTTCAAACCCAATTTTCATACCCAGAATGCTGAAGTGCCATCTCTGTAGATGATCCAGATGGGAAAATAATTCCATTGCTGCCCCATAAGTTGGAGAGAGTATGGACTGCTTGCTGTCCATGCATAATGGAAAAGCTTTAACATATTTGCTTAGATGTTGAAATCTGTTACAGCTAAAGCCATGACCTAACTTTCTAATAAAGTTTTGTGTATCAGGAATTCCTTTTCCCTACAGCTGCTGTAGCAAGTCATGCATGACACCAAAATGTGCATTACAGGTTTTTGGGTGTATAGGAGAAGTGCAGTGATCTGCATGTAATTTGGGCAGCTGTCTTTATTTTCAGCTGAAAGAATTCTCTCAGTTGCAACAACATAAATCCAGTATAACTCCACCACACCGGGGTAACACAGATAAGACTTTCTTTGTGTTTAAATGACTGCAGTGAACAAGATCAATTGCAAAAAGAATAGTTCTTTTTGAAAGAAAGAAAGAAAGATCTGCAAGTTTAGTACATAATGGGTCAAATTAATCTCTGTTGTAAGTACATTCATTTCAGTGGTGTTGCAGCAGAAATGAATTTAGCCTGAAGCAACTTTACAATAACTCATATATAAGCACGCACAACTAAATGTATTACACTTTAAACAAACTCAGCATTGTCTGGAGCACAGTTGGTCTGCTGAACCTCTGAAGTTAGGAACTAACCATTGTGTGCTGAGTTTGTTTAGACAGTACCATTTTTGTTCAATTGGCTACATCCGTGGTATTTTAGTGACAGCAGGAATGTTCCCTCTAGCTACAAAGTGACATTATAGTGTCAGACACGATTTTTATTCTGGGATGTTTATGCCTTAACTCTTTTGTGCACTTAGAAATAATATTATAACAAAATAGAGAGAAAGAAATAGTTTCACCAATTCTGAAATGTTTGAGTTTAATCCTTTGAGTTATTCCTTTAATTCAAAAGGGCTTGAAATGCTCTTATGAAGAGACCTCATAAGTAATAGAAGAAGTCAAGAAGTGTGAAGAGTAAACCAAATCAGATCCAGAAAGTATTAATTCAGCTTTCAATAAGTTAATGTAACATTAACTTTTCTCTGGTTTCAGGCTTGAATTTTGTATAATTTTCAGTTATAAATGTTATGATACCAGACATTGCTACGGTTGCTGAGTCCCTCAGCCAACAGTGAGCACAGTGCTTTTGGAGATAGCTGTCTGTTCACACTCCACTAGAGGAACACACAGGCTAAATGTTTTAAGCAATCACTGTCTGTTACAGTTGCATAAATACCTTTTGCTTCTTCATGTTTTTGCCACTTTTTATGCCATCATCTGCCCTGACCAAGAAGAGTTTGGCTTTGTGTTTGTAACTCCCTTACAACCAGTTTTACATTCCTATTGCATCCTCCCTCAGCCTTCCCTTCACCAAACGAAATAAACGCCTTTCCTACAACCTCTCTTTGGGACCTCAGGCCCCTGATCTTCTTTACTGACCCTTGCTACACCTTCTCCAGTTTCTCCACATTCCCCTTGAGCTGAGGGCTGTGAAACTGGACAGTGCTCCAGGTGTGATCTCGCTGGTGCTCAAATAAAATCAAGCAATTTGCCCTCATTTCCTTCCTTGAGATGATAATTCCTAGGGCAGCTGCAGCCTGACAGTGACCACTCAGAGAAATATGCTGTGAGCTCTCTGCTGGAACAGGGTTAGGTTTCTCATTCATTCACAGGTAGATTTGAAACAGGCCTTTAAAAAAACTTCAGCAGCAAGAAGAGGTCAAAAACAAGTGAGGCCGGAAAAGTGTAAATTTTTTTTTTCCCTAAAGTGAAAGCATTGCAAAAGTATATACTAGAAGAACTGGGCAACAAATACTCCTGTGGAAAACTGAGTTTTTATAGATGTTTTGTGCCACAGCTAGGGCCAGATTTGGACCTATTTGTGCTGTTGCTAGCAATAACCTTTGCACTTCGAAGAATGTAATCTTCTATGCTGTGCATTGTCCGTTTTCCTGCATTGTCTGTCAAATGTCCTGCATCTCCTCTTGGGTTCATTGGCTCTGTGTGGTGGTCAAATACCCAGCTGTCCCCATATCAGGTACAGAGATTGAGGTATGACCAAAGGAGCTGACTGTGATGGTGAGGTCAAGTCCCAATCTGGCAATGCTGCTTTTAGCTTGATGGGGTGGGGACAGAGGCTGTGGCTGCACAAGTTCCAGTAGGCCAAGGGTGATTTCCATTTTTACTTAGTTGTCCACTCTAAGAATAATAAGGCCATGCTTATCACTCTGGATATTTATAGGGTTTCCTACAGCAGCGTGGTTTATAAATAAGTAGGGATCTGAGGACAACTATTAATGGCAGAGATAAAGGAAGTTAGCTTTTCTCAGAGTTTAAAAAGTTGCTGTTTGTGGTGTTTTTTGTATGATTAGAGCTGCAACCACAGTGTCTGTGGCCCAGCAGATCTGTCCAAGCAACTTGCTCACACTCCCTTTTTTAATATTATTAACTTTTCAGCACCCTGAGACCATCTTGCTCAAAGGTTAGTCTCATCTTTGCAATGCCAGACAATATTTTCTTGCAGTCAGGTTAATGGCCTCACTGCACTGACATGTTTGGACTGAGCTGCATTCCAGCCTCCGGGACATCGGCGGCTTGGCAGATTTTCTCCTGCATGGCTACTGTGACAATCTGGAATTTCGGCAGGAATTAAAGTACTGATGATCCTTGGGAGTTCTCAACAATATTATCCCACATATTTAGAGCTTAGCTGGACCAGGATGTACTAAAGAGGGTTGGTACTTTGGGAATATTCCCTTCAGTGGAAAGGACCCCACTGTCAGGGACAGAGACAACATGCCATAAAGCTTGGGGGACAACATTTAGTGACTGCAGGTGCTTGTTAATGTAGAATCCATTAAGGAATGAAACCAGGAGATCTCTTGCTGTCCAAAGATCCTGGGAAGTTCTTATACTGCTGGCTGTGGGGTGAGAGTTAGTTTGTTGTTCACCTAATGAAATATCAGAGCCTTCTGAAGACTGGGTTTCTGGACTCTTTAGCCTTGGTCCTGGTTCTGGGTGCTGGCAGTGGCACTGAGGCCATTGTGCAAACAAAGCGTCCTTGATCTGTAAAGAGAGCAAAAGATCCCAGGGTGATAAGCACTGTGGCCGTTGCACTGCTAAACCTTTTTTCCTTAGTGTCTTTCCTCCTTGGCATCCTGGAATGACATATAAAATCCTGTCCCCATTTCAACCAGCCAGTGAGGGCTGTGTGGCTGAGGGGCTGCTTACTGCTCACGCTGGGGGCAGGCACTGTCTCCATGATTGGAACCAACTTCCAGAAGGACTGGAGTCCAGTTTTGTTGGTAAGAACTACCTCACCCTCAGTTAGGGAATTTGTAGGCACTCCCTGAAGTACTGATATAGTTATGGGATCTACATAATTGCTGAAGAATTCATTATCAAATGTAACATTCAGAAAAAGGAAACTTATTTCTCAGTCTTGGCCCCTAACTCATCAATTTAAAATTTACCCAAACCACATGTTGTAAAACTAATCCTCATTTTTGTATTTGCAAGGGAACATTTTAATTGCAGGATTGCTTTCCACAGTGCAGAAGGGCTTTTACTAGTTTGGTTTTCCTGAAATTTGACATTGTGTCATGTGTTAAGAGATTAAAGAAGGGCTCATTTAAGAGAAGCAACCAGTACAGGGGCTGGACTGAGATTCTGGGTGAGGCTGCTGAAGAGCCCTTAGAGGATCACGTCATCACATCCACGGATGTTCCCAGCCTGCTCAGTCTCTCCCAAGGCAGAGGTCACTGCCTCCTGGCTTCACAAGAACAGCTGAAAATGTCACACTGACAGACTCCTTTAGAAAATTATCTAGGCTATTCTTTTTGACTCTTACTGTAACTCTGTGCTTCTTTCTCCTCCCTTTCCTGTCCACCCATACTCTGCAGTCTCATCCCTTTACAATTCTTCCCTTGCCTACTGCTCTTCTACCTTCACCTTAACAGCTCAGAGCTAGTCCCACATCCCCATCTTTCTCTATTTATGCTGGTAAGCACCGTAGCCATTACTATTTCTGTCCTTTCTGCCTGACATCCTCACTATTTTGTGATGTGCCCATCTCTTCCCCACCTTCTCCTGCTGTCTCTGCAATACCCAGTTCATCTCTAAAATTGTCACTCTTGGCTGCAACACTCCCCTTTGATGCTCTTTGTAACTCCTCATTCATCCATAAACATCTCCCCTTTCCATGAGTCTTTTGGCTCACTTCTCAAACTATCCTTTGATCTACCTTTTTTCATGAAGGATCTTATCAGTCCCTTCAGAATGTAGCCAAACTTCCCCATTATCCGGCTTACATTTCTTCTTCCTCTACGCAATAGACATCAAAAATGTGTTTTGTCTTCTGCTCTCTCCTTCTAGTAACTCCATTTGCACGTATGGTCTCCTGTCCTCTCATGCCCAATTTCTTTTTTCTCCCTTGCTCCATCTCAACCCATTCTCTTCTGCTGTTTGCCTATCCTCCAGCTCCTTCCCCATACACAACAAGCTTTAGCACATTCCAGATTATAAAAAAAAGGAAAACCTTTGGGTCTCTACTTTGATGGCTGTCACCCATCTTCCTGTACCTTGAAGTTCAGTCACTGCAGTTCAGAATTTGTTCCTGTAATTGTTTTCTTTTTCTGTCCTACTCTTCCCTTCCTCTACTCTGTCTTCTTTCCCTGCTGCTAACTCACTACACACATCAAGCTGCCTTTAATGCCCTCTTCCTGGCCAAAGCCCAGAGTTGTTCCTCCCCGCTTACACTCTTCAGCCCCTCAGGAGCCATTCTGTTTTTGAAATGTTGTGTCTTCTTTCTTTCTAAAGTTCTCTTGTTTTCTCCTTAACCTCTGCTTACATTGCTAGTAAGTCTTCCACATTTCTGGTGAAAGTCAATGTTGATTTTTGCTTCTAAATTATCTTCAGCTTCTTGAAATCCCTGCTTTAAATCTGCTCATAAACTGGAAAATATGAGTTATTTAGAAAACTGAGAGATCAGTTTCATGCAGAGGCAGGTGCTACTTAACCTTTTTCTAGAACTAGCCCTCACACAAATGTGCTTACATATTTATTTAGTTTAATGCTACTGTGAACATTCCCTTAGCATAATTTTAAGCAGAATTTCATGGTCAATTTCTTGAAACACACTTAAAATACAGCTTGAAAGATAATTGTCTTAAAAGGTGTAAACTTGAAAGGTGCACTCTATAAGGTCAGTCATGAAAAATGAGGCAGGGCCATGCATATTGAGTATCTCACAGATAAATAAATACATGTGATGAAGAGATCCAGACGTAGAAAGCTGTTTGGTTCTGGGACAGATTCCAAAGACAAACAGAGCACTTTGCCTGTAAAAATAAAATGTTTTCTCCTGATAGATTGGCTAGTATCACCTAGACATGGCAGACTGAAAGCATATTTTGCCTTCTTCATGGCTCAGAAATATGGGGTTTTTTTCCTTGAATGAAAATTTTCATTTTCATTTGAGTCCTTGAATTGATTGTTGTTCTCGTTCTGGTCTCTACATTATTTTATTTAATTCTCTGAACCATCTCTGCATTCTGCTGCAGTCAACAGTGTTGACATCTCCATACACTGGAATCTGCTCACTTCAGGATGCTTATCTCCCTGCAGTAGGAGCCCTGTTGCAGTGAGCCCCTGTTCCACAGTGTCTCTGGCCAGATTTTTTTCTAACTGTGCCCTGGGCCTTTCTGCATTTTCCCCCTCACTCATCATTGAACAGATCAGTGGGTATCTTACTGCCTCTGTGAACCAAAAGGGGCAGACTTACAGAATACATCCATGCTTGACTCAAAACCATTTTGTACTAGAAAAATAACAAATTACTGTCTGTGATATGCACAGGGAACTTGCTTGTATTTAACTGTTTTGAGCTACTGGCAGAGAAAGAAAACTTTTTCTTACGTGGAGTTCCAGCTGTTCTCCTTACCAGGATTTTATTCCTCTTTGATGTTGCAGACATTGGCTAGTGGGATGGTCTTTTGGCTATTAGTGGTCAATTGAATTTTTCAAGCTCTGCTTTCCAGGCTAAGATGCCTAATTTTTACATGTAAGAAATTAAATTTTGTCTATTAGTGTCAAAGTGGAATTTATCAGCTGTCCTTATGTATTCATCAAACATGCATAACCCCAAAGAGGAGAGCTAAAGGGTTAAATATAAAACACAGAGTGGTCACGGAGCAGCTATTTTCCCTCCTGTATGGAGCACTGTGTTATCACTGCTGCTCAGAGATAGGCGTGAGTGGCACAGTGAAGTGGGCCCAGGAAGAGTAATCAGCCTCATGTTCCTTTCTCCTGCAAGCTCAGCTGCTCTGTTTAAAGAAAGACTGCAAAGTACAGGACACCAAGCCAGAAGAGCACATTCTGAGGATCAAAAATCCAACTGATTCTTCACTTGACTGAACATTTTCCTGTATGTCCAAGTTCGTGTCCTATGGCGAGGAGTTACAAACTGTTGGTGTAGGTCAGTCCAAGGTTTCTGAAGGTTACTGCTCTGGCTGGATTAACCTTTTCTAAAAATGACCTCCTGCCAAGACTAGATTCCCATTGCAGGTCAGCTCTGGTGCTCATCGCCCTTCTTATGAAGTAAGTGTAGTACCTTTCTTTTATATTGACTTTCCTCCAAAATAATGCCCTGATATTTGAGTGCTTTGTGCTCAGTGTTAATCCAACAGCTATGAAGCCTCACTTCTCTTAGCAATGCCTTCATGTTAACCTCGAGGAAGGTCTGTCACTACTCAGTACCTCCCTTACCCCATCTGCAAAAGGGACCCATGACACTCATCTGCCTTAAGAAGTGCTTTCACAGCTGTAGATGAGAAGCTTTATGTTGTGCAGAGATACCTTCAGTCATGGGAAAGGAGGCTGATCTTTTAAGAATGGACTATGGTAATTAGTATGCGCTTTCTTTTATACGCAAACGTACAACAACATTTCAAAGTAAGCAAATGTGATTTAGCAAACTGAATATGATGGGCAAAATACAAGTCTTGCAGAAACCAGCCTATGAAAAACGATTTATTTCTAATCATAACACTGCCAATTCTGTGTATCACTTCATCCCTTACTACAGCTCTAAAAACTTCTGCCATGTGTCTATAGCTTCACTAACTAGCTAAAGACATCTTGAAGTGTGCCATATCATTCCATGACAATTAACATAGTCATCTTTCATATGAATTACATGTCAAGAGGTCCCTAAGACATCAGCCAGGGTAATTTTAGAGGGAGAACCCAAACTGAGGAAGAATTTGAAGACCCGCCATGAGCAATGGATGTTCAATGTAACAAAGAGAGCATCAAAATGTGGCTGAGGGGGACAGTGCCACATGGCAAAAGGAGCTGAGACGCAAGCTTGTGCTTCTCCAGGCTCCTTTTGTCCATCCTGAGAAGAAAACTCAGTGTGTTACTGGTTATCTGTGTTAACTGTTGTTTCATGCACCAGAAAACAGCAAGAAACTTCTCACATTTTGAAAGACTGCATTTTGTGGGATTTGTCAAGAAGAGAGGTCTTATTTTTGAGGAATCCCTATGTCAGGCATAAAATACAAGCACAATGGGTTCAGGAAACTGGGATGACTAACACAGGCAAAAGGAGCTTATGGTCATGTCTGAGGGGGTTACTGCTGAAAATGTATGTTAAGTTCAAGATAACTCCTTTTCTAATGTTTAATTGATTCTGCATTCTTAGTCTGTCTTTTAGATCCCATTAACACTGCCCCAGAATCTTTCAGTGGCAAACGTCTTCTTATGGTTGGTTTCAGAAAGCAATTGCAGATGGTCATCTATTTTTGGAGGATCTCAGAAAATGGAGAACAAATGCTTTGGAGTAGTCTTGGACAAGAACTAGACCTTGGACAGGATGGCACTGGGGGGACTGGAACCTCTGGGCTGTGAAGGTGACTAGCCTGCAGCAACAGAAATGGTGCCCAGCTGTTTATCTCCCCAGTCCTGTGCAGATGTTGACAACTTGTTGACAGTGCTAGCGATGAGGTCAAGCACTGAAAGTGCAGCAACACTCAGTCCTTCACTCATTCTCCTCTGTTATGCTGGCACTGGAGAGGAAGTGCTCTGAACTGGTGTGGATGGAAGAGGATGCTTCTGGTCTGTGGAAGAAGACTTCAGCATCATCAAATTGCTGTTCCCAGTAGACAACAACTTTCAGCTTTGACAGACCACTAGAGGAAAAATTATTAACATAAAGACAGAGCTGAAATGTTTTAGTATCTTGTTGGGAAGTTATTCTGGCTTTGGATTCAGATGGTAAAATATTTTTCTTTTGATGCTGTGCCACATAGAGGGGATTGGAGATGTTTTGTCCCAGAACAAACCAGCAGTAGATGGTGCACAGATCTGACTGGTGTGACGCAGCTACAGGCTGATGTTAAACTAGAACACCAAGAGAGGCTGAGGGATGCAAGGATGAATGATGCAAAGACACTGAAAAGATGCAATGATGAGAGATGTAAAGACAGAACAGATGACAAGTTGGATGCCAGCACATCACGTTTGGAAGTTATATTGTGGCTCCTACCCAGAAAAGAAGCTGTTCCTTTCAGCTTTACTTCTGGAGAAAATAAAAAAAAAATATTCAAATGAGATAAAAAGTAGGATGTTGTACCTTTTATCACATTCATATCTAAATCTCATTTAGCACTATTGTGTTTACTACATTGGCCTCAGGCAGGTTGGAAAATAAACGTCTAAAACTGCTAGAGACAAAGCAAACAACAGCATTTGGGCAATTAGCACAGGCTCTCCTGGCATTTGGCACTAATTTACTTAAACATCAACACCACAATCTTTTTGTTCATAGTCTGTACACAGGATGCCTGCTGCCAGGAAGATACTTTAACTTTGTTCCGCTCTAAATGAAGTTTGAGTTGTTCAGGGAATTTTTTTTTTATCCCTGACTGATCTTCCCTTTAGCTCCTTTAGGCCTTTCCAATTTCGTGTTTTCAAACACAAAAAAATTTCCATGTTGACCATTTAGATGGAGCACTGTATTGCAATGTTCTAACAGTACTGTCTTTAGTTCAGCAGTAAATCATGGAACTCCAGGATATGGGAAACTGTGGACGTGATTTCTAGTAACACACAGTAGTATTCCTTTTTTTGTTGGCCTTAATTTCCTTTTCCTTCTAGCAGAGTTGTGTGAAAATGTTTCTGATCTGAAGCCACCTTTTGAACTCCTGTTGCTGTCATCACTATAAAGGAGGCAGAAATCAATGAAGCAGAAAAAGTACTGTGGGCATGGCAATCAGCAGCCTCATTCTTCATTCCACCCATGCTTTTTGGAGGCTTGTCCCTCAAGCACAGAATGTTGCACCATGCTCTTGCCAGGTATTCATGAAATAATGGTAGAAGGAGTTTCTATCAAGAAAAAGCCTGTATGAAAAAGGCAAATGATACAGAGCTGACGTGTGAATTGTATTTCCTGGCCGCAGAGCTACAGATTTTCTGATGTGCAGCCAGGTCCATGTCCATCTTCTCTGTGATTCCTGTTTCACCATAGACATCCTGTCTACACTTTCCTGTCTCCAGGGAAGACAGTAGTTCTCTTGGATTTCAGAGATTTCATGTGCTAGCTTGACATAATGATTTCCTCTGTGAATTCTGGCACACACAAATGTTAATTAGTTGCAAACTTTTAGAAGAGTTTTTTAAGAGTAATATACTCTTAAAAGAGTATATTTTAAGAGTAAATATACTCTTTAAAGTATTTGATTGTAGTTAGCATAAAAGGCATCAAGAACTTAGGGGAAATTTTCCATATATAATCAACAAAAGAATAATTTTATGGTTGTGGAACTAGAGAGACTTAGACACAGGTTTAGGCTCCAGCTTTGCTGCTGACTCCCTGTCCAACCTGAGCTGAGTAATTCACTGTCTTTCACTGCAGAATTACTGCTTTTTTCTTTCTTTTTCACTCTCCTGTTTTGTTCTGATTTCTCATATTAGAAAAGCCTCAACTTTATAATTCTCTTAATGTGCATTTGTAAAGCTTGAATGTGAGAGGACACTGAGGTGCAGCTGTGTTACTCATAACTACTTTGTCAGTCTTATGCTTCACTTAACAAGAAAGACAGTGCTGCAGAACATCCAGTTATACTCTGGTTTGTTTTGGTTTATTTATAGCTCTTCAACAGGCTTGGAATAGCAAGAGTCAGCAGAGGCACGTAAGCAAGAAAATAGAAAACTTCTGAGGATGTCTGCCCACCCTGTCTGCTGCAACAAAAAGATCATAGCTTCAAGGGGAAGTTGTGTTTGACCATTTGACAAACTTCTGTGATGAGATGAATGGCTTGTTAGGAGGGGCAGGGAGCAGTGGATGTTGCCTACCTAGACTTCAGAAGGGTTTCCAACACTGTCTTTATATGCAGACAGTGAGGTGGATTGAAAATTGCCTGAACCGCTCAGGCTGGACCCAGAGGATGGTGACCAGTGGGAGAAAATCTAGTTGGAGATGAATAACTAGTGCTGTGACTAGTGGTGTAACCCAGAGAACAACAGCAGGGCATATCTTAACATTTCCATGAATGATCTGGATGGTGGAGCAGAGTGTACTCTCAGGTTTGCAGATTACACCAAACTGGAAGAAGTGGCTGATAAACCACTGGTTTTTCTGCCATCCCGAGGAACCTTGACAGGCTGGAGATTTAGGCCAGCAAGGACCTCATGAAGTTCAACAAGAAGTGCCAAGTACTGCACCTGGGGAGGGACAACCCAGGTACCAGCATATGCTGGGGACCAGACAGCTGGAAAGCAGTTTGGGAGAAAAAGGCCTGGGGATGCTGGTACACACACAGGCTGAACATGAGCCAGCAGTGGGCCCTCTCAGCAAGGAAACCTGATGATATCCTGGGCTGCTCTGGGCTGCAGAGCACTGTTAGGAGAGGATCCTTTCCCTCTATTCAGCCCTGGTGAGGCCACACCTGGAGTGCTGAGCGCCCCAGTGCAAGAGAGACATGGAGTTACTGGAGAGAGTCCAACAAGGGGCCACAAAGATAATGAAGGGATGGAAGCATCTCTTCTGGGAGAAAAGGTTGAGAGAGCTGGGACTGCTCAGCCTGGAGAAGATTCTGAGGAATTTTATCAATATATATGAATACCATAAAAGAAAGTACAAAGCAGATGGAGCTAGAGTCTTCCCAGGGACAAAAGAAACAACAGGCACAAACTGAAACACAGGAGGTTTTCTCTAAACATTGGGAACCACTTTTTTTTTTACTGTGAGGGTGATCGAGCACTGACACAGGCTGCTGAGAGGGGTTATGAGGTTTGCATCATGTGGAGATTTTCAACAGTCATCTGAGCATGGTTTTGGGCAATCAGCTCTAGGTGGCCCTGCTGGAGGAGGAGGTTGAACCAGGTGGTCTCTGGAGGTCACTTCAAACCTTTCTGTGACTCTGTGAAAGGCTGACAATCTCTGACAATGCTTATATCATCTATCAGCAAACATCCAGTAACAACAAAGCCAGACAATAGTAGGCAGAGATTTCTTTCAAAAAAACAAAAATGTAGTCAAATGCAAGAAAGGGTTAGTGCAAGAATGGTGACATGTTCTTATTTGTGAACCTGAAGCTCTGGAAATGGAAGAAACCCTTGCACTTTGTCACTGCAATGTTGTTCCCCATAAGACACTCCACCATGGTACACCTCTTTCAAATTTAGTCTCCTTGTTCGTATACTTCTAAACCATTTATTACAAAACCATTTCACAGCACAAGCCACCAAGATTTTTTTGCTACTTTTTATCTTAATCAATGCACTTTAAACCTGTGAAACCAATAATGTCCTGGTGCTGAGATTCCAGTGATACACAGGCTCATGGGAGGCCAGTCTTGGGAACAATCAGTAGCTCTATAGCAACATTCAGTTAAATTCTCATTATTAGAGTGCAGGGTGAGGAGATGAACAGTGCAGATTCCTGCTCCAGAAAGCTGAGGAATCAGGGCTGTGCAGTGCAGAGGTGGGGCGTGACATATGGTTTGGGGATGGCAGAAAGCAGAGGAAATTATAGCAGTGCTTTTGTGCTTCCAATCAGGACTTCCAAACAGTTTGAAAGGTCATCCAGAGAGATTCTGCCCCCAGTTTATTATCAAATACCTGGCTGCTGGGTATTTGAGTTAAATGAGTCATTCCCACTGATACTCCCACTGCCCCCTGCCAGGAGCTACTGACCTTTCCTAGTCCTATGAATTAAACTAGGTAAGAAATGAACTGAATTACTCATGTAAAGCAGGATATATTCAGCAAATGAGCTCTGTGATTTGGAGCAAAAGATCTAGGGTGGCTGGGCAAACTGGCTTCCACTTTGGTAACCATGTAACCATGATTTCTGAGTGAGGATAAGGCCCTTAATGCCTCACCATGTTCTCTTCAGGTACAATTCTTTTTGACTGTCTTAAACATCAGAAATATTTTGATATATGTACCTAGAATATTGGATGGACAGTTGAAGATATGTCAAAAGTACTTTAAGACTTTTCCTCTGACATGAAACAAAGTCTATCACTTAAGAAGATTATATTTAAATAACCATTAGAAATAATTTTAGAACAGAACTGCAGTTAACTTTTGTATTTACATGTTAAAAAACACATCTTGAATTAACTAAAAAAAAAAAAAAATTAGCATAATAATCAAGTTTATTTTTCACTTGAGCTCAGAGATGCAGGTGGATACTGACTGCATATCACCTTTTCAGGGGATAAATCTTCATGTCCTGAAAAGACACTTGTTCTAACTGAAACTATCTGGAAATACTTGCACTTATTTTAACTTCACTTTTTCCTAGTTATCTAAAAAGATCACACTGTACTTGCTTAAACAAAACATTGAAAAATGCAGTTGTCATCCATTCTATTCCTCCTGTAGCTGAACACTTTGTTGTTTTATAATAAATGGTGACATTAGTTCATATCATGTGATTAAAAAGGATTCATCACACATTAGAGCCCATAATCGCAGCCTATAGTCTCATTTTAACATTTCTCACTGGCATATCCTACTTGACCCTGCTTACTGCAGCACTTCTATTATGCTGTCTAAAAGGACAAGAGGACTGAACAGAAACAAAAATGCAGGGGTGAACATTGCTTTCACACTCACAGCTATGTGTTCAGTACTGTTATAGCTCTCAATGAATAGAAGAAATCTGGAGTCTGGCCAATGCCGCTCGATAGAAATCTCCACCTTCCAAAAAAAATGCCCTGATGTGTTTAAAACATAGTGACCAGCTAAACCAGTGTGCAAGAACTTTCTTTCACAGAACTACAGGACACCACTGAAGACAACCTGATTTAATACAGTATCAGCTTCATGCTTTATGCACTATCACTGTTTAGTAGTGTTTATTTTTTTTTCTTGGCACACAGGTAAAGTATCATGAGGATAAATATCAAAAGGTTGAAGGTTACTGATTAGATCTTTATGTCTAGGTTTGTAATAGTAATGCAGCATTGATGTATTGCTTAGAAAACAAATCAAGATATAATACAAAAATGCATCTTCATGGGTCAATTTTGTTACAGATGGTGTAAGCTGATACAACATGAAAATAGTTTTCATGTCTTTATTGAGTGATATGAACAACTAAACCAGATCTTTCTTGGCTTACTCTTTCTTTTTGCTATCTTTCAAGAGACTTGCGTATCAAACCAATGTGGAAATAAAAGGTAGCGAGGTGCTGTCTGAAGCTGAGAGAACAGTTTTAGCTAGAGCTGAACCATAGGCAGGTTTGTGCCAAGGGCTCCTGGGGAGAGCAGATGGGCAGGGAGGCTGCTGCTGGCACTGCAGGGCAGGCAGCTCTCCCTGCTGTGGGACAGGGAAGGAGGGTTTTACCTCCAGCCCACAGGATTGGTGCCACAGCCCGTTTGCCTTGTGTTGCACCAAGAGCTTCCAGATGGAAATATGGTGAGGAACCCCAGCTCAAAAGAGACTTAGCCTGAGGTTTAGTTTGGACATTTCTGCTTCTCTGCTTCTTTCACTTAGTTATCATTATTTGTCATGCCCATATTGCTTTGCTATGGGCTCTGCCACCTCTCCATGGCAAACCTGCTTGAGACAGGGCTGGCTTGGGGCACTGTGGGCACTGCTTTCCTGGTGCCTCGGGGCCGATTTTGATGTCTTGATTTTTTTAAATGTAGCATATTTAGAATAGCCTTTCAGCAGCAGGTCCAAATGAAAGGCTGAGTACATGGTGTGGCACAGTGGTGAGGCAGCAAACCTCCTCCTGCCCTTGTACCCTGCTTCTGGGCATCCATCTGCTCCTTTCTGAGCTACACCTCTGGCTCAGCCAATTTAATTCATCTTCTGAACCATATCTTCTCCAGCTTTGCTGAAATTCAGGTGCTCACTGATGGCCAGTGTCTACCCAATGATATTTCCCCTTCCTGAGGGAAAAAGAATCCCAATCAATCTGAATCACAGCACCTCAGTTTCTTAATTTTAAAATCCTACTCTACAGTCTATTGCTCCTCTCTCAATTGCTAGTGTTTTCTTCTAGACAGTCTGTCCCAGTGGCCTCTTCTTAACTTGGCAAAAGCGAGGCAGCCTTGGGCTTTCCCCATCTCTCACAGCCCTTAAAAATGTTGTGTACAAACTCCCTTGCACAGAAGAACCATGTGAGACATCCCACAGTCCAAAGTATTTTACATCTCCCCTGGGGAACATTGCTCAGGTTTTCAAATTTAAACAAAATCTTCTCTGCTCATTTTACAGAGATTGGTTATCCTGCTAGGGAGTTTTTTCACATTGTTTAACATATTTTTCATTATATCTTCTAAAGTTCATTTTCCAGGACTGCCTTATAGTGGATCTCTTTTAATCTTCCAGCAGGGCTGATGATATGCCACCTTTGCATAGTTTTCACAGTCCTCTTTCATCTCAGCTCTCCTCCTACCTGGATCCTGCCCCTTTGGCTGCTCAGCTGCTGTCCCATTTTGCTCCCACCTGGGCCATGAAGCATGCAAAGGGTAACACATGAATCGGGTCTGGTGTGGGAATCAGCGAGACCATTCCTGCATCTATGAGAGGTTCCCTTCCCATCAGAAAGGAACCTGCCCACCAAACCCAGATCCTTTTCCTGGCTACTACAGAGATCTGCTGTTTCTTCCAGAATCCATCCCCCACTGGTGCTGTTTTACCACTGAATCAACATTTATTCAGCAAAAGTAATAGTTAAATAGTTAAATGATCATTTCCAGCACTTACAGAGAGGTACTTACTGTACTATCCAACCTCCTCATACTCTGTAGCAGCCAGGTGACTAAGGGGAATTTTGTTTCTTTGGTTTTCTGGTTTTGATTTTGTTTGCTCACAGCATACAGGAAAGCCACAGTTGGCCAGCTCAGGAAACTCAAGCTCATATGGGCTATGACAACAATCAGATGAGATATGGCTATCAACACAGAAATAATCCTCCATGATAGTGGTACCGAGCAAGTTATATTTCTTTAAAAAGGAAATTTCTCTTTCCATGCAGCAGTGGGGCAAGATGTTGGAAAACTCTTTTAACTTTAGCACAATAGTGTTTGATCCCTATATCCGTGGTTAATGCTTATTTTTGGACCATATAGTGCTTAGTACAAATGCCAGAGATTAATGTGGCTTTGTATTAACTCTCTACTTCTGTGACTAATAAGTCCTGTGCCAGTTAGAGTTTCCTTATTTACCCTTATCAGTGATTAATATGTACCGGCAGATGACTTAGTTTTGAAAACAAAGACATGATAAGAAAAGTGCATCATGACCTGACCACATATTTGAGATACTCTCAAGGAGAAAAGATTCATTAGAAGACCTGGAACCATGAAAAGGAAACTTAGGGAATGAGATGTTCCCAAACAACCACCAAAGATCCTCAAGAGACCCCTACTTGTATCCAAATAAGTCCACAGATACAATTAGCATATATGGATGTATTCAGGAAATGTAATATATAATAAATAGCAATGTAGAGAATAAGTATTGGTTTTATGAGTATAACCTGGTCTGTTAGGCTGCTGGGTGTGCACATTAGGTGGAATGATACCCATGCACCCAGTGGTCTCCAAGTGGATGTGGTCTCCCAGTACCTCTCCTTCCATGCTGGGGGATTCAGTGATGGAATGAATCATTGCTGCTTGGTTCAGTCCAGCTCCACACCAGGTACCCACATGCCCTGTGGCTGGGGGTGGCTGCAGGCCTCCTGCAGTGCTCTGCTGCTTCACTTCATTCCTCTCTTTTGTCTGTCAAATTAGAAAGAAAAACGTGCAGTGTAAAGTTCCCACCCTCTCTGACAGCTTTTTAATCATGTATTTCCGTTTGAATTTATCTGGTTAACACGGACTTTGTCTTGCCCTACTTTATTACAGTACGCTGACATGCCTGGAAACCAGCAGCATTGAAAACAAAGTTCAGAGAAGTAACAGAGTTGAAATTAGATAATTATTGTCCCCATCATTCTTAAATGAAATAGACTTTTTTCTTAAAATCTTTTGCTTGTTAACAGCACGATGTAATTATTGCATCTCATTTCACTTTAAGATGAAACCCTCTGGGACCTGCATTGTCCGTGTTCCTGCGTTTTCCCAGAGTTAACAAAACTGTGGTCACCCCAAGCTTCCATTGTCTGTGGTGCCAGTGAAGCGCTGGGGGCTTTGTTGGGCGCGCCCACGTGACCGCCTCAGACACCCCAGACAATGGCAGAAAAAGACTCTCGTCTTGTCAGCAACACCAGATTTGTCAAAAAAAAAAAAAAAGAAAGAAAGGAAAAAACTTCAAACCATTGTCTTCTGTTGGAAGAGCATACGTTTTACTGAAAGCTCTGATGCATCATTTGTCTTTTAATGCTTTTTTGCCTCAGTGAGAAACGTGCAATGGCTGCACTGTGGTCTGCCTTCCCTCGTGCATCACCAGCTAATTCAGCTGGCACTGCCAGTGAGATTCTTTTACAGCACTGAATAACTTTTTACAGCACACTGAACAACTAAAATTTATGATGAAAATTACTACAAATTATGGAGTAGCATTATATAAGCTACCGGCCTGCTGACATACATTGTTTCTTCTGTGAAGCTGTCAGACCAACTTCTAACTCAAGACATATGGAAGTCAAACTTGGCAGAGACTACAGCAGTATACAGCAAACGGTGTTAATGTTCCCTTTTACAGAAAAAAAGCCTGATTTAATTCTTACTTTAACTGAGAAACAGAATCACCATAATATGCCTGCAGATCTAGGTACAAAGCTCATGGAAGCCATTGTCACTGCTTTCCTTTTCTGCAGCCATCACTGGGTTGGGACCTCCCAGCAGCAGGTGATGCAGATTAAAAAGGCTAAAAGACAAAAGTAGCAATTTTGTATTTAAGAAATACTGTTTGACATTGGGGAAAATGTAATTATTATGCAAAATGCTTAGTTTGAAAATACTATTTTTTGTCAAAAGAAAAAAGTTGATTTGTCTCAGGTGTGTTACATGTACTCAGAATTCACTAACAATTGTGATCCCAGTGGGAGAAGCTGCTTAGAATCATAGAATCACAAATAGTTTGCTTGCTCAGAGCCCCACCTAACCTGACTGTGAATCTTTTTAGCAATGAGCTATCCACCACTCCTCTGGGTAACCTGTTTGTTTCACCACTCTCATTGTAAAAAATATCTTCTTTATAGCTAGTCTGAATCTACTCTCTTAAATTAAAAACATTACCCTTGTCCTATCACTACAGGCCCTACTAAAAAAAAAAATTCCAATCTTTCTAATAAGTTCCCTTACACTCTCCTTAAGAGTCTTCCCTTCTCCAGGCTGAACAACATCAGTTCTCTGAGTCTTTCCTCAAAGGAGAAGCGGTCCAGCCCTGAGCATCTTTGTAGTTTTCCTCTGGACTTGCTTTAACAGGTCCATGCCTTTCCTGTGCTGAGGACCCCAGAGATGGATGCAAACACAGTTGCTCATGGGCTGAAAATGATGCATGAAAAGATTGGTTTTCTGTGCCTGATCTCCGTTATACCTAAAAAAGGTTTTTCTCAATAGTTGAAATATTTTCTTGATGAAAACTTTGGTTTTTCTTGAATTGGGCCCAATTACCAGGTACCTAGCTGGGCATCCTGGGTGGACTCCTCCCTTTGACCCTGGCAATTCTTCACCTTTCTTAATCACACAGAGAGAAATGACAGGACCTTTTAAAGAGTCCAAAGCAGGACTTCCTATAGTCCTGGTCTCAATTTCCAGAGCCACTAAAGCTGTTTCAAAGGCCTTGACTCCTGTGTTGGTTGCCTTCCTGAAACAGGAAGTTTGGATCTATTGATTCCTCTAGGAACACTTCAGCGGCGACTGTCATGAACTAGAAATGATAAATGCTCATCTTCAAAACTTTTTCAAAGAAAAGCAACCCCAGTCCCTAAAGGTTTCCTAGAACTCTCCCTGGTACCTGTATTTTCTGAAAGATAGAGTTTGGGAAGCTGAATGCTGATTCTGCCTGGGAAGCTGAGAATCACACAAAACCAGATTGGAGCAGAGCTTCCAGAGCTGTATTCAAATGAGCCAGCTTATGCCAAATTCCCTGTCCCTCCCATGGATTCCTAGGCTCTGCCAGGATCACCACAATTAGGGGAGCTGGCAGGGTTCTGCCAGAGGCAGGAAGATCAGGAGTTTTCAGGCATGACTCGTGTAGCTGCCACTGGGACACTTCTAGCAGGACATGGCAATTACTCTGTTAGTGAGAAGCAACAGGAGCAGCCAAACACCAGAGCAAACACTAACTGGGCTGGTGTTTCCCAGGACAGGCACATCTGGCATCAGCAGCAGCACCTCAGCCCCCAGTCTCCTCCACCAGAGCAACTGCAGCCCCCACTGGTGCATCTCTAGTACGTGGTGGCAGTGAGAATGACAACAGCACTGAGAAATCTTCCTCCTCCTGCTAATTTTCATCTCAGAAGACAACAGCAGAGAGACACAACTGTCCCTTAACTCGAGAACCTCCTTCCTTATGCTGAAAACAACTCTGCCTTTTGGGAAGGCAGAGCACAAAACAACTCAATAGATGATCCTGTTTCCTCGAAGCTCTTTTTGCCCACCTGCTTCTCCCTGCCCTGAAGCAAATCTGTCCCAGGATGCTGCTGAAGGAGTAGAAGGAGGCAGAATACTTGCTACAAACAAACAAGCAAGCAAACAAGTGTCACTTTCTTGCATTAAAAAAAAAAAAATCTCTACAATATTTCTGTGATGGTGCAAATTCTGATGCAAAAGTACATCCACCTTTACATAGAAGACTTAGCAGTGCTCCTCCTCTCTGAGATCCCATCCCAAGGCATTTCTGCTCAGTAACAAAATACTGCGAAGGAGGAATTGCTCTTCTTGTTGATTTTCATTTCTTTTGCTCAACAGTTTGTTCTAATATCCCTTGCTAGTCCATTCCTCCCTACTGAACTCAACCAGTCCAAATTGTTCAGCTTTGCTCCCAGAAAATCCTTTTCACACCTTTGCTGTACTCAGGTTCTCAGAAGTTCAATAACTGCAGCACTAAATCTGGTCCCTTGTTAAATTGACTGCAGAGCCACCAAGGAATTTCGGAATCACAGAATATTCTGAGTTGGAAGGGACCCACAAGGATCACTGAGTCCAGCTCTTAAGTGAACAGCCCCTACAGAGACTGAACACCTCGGCACTAGGAGGTGCCTAGCACCATGCTCTAACCAACTGAGCATTTCACAGGATTCTCTCTTGTTCTGGCAACATACTGACACTTAACTCACCACAGGACTGTGGTTCTAGAGATTTAGTTGACCTGAGGAGTTACTTTGAACCTCCTCCTCCCTTTGTGGGACTCTCCAGTTGAAACTCAAGAAGAAACCATTGCAGCTCGATGACACGCCAATGACACAGATGACAACGTTCTCCCTTGAGGGTGAGGACACTTTTTAAAAATATGCCAAAATACACATTGGACACCACCTCTGGGGATGAGGTGGAATTTTATTATAAGAAATACTTTCTGCCTGAAGGTCCTCAGAGATGACTGCTTCAGTAGGAGCTGTCCAAGACACAGGAACATGGATATGAACAAGTCTGTCCATTGCTGAAGGTGCCTGGGCTCCCATCCTCCAACCAGTCTGAACTCAATGGACACACTGGTAGAGAATTCAAAGGCCTTTTCAGTTCCATCAGCTGACATCAGAGCCAAACACTGCTCTTCCTCCTGTTCTCTTTCAAACTTGTCTTATTTATTATCCTTTACAGCTTTCACCTTTAATCCCTGTTGGTCACTGATACAGCATTCATCAGAGGGGGAAAAAAAGGAACCAAAAAAGATTTCTTGAGTTAACAGAAATCAGATGATAAATCTTCCTGTATTTGTTCTTTTTATTACCACAACAGAGTTGTTACATACTAATGTCGATGTCACATATAGGGCTGGAGAAAAGACAAACAGAAAATATTTTAAGATATAATGAGGAGGGAAGATTTTTGGAATGAGCTTTTTTCCCAGAGGTACTGAGGCTGATGATTTTGCAATGGTGGTGAGCCCCTCCCTTTGTATTAGTGACAGCTTTATCCTGAGCAGAAAAGCTCCCCTCTTCACTTCCAAGTAGGGTATTTTAAAAAAATATTAATTAAAGAATAGAAATGCAAATACTACACATATTGCCTTGTATAATGCATACTGAAAGCAGAAATAATCTTCATGACTGGAAGTAATCTTCACTACTTACTCAGCTAACCTACTAAGAAATAAAATAATTTTTTGTATTTTAAACTGGTAAAGCACTTCCAGTGTTTTTGCACAAATGAAATGTCAGGAGTTTAAATGACACAGATGACAAGGATGTTCCCATTCCTTTGCCTAAAAGGACACAGAGGTTTCATGTTTTATGAACCAGAATTTTAGTATAAAAACAAAATAGAGTAGATCCTCACAAGTACCTAAGCACATTGTACATGACACAACCCACTAATGCTTTGAACATCGCCATCTTCTGTGACTGTGAACCAGGAACAATTATTTCAATAAATAAACCAACAAATACATCAATAAAGGAAGAAGATGCTAATAACCCTAACTCTCCTTGTCCTGGGCAGAAGATCTATCCTTGAGGAGTTTTTCTGAGAGAAACCAAAGTGGCCTGCTCCTGCCTGGGGAAAGACCTAGCCACCAAAACAATTTTTTTTAAAAAAATATATGAACTGAAACCCAGGAAAAGGCATAACTCAAAGAAGGAGATGGTTTAATGTTAGGTTTTATTCTTTCCAGACCTCACAAGTCCAAACTACTGCCTCTCCTGCTTGGCATCCATGGCCTTTGCCTTCCAAAGCTTTCACCTCCTGCACAGCTGTAGGCACCCAGTGACAGGGGGACACACGTTTTCAGTATCTGCACTTCTGTCAAACTCCCAGCAATTTGGGCCAAGGCAGGTAATATACACCGGACAATATACACTGGAATAAACTGGAGAAGAGTTCTAGGAACCTTTCAGCTCTCATGTCAGGAAGGAAAACAGCAGCTTTGCTGCTGCCTTGACATTGTCCCCTGCCCCAAAGCAAGGCTGGCAGCCAGCAATGGCCCTCACCAAGTGCCACACGCCACCTCTCCAGGAAATGCCACATTTCAGAGGAAGCAAAACTCAGATCATGTTCACGTCTCATTCATACTCACATTGCTGGAATTTGAAAAAGTCGAGTAAGAAATCCAAGTTGAGCTTGATCTTCTCTTTTTTTTTTTTTTTTCTGTTTGCTTTTTGTGAACATCTGCAGAAATTGCTCTGCTCAGAAGTGTTTCCAGGACTGGCACTGACCCTTGCTTGCCCAGGTAAAACCATGCTTCATGAGCGGAGCAGCAGAGTCTGTGCACTCACGTCATAGCTCTTCCTAGCTATGACTAACAAGAGGGCTACTTTATGGCTCTTTGCCAGTAGCCACCTCTCACATCCTCCTGCCAACAACAGAGGAAATGGTTGTGGTGTCCTTGAAGGATTTTTCCAAGAACTGTTATCTTCAGAGATTTTCTTCTTTCATTTCACACACCAAGCAAAACAAAACCAAACCAACCACAAATAAAGGGGCGGGGGTGGAGCAGGGGAGCACACTGGAGATAGAAAAACATGTTATAAAACAATCAGTAGAAGTGCTGCAATACCTCACCTGGGACACAATACAGAGAGTAAACTGCATCCTTCCCTACTCAAATTATGCACTTGCATGACTGCTGCATCAGTAGCTTTATTCCATAAAGATAACCAGTTCTTGGGTGAGGAAACAATTTTCCAGATATATGTATTTGGAAACACCAACACACCAATTTCCTGAAAATAAAACTTGCCTGACCACATCCACCATGCGTGCAGGAATTGCTGGCTGAAAAGCTTTGAGCCAGGCTATGTGGGAAGATGTAACAGGTGTCAGAAGCTCAGAAGGCCTCATCAGAAAGTCCATATTAAACCTGCACCTTTCAAACTCTGCTAGTTGTTCAAAGTGGACACAGTTGACTTTTTCTGTCCTATTTCCCTGTCACAGACACAAACACCAGCCTGAGTTTCAAAGCACGTGCCCCATCACATGCTGGTCCCCAGTGCTGCGGCTCTTGTGCTGAGGCTTTTGAGACCCTGGGGACAGCAGGCCACACTCACAACCCTCATGAGATACACAAACCCTATGGTTTCGTTTCCAACCCTAAACAAAGGGTAGCTCAAATGTCAATGCTTCCAAAACCATCATTAACCTTTGGCATCATAATCCAGAGACTCATTTCACTTACAATGGCCAAACACCTTCTTACATCTCAGTAACCTAAATCCCACTCCACTTACTCTGCAACATACTCAGTCCTGCACATAATGTGTATTATATAATACACAACATGAGTGCAATGAACTGAAGAGTGGATGTTTAAAAAAATGGAAATGAAAATATTTAACTGTCGTTCCTAATGGTAACAGACAAAATGGGAAAGTGGAATAGAAAAAAACCCTCCTATATAAGAAAAAAGGTCAGCAAAAATGGATATGGGATGAGTTCCTACCACTACTCAAGCCTTTTTCTCTTCCATCTCACACACCACCTCCTTGTGAGACTGCAAGGTTTATGGACCACCTCTCCTGTTTTCCCCACCTATTTATACAGCATCTTGTGGGACAGAGTCATAGGTACTAAGAAAACAAATTCTGCTGCACTGTAGAGTCCCACTGTGAGCATTTTAAAGGTAATTAGTATTGTACACAGTGAAATTGTTTCACAACCACAACCTTTTGTTCAATAAAAATCAAATGTTGCAATTTATGCTTAGTTCCCTAATTTTAAAAAAAGCTGCACTATTCTCATTGTCCTAACACAGTCACAGATAAAAAAGATGACTAATGAAGTAAATTTATTTTCTTAAAACTGCATGAATTTTTCACTGTTTCTCACACTGAACTATATGTTCTGTGTAATTTTCTTACTGCTGCTGTCTAACTTTCTTAGTATCTTAAGGCCACTACTTCACCTGGGAATTGTTCAAAACTTATCTGAGAGCAAGGAGATGCAGAGCTCATGTTGGTACAACTGGAGAAGTTAAGAAAACCCTGCCAGGACTGGAGTGCAGGGCTGTGTGTGGAGTGGTGTAGTCCCCACACTATTTCTCAGGAAATCTCTCCCAGACCTCACAGGGATGCCCTCAACAGCCAGGGTGCCACTACACACCCTCTTAAGGAAGAAAGTGAGGGCAGGTTACTCAGACACATCACTACCTGAAAGCTGTGTGCCTGTGTAGAACAGAGCATCATAGTTTGTCCTGCACAGCATATAATTCCTTGACATCAACCTTATTCTACTCCAGCTGCTGAGAGTTCTGCCAAAGGAAAAAAATAAAACCAACAATTTGCCCTGAACTCCTAATTATTATAAAATTGCATATCTTTATTTTTTTCAGAACTAAGATATTTTATTGCATTTCGCATCACCATTCAAATTTAGGAATAAAATGCATACATTGAACCATGATGCAGACTTGACTGCAATATCTCTGCAGTTCACAACGTTCAATCTGAACACATGAATCACTCGAAAAACATTATTGCTGATGATGGAATAGCTCCATCTTCTGGAATAAGTTATTTTCTTAACAACCATCTTTGTTTTCCAACATGGATCTATATGTAAAAATGTCTATTTCAAAACCCAACTTGGATATTTTTACTGACGACAGGTGAATCTTGGGTAGAAAATTGAAAGAATTTACAACAATAAAATTTAAGAAGCATTATTTCCTTCTCATGCTGAAAATGCCTACAGATTGTTCAACATGACATACTAAAGACTGACCTTACTATTTAAGAAGCAGCTGTAATCTGATTTTGAGAACAAGAATTTAAAACGCTTGCTTAAGACAAAACACTCAACACATATACTTAACTTTCAGTTTCACATTAAAGGTTTGCAGTTTTACAGAAGTGTGTTCATGATTAAACAGTCTTACATCAGGGAGCAATTGAAGCCTTTGCTGAAGTCCCTAAAGTCTGAACTATAGAGAAGGGGCTGCAAGTGCCCCTTACTGCTATTTATCAAAACACTTAAAAGTTGTGTTTAAACTAAGTATTTCAAATTTCATTTTTCACAGGTAATTAGTAATGATCCCCATATGTAAATTTAACTTACAGACAAGTCAGGTGTTAAAAAAGCTAGAGAGACCAGAACAAAACAATGATTACAATTCCTGATTATTCCATTTATGTATAATGGGCATATTATATAGCTGCTGTTTTTAAAAAACAAGTGTTAATGAACTAAGTTTTTAAATATTCACTCACAAAGGGAAAGATGCATTGAAGCTGTTGGTGATCTACTCACTGGTGCAGTGTTGTATTTCTTGATTTCACAGGAAGGGTAATGCCACCAAAAAGAAACGAAAAATTAAACATGTACATTTCCATCGCCATTTGAAATAGTGGTATATCTAAAATCAATACATACTCACAGACACACCAGAATAGCAGAAATTTAAATAAACTTGTTTAACAAAACAAAGCAACTGAAGCTTTATTTATCTATATAGAAAGATGCATCCTTATGTGCACTCTTAAGCTAAGGAAAATGAAAAAGCCATGCAGCCCTTGCAAGAAATAAATCCTCAGGTGGTAATATATATACACAGAAAATTTCTCCTTTAGTAGATGATTCCTCTCAATAGATAATTAATGCCATTTAGGAGACTTAAGCTTATGAGTACTTTATAGTAGAATATTCTACTACATTTTTTTCAGTACAATAGCAAAACCATTGCTTGAACCACCATATTGTTCGCATCAGTTAAATAAGAGCAAGTAACAAAACTTGAGCAGTTAAACATGTATCTGGAAATCAGACTACTTAAGTAAAGTAAGCATGAGGAAAGGATTTAGAGCAAATGGAAGGATTTTTCTTCAAGAAAAATTATCTTTCAACTTGTTGCAACTTCACATCTCATATGGCTTTTGAATGGAGGCATTAGTTAAAAGAATCTTCCCACCCATAGTCAAGTATTGACTGTATTTAAATATAGCAATGCAAGGACAAACAGAAGTTAAAAATTTAGCATACCATATTACTTCACGTAATATGGCATAGAACCCCTTTCTATAAGGCTACAAAGAACCAATTTACATTAATACGAGGTACTGGCATTTATGATTGAAAAAGTAAAGATGAAAAAAGGATTATACAGCATTGTCATCAGACATATTTTTTTCCTTTTTCTTTTTTTTTCCCTTTTTTTTGGAGGGGCTTTTGGTTTTAGTTTTCTTTTTTACAAAATACGTGTCTTGATGACCACATGCTCTAAACTTATATTCATTTATTTTTACATATATATTTCATTTGTAGGGGCAATTGAGAGAGAGTCACAAATAACGAAAGGACACTAAGGTTTTAATAAGGGCAACAAAAAAATGTTTTCACCAGAATAGATTCACATTACAGTACACCAATATTGACAGCATTCTCTTTTGTCTATTTTTGGTACATAAGATGGAATCTCTCTACATAACCTTATAAGGCTTCAGTAACTAAAAAGTAAAAAACCTATTAGTTTACAATTCATTTAAAAATTCTGAAAGACACAGCAAGTTCTAAACTTTAGTAGTGCTACCCATACACAAGCATTCGGTTTAAGAAGCCATTAAAAGAGCCTCCTCCAAAGGAGCTTCCAACAGCAGAGTTGTGCAACATGGATGTATCTTACTACAAGGGGAAAAAAAATTACACATGGCACATTCTCATTCATATTTCGCAATGTAAAAAGTTACAAACATACCTAATCAAATAAATAATAAAAAAAGAATCTGAAATCTGTTGGTTATGTATCCTAAAACCACTACGCAGAATAATGAAGACTTTCACTCACGAACTATTTACATGGTAATACCCGGGTGAGGGTACACACTGCTACAAAACTCATAAAACAAAGGGTAAACTTGAAATGTTTTCCATAGTAAAGGTCTAGCAGCATGACTATATCTAATGCTGTTTGTTGCCTGGACAGTTTTTGGAAGTCTGTTTTAATCTATGTCTTCATCCAGTTCGTAATTGTCTTTATCATAAATATCTTTTACTAAAAGAACCCGTACGAGCATATTTTCCAAAGTGTTGCGGTCCAGTGAGGTGGCAGTGTACCAGATGGGGCTCTCCGCAGACACGGAGCACTCCGGCTGGAGATAGAACATGTCTGTCCTCTGGTTCAGATTCTGTGGGCTACAAGGAGGAAAACACAGGGGGTTAGAAACACAGCCTCACAACACGAAACAGTATGTCAGCAGTTTAAAAATCTTGCACAAACAAAATTCTAACTGTACCTAGGCAAGTCACAAAAAAAACCCCAAACCAACCAAACCGATAAGAATAATGTGGAGAAACGTGGTCTTGTTGATGGAAGGAGCCATGCCAGGTCTGGCCCAAACCCAGCCAGTCCCACATCCTCACAGTCCCAGATGCCTGGGACTCAGAAGCATGCAAAAGACCAGACACTCCTCAAAAACCTGCACATCCAGGTCTTGCTAAAACAGAAAGTACTTTCCATGATTTGCAAAGAGGCCCAATACTAATTATAACATCAATTAAATCAATAATTGCTCACACAATCGTTGTGTGACATTCAGCTACTTCTGAATGTGGACCCTGGGGTTCCCTTGAAAAGTCAAGGATGGTAGTTCTGAGATGCACAGAAATGTAAGCAGCTAAAATCCCTCCTCCTCCTATTTTATTTAAAAGGTTGGTTGTTATAAATCTTAATCCCTTAACTCCTTACCCGCTATATTAAAGAGTTGGATGCAGCTAGGAAACATTTCTAAGACACTAGAGAAGACTCCTTTCAGCAAATTCTAGCAGTTCAACCATTTAGGCAAGTCTTAGAAGAGAATTTTCAATTCCAGATGAGCAAGTGATCACACAAGCTCCCCCTTTCACAAACACTGCAGACTTCAGGAGGCAACTCTATTTCATGTTTCTTCAGTAAAAATAAGGATTTTTAGCAGCTTCCCAAATTGGTTGATAAGATTTCAGGTGTTGCTCTTCACCTGCTGGGGTGATTGTTGGATTGTTTTGCTCTCATGTAAATCAGATTAAGAGTCAGATAAGAAGTAAAATATGGTTGTTTAAAATAGTCTAATAATTTAATAATTTAATTTACTTTCTTGAAACAACAGTATTTTTATAGGAACAAGCAATCACAGAATCACAGAATCAATAGGAACAAGCAATCACAGAATCAATCAGGTTTGAAAAGACCTCTGGGATCATCAAGTCCAATCTGTGGCCCGAGACCCTCATGTCAGCCAGACCATGGCACTGAGTGCCAAGTCCAGTCTTTCCTTAAACAGCTCCAAGGATGGTTACTCCACCACCTCCGTGGGCAGCCCATTCCAATGTCTAACCACCCTTTCTGTGGAGAAATTCCTTCCTAATGTCCAACCTAAACCCCTCAAGTGCAGTTTGAGACTACTATGAGACAATAATACAGTGTTTCATAGCCACAAATGAAAGCATCCTGAAATTTCAGCTACAGCTGTCTGCTGGTTGCCAAGTATATTTCAAACAGCTGGAATTACCTAAACTTTTACAGTAATTTTTACAGTGCTAAGTATTCCATTAAAATTATTTCAACAAAATTAGAAGCAGAACCAGGAGAAACAGTCTGTTGCTTTAGTTAACAATGGTGACCAACATCTGCAGGACAGCATGGCTTGAAACCACATCCTAACTGATGCTCCAAATGGGTTTAAGAACATTCTCATCCCCAAAGTAGAGATGTTCCTCCTAAAGAAAAAAAAAATTATGTGGTCTCTCCCCCAGTGATTGTGTAACTCAGTCCAAAAAAAAAACTTTTTAATGACAAATCATCTCCAAATCATGGAAGCAGAGAAAGTGAAGGCAAAATCCCCCTGCAACAAGCAGGATCAACTGCGTTTATGAAAAACTGGTGGTTGCATTAATAGACCACAGGCCACTCTTTACTTGTTTCTCTCTAACATGCTCATGCTTCTGCTGATGCTGAGTGTGAGCTCCTTCTTCATCTTTAAGACTATGACGCCATTTCCTAACACATGTTGAGTCTCATGCTTAATTTATTGTGTTGTGTTATACAAGGTGATTTTATTTCTTTGGTATCACTTGCCCACATTTCCCTTAGCGTTACACAAAATCTACATTAAAATCAGTCATGTTACAATTAAGGAAAAGTACTTTCCAAGGAATCTTGTTTTCAAGCTTCCAAAACACTTAGCTAGTAAATAAATCTTTTAAGAATTGCCTAAGCTTTTTTAAAACGTAGTAATTTCTACTTCCTTCCTGCACAATTAATTGTGAAGATTGGAAAGAAAATGCTATTTCTAACTACTGAATTACTGCCAGTGGTAGTTTTCCTACTACAAAATATTTTAAACATGCTTCCGCACTGGGTATCTCAAAAGCATCTACACTTCAGATGCCTGGTAACTTATAATGAAGCAAAATCCATTGTCTTAATCCAATTCTTAGTGAAGAGATGGGGACCTCACAAACAAAATCCTCAGCAGCAAAACTCACCAGATCTCTTGCTGGCAATTCTCTGCAGAGATAGTTGGTATTTCCAGGTAAGAAAATGGAATTGTATTTTCATTCCCTGATGAAATCCGTGACAATTAACACTGAAGTACTCCACTGCTCCCACACTTTATGCACAACTTGTCCAGATACAGAACTGGAGATTTCAATACTTTCATTCAGGTGTTTTTCACAAGATTTCAATCCATTCCCTTTGCTTGAGCACATTTCATGTTGCATCAGAACAGTTCCTTTTGGGACCTGGTTTACTCTAGAGTCTGTCTCTATTACCCTGTATCTCACTTACCTTTTAGACAGATAGCATTCAAACATTTTCACAGGGCATCTAGCTGGATCAGATGTGTTTTCAACTTGTTCAAATACTGGCACATCATCTTCATGTTTTCTTTTTCCAGTTGCAATTTTATCTTTAAAAAGAAAATCAACAACATCTAAGCTATAACTAGAAGTTATTTTACATTTTTTAGTAAAATTTCCCATTAGCAGCCCACCAAGTACCACCACTGGTGGGTGGTCACCACAACTGTGCAAATCTGCAAACTGGAAATGCCACCCAAAGCCACAGCAAAGTCACAGCATTTCACATGGAGACCAGTGGGCTCAAATTAACTCAGAGACCTACAGTCCCCACGGACCACCCACTCCAATTAGAGTCCTGGGAGCTGAGAGCTGCTAGACTTTGTGTGCAAAGGCAGAGCTCTGGCTCCTGGCCAAGTGCTCAGATGTCCCTATCAGTGCCATGGGGATACTCCTGCAATACTAATTTTGAACTGCCATAGTACCTTCATTATCAGCTCTGCACAGGGAAGACACTTGATATCGAAGACAAGCTTTGCTTTCCATTGTTAGAGGATTTTTCTTCCACTGTCTAAAAACAGTGCCAAAAGAAAGTCTTAAGTGCTGCTCCACTGTTTTCAGGCCAAAATATTTAGTGTTAAAGTAGAACAGAGTATTCAAAAGAGCAACAGGTGAATGTGATCCCAGCTGCTTAATCCTCCAAAGGTAATCCTCTTCAACTCGTGAGAATATTGATCCTTGGAAAAAAAGAATAGAGAAAATACAATGGATTAACCCATGAACTGTCAAGGTAAAAAACAAAACAAAACAAAACAAAACAAAACAAAACAAGGTATTTTTACAGTGAAATGTAACAAAATGATCATGACAGAAGCTGCTGATAAACTTACTTATTTTTATGTCCCCACTCCCCAAACCTACCTGTTAAACCAACTGAGAGAGTCAATGGGAAATATCAATACGGGCATTTCAGAGGCAATTTCAGAGAGAACACAATTCTGTTTAGTTACAACAGCGCTGCTGACATGCAGCTCTCTTATGCTATGTCATAGAAATTAATGTTCAATGGAATAACCTTAATTCTGCCACAAAAGGCATATTCATTTTATTCTGCTCATGTTAAGGCCTCCAAGCATTGTATCTTCGTATTATTACTAATGGATATCTCACTTGGAAAGCACTCCTGGACCAGGATACAAGAAGGGCCCAACACAGAGGCTCTCTGGGCTATACAGAGAGAAGCCGATATTGAGAAGGGAAAGCAAAGGGTCTGGCAAGGACAAGCTCTCACTCAAGAGAGGACTGTGAGAAAGATGGAAGAACAGTTGATTCTGCAGCTCAGCAACAACATTGTTGTGCTGGGAAAAATTTGCTTTCTCCATGAACTGATGATCCTTCTGAGCAGAAGACTCTCAGCCAAGAGTCCTCCTAATCCAGGTGAGAAATTCTGAAATACATCACTTTTTAACCATCACCTACACATAATGCCTGCCTGCTTGCTTCCATCTGGGAAAAAAATGGGGTAAAAAATAAGTTCAGCTCAGGTAAAAAGCACAGGTCAAAGAGGTTTTTGTAACTTTCTCTGCTGAAGATGGATAGTCAATCTTAACAGTCAGTGGCAAAAACAACGCTTGTAGCATGGATTACCCAGAAACAAGACAAATAGAAACAGGTAGTTTTAAATTAAATCTTAGAAGACATCTCTGTAATTCTTCATCAACTACTATTGCAATGCATAACATACATGTATGTGTATATATATATATATATGCATACTTAAGAATACGTAACTATTAAGAGATGAAAAACATACATGACTAAAAAGAAAATTACCATCTGGAAGTATGCTTGGTTGCCAGCTTCGAAGGATTTTATTTAATTCCTGTTCAAAGGTCTGGTAGATTGGATCAATAAATATGTTGTCTTTTCGATTACTTCTATACAAATACTACAGAAAAGAGAGAGACACAGAATTTACAGTTCCAGATTAGAACAACTCCTGTGCCACAGGGTTCTTTCATAACTGTGCAAGCATTGTACTGAAAAACAGTATCTAAAAATAAAGCTATGTCACTTTTCCAATATCTAACAGGTAACAGTTACTTTCAATATAATTTTATGTTGTAAATGTCTAACTGGATGTGAATCACAGTTTAATTACAACTAACATTTTTCTCTAATATTTCCTGTGTGCAACATTGTATCAGTGAACACAGAGTCATTAAAAAACCCACAAAGCACAAACAGCTAATTAACCTTTTCCTCCACCTAGGCCTTTAAAAAAACCCAAACCAACCCACATTTAGCAAGAGTCTGCCCTTTTAAATGTGAACTCAGACAGTGCCAAAAATCTTCAATACAAAAGTGGGGGAAAACACCCCCCCATATATTTATAGTAATAATACACAGCAGTGCAAGAAAGATGATAGGATGGTGCAAGGTGCTGGCCTGTTCTGCAATCCAATTATCTTACCCCTCTTGACCTTACAGACAGAAACTCTTTTGAACCTTTACCAAGAATTAATGGCTGAGGACTACTATTTGACATTATCCCCTTTGGAGACATTTCCAAGAAGGAGAGAATTGGCTCCTTGAACTTTGCACTCCAGCATTATCTTTGCAACGACATGCCTGTTCATGAATACAACAGAAGTAACAGACAAAAACCCCACATTTGCTTCTGGAAATGGCATCTATTTCTGTATCCATGCTTGAAATCACATTAAAAACAACACTTATTTGTAATAGGTGATAATGGTTCAGTACATCCTGGCTTCCTTATCTTCACACTTAATTTTGTAATAAGGGAATAGAAATAAATACGCTTTCTACAGGTTTTCAAAAACATTTTCACTTCAGTAACTACTTTATATGATAAGTTTAACTAATTCCTCAAAGTACAATATTCCCCCACATGTGCTTGTTTCTACACACATCAGTTTGGATTTTACAAAGCAATTCTAAGCCAGATAATACAGCTTACTATAAGCTTCATGGCGTTCGCCCCTCCTTTCCCTGGCACATTTTTCCACCATGTATTTTCCTCTGGTTCGCATTAAACACTCACACTGAATGCTGGCAGTGAAAATGAAGACTGAAAACTGGCTCAAAACCAATCCACACTCAAGCCTGTGAGAACTCAACTGAAAACACTTCCTCTTCCTGGTTCACAGTAAGTGTTGACCAAACTCTGGCATCCCCAGTACATGTCTGAAGCTCCCCGGACCACCAGCACCGCAGAGTCTATAGAAAGATGACGCTGGGTAGCAGGGCAGCCTCCAACCTATTGCCCAAACCTGCAAACCTTCATTCCCGAACCACAATGCCTTGCTCTGCTGCTCTACAAACCTTACAGGGGCAGGATGAGCACAAGCCATTCCCACCTGAGATGAGCAGTACTGTAACTGCAGCGCACAGGAAGGAACTGTGGAGGAGAACAGGCTGAATCGCTGTCCACAGCGACTCTGTTTGTCTGACCTTCAGACATACATCTGCCAAACTCCATCAGCCTGCCCAAACAAGCCCATTACCAGACACACAAAAAACAAGAAAAAAACCCTAAATCCCAATAATCCCAATTAGCGACACAGAATGAAGGCCATGATGTAACAAAGGAGCACTGCAGGCTAACACCTTCCTCTAGATGAACCCTCTCCACTAGATGCCTGGCTGATCATGCAGCAGCCTTTATTTCTAAGTGTGATACTCTTCAGGATCACTGCTTCAGAGTTATCAAAACCATTATTGAACCACTTCTGTCTGAAAGCAGAACGATTTCATCTGCAAATGAACCTGAACTGAAAAACTGCACCATCTGACTCAGGGATCAGTTTCCTGGAACAGATTTTACAGTGCTTCCTTTAGGAAAAAGTTATTTTACAAAATTTAAAAAAAACCCCAACAACAAAAAAACCCCAAAACAAACCAAGAAAACTACCAACTGAGGACTTGACGACTTCTGGGCTCAAACCACATTCTATCCATGAGGAAAAGCTCCAAACTGTGTGTATTTAGCCACAATGAGTGAGTGCAGTAATGCTGGTGGAAGAGGAATGTACTTCCTTACTAGCCTATGGTTCCTACAGTCTCTTCCTTTGAAGAGAAACTTAAAGATAGCAAAATATTAATGATCTTTGGCCCAACTTTAAATGGCATAATTTAACCTCCTCTGAGCCCCTTCCAAATTCAACAAAGCCAATATCTTCTATGCAGTAGCAGACAATTTATTATCTTTCAGGATCGGTGGTGTCAGATGGAAAGGACTAAGCAAATTCTAGAAGGCAATGGAGTTTTTTTGTACATTGTGACAACTACATTGCATTTAGTGTGCCATTAGCTTGCTTAAACATGTTTCTTCAGAAGGTGGTACACCCCCAAATATTTGCCAAGACCACACAGGTGATGGCTGCAGCCCTTCACAGCTCATGTTTCTGTCCCTCACTTGCTGTCTGCCTTTATGAAATGCAAATTCATCAGAACACAGCACATCTTCCTACCAGTCTGGTCAACAAATCAGGGCTGTTCACATTGCCTGAAGTAAATACTGGACACTAGGTATAAGCAGTAAAATTACAGTAAAATGACCACATGTTGCTCCACTAATGTTCCAGTACCGTGTATGTGTATTAGGCCTCCTGAGAATTGTGGTTGCCACACAAACTATTGTTCTGAAGAGCTGAAAAAATGATCTTTTATACATAACTAGCTTTCATGACTGACAAAATAGACTATGTCAAAGGTACAAATAGAAAGATAAAAAAGAAAATTGAGTACCATTTTATGAACAGTATTTCCATTTGTGTACTGTTTATCTGCTTAACATGAGCATTTTCAATTCAACAGAAAGGTACAGAGAGACAGTGTATCATGCAAGTGCAGAAGCAGAAAGCTAGCTCAATTTGAAACACATCTTGTAGCAATATTGACTAAAAAGCCACTGACCAAAATCAGTGTTTGCTTCTCAAGTTTCAGTGATGAGGCAAAGGTAGCAACTAAATATTTTTGCATATTTGCAACACATGAAAATTACTATTTTACTATTTATTTTTAAAATATTTCAATTAAAAAATGTTAATTGATACAAGCCCTCTGCCTCAAGTATGGAACAGTTTAAGTAGAACTGCAAACCCTGTGAGCAGCTTGCTTTCCACTTCATACACATCTTTTACTGCCTTTTAACTTGAGTGAAATTTTATGTGCTCTCAGCTCTGAACACTGCTTATTTTACCTATGTTTTGCCTTATGTGACAGCTCTCCCTGCTTAAAAGTTGCACAACAGCTTCTCTAATTAGCTAGTCATAAGTTATTGCCTTCACATATATCTAACCTGACTCCTTAACTGTGGTTTAAGACAGTCAATATAGCAGAGTTTCCTGCACTCTATCCTACCTGTCCAGTCTTGCAGTACTCTGTAAATTAGATTCTCTCCAAAAGACATTTAATTTAGGTTGCTTCCTCTATGTGCTAAGGAACTGGATTAGTGAAACACTTAAGAGATCATGCCTTGTTTCATTGTGTTCTTACATTGGACATCTTTAGCGAACAAAATGAAGCACAGCATTCAGAAAGACTATGTAGTTTTTGACTGGGTTAATTACTTGCTTTAACCTAGCAAGAAGCTTAAAAGTATTACAATCTACCAATCTGTGTTTGAGTTTTCAGGATGGGTCTGCAAACTCATTTCCTAAACAGACAGCTTTCTACAATGTGATTATGCAGCAGCCTGATCACAGCCATGTTTTAAGGGTAGCTCCTAGCCAGTAAAGCCATGTTATCTCCACTCCTCTACTGAAATGGGTTACAGTCAAATCAGCAGCTCCATTTCCCATCTCTACAGCCTCTACTAACCTCCTGAATTCCAAGACACAGATAATAGATGCTGTCAGGTGCATAGTTCTCTCCATTAGGCCTTCGAATTTCATTGACAAAATGTGTCAACCCATAGTTTAACTCAGCTGAAGTATGTGATAATAGATCTTCCTTTA
Source organism: Brachypodius melanocephalos (assembly GCA_013398615.1). NCBI lineage: Eukaryota > Metazoa > Chordata > Aves > Passeriformes > Pycnonotidae > Brachypodius > Brachypodius melanocephalos. The sequence goes on along the minus strand of VZSR01003803.1, from coordinate 13,030,203 downwards.
ATTTCACAGACTTTACTGTAAAATAGAAAGAAATGCTACATTATACAACAGAATTGTCACACAGTGAAGGTGGGATGGGGTATTTTTTGACTGGAAACTGGGAAACTGGCTTGATGTCCTCTCCATTAACCAATGAATGAGACTAAAATGTACTAAGCAGTTAAAATGTTAGATCTGTATTAAAACACTCAAGGCTCCCACAGTAAAGTCTCGTTAACCAAATGCAGTAACACCTGCTAACAAATATACTGTCATGCACAGCTCAGGATGACACAGAGGCAGCCCAAGATGCTGAAGTGAAGCCAGTGGTGTAGAGGGCCATCTTCAGGTGAAAGGGCAGTTTCCAAAGATCCAAGAGCACAACAGAAGGGTACTGAGAGGCATGTGGGAGCTGAAGAGTAGCAGGAGTAGCAGCAATTCCCCTTTTCCCCCACAGAACAAATGTGTACAGAGGAGAGCTACAGAAAGAGCAGCATGCCTCCTGGGGATTCAAGGCCACCTTGTGCCAGAGCTCCACAGCCAGATAATGCCAGCCTCAGAGGAAGATCTCCTTACAGGACAAAGACTAGGAGATGTCCCTCCCTTGCCATTTGGAAGCTCAGAAAAGCCGTGAACTCTGGAGTGAGAATATGAGGAAAAATAGGATGCAAATAAAAAATCAAAATGGTCACAGAAAATCAGAATAGCCAAGAAGGTGCTGTCCTAGCTTTCACAAGAAGTGTGAGACCCAGCATTTTGAACCAAATAGGAAAAACTAGAAAAAAAAAAAAGAGTGTGGCAACCCTGTGATAAAATAATCTCAGTCATGCTGGGAACATTAAGGACATGAGAAAAATTCTATCAAAAATTCCAGCTGAGAATCATACGAGTACAGCAATTTTCCCTAGCAGGTCAGAATCTGGATGCCAGATTTTTGGAAATACTTACTTGATTTCAGTTCCTCTAACTCTGGAAGCTCTTCGTCTAAGTACCGAGACTTTACCCAGTGCTTCCATGCATTCACTCCGTAGGCGTATTTGAACGGGAAGCTGCACTCGGAGTTTTCCGAGCTGTCATCGTGCGACTGGTACTCCAACACGGCTTTCCTCTTCACGCCCTGCCACGGCAACACAGAGGTTAATGCTGCCAGCAGTGCCACCAGCAGGGACACAGAAGCTGGCACAGGCAGCTGCAGGCCAAAGTGCACACTGAACCTCAGGGCACTCACAGAATTCATCGTGTTAATGCACAAGGAACTGAAGGTGAGACAAATCTGTGTCACAGGCTCGACTCGTGGGCTCAAATGAACCCAGCAGTGGAAAAGCCAGCACTGGGTCCAGATTAAACCATGCCCAGCAGTGGATATGTGGATAATGTCCAGTGGGTAACAGTGAAAGCTTAGACTCCAGACTTGATATCAGAAAGAGCCATTTATTATTAGAAAGCTTTAGCAGAATTTGGCTGGTTCTTTTAAAGCTGCAACATCTACTGCAGTTATTGGAAAAAGACCATTACAGCTTTGTGCCAGGCACAGGCAACTATTTCTTGACAGTGTCCTGCTAAATAAGACTATGGTTAATTTGTATCCAATGTCTAAACCAAGACTGACCAAAAATAAAATCTGGGAAAATTACAAGCAATTAAAATTTTAAAAAATTCTTTTATAAAGGAAATGCTATGGCTCCCATTATAAACCATGGTGATGCCAATGTTTTTCCATCTTACTATCAACTTAAACCAAGACACCTTTGTTCAAAGTAGAAGGTACAATAGCATTGCTAAGAATACAGTAGGTATATACACAGTGGCACATTTCACCAACAGTTCTGCCACTGTGAAGCAAAACCAGGACCAGAATTTACAAATCACACTCCTATCAAATCCAACAGTCATCAGCAACAGACATAACACTGAAATAATTTTACTACTTGAAATGTATCAATTTATGTCATAAACATAGGATATTAGGTATGAGTAGACAGTAATAAGCTGTGTAGAAGTATGAGTAGACAGTAACATACTGTGTAGAAGTAATCAGTATGAGAACTAAAAAAAAAAAGCTCAAATAATTTTTCCTACATAAATTTTGTGTTCTTCTTGATATTTTTAATAGCATGAAAAAATTACCTTCTTTTTAGACCGAGGCCTTGGCTGTTCCTCATATTCTTCACCAAAAACAGGAGGCAACAAAAACTCATTTTCTGTATCAAGCTCCTCAGTTGCTGAAAATACATTAACAGAAACTTATTTCTAAATATCTTTCAAATAACACTGCTTTGAAAAAAAAAACCAAGTAAGTATACTGGTGTGCCTTAACATAAGGCGTCCACAAAGGCACACAAATAAACACCTTCAAACACTGGATTCTGCTAAGAGGAAACAAACCTATTTTTATATTCAAACTAAGGCAAAGCTGTCAAACTGTAAGACAAAGCTGTCAAACAGTTTATTTCTACATAAGTTTCAGACGACCCAATGCTCAACATTTCAAGTATTATCTTAAGTTGCTACAGCAGAACTCCTTACTATGAGAGTCTACTGTGTAGACTCTTACATAATGCCTTCTCCCCAGGCTGTCTTTGGTATTAAAAATTCTTAGGTACAGTCAGAATGAGCAGCTACGACAGGAAAAAATACAAATTAACTTAGTACATATAGTTTTGTTCATGTATTTAGATTATTTCTATTTATGTTTTGTTATTTCTTGTAGCACATTACACTTGGTTAAAAACATTAGGATCAGAAGGCAAACTCCTTCAATTAAACCGGTTTTAGTCTATATTTATATAAGTGGTCGATGTCTAGCTCATGATGGATATTACAGATAAGTTTGGTAAGCAGATATATGGCAATACATCAAAATATTGTTTACTTAACATTTCAGAGGACTATTTCAGGCAGTGTTGAGGAAGGAGACAACATTTGAATGGATTTAATGTTGCAAGTCCCACCTTTATTTACTTTATTGAGGATGGTTCATCCCTCATTTAGCCAAAGAATGTTGTCACTCAAAATTGAATGCTCTTCTGATAACCTGATTTCACCACCTTATTTCTCACATTTCTTTCCAACCGGTGCAGATGAAATAGCACTTACATGCAGAGATTTCAGAACTCTGCCCCAGACTCAAGGGCAGTCCTTCTGATACCACAAAGAATCTTATCTCAGAAACACTTTAGTGTAATCAGTGCCTCCTTACAGACTGCTGCTACTTACTACTCCAACTTGCTTATTTCTTTTCTTCTATGGTTTTTCTAGCTCATGTACCCAGCTTCTCTTATAAAGAGGTTTAAAAATTTAATATGCATCTGAGTAGTAAATGTCCCAAGATTAAGGTTAGACTAGCCCCCAGGCTTTGTCTTTAAATTAGGCATAGAGCAAACTGGGCATCTACTGCAGATATCTACAACACAGCACAAAAGGAGCCTGTCAGCTCCTACAGAACCTGCCCAGGTATGAGAGTCACGTGTCCAGGAGAAGTTATGTAAGAGAGACAGTAATTACAGCCAGAAGCTTTCCTGGATCTTGGATTGACTGGGATATAAGGAAACAGACACTGTCCCCCGCATTCTGTAGAGTGGTAGAAATTGTACTATAGAGCATCAAGAATTTCTTTCAAGAAAGGTCTCAAAACAGCGATTTTTTCCTGCTAATTCAAATAATGCTACCATTTCAAATGCAGATACGGACATTACCAAGATATTAAAAGGTAACACAAGTGGTGTGCAGCATGCCAACTTGCAAATTTCTAACAAACTTGAGTGAGAAGTTGACCCTTTAGCAATTTCTTCTCTAAACCATGAAAATACCTGGTGATTGAAGAATGTATTCATTTATATTTTCCATGACACATGCCATCTGAGTCCTTGAGCCTTCAAAATAACTTTCCTAAATCCATGTTCAAAACAAATGATGCAGCCAAGTTCTTTGCAAATGGTTAACTTCCCCTTTTCTTTGCATTGTTTCAATTATTGTATTTAGAAAGATGGAAGAACTAATGCAGAAGTTCCCCAGCTTACAAAGACACGGCAAAATTTTACCTAACAGTCAGTCAGGTGGATCCTGCAATCAAAGAAAGCTCCTCTGAAAGGACGATTACAAAAGGTACAACAGCTGCCCACAGTGTCAGAGTATTTATTAAAATCACAGAAGAATTACCTCTTGGAAAGTCTATCTCAATATCAAGGTCTGGCTCATATGGAACATCAGGCAAGCTTGTCCGTGACTCTGAGTTTAGGAGATTTGAATCAACTATCACACCTGTTTAAAAGAAAAGGAAAAAATCTCATTATTTTAACCAACACATGGATTAGCCAAATGGTGTAGATCTATAACTTTAGAAGCCGAGTTGTTCCAACACTGATTGCTCTGCTCATTACCATCCTACATTTTCTTCCTCTTGAGAGCTCAGATTTACTTCTCATCCTCATTTCCCTCAAACATAAAAGGTACTTACTAGACCATTGTTCTTCTTCATGAAGGGGAGTCAGCAGAGCACGAATATAGAAAATCAAATACTGGTGAACCTGGATTATATCAGCCAATCCCAGAACTCAAACAATCTTGAAAAACCTAACTATTTTCCTACCTGACCGTGTCGCAACAGAACAGACTTTCAAGTCTACTTTTCTAGGGTCTGTTTCTCAAATAAGGCATGCAGGCAGGGAGAAACAAAGCTTGAACTCTCTCCAACTTCTGGCAAACACTGATTGCTCCAAATTCAGTCCTCTGCAAGTAAGCAAGCTCTGATCCCGTACATCTGCTCATTTAGCTAGCTGTACTTCACAAAAGAGAGCAAGAAACTGAAACTGACAACCTTGCAGTGCTACCAGAAATGTGCAGTTTTAGTAGAAGAATGGCAATAGACTGGAATACAGTAAGCCTCCTGGGACTGCAGCTCCACTGGCCTCCTATATAATGAGGCACAAAGTGTAAGCTGATGTTATTTGTCAACAACCTTCCAGATCTCTGTTGAAAGAGCTAGGAAAAAAACCTTCAAAATTTCAACTGAGTGAAGGCAGATTTTCCTGGAAAGATACAGAAAAGACTGAAGATTTGGGCAAGGAGAGCCAGGAAAGAAGAGCAAAGAGACATGGGCACCAAGAAACTAAAACTAGAAAGTATGTGTGAGTTTTGATCTTCAGATATAAATTTTTATTATGAGAATAATGTGTTGGTTGTTACTCAGTAGTGCTTACTCTAAATCATGGGCTTTTCAGTTTCCCATGCTGTGCCAGAGCGCACAAGAAGATGAGAGGGAGCGTGTCCAGAACAGTTGAGCTGAAGTGTCCAAAGGGGTATCCCACACCACAGAAGGCTCTGAGGGAAGTCGGCTGGGAACCACCAATTGCTGCTCAGGCTGGGCATGGGTCAGTGGCTGCTGAGCACCTGTATGGTGCATCACTTAGTTTTCTTGTTTTATTCCTCTCTCTCTCCTCTTTTAATTGTATTTACTAGTATAGTTAGCATTGTATTTAATTTTGTTTCAATTATTAAAGTGTTCTTGACTCACATGGTTTACTTTTTTTTCCAAGTCTCTTCCCCACCAGGAGTGAGGGGAGTAAGCAAGTGGCTGTGTGGTACTTGGTTGCCATCTAAGTACAATGCAATTCAATATAAGACCTCAATCACAGCACTGTTGTACTCAAACTTTCCCTAAAATAAAAAAACAATCCTTCTTGTCACCCATATCCCCCAGCACTCCAAATTCATCAGGAAACTCACTGGTCACATCAGAAGCTTCAGCTTTTCCAACGTGTTCAGGTACCACCCCTGACAAGTTCAATAGCTCAGCGTCCAGAGGATTTGAGGGCACTTTTCCCCTCAGCTCTTCTATTGCTGCAAGGATTTTCTCAGTGCTATCCAGAGAAGTAGGCAAAAAAACTGGAACTGGCACCTGTGCAGACAGGGAGGCAGACATAATTAGAAACGAAAAAATGTCACAACAAAGCAACCAACAACCAAAATAAATTTCTATACTCTTCTTCTTCTGAGAGAGTTGATACAGACTCTAGTCACTCTAGTGTGAGCTAACAAAAAATCCTGACAGGTTAAACACCCAATATAAAGCAGCTATGAACAGAAAGGAAAGCAGGAAAGGACACAGGAAAGGAAAACCAAAAAAACCCCAACAAAATATAGCTGGTCAAAGAAAGAACAGAAAGGTCTTTGGAACTTCAAACCTGTCTGATTGTAACCTTGGACTAACAACAACTTGTCCAGACTAACAGTTTGGACAAACCATCATCTTGTTTTTAGTGGCTTGCTTGTTTTTTCCTGATGTTCATCCCACACTCTGCCATCCTTTCCCAACACAACCTTTTCAGCTTCCTTATTACAAGAACAAATCTTGCTGTTAAAGGCTTATTCATCATATTCAGCAAAAGTAGGAGTCATCACTCAGAACTGTTCCTAAAAAGCTCAGCAGCACAAGATTTTCACACTAGAAGAAGGCAGACAGGTCCTAAAGAATAGCCCAGGAATCAAGTGCCACTGTCGGATTCGAATGCTTTTACAATAAATAGTCCTGCAGCACTCTGCAATCCTTTAGATGGACCAGGAGAACAACCAGCAACACAAGGTGGTCCCACACATGCATGTGAATAGATGCCAATTTTAAAATGAAGGTGAAGTCTCACTTACAGGAACAGGAACCATGGTAGGAACAGGAACATTTTGACTGTACATGTTCATAGGCACCGGAATGTAGACTGGTACAGGAATAGGCACTGGGACATACTCTTTTTTCCACACATCTTCTATTAAAAGAAAAAGGATAAAGGCAAATACTGCCAGGTATTTAAATATATTTTACACCTGCCATTTAGTGGGAAAAAATATCAGCATATTTGCAATATATTAAAAGACAGTAACAGTTAGGAAAAAGCTGCAATGAAGAAATCAGTTCTAGCACAGTTCAGGAGTTACCTGTCTGACAAGATTTTGTCTGCATATGAGGTTTACAGTACGTGGCTTTTGTCATTGTCAAAGGCTTGCAAAGAACTGCCTTGTTCTTCATTTCTCTGTTAGGTGTCGGAGAAGGTGGTGGAGCTGAGCCCTGCAGACAAACAAATAAAAGAAGGTGCTGTTGCATCACACTGATTCCAACACAAAGTTCTTGACTTAATATATCAGCTGATACTTCTCATAAATGAGATAATGAAGAGGAAGCTCACAGAAGCACAACACAACAGGACCAACTACTATTCTATAATTGCAAGCTATTCTACATTCCTAGTATTGAGCTGCCACTGCCAGGATCATACCAGCAGTTATACTTTACTCAGGGTTAGCACTTCTGGCTCATTTGCCCTTTTTTTCCTTTTTAATTGAAGGTTCTTTGAAGATTTTATGTTCTTGTTTAAGTGAAAGCATCATTTAAGCAATTTTATAATATATAAAATAACGTTAGCTGTAAAAAGAGTTCATCATGAGCAGCACGAACAAACTTGAAGCTCAAGATCCAACCTTCTTGAATTATGCCATGGTTCAAAGATCACTTTTTAAAAATAAATGTAAGTATTTCTGAATGAAAATTCCCTAAACACTTTTTAGTACCTGAATTATGAACTTCGTGCTCCCCCTGCTGGCTGTAAAACAGTGACAACAAATACCAGGGAATATCCTAGAATGTTCAAACTGCATCCTTACAGTCAAGAGGTAAAAACCATATTCCAGACATGGTTTTTGTGCCCTAGAACCTCTTTTAGAACCTGATTTGAGAAACAAACTCTCAGTTCTATTTGGTCATATGTAGGAAGACTAGCCCCTTATGTCCTTTTGGAAATGGAAGGAAAGCCCAGTCTGAAGAACAGCTCTACCAGGTGTACACTCCCTAAAAGGCATTAAAAAAGACTGTGGCACACACAGCTTTGACACAATCTTTAAAAATTTATGGACTGAATTAATATCATTAACATAAAATACGAAAAGTTTTTAACATGACAGCATAGCTTGTCTGATGTCTCTAGTTACCTAAGCAATTTTCTGTGTTTTTCATCAATATATTTATATTGTCATCAAAAACTTTCACTTAAATGTAAGATTCATCTTTCATGCCTATCTGCATTTAAAAAGGCAAAGCTCTCAGACCTTCCATGCGACAAACAAATCAAGACCAAGCTTCTGTGGCAGTTTGACACTGGGGAGGTGATCTTTTCAAGAAGTCATAGTTAAACTAATGAGTCACTAGTTTTGAAAGTAATATCTGCTATAGCCAACAGAAGAATTACTGGTCTCTGTGAACACACAGGGTTAAATATCGGAAGATCCCGGGAAAATGCCCTTGGGACAGGTAACAGGGCGGGCCCCCTCTGCGTGCCCCGGCCGGGTCCACCGCTCCTCCCTCGGGGGTGCGAGGGGGAGCCGGCCCTGGCCTGGCCGTGCCCCCTCGGCTGCCAGCGGGGGGAAGGGGAGGCTACAGCTTAAAATCCAGCTAATTTTAAAGCCTACCCGTCCCACCTCCTCTCCTCCAGGCCGAGAGAGAAAGATGTCCCCCGGGAGCAGCTCCGAGGCGGGCCCACCCCATGAGACCGAGAGGTGGAGGCGGCGGAAGGCATCCAGCAGCCTGGCTGCGAACCCTCGGCCGCAGCTCCTGAGCTTCCCCCATCGGCACAGCTTTGAGCTTCCACAGCCCTGCCTGCAGCCAGAGCTGCCGCTCGGCAGAGACCGTGCGGCCACCGCAGGCCCTGGGCAAGAGAGTAACTCTTTTCCTTGTACAAATAAGCTTGCAAAGCCCTAACTCTCCTCTTGAGTGAGAGGGAAAGGACAGAGCGAACGTAGAGAAAACACGGCACGAGGTGCAAGTCAGTGAAGAGACGCTGAAGTCCTAAGCAAGACAGAGGAGTGAAGAATTGCCTCGTTTTGCTGAACTTCTCTTATAAAACCATAAAAACCAGACTAACTTTCCCTGTAACATATAAATGCTGTTAGCGGGGTGCAGAAATCTATAGTTATAGTTGTAGACTGATGTAACTGAGATTTAATAGAAAACTTTGAACAGAGGAAGATAGAAAAAAAGTGATGTGGAACCCTTTGCTCCCAAAGAAAAGGGAGGCCTCTGTTCCTTGAGATGAAGTTGATTTTTAGAAATAGAGAGAGAGAACCCTTATTTTATACTAAAAAAGGCATCCTTAAACAGTATCCTAAAATAAACAAACATAACCCATATGCAGTGTTAGAAAAGCTGCTAATAAGGACTTCACAAAAGCAGGTTTCCTGGGCGGCTGTTTTCGTGAGAGTTCAGAGCCACAAGAGAACTGTTCTATGTTGTCAGTGGAGAAATTCTACAGAAGTTCTAAGAGAGACTCCTCTCCTAAAGAACTCATGAAAGATTATTTTTAAATAGTGAAACTAACTAAAAATCACTGGTTTTGTCTCTATGTTATCAGTGGGAAAGTGAACACTTATGGGGGAGGAGGAAAAGTGTTTTGAAAGTTTCATTTTAATTCTCATTTTCTTTTAATGTGTGTTAATAAAATTCATCTTTATACCTTTAAGTTTTAAACCTGCTTTTGCTTCTCTCCTAATCCTATCTCACAAAAATAAAAAAGAGTAAACACTCAAACCACTGCACTAAATTTGGCAAACAGAATTCAAAAAACGTGAAACCATTACAGTTTCCAACAAAATACACTAAGCTAACTGAAAACTATATTAATAGTAGCATTTCTGACAAGCTGAGAAAAACTGAAACTCAGAATGAAGGCTGCTGCTCCACTGATGATCCCCATCCTTCCAGACAGCAATTCTGCAAAAGGCTATGCTTCCCTACTGCAGCCAAATCAATCAGACCTTGAGCACCTAGAGAATTCTACTCTTGGGAAGGATGAAATTTAATAACCGAAGATTTATTTTCAGCTTTTTAAAGCTGAGCTACCACCTTAATATCCCAACAGTGAAATTCTCTTCCCTCTCTATACTCAATAAATGCACCAAATCAGTCTAAACAAGTGAATAAGACACATGGCTTGTTGATTAACTTTTAAGCAACATTTACATGCACTACAGATGCAAAACACAAGTTTGATGATTTAGTTTCCCAGAAGACACTGAAAAGAAAGTATGAATATTTGAAATTTTTATTTCACCTACAGATGTGAAAGAGAGTAAAAAGCTTCATAATTTTAGCTTAGGATCATTCAAAGACACTAATTTTTGGTTTTTAATAGCATCCCTCTAATTCACTGGGATCCCACATTTTAAGTATATCTAATTAAGTTTGTGAGAGAAAGAGAGACAGGCAGAGTTAAATTTGTGAGTGTGTTAAATATATGTACTTACTGTTATTTTTGTCCGGGGGGTTTGACAGCCTTGATCTAAAAAGTACAAGGAAACACTTTTAGAATTTTTTTTCCCTTTTTCAAAATCAAAGCAAATTTCAGTAAGCAACTCAAGGTAACACCAATATAACATTAAATCAAGAGAACTCATTAGTACCATACTGCAGGTGAGAACTGCATACAAGACTTTTCCTTCATGGACACCTCCCTGCTGATCTCCCTCAATACTCCAGTACTCAGTCTTTCACGCAGGCTAATGATAAATCAGTGCTTTAGCCAGATGTGAATACAGCCTCTTTCAGAAAAGTAAACACCAAAACGTTCAAGTATGAAAACAAAGTATGAAAACAAAGGAGCTGAGTTGCCATACTTGCATTAATTTAAAAGCTGGCTTATTTGAACTTCGCCTGACATGCCACTTAAACCACACACACATGTATTCAGTGCCCATCCACAAATTTACACAGTACCTATTGCCAACAGAAAGGAAAAAAAAAAAAAAAGCAATGTGTTCCTCTTATCTAGATGCTTTCATTATATTCTCATTTCCATTTCACTTATTTCCTTTAATTCCATTTAATGTATTTTTTTTCATTCCTAGTGCATCTGTTCTCTGTGACCAAAAGGCATTTTGAGAAGTGTTTCCACAGAGCAAGTAATGACAAACTGGAGCACAATGAAAGAGGAAAACATTTTCTGTTCCCACGATGATACAGCACTAAAATTGCTCTTAACCCAGAACAGCTCAATGCTGCCTCTGATGATAACACAGAAAACGATAATCTCCAATGCGGTTTATTATGACAAATAAATAATTCATGCAGCTTTCAATTTTTCATTTAAAGCAAGCATCTGGCTTGACACTTCCCAGCCCTGGAGGAGCACATACCATAGTGCAGGTTCTCGGGTCCTTTCTGGGTGGCCAGGTTGGGCTCGTTCTGCTGACAGTAGAAGCGGAGCAAACAGTGCTGATCGCAGAAATGCTTCATCTCGCCGCGCCACTGCACCTTCTCTTTCAGGGCTCCTTGAGACTTACAACAGTCACACCGTACAGCCTTAATGCAAAGGAAGATTGGCATGTTTTTAAGCAGGCCTTGGGAAAAAATTCTTTCTGTATTTTAAAATGCTACACTTTTAAGACTACTGAGGATTAAGTATCACTATACAGTTAAGTCTCGCTCATGTACAATAGTTAAGCTACCTTCTTTTTCAACTGTTTGCTGAGGGTTAGCGTTCAGAATAAATCTGCTTTGTTTTATTATTTGTCACTATGTCAATAAAAAATTTGCTCATTTGATTAAACAGTCATAAAAAAAGAATTTTGTGCATCAATTTTAATTAATTTCATTGAAGCATTCTGCAAAACAACAGCAGAAAATGACAGACTTTTTAATGGTATTACTGAACTGAGGACAACACTAGTAATTTTTTTCTCACTCCAAACTCTGGAAGTTTTTTTTGTTTTAAGAAAGGATCAAAAGTTTAAAAAAGTTTAAAAAAGTCATCAAAAGAATCACCTCTCTAGGTATCAAATCAGCATTTTTTATATTTCAATTATTTTAGTAGTTTGGCAACAATTTTAGATTCCAACTCTTTAGCTCATCCAAGTTTCTCTGTAATTCATAAACAACAATTTCTCTCAAAAAAAAGAGGACTCCCCCAAAATTTAGTTAGCATGTAACTTGGAAATTCAAACATTTAAGTATTATCTCTCATGAATTTGCATGTTATTTTCATGAGGCATCACTAAGACAGACAATGTTTTTCTCCAAAATACATTCCATTGCATTTTATCTGCCACACTGTAAATTATTATCTGAACAGTGGCAGCCTCAATTTCACATCTTCAAGTAACCAAATAATTGTTTGCACTACAGCTCGCCTTGATATTGTTAGCAACCTCCATCCTAAGGCAGACCTTAAAAATGAAAAACTCTAAAGATGCTCAGGAATCCAAAGTAAATCAACCTAACAATAATACAGCCAGGAGAGGAAGAGGGAAGTTAAAATATATGCAACATAAAACATTAATACATAAAACCATACACAACACTGCAGTTATGCACAAGGCTCTGATGGCTTAAAAGAACAAAACAAAACAAAACAAAACGAAGTCCAACTGTAGTTTTTGTGACTCCAAAAAAGTATGAACAGGCCAATTAGCTCAAATTTTTAAAATAATTAAATGTTTATTTGCTTCCCTGTGTTTGAACAGTGTGGCACCATTCTCTGGCAGTGTAAGAACATAAGGTCTCAGCTGTAATTTTCAAGTATTTAAAGATGATACATAGAAAGACTTGTTTCTAACAGTATAACCAGCTTTAAATTGGGAGCAATTAAAGCTGCAGCTTCAAGATCACCTCACAATGAGCACCAGGTGGCCCTGGAAGAGCAGGTATTTCTCTTCCGTCTTCTCTGTGCAGGTAGCAGCAGCAGTGCTTATGCACCTGTAGGGCACACAAGGTCAGAGACCTTAAAGCACTGCATTATCCCCATCTTCCCTCGATTTTTGTTACATTTGTCACTTGGACGTTCCACTGATGCTGATCCACAGTTCCTTTTGCAGATCACCTCAGTGGGACAAAAGAGCAAGTAAGTTGTATTCTTAGAAGCGAGTGGGGAAGAAGATAAAATGTAGAGTGTTGTCAAAATAGTGTAGATTTAATCAGTTCAAGAAAACTGTGAATTCACACCTTTAAGGCAAATGCAACTTCCAAAGCCACCGAAAGACTGAAATACCAGTAGGGGAAAAAAAAAAAAAAAAAGTGTAATTCACTCTAAATTTAAATCTCAAACCCACCTAACACTGATTAAGAATGATAGCTGACTCATGTACAGAAAAGCCCATCTATTCTGACCTGCTGCACGCTGCTTGACTATCAAAGCACCACTTTCTGCTCATTTCTCTCTCCTTCAAAGAAAGAAAAAGGGGTCAAATCTTGTCAAATCCAGCAACTACAGCCTTCCTACAGCAGGGCCTGTTGTGATAGGACAAGGAGAAATGGTTTTAAACAGTAGGGTCAGATCAGATAGAAGAAAGAATTTTTTTAGAATGAGGGAACACGTTGCCCAGAGAGGTTTTAGATAGGGAAACTTTTAGGGTCAGGTTGCATGGGACTCCAAGCAACCTGATCTCATTGAAGAAATCCCTGCTTATTGCAGAGGTGTTGGACTAGGCAGCCTTTTAAAGGTCCCTGCCAACCCAACTATTCTGTGATTCTCTCATTCCTGCATTCTCAACCCTCTCTTGGTTTCTTTTTTCATTTAGGCTTTTGAGTAAGTATATTACTGTCTCTCCTGAGCATCTACTAAATTATTTAGGTAAAAAAAAGAAAATTGGTTTGCTTCCACATGGAAATTATCATTCTTCAGGAAACTTGGGATTCTTTTATAGTGACACTTCACTTCTCATCTCTACACTTAGTACACTTTACTTCTGCTATTTCCATAATTCTGCTTCCAGTCAATGTTATACACCACTCCATGTACTTAAGTTTCCTGCTACTTGCTTGCTCACCCACTTCCCTGACCATCGAATTTATTGAAAAGGAAAATGAATTAATGATTTTTGTGACATCTTATGATCCATCATCCTTTCTTCCTTCCTTTCCTTTCTTCCCCATTTTTGTTTGTTTTCACCTGGGATACTGGCACTAAATGTTAACTGAATTTCCAAAATAGTGGCTTCAAGTCTGCTTATCTCTGTGTTCCAAAAAGCCCGTCTCTGATTGCTGTGCTTGTACTACACAAGTCCTTTGCCACTCATGAGTGCTTTTTGGTACATTTCTTTTCCCATTAATTCAACATCTTCAAATGGGCATGGTGATAAGTATCAATCACTAATGTTTGCCCCAAATTTGGGTTAAAGAAGAAAGTTTTCTTACGTGGGGCTTTTGTTTACATTTTTGATCTCTCCATCACCTGTTCCTAACGCTCTCCAATGGTTTGGACTACTATTACCTTGGCCTAATCTTAGCTGTCTATTCCAGCTTCAATTGCAGTAAATAGGAAGCAAAAGATGTTCCCAGAGAGTGAGTGATTATAAGAGAAAGGAGATCAACTATTCTGAAAGAGTACTTACGGGAGTTTGAGATGTCTAACTAGAGAATGGCTGAATTCCGACAAGAGAAATTCCACAAGGCTGTCTTGCTGACTTTGTAATTTTGATTAATGCTGGCTCCACTGTCAAATTTTACCACTGCTGACAATCATTGCTGAGCTCACTAGCCACTAGTAATTTTTCTTTGCCTTGGACTGTAGCTCCCTACCTCCTACTTACTCTTTGCTGCAGACACCTGACCCCCACTGAATAGAGAGTCATCACTGCACATGCTGAGTCTAATCAATTCTCCTCTGCAGCCTCGCATGACCTGTGTGCACTTCAGCTGTAGGGCTGTCATCAATGCTTCTCAGTGGGTATTTAAAGAAACAGATTTCTGTGCTGTTCCCAGAACTGTATGCTCTTTTTCAAGGTAATTTCAATGCTCTAATATAACATCAAATGATTGAAACTGTCATCAAATATCAGGCTAGTAAATGATTTACAATGACATTTCCAGGCATTTTTGGATTAACAGCCAAACCACTGTAAGCAAGTTTACAGGAGGAGCTCTAAAAACTAATGGAGCTAACCTTAAGACACCTAAAATTTTACCTCTTGTCTCAGAGGTGCATAGAACCCATATAGTAGAAATTTCCTCAGAACTTGGCACCACTGGTAACTGCAGCTGTTGCCCAAGAGATGATCATGACTAAAACTATTCTTTTACATTTCACTGCCTCATATTAGGTTTAAAGGACTCTTATCTAGGTAAGTCTAATGAACTGTTAATACTTCTGTTGTGCTTCTACCATTGCTACCTTCTTTTGGCTTTCTGAGAAGAAAATTTTGGCATTCAGGGAAGTGCTTCCATAATACTTGATTATTTTAAAAGGTTACATTGTTTTCCAGATAATACTACATGAGAAAGATGTGTCCATAAAAAAAAGTAGACAAATAAGATGGAGACAAACACTTGTTTAATGAACACAATGATGGTGTTAAAACATTACTAGGTTATTACTACTTATTTCTCTTAATGTATACATTCACTGAAACTCCAAAATAACACTGAACATTGCATAAATGAGACAAAGCTCATACATATGTAACTATTCTTTTAAGAAGCTAACAGACAAAACAGCTAATGAAGTACAAATTCAGAGAACGGTCCTTATCTATTCTGCCTTCCTATGTTTTGACCATTGTCTATTTTGGCTAGGTAAGAATACGAGCTACAAAATCTAAGGTATCTGGAGTGTCTTCCATAAAGTGGGAGAAGTTACCAGTAAGGATGTAAAGAAACAAAAAAGAGGATTTTAACAACTGACACAATTTCCCAAAACCTATTACATGTCTTCCCCATGTAATAAATCTCAAGCTTATTAAACCAAACCTCAATTGTATTAAGGCTTTAAGAAGCACTTGACAAAAATTACAATCAACAGTTCTTCATAACGGAACCCTAATTCCACTAGCAAGTGTAAGATTCAAAAAGTAGAAATATCTAACACTTCAACACGATCAAAAGTATCAAAAGTCACTAATTACTATAGAAAATCTGATTAAATTGCCTTTTTATGACATCAGATCTAACATTCCTGTAACACAGTACCAACAGCATTTAAGCAGACTTCATGGGCCAGTTATTACCTTATCCCATGAATCAGGATAATCTGAAATCTGAGTATTCAAGTGGTTCTCAAAGCTGAATCACAGAACAAGCTTCCCCAGAAGCTAAGGTACATGAAAGTACTTTGGTATGCACACCTCCAGACTAGATGCTTTGCTGAATCACCAAAAGATTTCTAAAGCACACCAAAGATTTAAGTTTTCTACCAGAAGGCACTTTTTTCACAGGGATAAATTTCATCCCATGCCCCAAATTTTAAGGCATATAGACAGATTAAGTATTATTGTATGAAGTTACTATTTCAGTTAAGAATTTGCAGCCAAGCTTTGTCACCCTATTTTCATATGAGAAAAAAGAAACACATTGTGGTCTTCAGTAGTTTTCTTTTAGGAATGACTAACAGGACCCTACACACATTATTCAAAATAAAACATTTACAATCTTTGGTTGTAACATTTCTGGAATCAGACATTCCAAAATATCAGATATGTCTTCATATTCAGTTCTTTTATGGTAGGTAGATCGTCTTGAATTACAGGACTTGTATCTAGCTCTCTAACATTTCAAGTTTTTTTTACTGCCTTCCAGGCTGTGTGCAGAGTTTTGGTACGGTGATGAATTTTGTACTGTCATTTTTGCAACTGCATCCACAGTGTAGTTCTTGTTTGGAAATTATCAGTGTAGCTTTCCAGGGCGTTCACACCAGAGATCAAATATTTTATCCATGGCACTAATCGCAGGTTAAACCCAGTCCAATTTCATCTTTTCCTTTCAAAAAACGTAAACAAAAAAACCTCTTATTGTGAATCTTTGCTGGTTGTGCTTCACAAGGCAGTTAAGCTTCCAGAGACTTAGAAATAGATGCCATCTGTTTGATTTAAACTTTTATTAGAAATCCATTTGGTCTTGCTTTTTCCTTTGGCATCCTTTCCACTGGGAAATACTGAACAATCAAAGCCTCTGCAGTTCAAACTGTGGGAGAAGGCAAAAGGCAAAAAAAGAGGCAAAAACAGGAACAAGAAAAACTCTGCTAATGTCAGTGAACTCAAGCTATCCAGCTGCTACTAACAGTGTTTTCAACATTCTGAATACACATTTAAGAAGTTTTGACAAGAAAAATGTGGTATTAACTGAGAAAAAACTGGAATTGTAAAGTAACAAATATACATAGTAATTTTTTGGTTTTTTCTGTAACTCAAGATTTCCTCGCCAAACGAATTAATAAAATCAGATGACAGAAATGCTGTTCTAAGTTCTAAGAAAACTCAAATGATGAAATTAATACATTTGCTTATTCTATAGCAAATGCTTTGCTGAAGTAAGCCATATTTGCTGCACAGTCCTTGAGATATCCTCACATGTGCGTTTTGGGTTTTTTTAACTGTGGAGCTCTCGTCAAAAATTCTGAGTTACTTGCCTTGTAGTACCAGTCCTGAAATTTTTTACAGCACTCTTCACTGCAGAAATCTCTCACTACACCATCAAGTTCCTTAGTTGCTCCCTTTTTGCACAGCTGTGAGCAGTAATTACAAGTAACACATCTCAGTCCTAACCGTCTTGCAAAGTCTTGTTTATATAGCAGCTTGCAGCCTGGAAACAGATTTTAAACATTAGGAACAAAGTAATTTTTACAAAGAGATATCACAGTTAAGAGTTAAATATAGAAAACTAAGTGAATACAACAACAGCTAGCAACTGGGGCTTCAGACAAATTCAGGTTTCACAGTAAGGCTAGTATTTCAAGACATTCCTACACAACTCTATGGTTTCCTGTGATGCCTGCATTTTTTCAAAACCATATGCTGAATCTTTGTTTATCAAATCCCTGAATAAACAGTCAGGAAAAGACCCCATAATTTTCTTTTAATATAGACCCATTCAAAAGCATTGACTTGGATTTACATTGCTCAGTTACACATCCTCAAAACACTAGAGATCCAGACAACACTATCTACTACAGAAATACCTATCTTCATGGATCAACTTCATTTTATTACTATATTTATATTAATAACACAAACCACTTAAGATAATTCATTCATATTTAAGAACACTAACATGTACAAGATGACCTAAGAACTGAGGGATTTCTTAAAAATGTAACTGTAAAGAAAGCAATGGTTAGTAGCGAGAATTATGCAATGACAGGAAATTACACGTGAAATTTATGAAGAGTCTGTATGTAATTAGTATTTTAATTTTTCTTCACATTTGGGCGGAAGTATTGGTTGTTTTGGTTGGTTGTTGTTTTGGTTTTCTGTGGGTCGTGGGATTTTTTGGTTGGTTTTTTTTCCCCATTTTGTTTTGCTTTGGGATGAGGGTTTTTTGGTTTTGCTTTCATTCACTATGCAGTCACCGTTTCAAGGTTGCCATAATGGCAGCTATATTCTTCCTTAATCTGATCCTCCCTCAAGCAAACTAGGAAAAACATTCTAATATATTAAGTGCATTAGAAGATGAATACTGTAGGTATTATATAGGTTATTTTCAGAATATATTGTATTTAAATGACCTCAAATCCTGTGCCTATTCAGCTGAAGCCTAAATCATATACTGTATACCTCTGTAATTGTCCTAATTTTATGGGAAAGAACAGAACGAGAAGATGAAGTAACTGTCTATATCGAACACTGGAGGGACAAGATAACATTTACGAAGACCTTTAATCTAAGGTTTTTATGATCTACCAAATATCACAGTACCACCAAAGACCAGAACTCAAGTCTTCCAAGTGTTCACTCTGCTAGGACATAGATATAATCTAACAGATGCAGACTTCTGTACTTCTGATAAGTTATGGAACTCAGTAAGTAACATACATGCTTTACTTCCTCTGCCATACAGAATATAAAAATACCATAATGTATTCAGCGATTTCTATTATGTGATTTCTGCTGTTGTTTATTAGGATAGAATTCATATGTGTGAAACTGAGATACTATTTTTAAATCACTAAAAGCACAAGAATGCAAATGGAAGTTGCAACAGACTGAATCTTTCAAAAACAAAAGGTTACTGAGGAACTTTAACTTGCAATGCAACAAGCTTTGCTAACAAATTGAATTTACTAGTAATGTCAAAACAAGACATTTATAATATATTGTACAAATAAGACATTGTAGGTTTAAAGTGGTTTTTGGGGTGGTTTTTTTGTTTGTTCTTTGGTTTTTTTCTTTCAAGTTTTTTAACAACAGAATAAAGAAAATTACTTGCACAGATGGAAAGTGCCATATCCAGCAACCATCCTTACAGTGCAACTGATTTGGACTTTAAATACATTGCTTTGAAGGAAATAACAATCCTAAAGATAACAGTGTATGCAAGCTATTAGTTAAAAATACCAATTAAAAGCAAAATTTCTTGCCAGTATTTTTTCCTCCTGGCTGCATCCCTCATTACTGCATGCAGCATCATAGTCTTCTCACTGCTTTAAAATTCCGGAGATACCTTAGCACCCCAATGTATCCTGCTCTTCAGCTATCTCTTCGAAAAGCCACCCAGTGCTACATAACCCTTTCAAAACTATAGCAGTACTCCTCTACTGCCAATCGGGGAACCTATGTCCACCTGGCTAAATAGTTTACAAAAAGGAATGGACCAAATTGACATTTTTCTTGGCTGCTGAATTACAGGAAGTAAAGTTGAAGACGATGCTGCTGTTTTCTTTTAAAAAGTTAGGTAAAAAATTTTCCACCCTACAGTCCAACATCTCCCACATCTCTGTGACTCATGAAAAATAATGATCAGTGAACATTAAATAAGGGGAAACAAAAAATAAAAAATTCCAGCCCTTAAGACTTAATTGCCTGGAACACACAAGTGTTTTTTTATAGATCACTGACTGCAAGGATTCTTGCTGAAGGTCTCTACAGAAGATAAAAACCCCACTTTTATAAAACTTTAGATGTTGACAGTAGATTGTTACAACCCTCAAGACTGCTAAAGCAGAATCTTTACAAAGCCTTTCCTCTGCAACATCATGAGCAAAAATCTACAGATTTGTCTGAAACTCTTTATGTGTTTGTAATAGGTGACTTAGTCGACAGGGCCAGGGAAAATGTGGTTTAGCCTCAAGACTTCGTGACTTCAAAGAGAAACCGAAATGCCGTTCTTAGGTCCTCAGTAGTCTGTAATCCAGGATATACATTCTTATTACAGTGCTATGGTTTCCACTAAAAGGGTAAGGCCTGCTTTGCATGGGAAAAGGTATCTGCCTTTGGCAAAACACAACTTGGTCTTTTCTTGCACAAGAGAAATCCTGAATTGGCTTAACAACAGTAACACCATGTAGATGTGACCATGAAGTGGGCTTTGATTGACAGCACATCGTGGACGAGTGATACAAAATGCACTGAATGTCTGACCTTTGTAATGTCAACACTAAAATCCTGAGGGGTTGTTCAACTTAACTCCCCTGGGGACTTGGGGTTCTTGAGTATAAGCACTGCCTTGTCGCCCTTGGTTTTACATGTTTCACTTTGCCTTCTGATGTTTTCATATGCCTTCTGATGTTTACAGAACTTGCAGCAGAGTTCTCACACTTTCTCTTGTGAACAAAGAGATGTCTACATATTTTCTCCTCTAGGAGGAGTTTCTTGAGTGATGGTGATGTTCACCAAGGAGACTGAAGAGATGGTGACACCTTTGACCAATCTCTTGTCATTCTGTACAGTTGTACACATTGGAGTCAAAATTTGAAATAAAAAGAACAGAGAACATTCCTGCTGACCTGGGCCTCACCCTGCCTCGTCCTTTCGTGTCCTACTGCAACACTGCCTAAAACAGACAGCTGACAGTTCCAACATTCTGAACAAAAAAAAAAATCTGAGAAAAATCTAAGTTCCTCAAGATTTCTACTACAATATCAGAACTACAAGTTACAGTGTGATCAGATGGAGACCTCTACTGCTTTGAAGTGCCTCTGAGAGAAAACAGCTCTTACTTATAAAGAAATTATAAGCACAGGTTATTTGGCTCCAGCTACAGCAGTCATTAATTATGGTATTTATTAAAGTTCTAACACCATCCCACAAGCTGTCTCAGAAAGACTACTAAGGACCATTTTCAGAAGTATCTCCAACTCAAAATTTGAAGCAAACAAAAACCAAGCAGGTGAGTATCTGCTAACTTAGCATAACATATCCTTAATTACGCTATTAGTACTCTGGCTTCCAAGCAAAACCCTACACAAAACCTATTTATTAAGAGCCCTGAATTTTGGTTCCCCTCATAAATGGTAGAAGAAAACGATTTGAACACATACAAGAGAAGACTGCTGACAAAACAACACCCAGGCAGTTCCTCAAAACCTTTACCTTAGGGAAGTTCCAAGTTAAGAGAGATTCCTTTTTCTTTACAGATCCAAGAATTGCCAGGTTCAGCCCTGTGGAGCCGCCCACGGCAGAAAACCTGCTTCACTTGACTGACTGCAGACTCAGTGCAAGTAAGCTACTAAGAACATGATCTGACTCTACCAGCAGCACCTATCTGGAATAATCCTGAGTCCTCAACACCAGTCCCTTTTTACCATAGGGACTCATATCTTTTATAGAAAGTAATTGTTCCATCCAAAAAGAGTTTTTTACCTCTGAAAGGCTGTCCTTACTAAACTACCTTTGTCCTTCAAGCAACATGCAAGATGTGCTGTTCTCTCATCTTGTAATAACTTCAACTGTTACCTGTTCTAGAGAAGAATAACAACAGGCCTGTAGCACCACAAGCTACATCTTGGAAGCCTTCTGGAGCTATATTCCATCCAGATCTTTCTGCTCTATCTCCCTCTGTACTGATTTGCATGCAAAACCTCTTCCCTACCCACACTGCTATCACCCTCTGCCTCTGGATTCATAATAAACATTATTATTTTTAGGAAAACAGATGCAATGTATCCAAATTCTGGGTCCTGCTTGGATTACTGTCAAAGTAGACCTCACCCTCTTCTGTGTGAAGAGAAGCTGTGTATACCTCCTTCCTTCCTTGTCTTCACCTTAAGAACCTTTTATTATTATTCAATTCAACTTTCATACAATCTCAGTTTATCCTATTATTTCCTCGTATTAGGTACTATTTCCTTCCATTCTCCTTCCTCCTACTCCAAACCAGTTCCTCATGTTTTACTAATCCTTAAATCTTTTCAGGTTGATAATTCTTTCACATTAATAAGAAGCACCTTTATAAGCTTTCTTCTTCTTGTGCTCATAATCTCAGCACATCAAATTGCATCACCCCTTATCTGCAACAGTCAGTGCTGTCTTTGCTCAAAGAACTATCTCGAACCTCTTTAAAAGACACAACAGTGGAATTAACACTGAAGAATGAAAATCTAACAAGGATCACTGGTGTTGAACAATGCACAGGATGTCACCTGGTATTCTTTGCCATGTTACAAATTATCTCTCCATAAAGAAAAACAAAAATTTCAAGACTCAATACTTGTACAGAAAATTTATATTGTATTACTTGAACACTATCAATGTTCTCCATGTAAAAAGGAAAGATAACCTCTTCCACAGCATAGTTCTATCTTTCCATTTCTCAAATACAAGAACACTGTCAGAAATATCAAAATCCAGGTTAACAAGTTAAAACTGCCAAGTAATTTCAAAAGACGTGCATCCAAGAAGCACCAACTGCAAACTACATCAACAATGAGACTCTTGTGGAAGAGTGGAATACCGCAAGAAGCAACTGTCCAGCTCTTCCACGTACATTTGTCTAGGAAGCGCAGAACTATGTTTTCCTTCGGTATAGCCAAGAGCCTTCTCTTGGTACTTCTGTAGCAAGGGAGCCTGTTAAATACCTCCTAAGTGACTTGTCAGAATTGAATATGCTGTCCCTTCTACCTTAACTCATTATTATAAGCAAAAAGTATTATTGTAGCTCTTACAGTAACAAAATTTGTTTGGAATAGTCAACTGCAGCTCAAAGATTTAAAATCAAACTACTTAATCGGATTACATGGCCTGAACAGCCATGGCCCTCTGTGCCATCAGTGTTCCCTAAAGAAAACTGCCATGGCTCAAAGAGATGCCAGGGATGTCCCATTCTAACTTCTGTCCATAGCAGTCAAAGGAGGTCACAGTGTCTCAGAACAGCCCAGACACCTCTAAATGCCTCTAACATTCATTTCTACTTTTCTACTAACCCAGTTTGTAGGAAAGGAGTATCTTCCTGCAGTAACAACGACTCTTGCAATTGTGAACAAGTATTGTTACGGATCATGCATTTTGCCATATTTAAGACACGTTCTGCTTTTCACTTGTTCCCTTTTGGCAAGATATCCCACCTTGATACCAAATAAAGCTTCAAATGCAAGTGAAAGGAAACTGACATTTCAGGTTAGAGTTTTTCTCAAAAAGGACACTGCCAAAAGAAGCAGTCATGAGCAAAGCCAAACTAGGCACCACAGCAAGATCACAATATTTCAACATGGCAGGCCTCCATCAAGAGCTGTAGAAAGGGATCTAACAGCTCTGCGAACCACAAATCCAAAAGTGTGTTAAAGGGTGATTTCTTACTGTCTTCAAAAATTTCTGTATGCTAGCCCAAATTCTGTACATTTTATTTTTAAAAGCAGAATTGGTGCATCTAAAAAAGACAGTTGCTAATGTAAACTATTAAAAAAGCTGTGTTTGAACAGTTTCTGTAGCTCTCACTTCAAAAATAATGAGACCAAACATCAGGAGCTAAGAGATTCACACAGGATTGATGGCAACTCCCTTTGTCTAGAGGGACAGAGAAGCTCAGCACGGCAAAGCCAGTTCACCAACTCTTCCTCCTTCCATCCACCACAGAAGCCCAGCAGCTCTAACTAAGCCTTAGCAACACTTCCTATCACACATCAGTTTTTACCTTTTTTTTTCTGTTTCTAACAACAACAGGAATTGCTATAAATATCAGGAAGTATCCTAATTGATTGTGAAACACTGGTATGTAAGCACCTGTATAAAACTTAACACCTGTGTTTAGGCTATCGCAGTATCTGTAGTATTTTCATATAAATCTAAAAATTAATCAACTACTCATTTAATAGTACACTTTACCAAACAATCCACTGTGCAGTACTGGTGGGGAAAATCCCACTCTAAAATCTACAATGGTTTAACTGAATATACACCTTTCTTAGAGGAAGGTAAAATTACTTAAATTTATTTTTCCACTTGTCAACACTACAGTATTTTAAGAGGCTATGTCTACTCAAATGAAACATCAGAGCCCTTTTCAGAGAAAACTCAGTGTCTGCATTGAGTTTCATTTGCAGAAATCGTAATTCCCAGAAATTTATTAGCAGACTATAAGGGTGACAGCGGTCTTTTATCTGTATTATCCATTTGAAAAGAATTCCCAAGCATCAGATAACTGAGTTACTCCAACAGCTTAATGACCTTCTCCTTCCTAGAAGAAAACTACCAGATATGAATCAGTGTTATCAAAATTTGCATTATAAAATTATTAAGCCTATGTTGTTTAAGTCATAGCATTTAGTTCTACTGGAAAGATTAATTCAATAAATCTACAAATAAAATAAAATTATGGTGATACTCATCATAAAATAGTTTCATTGCTGGTTTGCCAAAGACTGATTTGTTCTCCCAGAATCTCAGAAGGAATATATATTAACAAAAACAACAAAAAACACCCACTCCCAAAATATCCCAAATCCAGTAACTTCAAGATTTCCCCAGGATTAAAAACTTGTACATCCTATCCTCAATTGTCACTCATGCAACTACACATACATAAAAATCCACAAGCTGCTTCTTACTTTAGCATACATAATATGTATCTTATTTAATTTAGATACAGATATTTTGGAATGCAGCATTCTAGTGGCAAAACACCAGGACAGCCTCAACACCAGTGGAACAGATTTAACTCTTTCATCTACTCCCTTTAACTCCACACAGCATCCAATTTTTGGACAAAACCAGAAAAAGCATTCTATACTCCACGAAAGAATTAATAACCATCTTTAGCACAAAATCTAGGTCAGTTCTAATCACACCTGATTGTAATAGAGGTTTCAGCTGCACATTTTTAAGTGTCTCAAGAGAAACACCTGAAAAAACAGAGCTGGAATAAAACTGCACAGAAATGCTGTGAAATATCCAAGAGACTTTAATGTGGGTGCTGGGGTTTGTGTGTAAAACTGTATGTATATGCATGTGTGAAAAAACCCCTCAGGTATGAAGAAAGGGAGCAATGATGACATCTTCAGTACTCCAGCTGATCTTATATTTGCTTTCCCATCAGTCTGCACAAAGATGAATAAGTACACTTGCAGAAATCTCAACAAATTTAAGTTCTAATTTTATCTAGGAGCCTTTTAGAAACACTCCCCTGAATCTCCCCACATTTTCTTTTGTGAGTTCAATTTCTTCCAAAAATGCCAGCAGTTTTTGTGACTGAGTACCTCTGGCTATCCCGTCTCAAACTACAATACATTGTCTTCTGCTGAAGAGTAACTGCATGCTCAAAAAAATAATCTGTGTTGGTGAGGTTCCTTGAACAATCTGCAATATCAAAACCTGGATGGCCTCCACATCCAGCAAGTATTTGGTACTTGTACTGGTTTTGTTATTTCACAAACAGTTGGACATATATTTGGAAAAAGCCTTTGAAATTAAGGTAAACCAGTGATGTTTAGGTGCCTGGAAAAGGGGGAAGAAAAATCTACCACGTCTGATGATGGAACTTCTACTTGTTAACCTCCAAAAGTCCACCAAAAGTCCTGGCCCTGTCCTTGCCATATCAGATCTAAGCACTATTAATTCTTGCATTGCACTATTTCTGCAGCCATTGATGACAATTCATGGTTTTCCTTCAAAACAAATGGTCTAGGGCTCCTTCAGAATTTCTGTCCAGGTCATTGGTTTATTTGCAACACGAACACATATAGCTCTTTGTCATATGCATCACAAAGCAGACCTCAGCTACAGCTGGCAGGGATGCACTGTTCTTATACAAGTTACTATCTACTTAACGGTGCTTTTGACTATCCTCTCTCTACTACTCAGTGGTTCAGATCATCACAGTAAGCTGATAAACTTTGTCTTTACAGTGACATTTTACACATTCACCCTCATAAACACAGTATTTGCTCTTAAGCTGGCAGTCCAGTACCTGCAAATTCAAGATCCACACTAAGACATCTGGCAACAGATTCCCCACACTTAGTATTTATATTTACACAGGAGAGACTGGTTTTATTTCTTTTCTTCCTCAGATTTTCCAGTTAGGAAACAAAAGTCCTCACTTACTTCAAGCCTCCTCATACAGAAGTAGTAATGGCATAGCTGGCATTATGAATCCAACTCATTTCATTGCAACAGCCACCCAGCTTTAAAATGAGGGAGTCATAAATATGTACAGTAAGAGAGGCAAATACTTTAATCTTCAGAAAAGTATCCTGCTCTTGTTTGAATGTATTCTGTGGAATTGTTTAATTCACAGAAACAATTTCTAGCTAGAGGTTGCTGAGCAATGCAATGATACACTGTTAATTAAGCTGGGTCTTAATTTGTCTGGTTTTCACTCTTCAGCTATTACTTTGCAGTCCAAAACACCACACTCCATTCTTCAGAAACAAAAGACTGCAGAGTCCTGAGCTGTAAGGGAATGGCATGGAGGGAAGACTGCCTTCAGCCCTGCATTCCAACCCTCTCCAGCTTAACAGGATCCTCCTACAAGCAAACTCCCATATCTACTATTTAACCTGCCTGAATGCAGAGATCTTCCACAGGTCTTATCAAACGACATTGGAAGTGTTATTATAACTAAAGAAAAAATTATTCACCATATTTGTGAATGACAAGTCATCCAAACTTGTAGTTAAACTTCTAAGATCATGATTAAATACCAGTATCAAAGGAGAGCTCACCAGAAGTGGAAAGGATAGGTTCTTGTTAAAAATCTATTTTTATTTCTATTAAAAAACATTATTTCTATATTCTATTGTATATCACATGAAAACCATGCTTTAATGCAACTTAAAAGAATTCTAGGCCCAAAGAGTTCCCTTTAAGTTTGTTTTCTTTTTGAATATTCAAGTTATTAGTCAAGCAAATTGTAGTGACAGTAATCAACATACAGCAACAGGCATCATTCAAGTTATTGCTTAAGTAACCAATCTAAACCAACAGAACTTCTCCTGTTGTACTTAATTTATAAAAATGCTAATCAAAGAGAAAGCTTGGTGTTCATCAGTGTAGTTAATGCTGTATATGCACTACTACAGCATACATTTTAAAAAAAGGATGTATAATTCTTTTGTTCATATGTATATATGCAGTGTGCATATATACGTGTATGTATTTATAGACACACACACTGAAAAGTGTTAACATTAACCTGGACTAAGTGGTAAAAAGCTCTAGAGGCAGCTCAGATAAATTTAAAAGTACCTGCACTAATAATAACAGGCACAATCACTTCAATAACAGTAATGAAGAAACTTCTTGTTTAGCCTCAAGTACAACAGAATGAGTTGTTACTTTAAATTTTAACATTATATATAAACAAAGTAAGTCAACTGCAGCAGAACAATGACCAGTACCACAGGAAAAAAACCCAAATACATACATACCTTCACTGCAGAAGGGTCTTTTGATACCAGAGAAATTCACTGTTTCATGGAGCGTTTTCTCTTCCTGACAGTATTCACAGTATGTAACTATGCAGTGCAGTTTCTTATAATCATCAGAACATGCTCTGCTGCAGAACTGATACACTTTGTTCTAAATGCAAAGTTGCAAAGCATCATGAATAAGGTCAATGGATAAAATATTAAGGTCTAACTAGTGCAACTTGAAATGATAGTTACCATTAAAACAACTTACAAAGTAAACAGAAGTGCAAACACATAATTAGAATATGACTTTTAATGTTAAAAGTTTACGAATCCCAATTAAGCAGATAGTGCTACAAATACTCATAATTTCACATGAAAACACTGAACAGAAAATATGCCCTCAATCTCAGCATATCCTCTTTAGATACTTCTCTCAGTTCATAAAGAAGTGTATCTACAATTCCGTTATCTACAAGAACTGAAGATGAAAGCAGATTTCAGACATAGCTACGGCTGATCTGAGAAAAACACATTTTAAAAAATTCCACAGATACTATTTATGAATAAAGACTTCCGCTTTTATTAAATGATATTCTACAGAACCAGGTAGATTTAAATTGAACTTTTAAAAAGCAACTTCAATACCTTATAAAACAGTTAGAAAAACTGTATTTAAACACATCATCATTTAAGAATAACATCAATATCTCCCCTTACCTCCCATTCCAGTACTTCTGGTTTTGAACAGAAAGAACTTTTGCAATAATTACATTTCAACTGAATATCACCAGGAGAGATGAACTGACCATTTGTTGAAGACTGAACACTGAGAGTCTGAAAAACATAAATATATATACATACATCACTAAAAAAACAAAGTTACTTTTAAAACATGGGGTTTTTCAATTAAGCTTATAGTGTTTGACAATTTAGGAGTTTATTTAGACTCAAGAGCATTTCTGGCAAAAGCACAGCAGGGTGGTTCTTTACCTTAATTCCTTTTCCCTTGTCATCTCAGGTTTTTCAATTTTGACTCTTTACCCTTACTTCCACCATAATTACTTTAAGTCATTTTTTTTACCTTACCTTTCTTATGCCTTTTTTATTTAATAGTAAAGACATTTTTTGTAAAAATGAACAGAAAGTATCTCCAAACTGAATGCTTTTGTTAATCACAAGACATATATTTTCAGATAAATACATTTCACAGCCTGTATTATTTTGGTGACAGAGAGATAAAGACCAACAAACAAATACTTTCAAGGCCAAACTTCACCAAGGCAGATTATCAACACGTTATGTAAGCATATCACTTGAAAATACAACTACCAAAGTAAAAGGCTTTTTTAGTGAGAAACCTCACAACTACTCAGATTTAAAAAAACCCTAACTAACAGTCCTAAGCAGCCTCAACCCCAGGGCAGGAAGATGCAATTATTCACACAGCCAGCCCCTAAACAATCCAGAGGTTTAAAACTAAAAAAACCCACTTCAGATTGCATGTGTAGGTATGAGAATTTAATTCTGTAACTGAGTAATTTATTTAATGCATTTCTGAGGCAATCAGTAGATAAGAGAACTCAATTATACAATACCTGTATCTTTCAGTATGTCTTATATGTGCCAACAGAATAAAGTGGTTTTGTATATTCCCTGATTAAGCAAGAACTATCGGTTTATTACAGATGTGATGTTCAAGACAAAAATCTGATTAAATAGTAATCACAGACACTTGAAGAACCCAGGACAAACTTCTTACATCTGTCTTCTCAACAAAACACTATTTGCAACAAAATGAATACATTTAAAGACAAATTCTCTTCAGACAGATTCGTTACTACTTCTCCACTGTGTAACAGTGAAAATCCAGAACATTTCTGTTACAGGACACTTTTCTTCAAACTCTCATGTTAGTAAGGGTTTGCCTACACTAAAAAATAAATAAAAAACTATGTTGAGACTTACTGCTGATACAAACCCTGATCTATGTGGGCTGGTAGTGCTGAGTGCTAGCTGGCAGTGCAAACAGTATCATTTTGTGCAGCTGCATTAATTCTGTATCAAGAGTTTGCAGACATTAAGTAGTCACGCATATTTCCCAATCACAGGCAGGACCTGAAAACCAAATGCCAGGCAGCAGAAAGATGACACCTCTACCTCAATGGCCCACTGGCCTATAACGACTTATGTAACTTCTACAACAATTTTTTTCTGATTTTTTTTCTTTTTTTCCTACACACGGTATTATCATATTCCTCCCATTATATCCAGCAAATGTCCCTGTGGCTGAGCAAGGCTTGCTTCACTTTGGCTGCTCTAAATAGCTGAAGACTTGCACAAACATAAGACCCACAAAGACACTTTAAACTGCAAGGTCCAACCTGTGCACTTCTGCACTTGCAGGTGTCTTCACAGAGCAAACACGATGCTCAACACATGCTGCTATGTGATTTATGGGAGCCCTAGAAGCTCTCCTTGAAAATGAAAAGCAATCAAGAATACCCAGCACCTCCAGTTCAGGAATGCAAAGAACTAGCAGATGTGGCAACTTGTACAGAAACACTGAAGACAGAGGGAGGAATGAAGATGAAAATACCAAATGGTCATCAAATGAAAAACAACTCTTATCTTTCACATCTGTAATTACCTTTAAATAATTAAAGCCCAAACACCCTGTTGTGAGGGCTGTAAGTTAAAAGTAAAACATAACTTTTAGTTGTTTTCTGAAGTATGCCACAACTACATTCTTTTATTTTTTTCCATTACTGTTTACTGGGGTAGAAATTCAGACTCACAGTCTAGAGGGCTGGTAATTGAAAAACAACAAAAAGCTATGGAAGTGAGAAGAGCAAAGTTTGAGATTATTTAAAATTAGACTTTGTTTTAAAGGAAATTTACACGTAACTATAGATTAAACAGATCTAAGTGTTATTGTTTCCAAAAAAACCCCAAAAGCAATGTTCTTTATCATGAGCTCCAGTGGTTAATTAAGTATTTTTCCAGAAAAATCTGTAAAGAGCTGAATTCATATTCCTGAAAGTTCTAAACCAAGCAGATGATGTTTTCTAAATCAAGTTAATCACAACATTATTTAGTATGCCTCTTTAAAGTTTCAATTATCCTGCTTACAATTAAGGACTGTTTCTGCATAATATTTTGAGCCAAGATGACATGCATGTGATATTTTCACCATCTTGCTTTGCTTCTAACTTAAAAGGTACTTAAAATACCTTTAGGAATTACTTGGGAGCATAATTACACACAAAGAATAATAATAAAAAAAATCCTAAGTTCATTAAAATCTTTCACCAGTCACCCTGAACACAAAGTTTTATCTATGCTATGTTGTATCAAAGACATCTTTGAAGTCATGTACCTATGTTTGCTCCTCTGAGAGCCTGCCTTGAATAAAAAGACTATGGGGAGTGTAAGCAAAGCAAAAAAAAAACCACTGTAAAGCCTTTTTCAGCCTTCAATGCAACCAGCTCAAACTGCTCTAAGTTTCCAGTTTAATAATGAACACTAGGCAGGCACAGCCCAGGATCTTCTGTGAAGACCACCACAGCAGCACAGCTTCTGGGCTGCTCCTGCCATGGCAGTGTTTGTGACAGAGCAAACATGCAATCAAATTGTGGAAACATTTCTGTACATAAGTGTACATGTGGAAGAGCTAGTAGGCAGCCAGACTAAGGATAGCTGTTCTTTCCAGCTGGGAAAAAATCCTCCCCACCTTTGAAATCATCAAGCTGTTCTTAATGTGCATGAGAGAAGCACTGACAAGGAATCTTCTACATGCTCTCATTCACTGGCACTGTTCCACAAGCAAAATCAAGGGTATCAAATTAAATAGGGAAGGAAACAAACACTTCTCTTGCACTCATGCACACACAGACCTTCCAGCCTGGGCACTGAAGCCTCAAATATTTTTATTATTATGAAATTTAGAAGAGTATTTGTCTGTGTGCACCTGTGTGTACAAGAAAAGATGTAATGTATATAGCCAAGAACACTTTCAGGCACTATCACAATGGTGAAAGAGAACAGCATTAGTGAATAACCAGAGAGAGTATCCTGCTAAAAACTATTGTTTAATTCTTACCCATACTGGTCCTACAGTTCTCCAGATACATCCATGAATTGGAAACAAAACCCTAAGCAAATAAAGCTTTAGCACAAATTTTTGCAGACTTGTGTTCTCCCAGATAGCTTGTGCTGTCAGACACTTACACGGTGCTAACTTTGGGAAGACACTTTTATCACAGCCTCCACGTTCACAATAAATAATCAGTAGTTTCTTTTTCCCTTAACAGCAAGATCTTCAACTGACCCAGTGGAAGTACCAGTATCAATACTGATTTAAAACAGCACACCTTGGGAACAGCTCCATCTTCAACTCTGCAATAACATCCTCCAAGACAGAGTGTGGAGGACAAGATTCAGTCCCACCATTCTACCACCAACTACCAAACAAAAACCTCATAAAGCAGGGTGTTCTCTCTCTTTCACTCTCCTTCTTACAAGATCAAATGCTCTTACAGGCTGGCTGCTGAAAGAATGTAGATATGGACGTAAACTGTACAACATGTGGCTCAACTGAATCTTTCCAATATTTCAATACATTAGAAGAACAACTAGCTAGAAACTAAAGGTTATTTGGAAGACACAATCATAATCAATTCTGAAGTTCTGTAAAACAAATGTACCCAGTTGTAAACCAAAAAGACTGAAATACTTGCAGAAGGGAGGAAACACATAGCAATTATTCTGTTCTGAGAAGGATAACCCTTAAAGAAAAAAGTCTAGGAAGAACAGGCACAGCAGGAAAAAGGGATGAATATGAAGCCAGAAAATTAAAACAAGAGTTATCTCCATTAGTAAACATGAAAAATATGCAGCACCATAGTAAATCAACCATTTTTTCAGTTTAGGTTCAACACCTGACATGTCACTTAGGTACAAGAGAAGCCTCAGGGGAACACTTACAGTCCAGTACTCACATTGTGGTATACCATCCTTTCCACCTAAATACTAAATTAACAGAACAAAGAAGCTGTTCTCATACATTCAACTCTAGCCTTATGGTGAATGTGTTTTGTTTTTCTACATAGTGACTATACAAAAGCTATCAAAAGTTAAAATCCAACAGTGCTGGTTGAGCAAACTACCTGTAAGTCAGTGACAATCTGCCCATTCTTGGTCTCCACTGAGGAGTCACAGACTGCAAGGCTGCTTCCATTGAACTCCACTACAACACTGACAAGAGATCTACGTGCAGCACTGAGACTGTGATAAAAGTATGAGCACAAGGACTCAGCAAGACCACAAACCCACAACCAGCATTAAATGATCTGGCAGTTCTATTCAATAATGTTGCTTAATGTTGACTTACGTGCAAATCCAAGAAGGCCAAGGTTGAATTCATCATTCCCTGGCTATATTTGTTCCGAGATCTTGGGGATGCAATTAATTGTAAAACCATGTACAGTAAAGTAGATGTTAAATGAGTTTGCAAGTAGTATTACAGGTCTGTCATTACATACTAACAATACACAGGTATTCTGTTAATCAGTTCCACTGACAGAAACCTGCCAAATTGCTTATGATGGAAACACAGAACATAGCTGCATGACAGAGGTCCTACCCAGGCTATATTAAAGAAGCAATTAGAAGACCAATTTGCTGTCCAGTTGA
Organism: Brachypodius melanocephalos; assembly: GCA_013398615.1. Classification (NCBI taxonomy): domain Eukaryota; kingdom Metazoa; phylum Chordata; class Aves; order Passeriformes; family Pycnonotidae; genus Brachypodius; species Brachypodius melanocephalos. Next base: position 12,997,012 of record VZSR01003803.1, on the reverse strand, counting down.
CAGAAAACAGCTAAGTTCAATGACAAATGGGAAAACCCTGTGTGAGTGTAACTCTTCAACAACACATGAGGAAGCAATTATCAATTATCCAGCATAAATCTGGGGAAAATGTTTTTACACAGAAAAACGGAAACATTCTTTAAAAATATCCTTTGATCACCAAGAAATTAATGGCTATAACACACTTTCATGCTTTAACCTTAATTCATACTGAAAATATGACACTTTCAACAAGCAAAGTAGTCTCATCCAGAGTTGCATGTCATTAGCCTCGCAACCCCCAGTTTCTGGCCACAATTGAAACAGCTAGTTTTGTCCATAAATGAAATGGCTGAGGTTCCAACCTTTCATTTCAGAAGGAATCACTTTTCCCCATGGCAGACCTTTGTTAGTTCTACATTCAACATTAAAATTTTGTTATTGTGTTTAGTACAAAAGAGGCTAAATTTGTTGCTCTTCAATGCAAAACAGCAAGGCTCACATCCATGAAGAGGCTAAGGTTGTAAAAATAACATAAGCAGTGATATAGCTTTGCATTTTCTAACAATATAAAGCAGAAATTGGTTGTTATTATCCAATTTCACAAGTTTAAGACAGCAGCTAGTGTTATCATTATGAACCAGCACTTCGACCAAAGAAATTGTTATGAGCCAGGAGCACCTGCTACATAAATTGTAACTCTCAAGCATGTATACAAGCAACTTAGTTTAATATTCAAATACAAAACACAAACACAGGCACACAAATATTCAGGGAGGAAAAGATTTAACACAACAGCTAACCTGAAATTTAGCTACACAACTGGAACTGCAAAAGTTGTACAGTTTTCCATCAGGCATTGTGGCTTGATATTGAGGTAAAGAGTTTCGCTTACAAAAGTGGCAAATAATTTCCACACCTAAAAGAAAAATGTAGTTTACAAACAAAATAAACAGAAAATAATAGGAAAAAAAGGAGTATTATAGGTGAGCCCGTTTTAGTTTTTCAATGTAGAAAACTAAGATCAGTCTGTTTTCCAGCCAGCTTCTACAAGTCACACAAACCAAAAGAAATTCCAGAAGTTTGGATACTTTCACTAAACATCAGTACTAAATATGAAAACACCTTCTTCCATAAAATTCACTGGAGCATTTTCAACTTCTAGTTGAGATCTGCTTTGCACACTGAAGAACACATGTTCTGAGTTATTTACTGGATCAAAAACTTTACCTAGAAAATATCTATAGGCATTATAACTGCCTCCCCTCTTATCCATCTCCTGCCTGACTTAAAAAAAAAAAAAAACTCTCCAGGGTGGGATTCGTACAAGAATTCAGAGAATATTAATTTATACGCAAAAAACCCGCACTATCATCCTGTGACACATTGGAGCACATTATGCTTCAGTGTTTTTTTCACAGGAAGCCTTAAGACAGTTGAAAATTCTTTCCAATGTCACAAAACAAGGCCAGTGGATTTGGAAAGGAAAGCAAAATTAATCTTCATGGGTCCATTTACAGGTGTGCAACAGAAGATGCTTTTTGGTTTTTTTTTTAAATGAAGTTAAAAAACTATAAAGTCACATCTCCATAGACTAAGTGTAAGACAAATGCACCCACCCCCAGTGTTCAAACTTCAAAAAAGTCTACTCTTAGCAGTGATGAAAACCCATCATCCTTTTCACTTACTTTGTGATTTTGCATATTTTGATTTGTGTGTGTTCATGCATACAGTTGAGCAGTATGGCTCCATATATCCATTAGGTCCTATGCACTGAGTCATGTCAAAAAACCTGCACTGAGCTCTGCAGCCAGTACAAGATGTTAATTGGTCACATTTCTAAAACATAAAACAAAGCAAAACAATGAGTTAGTTAAAACTACGCTTGGCTTTTGACTTAAATTACGGTCAAAAAAAAAAAAAACAACCAAGGAAAAGTTTTTTTTCTATCATCTGCTCCCTCATCAGATCCTTCCTATATTGTCTCTCCTGATCATCCTCTCAACTGCATTCAGCACTATCGTTGGGTCTTTTACTCATGGGGAAAAGCCAGCTAAAAGTAACTGTCTGTGTAAAGACAGACACATACACACACACCCTTCAAAAAACTCAAACCAACCAAAGCATCCCAAACCCCACCATCTGCAAACTGAACTGCAGTGAGAGTATGCAACAAGTTGTGCCGAGTTGAAGAGTTTGAAAGAACTCTATTCCTCCTTCCTTGTTCATGGGACAACGGTTGTAAGGAAAGCAACAGGAATCCGGCACAGCTAATATGATTCACAGAATGGGTAAGTTTAGAAAAGACCTTTGGTCCAACCTCCCTGTTCAAGCAGGGTCTTCCTAGAGCACATTGCACAGGATTGCATCCCAGATGGTTCATGAATATCTCCAGTGAGGGAGACTCCATAACTTCTCTGGGCAATCTGTTCCATTGTGCAGTCACCTGCACAGCAAAGAAGTTATGAATATGAAGAATAAATAAACTTTGGAGAGAAAAAAATTGTATCTTCAATCCTCCAAGCAGGAGGAACACACTGCTGAGTTTCTATGCTGAACTGTGACTCCATGAACCCGGTAACAGACTCGATTTTGACATCTCTCAACACAGCAGTCAGTCCATCAAGAGTTTTCCACAGAATGGAACAAATGTTCTATTAAAAGCACAGAAAAAACTGCACAGAGCAGAAGTACCAATGACAGAGTCAACATCCAAAATCAGTAATTCTGATGTGCTACATATATTACATATGCCAGTGTCAGGCAAGTATCTCAAGCACGATAAAACAAGTTTCAGAAAAAAGTATCTAGACACCTTCTCTGCCCATAGAAGTAGTATCATGGTCCTGACAGTGACAGAGCAAATTCCTAACCAAAACTGATGGGCCTCCTACTAGACAGACTCTTGCCTTATTAAGTGTTATAAAATCATCACTCAGGCACTTAAGATCTATTCCTTTCTAAAGAAATTATTTTGGCACTCTCTCCCTCTTTCCCTGTTCTAGAGGATGGAAACAGGAAGAAAAGGCAAAGCATGTTTCATAGGGGCTTCACTTCACTCAGAGTGAGAGATCCTTGAGAGGATATCTTTGCTCTTCCTATTTTTCAGTACCCAAATTTGAAAACTAGTTAAATCCAGTCTTACAGACTGCTAGAGATGAAATTTATGGGTTTATAATGTCATCTTTCCTATACTAAGAGCATCCACATAAAACCATACAAATCAACGTGCCTGTGACACAAATCGAATGTAGCACCTTGCAGACCAGCAACATTGCCACACAGCTTCACAATTTCCACATGCTGTTTTGAAGAATCCTTTCCTGAGGTTTTCCTCCAAAAAGGAGTACCTATCAAGATATCAAACTCCTACCTAGAGAGGGTATAAAACAGGACTCCAGAATATTTCCTTCCTATTTTAATTTTTTTTCCATTTACATTTAAACATGTTACTCAGGACATCATTATCTTCCTAATCAGCCAAAATATTGACAAAATTTGCACTTAGTACCAAGGCCAAAATGTAGCAGTTACATTGTTCTGTGAGTTGGAGCTATTCTGCTGCTATACATTCATCTCCTCTGGCAGGCTAAGAAACAAAAGCAGGGGATCCAGGAAATTCTTGAGATTTATTACTAATAATACGGGAGGCTACAATTTACAAAGGACTTGATTTCTTGGAATGTGCTTAATAGACAACCACCATAAAAAAATCTGCTTCCACAAATAGCCTTGGTGGCTCCAGAATAAACCAAAATATAAATCTAGAAGCATTGATGCAAATATGCTGGCAAAAAAACTTTACTAAGAGCATTCAGCAATATAACCAGCAAACAATGCACACGCAAATGAAACTTTCACAAGTTCCACACCCAAAAGAGAAATCCAACAGAGGCTACAGCAACTTTAAGAGACGGCAAGACAAAAGTGTTAAGTTTTAATAAATGAATTTATAGTAAACGAATCAAAGCATAATTGGAAAAAAATTCATTGTGTCAGCAAACTACACGTCTTGACAAAAATTCCTTGAAATATATTCAAAAACTCAAATGGATGTGCTCATGGATGGCCTGCTCCAAGAGACGCTGTTTGGGCTGGGGGTGCACAAGACAGCCTCCAGAGGTCAGGCATTTTATGAGACAACCCAGGACCCAGCTGGCTGTCTTTGCTGCAAGGGCACACTCCTAACCCCAGTCCAGCTTCTCCACTGGGACACTCAAGTCTTTTTCTCCAAAGCTGATTCTTGGCAATTATCTTCCATTTCAGATCAAGTATTAGCTTCATCTTGTGCTCCCCATGGTATTCTCAACAGCAGAAAAAAATGCCTCTTGACAAAACCTGCGCCATCAAACTAGCTTCAGCTTCAAGCTTCCTTCAAAAACGAAATTAACACAAAACCAATCCGCAAGAGAAAGTATCAAGCATTTTCCTCCCATGTGCAAACTCACATCTACAGCATCCTATAAAAACAGGCATATTTGAGGACTGTAATGTCAAGTAAAATTGAAGTTAAAACACAATCAAATTAGTAAAGAAAAGCATATCAATTACTAAGTACAAATAAACTAAGCTGACCCAGAAGCAAAATTCCAAGACAATAAAGGCCCAGCGCTCTCTGAGGGGAAGCTTGATGCACAGTAATCTGACTGAAACTCCCCTTCACTACTTCATCTAGATTCTGCATTGAGATAACCTGATTTTGGCTAGATTCTATTGCATATCTGACTTCTTCCAAAGCATTAAGTCTATGGTAGATGAAGAATCCTGAATATTCTTCTCATTATATTTAATTCAAACTCACTCATTCTTTCATGACTTGTCTGTATATCCTTAGAGACTTAATTCTAGAAGGCCTATTTCATGATAGGTATCTCATTACAGGTAACAGACATTAGACAATGTGATATGAAATCTCTTGCAAGTCACTAGTTCTAGATATCTTTCAAATAATTCCTTCTGTTCACCTCAAAAGGGACAGTGTTCACCTCAAAGGACAGTGTTCACCTCAAAAGGGCAACTACAAAAGCAGCTATCAAAATGCAAGACAAAGCAGATCTATGTGACATATTCCAGAACTGAAGGAACTGTTTCAACAAAAATACTAATTCCTGGAAATAAAATTCACTTAGAGGGTTTTTGAGGAATTTTGATTCTTGCCACTACAAGCAAGCATGATTTTAGAAGGAATCTTGACCTTCCTTTACATCTTACTGAAAGGATCACATAAGCTGAAGTCTAGAGCTCTTGCTGCATGTACCCTACAAAGAATAAAGTTCAAACTCTAAAATAATTGTCAGAGCAATGCAATAACTTTACGAGATATTAGAAGCCTCATTTCTGTTTGCAACTGAAACTAATGAAAGCCTCTGTTCTTCAACCTCCTGGCTGCATCAGTACTTCAATAAAGCTATTACTGCCTTGAATCTATACATCTGTGCTAGACACTTTTCTTAAGTGGAAAGAAAGGATTATCATCTGCTTCATAGGCCTTAACAAGGCTAAGAGAGCACAATGATGGACATGCCAGCAGAGTAAGAGAGCATTCTTGCTACAACTTCACCCGTGCAAGGGCCAGTCAACAGAAAATATCAGAACAGCAGCTGATACAATGCTATGTAGCAGCCCAAAGGTTTGCTTCCAGTTAAAAGGAAATGCTTTGTAGTTAAAACTCCATGGTAAAACAGATTGTTAAATACTTCTCAATCCAGGCAAACCTCACTGGTAGCTTTACAGACTAAGAGGTTTGGATTAGAATTAAGAAAAACACCAGGAAATTCCAGGACAGAAACATAGTATGCCTGTTTTCAAACAGAAAAGAAGACATTTTCTGTAAGTAGAAAAGCAGATATATTTGCGACATGGAATTCTATGAAAACAGAGATCCCTCAAAAAGGTAATCAACAAAATAGCAGCTAAACTACTTCAGATTAATTTAAAAGGATGGTCTGATGGATCCAGAGGCAACATGCACGTCTAAGAAAAGAACCAGGTATCAGCAGAATCCATAACAGCAAAGAACCTGTATAATTTCTCTTAAAATACTGTATCCAAACCATCTCTCCCCCAAGAATAACAACCGTAACCTTCCTTGAAAGCATTTGCCAAGTGTAAGAGCAAAAGATGAAGCATTTGTTTTTGTGGGCCTTGAACACCAAGTGATTTACGTTTACATTTCATCAGCTGAACTTTGCAAACAGCTAGATCGATAACTTGTCCAGTACTTTTCCCTGCCGTCTCTGAGAAAAGCAGAGCTGAAAACACCTTTCTCAAAAAGCAAGTTACTTCTACATTAACTACATGTTTCAGCTATTTCTGTTCTGCCTTTTCTCTCTTTCCCTCATCCCCACCCAGGTACACCAGTGTATGGATGTGGTTATATCCATTATAACTATGACACCTAGTCATGCCACCTCGTTGCTTCCTCTTTCCAAGAAGCTCCTGTGCTCCAACACAAATCACACCTCACACTTGACTGCCCTATGTAGTTTTCTTCAGAACTACAAAGCCATTTTAACATTTCTGATGGACCCATCTAATTTCATCTTCTAAAATATCTACATAATAGTATTCTGAACAGTTATGATGAACCACATACAGATACCAAAGGAATCTGGTAACACATTTTTACTGAAGAGCAGCAAATTCTACAGTTAGAAGACAGACATTTGAAGAAGAAATGGCAAAATAAATGGTTCCAGAAAGCAGGACAGTAAATAAACAATAAAAGAAAAGGTAGAACAGGAAAGTTTCTAGGACTTAATTTGCATCAGAGATGCAAGAAACTTGGGGTCATAAATACCAACAGGTCTCAAAAAACCTCCCATATCACTAAGCAGGAAGAAAGAGGAAACGATTATTCCTTGGTTAATAAAGATTTCTGTCTTTTAACCATGTTAGATGGGATAAAAACCATCTAGCTATCTCCATTTGTAGAAGTGTGTGTAGTACGAGACAACAGTATTATCAGAGATTACTTAATACCAAACTGAGTGTTACCTGAACTAAACAGAAGTGGTTTACTATATGAGGAAGAAACTCCACTACTACACTACAGTTTGATCTGGCTGAAACCACGAAACTTCTCTGTAAAAGTGACCAGAATATTAAAAAAAAACCCCAAAAACACAATACTTTTTACATTTCAGTGCAAGTGGGTGGTTCAACTCTAGCAATTACTGACTTTGTCAAAAGTAATTACTCTTGAAACTTGGAAATAAGAGTTTATAAAACAGTACCAACAGCAGGAAGTGGTAGATTTTGCAGTTCATTGCCCTATCAAGATAAAAAGGAAGACAGGAAGGACACTCTGTCTTAATAGCAAAGAAGCACAGAAAAAACCCATACACTGCATGGGGCAAGACACAAGATAAAGTCAAAAACCCTAGATGCTTCCACTGAAGTGCCAAGTGACAGGACATTCTGTGACAGCATTTGGTGATATTTAAACCAGTAGATAACAATACACTTTATGAGGCTAAGTACAAACTCTATGTAAGCAATTAATTGTTAGCTGCAGAACTGGTATGTGTATTATTGTATACAGTGAAGGGTCTTTAAACCCCTGACCAGGATAAAACAGACAAATGAGTTTTAAGAGTTTCACAAAAGCAGTTCCTTGGCAAGGAGCAGAAACTGATCAAGGAAGCACAACTGCCTAGGGTGATTTCTTCTACTGCTTGTAAGTGAATAGCTATGGGGCATGGCATAGCCTTGTTAGTCTTGAAGCATGGTCAATAGTAAGTCTTCATCTAATCAAGAAGTAACTAAATGCACTTTTATTCAGTATTGAGAATTTTTTCATTAGGTGAAAAGACACTGCAAGCATCCTCTCCAACCAGAAAAACCCATTTCACTTGCATTTATTCAGTATCACTTCTGTCCAGAGCTGTCAAAGAGGCTATGAAGAAATAGCTAGAGCTTCTTTCCCACCCCTTCCCCCTCAGTCTCCTTTTTGGCAGTAGATGCAGACCATCACTTTAAGAAGCCCCCAAAGCAAGCAAATCCCAGGTCACATTCTAAGAAGAATTTTAGCTACAGAAGCAAAGTAAAAAAAGTAAAGGAACATTTTTAACTAGCAAGGTATTAAATACTTTCTTAGTAGAATCATGAGCACCATGGACTGATCAGGAAAGAAAGCAAAATATTTTTAAAAGCAGACACAAATGCTGCTTTAGCTTAGTTGGAAAAGCTCAAAAGGCATGGTTAGTTGCACAAGCTAAGTCATAAAGTCACAGGATATTCCACTTGCTTCTTAAAACAACTTTGTCAAGGCTGTACCCAAAATCCAGCAAACCAAAACACAAACATGGGAAGTACTTTGAAAAGGAAGTTAACTAATTTTGTGGAGACAGAAAACATGCAAGAGTAGCAGAAACAAAAATACTGAAACAACCTAGGTATGTGCTGCATGTGGTTAACATCCTTGTGGCAGTCACATTTGAGGTTACTTCCAAATTACCGCACAGATGATTTTTCCAATGAATCACTAAAGTAATTTTTTAAAGGCTAACATTTTCAATTTAACCACACAAAATATCTGCTCAAAGAAATAAGGTATTTCAGTATTTGTACAATAACAGACAATTTTAGTCAGCTCCCATTCAGATATAATTTCGTTCTCTTCTAGTGTGGGGTTTTTTTGTTGTTGTTGTTGTTGTTTTGGGGGAGGTTTTGTGGGTTTTTCTTGTTTCTTTGGGTTGTTTTTTGGTTTGGTTGTTTTTTTGTTTTTTTTTTAAGGATCATTCTTTAAGTTCCTCTTGACCCTCACATGTGAAGAGTTTGAACCTCAGTGTAACAGTTGGAATGTATAATCTAGCAGTAATTGTCATCTTCAGGTTTTAAAAAATTTAACCACTTCCAATGAGAGTTTTGTTCTCACATTTTATCTAAACTGTCACACCTATTTTTTGAGGAATTATTTTATCATTGTTTTATCTTTTCTAAAAAGCTTGACTTGCACTTAGCTGTTTTCACAAACGGCTGCTGTGTCATAGGGAAATTAACTTGCTCTTGCATATAAATAGTGAGCATTACTTATGTTAAGTCTTCATTATTTTTAATTATTTCAGAAATAATTATTTCTATTTCATGTTTTAATACTAAAAGACCTAAGCTCGGCAATCACTTTAAGTTTTAACACAGAAAGAACAACAACAACTTGTCAGAAAATCAAGACACATAACGCAATATTAAAGATTATGTATGCCTAATTTTGAAAGCAGGTTCTGAAACTGGTACATAGGAAGCTAAGTGCATCCATCACCTTGAAAGGTGATTTATGACATCTGAGGAAAAAAAAAATACTCTCCATATCCCAGGAATAACATAATTTCTTACTCCCAGGAACAGTCCAAAGCAGAAGAAAAAAATACTTTGCAGCAGATTGATTACTTGCAGTAATCCAATTACTTGTCATTCTGAGAGCCACTGTAATTTTTATTACAAGTTTAATTTTTTCATTCCAAGAAAATAAGAAAAAAAGTCCATGGTGAGTTATTGAAAAATTGTGTTCAAATCAGTGTAATATTTATTTTTAAAAATTGTGATTAAGTATATAGATAGGTACAAGTAATAAGAAGGCATTTTCATTTATTATTCCTACAAACATATAGCAATATTGATAGGTGTATGACATTTACAATAGAAACTGCTTAATACAAAGCTCATACCAATAAGACCTATTTATTTTACAACTCTTTGTAAGAAAACATTTGCTAAAACTCTTAGGTGACACACAATACTTAATTGTACAACACCATGCTGGAATCAAATGACATTAACTTTTTCTGTATCATTTCTTTCATTAAGTTTATTTCAGTATGCAGCAATGACTCTCCCAAATTTTCTCCTTCAGCAGTTCTCCTTTAAAGCAAGATCCAGTCATTTTCAAGGAAACACTGGTACAACTGAACAAAACAACCCATGATTTACCAATTGTGGCCCAGTGGGTTGTCAGTGACATTTTCCAGTCTAAACTTCTTTTCTAAAAAAACCACTACTCCCTGAACATACTCAGCTCAAAAAACCCAAATAAACTTCAAACCTAAATATTTTATCAACTAAATATTCTCAAGCATTTGTGTCCTGACAAAAACTTTGGACACCTATAGCATACACTAGAAGAACTTTCACTTTTATACTTTGACTTTTATATAATCATCACAGAACGGTCTAGGTTGGAAGATGATCTAGTTGCAATCCCCTCTGCCATGGTCAGGGACACCTTCCACGAGACCAGGCTGCTCAGGGCCCCATTCAACCTGGCCTTGAACACTCCCAAGGACAGGGCATCCACAACTTCCCTGGGCAACCTGTTCCAGTCCCTCAGTGCCCTGTACAATCGAGTTGTTTTTTTTTCCCTAATATCTAATCTAAATCTACTCTCTTTAAAATCTAAACCTATTTCTCCTTGTTCCATCTCTATATGATCTTGTAAATAGTCTTGTCCCATCATTCCTGTAAGTTCCTTCCTTTCAGTTACTGGAAGCTCACAATTAGGTCATCCTGAAGCCTTCTTTTTTCCAGACTGAACAATCCCAAGTCCCTCAGTCTTCCTCACAGGAGAGGTTCTCCCTCCCTTTGATCATCTCAGTGTCCCTCCTCTGGACTCTCTCCAGCAGGTCCCCGTCCTCCCTGTGCTGGGAGCCCAGAGCTGGATGCAGCCATGCAGGTGGGGTCTGAGCAGAGCAGAGCAGAGGGGCAGAATCCTCTCACTGGCCCTGCTGCCCACGCTGCTTTGGATGCAGCCCAGGGCATGTTTGGCTCTCCGGGCTGGGAGTGCACACTGACAGCTCATGGCCAGTCTCTCACCCACCAGCACCACCAAGTCCTTGTCAGCAGAGCTGCTTCCTATCTGTTCATTCCCCAGCCTGTACAGACACTGGGGGATGCCCCAAGCCAGGTGCAGCACCTTGCACTTGGTCTTTATGCTTTATCTGGACTTCTATGAAGCCTTTGACGTGGCTGAGATTCAGGTGTGTCACTGCACCCTCAGCTCGGTGTCACTTGCAAACTTGCTCTGGATGCACTTGGTACCTTGGTCAATAATTAATGAAGACATGGACCGCTGAGGGACACCACTTGTCACCAACATTTATCATTGAATCATTGACCACCACCCTTTGGATGCAACCATCCAACCAATTCCTAATCCACCTAAGAGTCCATCTGTCGAATCCCTCAATTTCCAATTTGGAGAGAAGAATATTGTGGGGGACCATGTCAAAGGCTTTACAAAAGTACAGATAAACAACATCTATAGTCCTTCCTTTACCCACTGGTGTAGTCACTCCATAGCAGAAAGCCACTTGGTTGGTCATGCAGGATCTTCCCTTAAGAACTTCTCTTAATAATACCCCAAACTCCTCACACTCCATGAATATCTGAAACCTACCAGTTAAGAATTACACTTAATCACAATTCCAAAACAGATGCACACAAGTACTCAAAACTGAGCTTCTGACAGCCTATTATAGTTGCACAGCACCACATATTTTGAAAAAGGCATTAAGAACTTCTTGCATAAAATCTGCTGTTAGAAGTGAATGAACCAAAACAAGATGTCTCAATTTTAAAGGTTCTCCCAATAATGCACCAACTTGACACTACATGTGGAGATTTTTGGTACTGCAAACTGTTCCTCCTCCCCAAATTAAACCAGAACATACAACTTGCTACCCATATTCTTCTCATTCTCAAATATGTATCTAAACACAAAATACAACAATATGTGAACAAATACAGTGTGTTCTGTCATTAAAGTACAAATTTTATCAAAAAATTTCAATCTTAAAATTCCATGTTGATTTCATAATTCCATGTGCAGTGTGAGTTATACTGGTTGTGTGGGAATGTCTCATTTCAAAGTTAATCTCCTGTACTTTTGCTTCTTCAAGAGACAGTACTCAACGTTTCTTCAAGTTTTTCCATGGCTTCTGGGCATGCCTACATTTTTAGTAGCTTGAAAACCTATCCTGCCCCTTTTGGTAAAGCTGTGGCAAAAAAACAATGCTTATGTTACGTTTCCAGTTAGGCCATTTACATGCGCATGTTTCCAGCTTTGCTCTTCACACACAGGAACAGCCACCCCAAAAGCATCAGAGCTCAGTGTCCAGGGAGAAAATACAAGCACACATGATGTACATTAAACAACTTTACAACACAGCTCTGCAATGCCTCTTCTCTTGGACTACTTGTTTCTTAAAAATGGGAAGAGATGAAGAATAAGCCCTGAGCAATGTGCAGCACTGGGTCCACTCACATATTCAAGTGTGCATCTCAAAATCAGAAACATAAATTTCTTGCTAGTAAAACAGCACTATCAGAACACTATCCCTATGAACTCAGAGCAGAACATACCAAGCAAAAAAACCCCAAAAATAAAACCCCCCAAATCCCCATATTCTATATCCTCCCCTGAAATATTTAATATTTCAGAGCTATCCTATTATACTATCAATACTGTGATTAACATTTAAACCTTCTAGCCAGCCTTAGCAACAGTTCAGAGCTAAGCTGGCTCTGCAAAATGTAAAAGGCATCAGCATCAAGTTTTTTACTTGGAATTATTTTTAAACACAATTACTACTACCTTAACACTCTTGAAAATAAGTGAAAAATAAACCAAGTAAATAAAATGAAAGCATAAACTTTAACACATGGAACGATGAAAGTAAAATTTTTTTGAATCCCATGCTGTACAATGGAGATGAGACGTAGTTTAAGTACAGAGCCAAACCGTCAGCAGTGAGAGCCTTCTCACAGTAATGTCCAATCTGTATGTTCTGCATATGTTTTTAATGTTTCAACTGCATACAGGTGAGCTTTTATATAAACAACACTGTAACTTAAGAAGCAGTAAAGCCTGTGTGGTGCGCTTGCTATTAATACACTTCACATACAACCAATAGAAAAAATAGAAATCATTAACACAATTTAATTTCAATTATACTTTCGTTAGTAACAAATAGGTATTGCTATTACAGCAACATCAAAAAATGACAGTAGTAAAAGGTCCATTGCAGACAGGTTTTTCTCACTGGCATTAACTTCATTTTTATACGTCTTTGTTACTTCTGTGTTCTTAGGAGAAGTAAACCCATGTTATTAGTAACAGGATAAACTTAGGAACTATCAATGTTTATTAAATTTTAATTTATATGTAAAGAAGTCATTACCTGCTTGTATTCACCAAGGCAGTTCTGACAGCAGAATCTTTTCTGCTGACCATCGATAGTAAGGACATTGTTTCCAGCTCCTTTACTGGGCAAATATTCCCCACAATGCTCACAGCAATTCATTATTAAACCATTTGCCATCCTGTATCTATTGAAGCAATGGTCACTGCACAGCTTATGAGTCATATTTTTAAAGCTAACTTCATGACGAATCTAAAAAATAAAAATAAAAAAAGTATTCTATCATTAGACAAGCATAAAGCTGCCTGAAACTAATAGATCAGCCAGAAGTCTTACATTCAAGTAACTATCTCACTAACTAAAAAACCTGAAATGACCATGAAATATACAAGCAGAAATGGATGTTTCTGTTGTCTCCAAAGTTCTAGAAAAACAGGAGCAGGTAGGAGTTCTTAGACTCATCTATCCTTTAGCCTAGAAGGAAGGATGTGGTAATTGCATATGAGAACAGAATGCCAACTTATGCAATTTTATAAAATGGCCAATTTACAGGTGAAGAACCTGGCATATGAAGACTGGCCAGACTACAGGCTGTGTAAAGCAGTAGCCTGAACTATGCTGGGCTCAGTAATCAAGAAGGCATCAAGAATAAATACATACATTCATGAGAATTTAAAATTACACATATCCTACAGATCTCTAAAACCATCTGCATTACCTTTAAAACATACAGTAAAAAAATATAGGTAATACAGTGGATCTTGACATTTTTTTCATCAGCAATTCTTTTATGTGAGATATTTGGGTTATAATTACAAGATTCTATGCTTAATAGAACACATTATCAGCAAAAGACACTTCAAGTTTCTGAAACAAATATCAAACTCTTGGAATACTTTCTTCCTTCAGCTGCTCTTTGTGAATATTAAGCCTGCATTATTTTAATATCTCAAAATACTAAAGAATTTACATTTTCTTCTTTTCAGTTCTCTTATTTCAGTATATAAGGTATTAATATGTCATTATTGAGGAAGACAAAAAACAGTCAACCAGACCTCAGTTAGTTTACCACAGATTGTGCATCTTGATTTATTCAAGGCTCCTTTTGAGGGATTCTGTTTATCTTCATAGAAGGATAAACATGATGTACTGCAAAACTCCTGGAAAGACTCACTTGAATCTACTTGAGCAACAATGGTACCTTTCATTGTTGTTATATCCCTGAAATACAAAAAAAAAAGGTTCATGTATAAATACATATATAAACAGGAACACTTCACATGTTTTAAGATTCATTCTTCCTGTCAAGGCTTAAATTTCAAAACAGATTTTGAGTGTATAGTTGTTAATAACAGCATGAATACTAAGTTTCATGATGTTTTTATAACTACTGTAAGTCTTTACTGTGTAAATCCCGATTTTTTTTTCTTTAGCTTTTAGTTACTTTTCCCATTAAATTATTCTAGAACTGAGCAATACTAATGCACCATTAGACATAGCTATGGCAAACTCAATTTTATACAAAAAACTAACACAGCAAATTTGAACTAGCAATTATAACGGCTTTTCCTTTTACACAAAAGCTATACGTAAGTTTCAAACAAAAAATTTAGATTTATAATAAAAATTTATAATAAAGGGGCTTGTCTATAGGTGCCTCCACCATTTCCAGTATTAATCTCAAGACAGCATGAGAGGAAGAGAGAAAGCTGTTTTCTCATTTCTCAAACATATGAGCAACCAAAAAGCTTAGAACTCCACCACAAATGTGCCTTGAAGTTCTATCACTCAAAATTTACAAGTTAATTCCATCATTCCTTTAAAAAGTTCCAAAGCATCTGAGCAGTTCATGCAGTTGCCCATGGAATTGGGCTAATTTAACACCTTAAACCAGAAAACCAAACATCAATATAAGTAATTTGAAATCAAATAAACCTTGTTCTAACCAAACAGACTTACACTGTCCCAAACCATACATTAGAAATAAGGAGAAGAAATAAAAGCCTCCTCCTCTGCCTTCTAAGCAAAAAAAAACCCCACAAAAATCTAAAACCTATTACTGACATACAGGAAATGCTATTGGGCAGAATATTAAAAAAAATTGATTGGGCACGTCTGGATCACCAGCTGGAAAACACATGCCTGATACACTCATACCTGTAAGCTTTAAAGCTAAGATGGGTAAAAAACACTGGGAAAACAGGCAAAATGCACGTTTCCCTAGACACACTTCTTTGAAAATAAATTTGTACAGCCCTGATACAAACACTTGCAAGCTTGCCTTCTTCCATCAAGGGGAAGTCAGCAGAGTTTGGTTTACCCTTTGGAAAACTACTAAGATTTGTGTCAGGGAGTGCTATCATTCCTGTTCTGCAAAACAACGGCTGAGGTCCTGCCCTGAGGAGCTTGCTATTTATGTTGTTACAGAAGAGTTCAGAGGAATGCAAGAAAAGGGATTTATAATAAAATGCCTAAGAATTTTGAGTTTTCCTGTTGGGTTATACAGAGGAACAGTGCCACAGAGGAACAATTTAGTGCATATACTACCTTCTATTTAACTTGTGATTGAGTAAAAACATCATAGTGATGGAAAAGCAAAGACTAACAGCACCTCAGAAACTGTCAAAGATGGCTTCACAAAGATTCTCTTTAACCTTAAAAGCTACAAATACAGTGTTTTCCTCATCATTCAAAAATAAAGCCTCTTGATTTAGGGCAGTTTTGTACGTAGCCTCTTGCAATACACAGCTTAAGTATCTCCAAAGTGGCAAGGGAGCATGCATTTAGCCATGATTTCAGTCAGGAAAGATTTGTCTAATCTTTATCTTTATAGATCATGCAGCTAGCCGAATATGGCAGTCACCAGATTATGTCTAAAAAAAATAGTAGTGTATGAACACCTAACAAGCTAATAGAAAGAGCAAGGATTACTTTTAACTTGCCCTGTAGAGGGAAGGGTTCAGAGAATTTGAGCTTTTACACCTATTTTACAAAGCTAGAATACCTTACAATTTCTAGGTTTACAGGGTACCAAAGTGTGAATTTGCAGGATATCAATGTTATCAATAGCTTGTTTTATTGAGTGCCAAGGAAATAAAAAGATCAATAGCTTGCATCTGAATACTAGCTATTAACCCAGCACACTGGACAGTGATGCAAAAGGTTTTTTTCACTAGTTTAAATCTGTGAGTGAGCAAAGACCATGCTCTCTGGAGCACACACTAACAAAGGCAGTCTTTATTGTAAGCCCTCTTTAGTTCAGCAAAAATTCATCCTTTACCCAGTGTCACTGCAGACTGAAAATATGAAAAAGTTCAAAAAGCTCAGTAAACAGTACACTGAAAGAAA
The DNA here is from genome assembly GCA_013398615.1 of Brachypodius melanocephalos. NCBI lineage: Eukaryota > Metazoa > Chordata > Aves > Passeriformes > Pycnonotidae > Brachypodius > Brachypodius melanocephalos. The sequence continues at coordinate 12,980,549 of VZSR01003803.1, read as the reverse complement.
AAGATAGTAAAGCCAGTCTGTACACTTAACACTACAAGAACACAACTACAGAAGACTTCTCTTTGGCAATTTCAAGTTTGGCAAATCATGAAAAACTACAAGTCAAACCAGTAATTTAGAGTAAGCCACTTCTAGCTATGCTTGTTACTCCCTCTGTACTTCCCACTTAAAAGTATCTTCAGCTACAAAACTGCCGGTTCCCCCATTTACGGGGAAAGCCTAAGGCTAGTCCTATCTTTGTATGACCAAGACTGGAAGAACTCCTAAGTTTCTTCCAGCTTCTTCCAAGTATGACTTTCTCATCCTTTTAAAGCCTCTGGATTTTACATCTTCATCTATCAAAATAAGTGCTTTCTCACGCAACACAAGGTCCACTTTTGGCGTAAAGGACCTCATATATGAAGTATATCTTGTCACAAGGTATGCCACAACTTGGACACCTTGTCTTAAAAAAAAATTAGTTCTTTTTACTGTTCTGGCTTTCAATAAAACAACATCCCCTACTCTGAATTCAAAAGCTAATATTATTTTGTTAGACACAGTGAAATCAACATTTCCAAACATGAAAGCAACACCATAAAAAACATTTCTATAATTAGATTTTATATCATTAATGGAGCAACTCTCACGCATGCATAACAATCTTAAGTAATACCAGATTTAGGTGCTAGAGTAAAATAAAACACAAAACTCACTTTCTGCACATGACACAAAGTTTCTTTGGAGTGGGTTTGTGTGAAAATGATGAGAGGCAGCTAGTGGAACAGAAAAGGTGAGCAGATCCTTTCCGCTGATACGCAGTCTGTCCCTTTTGTAAAGGCTTTTTGCAGTTTGCACATGTGACTTTAACCTGCTTAGAAGGCTGTTGCTGGCCAGAAGGCTGGAAAATTTGCTTAGGAAGTGATGCTACAGGTGACAAGGAATCCACACCTGGTTGCTTCTGATTCCTAGGAAAGGAAGCTGACTGGGATATCCAAGAATCTTCAAGACAAAAAAAACCCAAACATAAAAGTAAATCAAGAGACAGATATGTACATACAGAACAGTATTCACAGGTGTGTGATCATAAAACCATTTTTCTGTGGGAGTGACCATAGAAGGAAGATATTTTAAATTAAGGTTTAATGTAAAAAATCCTGTTTGATGGTACCACTCTCCATTGCTACAAAGCTCCAGAACATGCACAAATTTCTTGATGGTCTCATCCTATATCTAGTGACAGGTTTTGCAGACTTCACTTGCACTGAGCTTGCAAGTTGGCAATCTTATCTTCAGACAAACAAAACTGCAATTAAAAAAAGAGACCGACAGACAACATGGAATATCTAAACCAATGTTTGAGACAAACTCTGCAAATTTAGATCTGAAATTTTCATTAGTTATTTTGTTCTAAAGCTTTAAAAAGCATCATGTGTCCAGCCTTGGTGATAAATGCTAGAACTGGCTCCTAGTCCTGCAGCCAGAGAAGTGTACTGTATAGCAGTGAACTTGCAAAGTCATGAGAGATATGTCTTCTTCAATAGAAATAAGTGAACCTAGAACATAATGTTTTGTTAAGTTCTGGCAGTACACAGATCCATGTCCCTATGTTTCAGACTCCACTAGTTTTCTATCTGCATTTTTGGAAAACAAACTACCATGGAACAAAGTCATCTTTGCCCTTTTGTAGCATAAGCTGGTATATGAGTAACTCACATAACAAAAATACAAGCAAAACATTTTTTCTGAAAGAAATACATCCATAAAGATCATATGTTAAAATACATCCTCCACATCTTGGTCTGGAGCAGAAGATACGTCTGAGGAGGCAAAGAAATTCCCCAACAAAATGTCATTTCTAGGCTTTTCTCTGGAATTTAAGCTTTCATTTAAAGTGACTATCATCAGGATTTAGAAATGTTTACCTTCTGAAAGCTGCCATAATTAGTAATATGTTACTTAAGCATGAATTAAAACTGAATAGAACCAGTTTTGCATTATAAAAAAACATTTGCACAAATTTTCAGTAGTGTGCCAGTTATACCAAATACTGTGACAGCACTTGGGACTTACCTAGCCTTGAATGTCTTACTGCAGTGATTCTGAGTATTTCTGTAGTGTTACTACAACTAATACCCAAATATAAGAAAGATTATTTTAAATTTTATGACTTCAGTTAACACAAACATTAACCTACAGTCAAGAGCAACCGCTTATTATTAAGGGACATTATTCTGGTCCATAAGCGTTCATTAAATAGAAGGAACCCTTTCCTCCTATTTTCTGCATTCATTTCCTTCCCCAAAGGATTTTATTAACAACATATTCTGATGCATAGCTTTAAAATCCATTTAGGGACAAAGTTCCAAGAACATTTGTTAGTGCAAGAAACAACACACATTCCTTAGCAGGTAAAAGATAATTTTGTGGTGTGACTTTTTAGCTGCCAAGGATATCCTACTACTCAAGACAAGCTAGAAATTTACCTGTTGTAGTGCTTGAAAGTAAACAGAAGACCTGGAAGGAAGAGGTGAAGGGAAAAGGACACAAAACAAAACACATTTTTCTTTAAAGCACTGAAGATGTTTACCTTTGAAGGCATGAAAATCCTTACTGACAAACTAAGAAGCTACCAGAGAGCTAAGAATTAAAATGAAGTGCCCCTTTCAAACTTTTCTACACGTCTACTACTTCAAATATACTAATATCCTGGTAACACCTTAACACCTCAGAATACTTTGAGATACTCCTCTTTTCTCTTAGATTTCAAGTGAAAGCACACTGCCTCTCTTATCAGGAATGCACAGCATGTGCAATAGAGTTACATCTGCTTGTAATTCCAGTAGCACTCAACTGCCACTCATGAAAACTTGAGTTTGCTACTCATTTGGGTGTGAAACTTTCAGCATCACTAATACCTAATTAATGTAGGTAATAGTATCTTATTAAGGTTATTTCAATTACTCCTTATTTTCTTAAGATCTTAGATAGCCTCTCTTGATATTTTGTTGCATTTCTCCTGCCACAAACATAGCAGAAGACAGGTAAAGATCTTAAAAAAAAAAACCAAACCCTTTTCTATATCCCAGCTTTATAGATACCCATTTTTATATTATGCCTTTTCCTTACATCTCACTTCTCAGTCATTTTACCTCCTTGGCTTTAAGTTCTCTAAAAAGCATCTGTAAAATCCAGTTTTCATGTTCTTGAACTGAGGTGTATCACATTTCCTTAGTTAATTCCTGGTCAGTTTTCGTACCTCACTACCTTATGTCTTCATCCTTCAGGTTCCTACCTGCAATTCTGTAATGGCCAAGTTTATGAGACTATACAGTTTTATGCTGAACTACTTGTTAATGTTATGGCTTTTCAAGTTGCTCCCCTTCTTTCTTGCTCATTCCTGCTCCAAAGTGCTATAAAATTATCCTTTCCTGTCATTTATACCATTTATTTGCAGAGTCATCTTGCAAAAATTAAATTTTTTTTTAAAAGCTGAAAAAATGTGTCAGTACAACTTGGGGCAGAGGTGGGGAAGAAGACAGTACTGAAGTTTTACAGAGGTACGCAGCTCTTGAAACACATTGAGCTACATGTTTGCATTAATAACCTGGTTCAGATCAGGGCAATTGTAAACTGCATCCTCAATCTACCAGGTGTTGGCTCTTTCTCTGGAGCATTTTCAAAACACAAAAACTAGATTCCATTGACGGAAACAAAATCTAAATTCCACTCCAAAGCACACCTACACAGACTTCATCTACCTGGACCTCTCCTGAGACCTTTGATATGCTCCCCCACAATGTTCTTGCTGCTGCATTGGAGACATCTGTTTGGTGGATAAGGGATTGGTTGGATGACTGCATCCCAAGAACTACAGTTCATGGCTCAATGTCCAAGTGGAAACCAGTAACAAACTGTGTCCCTCAAGGGTCTGTGCTGAGACTGATATTATTTACTGTTTTTTTCAACAACACAGAGTGAGACTAAGCAGACCCTCAGCAGGTTTACTGGCAACAACACCAAGCTGAGTGGTGCAGTTGATAAGCCAAAGGGGATAGTATGCCATCCAGAGGGACCTTGACAGCCTGGATGAATGAGCCCATGGAAAACTCAGAGCTCAACAAGGCCAAGTACACAGTCATTCAGGGCAATCCTCAGTATCAATACAAACTGGGGGCTGAATGGATTGAGGGCAGACCTGTGGAGAAGGACTGTGCGGGACTGGTAGATGGAAAATTGGACGTGAGCCAGCAACCTGCACTTACGACCAAAAATTCACTCATATCCTAGCCTGTGGTGATTCTGTCCCTCTTCTCTGCTGAGACCCCATCTGGAATATTGCATCTAGCTCTGAGGTCTCCTGTACAAGACAGAAATGGGCCCATTAAAGCAGGCACAGAAGAGGGTTACAAAAAGTGACAGAAGGCTTGAACACCTCTCTCCTATGAAGAAAAGCAAAGAATTGGGAGTTGCTCTGTCTGGAGAAGAGAAGGCTGGGGAGACCATATTGCAGTCTTTCAAAATATGAAAGGGGGTTACAGAAAAAGATGCAGTGAGATTTGTTAACAAGACCTGTAGTAACAGGACAAGAGGCAGTACCTTTAAATTGAAAGAGGTTTACATTGGACATAAGGCATAATTTTTCTACAGTGCAAATGGCAAGACACAGGAACAGGTTACCCAAAGAAGCTAGGGATGCCCATCCCTGAGTGTTCCAGGTCAGGTTGGGGCTTTAAGCAAAAGCATTCATTCCACCTCACCCAGTGGAAGATTGTCCCTGCCATGTAGGGTGGTTGGATGAGGTGATCTTTAAATGTCCTTTCTAATCCAAACCATTCTATCATAGGCACTCCAGCACTTACTGGGGACATCAGACTCTAAATTATTGTGTTGGACAGAAGTTTCTCTGTTACACACCTATGGCTTCATATAGAGAAGAGGTACTTACTCAAGGAGAACAGACTAACACTGATCCAAAAGAAAACTTACAAAGCACATATATAATCACAGAACCATCTAGGTTGAAAAGATGCTTAAGATCATCAAATGCAGCCATTAACCCAGTACTCCCACTAAGCCATGGCCCTGAGTGCCACAACTACACCCCTTTTAAATATCTCCAGGGTTGGAGACCACTTTCTGTGGCAGCTTGTTCCAACAGTTAATAATCCTTTTGGTGAAGACATGTTTCCTAATGTATTATGCCACTGAGCATATTTTATTCTAGTCACAGATAAGGCAGTGATGAACATTAAGGGAATCAGGATCTTTCACACATATTAAGCTAAAAGACTAAGCAGTGCCACTGGCAAAAATACTTTAATCAAAAATTCTATAATCAATTTATTTCACGATTTACTTTTGGCCTTTAAGGAAACATGCAAAATTGCAACTTACCCGGATTATGATGGGTCACAGATTCTCCATTTTGAAATACATCTCCAGCAGCATTCATTCTACCAGGATTGAAAGGTCCTACACCAGTCTTGGTCTGTGAAGTCAAAGATGGGGTGTATGTTTGCAAATTAACACCAAAATTATCTGACTGCAGTCCGTTAGATACATCTCCCAAGCTGGCATTCTGCAGTGACGTTACATGTGTAATCATTAGGTTCATGTCACGCCCGTCAACATCATTTTCTAAATGACCATCACTGACAGAGCTCATAGCAGCTCTTTCTAATGTAGTAACATTAGCAATCTGAATTTCAGAGTCTGGTTCTGTGGTTATACCACTATTACCTACTCCTGAATTTACCTTACTTCTTGAAAAACTGGCAGGTGAGAATTCCATCTCGTTGGTTCTGGTTTTACACTCTGGAAGTCTTCGTTCATTAAAACTGGAAGCATTCTTCTCCTGTCCTTGATTTGTTTCAATGTCTTCTTCATCATCAATAATAATAGTTTCACTTATACTTCCCTTTCGAGAATTTAAGTCTTTTGAAGAAGGAAGCATTTTGCAATCATTTCCTTTAAGTTCTTCATTTTTAGACGATGTAAATGCGGTGTTCCTCTGGTCTGCTACCAGTGACGTAGAATTTTGTGGAGGTTGTATAGGTTCAATAAAAACTACATCATCATCATCTTCTATAGGCAAGTTTTGGAATTTATTAGGCCTAGAAACTAAAGAACTTGGTGGCCCTCCAAATGTATTTCCTACATTTGCAAGACCTGCTGCCATGGTGGTATTCCCTAGCAGACTAGGAGTATGTCCAGACAAGTCTAATCCTCCCAGAGGACTCGTGTCCATTCCAAACCTGCTGTTCGAAGAAAAAAAAGAAAGAAAAAAATACATCCAACTTCAGAGCAAGACAATTTTTCAGTAGTTCTTAAAAATAACTACAGAACTAATAGTTCCAGCTTTTACTTTATTTTCTTCCTGAGATAACATGAAAGACAACTAAGTTTTTCTATACTCTTCTTTGAATGTCTTAACATCCATTTACTTTCTAACCCTATACTAGAAAAAAAAGACAGTCACTACACATCACAATGTTTTATCAATACAGACACACACAGGAAACTGAATTTTCAGTGCTATTTATTACATGATCCCAATCTCTCAGTCCCTTTCCCACCCCACATATGCAAGCAATGATTTTCTAACACTGCTTTTGTTAGACTGCAAAGCAAGATCAAGAGTTAGGCGCACAGAAAGAAAAACTGAATTCCTGTTACATTTTGGCCTTGTTAGGAACGTTAACAACTTTGAAATTCAACTGATTTTCCCCCAGTCCCACACTGCCAAAGATTCTTAAGTAACCACAAGATGACTGGAACAAAATAAGGAAGAGATATATAGGAAACCCTTGGACATGACAGGAATAGATACATTATTGAGCAGCAAAAAGTGGACAGCAGCCTCTCATTTGTAGCAGCTACAGACTGGCAGCTCATCTGACCTCCTGACTTATTACCTCATGCTCCTACAACTTTCAGTGACTTTGTCTTATTTCTTTTAAGAGCAAGCAGTGTTTACTCAGGCTACTTCCCAACAGCTACTTTGCCTGGGGAGATCTGTTTGCTTTTAGTAATTGTTCAGTTTGGGGAATCTGTTCTTCATAACTGCCAATTCAACCATGAATTAAAAATTATAAAAGTCAACCTGGATATAATCAAAGCTAAAAGACCTAAGATAGCTCTAAGAAACATCTGTACTAAAGATCAGTAAGTTAAGCCTATCTTAATATAATACTACAAGAAAAATATAAACATGATTATAATTTGGGTATGTCTTGGAGTATACACTCATGTGTGACATTACTGAGTTTGTGTGGAAGGTTGAAAGTAGCTATCTGTGCTTTTTTATAAAATCTTCATACAGGAAGGTAAATACAAAAAGTAGAAATATCCTGCTCATCTATACTTACCCATCCAGAAATCCACTGCAATCTGTTTACCTTAATAAGTTGCTCCAAGCACCTTTATTTGCTTTCCTGTGGGGAAACTGCTCTTGTACCAACTTGCTGCCTTTCACAAAAGTACTGTAGCCTGAAACAGGGTTAAAACAAACATTAGCTACCAAAACCGATTTCCTCATCTCAAGCATCATCTGCCAGCTATCTTCCTTAAACCAACTTTATTCTAAATTTACAGTTGAAGTTCAAACCTGACTTTCAGCACTATGATCATACAGTAAGAGAGAATGTAAGTCTATTCAATCCCTGCTGTGAATAAAGCAGCAACAGTATTGTTTGAGATCTTCTACTCTGTCACATCACATTTCCAGAAGGCTTTATAGAGTGGGAAAAGTATGTCACATTTGGTAAGAAACAGACATACATAATTGCAATTGAGTAATCAAACAGTAGAGTTAAGAAGTATATCTGTAATAGATTATTAAGGAAATAAATGATTCAAGTAAACTGAGCAATTGAGAAAAAAAAAATCCTAGCAGCTACATATCCTTCTTTTATATCAAGTCAACCTCCTTGCTGCCTGTAGCAGAATACACTATGCTAAAATTAAAATATAAAAAGAAAGCTACAGGACAAAATCAGGCCTACAATGCAATATAATCCTTACACTGCTAATGTTTTTCCAATTGTATATACGCACTGCAGTGATACTTAGCACAGATTCAGGCATCCGTAGCCTGTATTAACACATGTGATCACTCACAAGAGACTGAAAATGTTCAAAGTTCAAGTATCTATTTATTCTTTAGGTTTTATAACAGCCATTAGGTTTTCCAGACTTGGCAGCATTTTTAAGAGAGAGCATCAGGTTGTGTAGTTATCTACTGTTTGAGGACAGCCCTTAAATGCCCAGACAGTAAAGATGCCCAGAGGAACAAAGCTTAAATATTCTTCTACACATTTACACTACTCAAGCCCTGCTGTCCACTAACTGAGCAGGAGCAGGGAGGGCAGGACAAGGACCAAACAGTAAAGCTGTGAACCAGATTAATGCTAGAAGAGAGGCAACCACTTTTTAATTCCTTCCTATGTTCGCTTTACTGTCAAATGCCATTATGTAATAGCATTTGAACCACAACAAAGGTAACACTGAACTGGAATGAAAGGTTTCTTACCAAACAATATTCTATTATCAATGCAGTTGGCTTGTACTTCCCTGGAAATCAGTCAGTTACGCTGAAGATTAATTTAATCTAATACTCTCTTTTACTTTTTCCTCTAAGGCTAAAAAAGTTAGATTTTTCTGCATCTCAGATTTTGCTGAAATGAATTAATTAATTTTTTAAAGTTTTACAGATTTATTCTATGTATTTTCTTTCTCTACAAGGACAAAAGCATCACAAGCACACAAAGCTTTTAATGAAGTTTTAAATATACTCAAACAGATGTGAGCAGAGAAAAAATGATACTATGCCAAGACTACATCCCAGGCCTGACTCAAAACCTTTATGATTCCTATTTTCACAAATCCTTAGTAGAGAGAGAGAGACTTGGGCTGTGTTACAGTACATGCACGTAACATGTAGCAAAGTTAAGACTCAAAACACATAATTTTTTGCCTAAATCTATTTACTTTTTCCATAAAGCTCTTAAGTTTTAATGAGCTGTACCATTAAGTATTAAAAAAAGGAAAAATTCATGTTTAACTACTAGTGCAAAGCCATAAGCATAACCTGCATATATTTCTCTGCAAATAGCTCCTACCTCTCAACACCAAACTTACCCATAAAATTTGCAAAATGAGTTAGCTTGTTTTCTAAAAGTAGGAGCAGCAAGGAGAAACAAAAGCCATGTAGGCAACGTCACAGTCAATATTTCTAAACTAAAAATGACCAAAAAAAAAAAGTAACTTAGAGAAAAAAATGGGTTTAGAACAAAAAACTAGGAAAAAACTCACACCTCAAAACTGGCAACAGCAAAAGGTGCTTTACAATAGAAATACAATTGGTAGAAACTCATGAGATTGATTAGACTGATTGCTGGATGAACTGCTGAGATTTGGGGGGGGAAACTGAACTGGAACAAAAAACCTCCAACCAACTAACAAAACAAACACCAAACCAACAACAACAAAACAAAATAATAATAAAAAGCCCACCTTAAACAAAAAATCCCAACCAACAACAACAAACAACCCACAAACTAGTGGGACCTAGTTTGCAGAAAAAATGCAATGCTCAATACTGCTGAAGAACAAGCTCAAGGCTTTTTGTGGTGGTACACAGACACCAAAATCCCAGCTGGATGGAAACAAAAGCACTACCAATATTCAACAGCACTTCCTGAATCAGGTCTTGCGTGTCCCTCTTAACTTGAGCTACACCACTCATCTATTAAAAGTCTTCACGCTAAAATAAATTAAGATCACATTACTTTGTTCAAAGCTTAATTCCTGGAAGAAGTAAGAGAAAAAATGCAGGCACTTCTTTAGAATGATGACAACTACTACAGCTCTTAAGACAGCTAAGTAATACTTGTAGGGTCAACTCCAGTGATGAATGAAAAGAGTTAAATTTATCATAAATTGCAGAAACTCAGCTGAGGTGTATGACTACCTCAAAAAATAAAAAATCAACTCTGCTTTTAAAAAAAGCAGAAACTGGAATTTGAATGCCTTGACCAGGTGCCATTAATAACACATGGAATGAAGGTGACAAAAGACCAAAGTCACAGTTATGTAAACTTGGAGAAAAACCACAAAAATCAAAAGGAGTCACAGAAATCTGGCTAAAACTACAGTTCCACCAAAACAGGGCATTGGAAACAGACATCCAAAGTAGGACCAGCATGCTTCCATACAGGCTGTAAGCCCAACAACAAAAGTGAAAAACTTGAAAGGCTACTTTGGAAATAATACGTAATTGAGACATCTTCAAATGTGAACAGATAAAATTTAGGAGACAGTATCCTAAGACACAAACACAGGAACAAAAAGAAAGGGGCTTATTTGCCTCAGCAAAAGAATACTACTTTCTGCTAGAAAAGCACAGTAACATAACTGAATTATTTACCTCAAGAGGTAGTGGGCTACATTTAAATTCCACATCCCAAGCAGAAGAAACAGCCCATCAATCACTTCCACTCAACAGTGACACCATAGGTGAGATAATGGGAATGAGGCTGCAATGTAGTAACTGAAGATTTTAACTACTGTTGTGCAAACTAGGGGGAGGAAACAAAATCAGCCCACCACCACATGATGAGAAAAAATTTTACAAAATTTTCTCTACCTAGAGAACTCTCTGAAGAAAAAGCAAATCCTAGTCTAACTCTGAGCCATACAACACAGTTCAAGATGTAATTATCCAGACAGCACCCCAGAAAAGCATATTTAAATTCCCTGGGGAATTAAAAAAAAAAAAAGTAAAAAACCTCATTACTTCAACATCTGTCTTCAGAAAGAACAACCCTGGTGGGAGGAAAAGAAATGGAGTAGCTAGAACAAAAAACTTGGAAGCATGAAGGCCATTTAAAAACCTCACTGTATCACACATACAACCAGCCCAAAGATACTCCAAAAACCTCATAAACACTATCAGGAAGTCTCTGACTTCTACAAAGATGCTGGAATTGTACTGGGGAGATGTTTTATATACATTTCATATACCATTTGCTTAGAAACAGGCTACTGACTTATGTCACATCAACGGTTTGTCTAAAATCCCAATTCTTGCCAATTTTACCATCAGTAAAAATTTCCTGAAGTAAAAGAGTATCCAAGAAGCCTGAACCAGAAAACACAGAATAAATTCTTTGCACTGATGTTCGGTAAGGAAAAGATCAGGGAAGATCACATCTAAGCTCTCTTTCTACAGGTCAGGTCAGAGGAAAAATGTTGCATCAAAGTGCTAACACAAGAGGATCTTAGAACAAATCACTAGGGCCATGTGGCAGTCACTTACGATTTCTAAGGCAGTCAGCAATTTTTTATTTCAGTAACTGCAACCAATTACTTAAGCAGAAGGCAAGAACAATTACTCAGACTATAGTCCTATCTCTATCACTAAACAAATTGATTGAAACTACAGCCAAATAAATAGACAAAAAAAAAAAAGTTGGGGGGAAGAATAACACAAATTTTGCAATGAAAAGGTAATGTCTCACAGGACTACTCCCAAAATCTTTTGAAGAGTTCACATACTTTTTGACCGACCCTGATTAAATTGGTATATCCCACTAAACTCTTCCGAAAGGCATTCAAAGACACTACTCAGTGAAGATTGATGTGGAAATTACCTAGAATAAAGATTTTGAGAAAAGGTTCTCTGAGGGATTCATAATTATTTGAAGAGAAAAATAGCATGTATTGTTTGTTGTTATCACAACAAAGACAAGTTACCACAGGGGTTCCAAAATAAAATGACACAGATCAATATATATAAGTCAGCCAAAAAGATGGTGACTCCCAAAATGAGTGCTTCCTAATCATACAAACTTATTCACACAGCTGAAAACACAAACTGATTGTAAAGCAGCGTGGTAGGCAAAATCACTAGTGATAAATGCAAGGTAATGAACAGGGGGCAAGAACATACATAATTTAAGATCCAAGTTGCAACTCCCTCACTCTTCCAAATCAAAGCTACTCAGTCATCACCAACCAAAGACGGAAAAAAAATCAAATAAAACAGAGCACATTTGCTCCTACAAAAAAAACCCCATACTTCACCACCACCTTGCTTAATCGTGAGATGTTCATATCACTCACTTTTCAGAGAAAAGGGAAAATGGATGAGTCACATAAACAATTTATACTCATGGAAAACACTTCTCATTGAAAGGAAAACAACTCAAGGAAGATGCTAAATCTGAAAGAATAAAAAAAATACACAGATGATAAGGGTTGCCCAGTGCCTTACAAGAACAAATTAAATTATTCAGAAGCTTTCATAATCTATTGTGCATGAAAACATTTTCTTCTTAATTGGGAGAGTCACTGCTGTAGAAGGCTAAGAGGTTAGAAACACAATCAGTTCAAACAGGGATTGGGCAAACATGAAATAAATGCATCGATGACTTAAACACAGTGGTTCAAAGGAAACTCTACAAAATTCTTTGCCAGCCAGCTGAAAACCAGAATACACCTGCAGAAAAACCAGACTATAACTGAAAAGCTTCTATTCCTAGACATCCCTGTTGCAAACAAGTTACCCAATTGTCTACTTGCCTAGTACAGCAATTACCCTAATCTAGGAGAGTAATAATAATCTTCTTACATACAAAAGAAATATCACTCGCCTCATGGAAGCTCTACCCATTTACCTCCAAAAAAATCTAAATTTCAGCCTTTGGCTCCTCAAGCTGACTTCAGCTGAGGGATGGGTGCCAACATTTTGGTAAAAGGCTGGACACTATCTGAACATGTCCCAGTGTCCTGTGAGGCTATTCAGTTCCAATTATCACTTCCTGACCATGACATTCATTTGACCATAACATCACTTAATTCCTTAATTCAGCTACTTTGTAAAGTTCCTACCCCTTTTTACAGAAAAATCACTTGTTATCACTTGACTTTCCTTATGTCTGATGATCACAAGCTCAGTAAAGACTATCTGCAAAGCAGCCATCAAGAAGCTCTCTAGCTTAATGTCTCGCTACAGCTCAGGAACACTCATTCCCTATACAAACAGATGCAATCCACATACCACAGCCTTCTTGGGGTATGAACCATCAACCCAGTGGCAGGCTGAATGTATGCCACAGTTCACCCCAAAAACAAAGTAAACCACTCCAATTAAAATCACCTAAAAGTAGCACTTTTTAACTGCAATTGAAGCAAACTAGTAACCCAACTAGACCCATATGTAAGAAGTGAAAAGTGCTAGAAAAACAGACGCAGCCCAACATTTTTAAAGGGTTGTAACTTAAGCCAGCTTTAATCTAAATCTGCATGCTACTACTGCAGTCTCAATTTGGGCATAGTGAACAATATACAGTGTGTATGGAGAGACACTATTCTATTCTATTCTATTCTATGTGAATAGAAATCCAAGTTAGAGGTAAAGCAGTTGCAGAGCCCTTCTGACTCACCAGACATAAAACTCTTACCACTGGCAACCACATAAGCTGTTTTGGTTTGTGGGTTTTTCTTCTTCTTTATATCCTTCCTGAGGGGTATTCAGTCATCAGCCTTAGCTTTTTATATTCAGATATGCCTTGGATACATGGTAGCTCTGATTTACTGTTAAATTTTACATACCTAACAAAAGTTTTAACACTTCTGAAGGTCTACCTAGTTACCAGGTCCACAGTCTCACTGCTAATGCTATCATCTGGCACAGCTGTTTCTGCAACCACACACATAACCAGACAAAAGAGACTTTCCTGCTGGAATCCTTTCCAGCCACATCGGTTCCCCAAATGAAAAATTTCTGTGCTAAACCACTACAGCTGTGCCTGAATATATCAAGATTGGTGCCACAGCTTTGAACTTGAGCAGAGAGATCAGTTCAGCACACAGGACAACCATGACAAGCTGACAGAAATGCTCTACCCTGACAGCAACTACCACATAAAACACTCCAACATGCATGTGCCCACTGACAACACAGCAAGCAGTGACAGGCTGAACATTAAAATGGCTCAGACTGAATTTTACAGCATGTGTATCCACTGGCCACACTGAGTAATGTAACCAAAGCAAGCAAGGCTTTAAGCAAGCCTCAGACATTACATTAATGCCACAATGACTCAACTATTTCATCTGCCAGTTTCACACACAAATCATGCTAATGAGTCCAACAGGACTACTTGCATATTTTGGGCTAACCTCAAGTGCAAGCACTCAAAACACGAAAGTAAAACAAGGGTCTTAAATTACTATACAAGCTAATTAAAGAGTCTGAATAATACTTAACACAAACCCATCAACGTCTTTATATTGCTGGTGCTTCAGAACATGGGTGAAAGCTTTCAGGAACAGGATACTAAGTTTAGGTTCACAAATTTAATTTATCTGAATACCATCATTACAAAAGCCTGGTATATCTCATTACTTCAGTTTTAAGACACTACTTCAGAATTTACTTTCCAGTAGGTTTGGAGCTGATTCAAATTTAATTCTTTCCTCTGATTTTGAAAGAAGTTGTATGGATTGAAGAAATTAGCTTACTAGAAGTCATTATGCAAGACTCAAAATGTGTTTGTCACGCAGATTTCAGGGAATTCAACAAAAAAGCATATGAAAAGACCTGTAATCCAGCAGAGACAGCGACTAAGAACAGTAAAAGGGCAAGATCTAATTAGTGAAATATTTTGAAGCAAGTTAGTAAATTTTGGTTTTATTCACAAGAGTAACTATTTACATGCAGCTAAAGCTTACAAAAAACATGCAAACTTTGATATCTTCTGAGCATCTTAGCTGAACTGCAGCCACCACTGTTACATGTGAATGCTGACATCTGTTTTCCAACTGATGCTTCCAGGAATATTTGAATAATTTTATTTAACACCGTCTCTTCCTTGAATCTTCCTACTCAATGAATGTAAAGAAATGCTTCCTTGCATGCACAAAGAGAATCAAAATACAGAGTCAACCTCAAAATTATGTGAACGAGTATCCAAAACAAGCACCAGTAATTCTCAAGACTACTCAAAGAATGAGCAGCACTTGGCATAGGAATTCATGGCAAATCAAAATCATGTTGTCCAACACTGTTTTAGGGCAGCCATACTGACATGTCTCTTTTCCTTATCTACACACTATGTATATCTATGTATTTCATGGCTGTTTAATCTTGGAAAGACACTGATCAGCAAGAACACAGCACCATTTCTAGCCTTAAAAGCCATTATGTGTAATGCAGTAGGCAGTAAATTTTATCTACTACTCAAGCAGCAAGATGATGCTTAAGGATGTCCTTTATTATAAACAGAATAGAAAGGTGAAACAAGACAGAGAAACCAAAGGACCTGCAATAAACGCTTATCTATTACTTATATCCAAATGTGTATCTATTTCCAGAAAACAGGCAACATTAGACCACAGCAACAGACTTGAAAGCTGGCTAAGTGGAAAGGGAATATAGAAACAGTAGAGAAATTCTATGCTAAAGATATGAAAACAGGAAAAGGACATGTAAAATCGTGAAAAATAAACAGGAAGTGGCATTAATACAACATGAAAAGAGGCCAAGTTGTCATTTTATGGACCTTAACTTTAAAAAATGTAACACTTAATAGGAAAATCAAATACTGGATGGCTAGATCAGAAACAGAACTGGGAACAGTATATTTATTTACATGTCAGGCCCGGGCAATGGAACACAGGCCATTGGTGTCAGTGGGTCACAGCACACGTTTCAAAAACATGCCTTACTCTTGCTCCACAGGGAGCAGTGAAGATTAACAGAGAATTCAAATCTATGAAGTCCCTAGCTTTTGCTGGAGTTTTAAAAAAAAACATGGTATACACAAATAGCACGCAATCTTTCAAAATTGTCAGGTTACAAGAAATTATGAAGTTACAAGCCAATCATATATAAACCAAGCAAACATGAAGAAGCAACTAGAGACAGGAAAGAACAGAGGTCTCAAAAGCAAGAACTTTTCAGTTTTTGATTATCTGAGCTATTCACAATTGTTTTCCCTGATGCTACTTATGCCTATTATCTGTCATTCTACCAACAGTTATCTTGGAAAAGAAATTGGCTGTGTCTTCCTTGTGTTCTCCCATTAAGTAGCTGAAGACAGCAGTAACCTGTCCCTTCAGCCTTCTCCTGAGATTGAACACATCCCTCTTTCTCAGCTTTTCCTTCTTTATGTGTTCAAATGCTCTGGTCTTACAATGGGCTTATTCCAGAATATCTGTATCTTCGATGAGATGGAATCTAACCAAACCAGACTAAACACTGCAGATGTGTTCTCCCGTATCAGACAGTGTGGAACAATCACCTTCCAGTTAAAGGCAGGTGGCTACCACCTTGCTTATTTCAATCCAGTATGCTGTTTACATTCATCCTGCTAGGACGCACTATTCAGGTTTTACTTGCTGTACACCAGAACTAGCCAAAGCTGTCTTCTATCCTATTAGTGCCCAGACAGTACTATCCCCAAACATTCTGGAAATAAAGACACTTTGTAACTAACAATATGGACTCTTAACATGATTCTTCATTAGTGCTTCTTCTTAATTGGTTGTTGTTTTTTAGTTTTTATTTTAAACTAGCATTCAGTCTACACTCATACATATACAACCCAGGACCAAGCAGCTGAGCATGGGTAGCTGGTACCCAGCATGCCAAAGAGCACACACCACTTCTCACTGCCTGATTTGTGCAAATCTTTTTAACTAATGTTTCTAAAATACTTTATTTTTGCATATGCCTAGAATGAGGAAAAACTGTCATGCCAAAGTCTATAAATGAACAAGTTTGTAGACAGACTATTTTCTCTGCCTTTAGCATAACTAACATCAGCTAACAGCCTCAACCAGATTTTTCATCTCTGAGAAATAGTATTGGCTAACAACCTAGTATTTTGGACCTGGCATGGACAAGCTTCTTCAACAAAATTCACTTGCAGTGATTAGTATTCAATGCATCAAGTAATTCAGAACAAAGAAAACTGAATTTAAGAGAGTTAATATTATGCTGTATGTAGGACAGAAACCCATGTAGACTAAGACCAAGTAAACAGACAGTGAAGCTACAGTACAACAAAGGAAAGAAAACCTTATCACCACAAACAAAATGAGATAGAAAAGGGAAGCGGGGGAAAAAAGAAAAAGCCACAAAATAGTTTAAGTTCTATATGAGGTAAGGTTGACAGGAAATGGGATCCCAGGCAAGAATAGATCTGGTCAGCAAGGCAAGTATGATGGGTTTTCACAGCTGCACTGGCTGGCTGGCTGCAACTTACATTATGCAATCACGACTCCAGGTTATCCAACCGTTTTTAAAATGTAAAAGGTACTTTTATTTTTAAAATGCATCCTGTATTTGTTAAGGCCACAGTTCCACAGCTACAAACCACATCCAGTCCTGGACAGGACTACTGTGGTTTTGAATTCCTCCTCCTTTCTCCTTTCTCCCTAGCGGTTTAAGGATTCTAACAGCCAGTCCATCATGGGAGCTAAGATGGTAGAAAGCTGAAATACAAAAAAATAAGAGCAAATACTCTAAACCTACGTAGCCTCTCATCCCCAAATTTCATTGTGATGATTCATGGACCTAAACTGACTCCCAAAATTAAAAACATGGAACAATCAAAAAAGCCAGAAAAGGCTGAGGTTGGTACAAAGAGGAAAAGACAATGACAAACCTAAGTTAGTCTGGTTTAAATGGTCATACAGCCATTATATACATTAATATATACATTAAATACATACACATTAAATTTAAACCCGTGAAAAACATACAAGGTAGTATTTGTTTAAAGCCAACATTTTGTCTTTTGAATCCATGTATGCAACTGGAAACATATCCTGAGCCTTCAGTTTAAAAAAAAAAAATCTATTAACTTTCCTAGCAGGGAGCTTTTCAAACTCTCCATAAACTTTTGCCTAAAAAGAAGAAAGTGATGCCTCAATAAGGTATTCCAACTCCTGGTTATTGTACTTGCTGAAAGGTTACACACTGTTCCCTGTTTGATTTTTGTACTGCTTAGGCAATAACTAACACTCAGAAATCCAGCCTTTAACACTGGGAGATGGAGGAAGCACATCCTATTACCTAACATGTTACTGAGTGCAGTCTCTCCTAGATCAGGATTAAGTCACACCCTAATCTATTCTCTTTTAACTGAGGAATAGTCGGAATTTCTGAAGTTTGTTAATAGAAAGCGTGTTTTCTACTCCTTCTTAAGTAATTTTTGTGTATCTTCTCCAAACTTCAAAGTTCTTTTAAATTACTAAAAAGGGCTGAATTTAGTTCACGTCATTACTGTACCATACACAATATTAGTCGGACCATCTCAGAATTTCTGTTTGTTAATTCTTTGGATAGAAGTATATGTAATGATGGTCAAACACAGTGATGATGGCAAATATCCAACTTTTGCTTTTGGTAAAAAACAAATCACCTTTGTTGTGCTCTCCATTTTCCTTCATTTCTAAATTGTGAATTTTATTTTTTTTTATTACATGGATTACAAAGGACTTCTTACCTGGCCTCTCTAGATACTACTTGGCTTCCTTAACAAGGCATTACCTAGCAGAACAACACATTTTCTGAATAAACACTTTTTTTCAAAAAACATAACCACCCTTACAAGCAAAACTACTACTACTACTAGTTACTATTATAATAAACAAAATCCCAATATGCACACGTGCAAACACTATTTATAAATTCAAAAGATGTAAAGTCTGCCAGCTTAATAAAAAATCTTGAACATTTACATATTGTTAATATACCAATCAATTGTTGCTCAAAAAAAAAAAAGATGACACTGTTTCAGGTATAACAGAACACTAGGTCTTCTTCCCCTTTCCACACATATAAAAAAGTAAAAAAGACACCAATACCACACCCATAGATCACAACTGTTATCACAGACTCCCAGGAGCCAAAGCTGTAGACCACATCATGCTAGCCACTGTGCAAACACGGAGTACAACTGTTCAAAGAGCATCTAAACATAAGGGGCAGCAGATGGAGAGAGACAAAAATGAGAATACAAGGAAACAGCACCACCATAAACAATGGTTACAATTAGTTCTTGTTCTAAGGATGGTCAGTTTGAGTCCCAGGGTGACAGGAAAGGTAGTGGTTTGGGTTTGTTTTCAGTAGGCTTTATTTCTTAAAGCCAGTTTCTTTTGCATTAACAGGTTGCAACTGGCTTGCTTGCAAGGGTGCACATGCAAAACTTCTCCAAGCGTGAGGAGCACCCCAGGAGAATGAACGAAATTGTTTAACTGTCCATTATGTTACTTCATAAACAGTATTCACAATCTCATTAACAACAAAAAACTGACAGTGCCTTTCACAGTTAAATCCCAACATTAGATTAAAGGTAAGTAAAACTTGTTGGGTTTACCACCATAAGATGCAATACGTAATAAGACTGAACAATCAAAAGAGAAGTCCAAGGTATAGGATTCTGAACCCATATCAACAGGGCAGGATCATTCTTACCACAACTGTTAATAAAAATTGTTACCACATAATACAGAGATCAAAGGCACCGTGTGAGAAGCACTTATGTGATTTATTAACACAACTAAATAACAAACATTTAATTGCTAATTAACAGTTAAGACACCACTTACTATGCAGGAGAAATCTACAGTCTCTGTTAGAAGAGTGTGTGCTACGTCTAAAACCAGGGCTTAGATTATGGGCTTGAACCAAAGATCTCGTGACATTGCTGTCTACAAGCAACAGCACAAAGAGTTTTCCTTTGCAGTAGTAGCCTCAGCTAAAGGTCAGACATCCACAAAGAGAAGTCAAAAGCACACACAGATTTAGCTAGTTTAGAGGGCAGCAAGTCTGGAAGAGAGTGAAACTTGAAGGTCATCCATACAGGCATGACAGCTGAGTTTATGAATGAGATGAACAAACTCACTTTTAGAGAAATTTGATGTAGTACTAGGAGTAAATACCAAGCTGGAAAGATCTTACACAGATCTAAGGAAAAGGAACTCCAAAAAGAAGTAAGGTTTTCACCAAGGTTACTTTCAAGGAGAAGGGAAAACAAAAAGAAGCATAGTTGCAGTATGAGTTAATTCAAATGAATTAACTTTTTTAACATTCAGCATGGTTGCATTGCACTGAAGAGCCTAAAGAAAGGTAGGATACCAATATACTTCCAACAAAAGCCTGCAGGAGGAAAACAAAGACATCCATGTTTCTTGGACTGACTGTGAGCCATAAGCTGCCCTCGATTAGTAAAATTTGGCATAACCCACACAATTCTACGTGCATGATTTTCTATCTTCTTCAATGCCATCTTTCACAGCACAAGATTAGAGGAAACTAAACATAGAAACCAACACAAACACAACACAAACTCTTCCATAATGCCACTGATCTCACAATCTGGCCCACCAAAAGTCACATCAGTAGCTCTGGTTCAAATATCTAAGCAGCAAATGTCTTAAGCTGGCCATCAGTGACCAACTGGCAGCATGTGCCCAAGCACACATGGCTACTTCGTACAAACTATTCCATGAGGGAAAGGTGGAACTGAGGTGATACCCTGCTTAGCATGTGCTGGGCATAAAACTGATGAGAAGGGACTATGCCTGAACAGATTTCTCTACAGCACTAGGTACACAAATGTCAGTATTACAGCCTTTGGAAGCTACAGTGATGCTAATTGAAAGATTCTGAGAGTTCTGTAAGGATTACAGAAGCTGTACAATAAAGTTCATAAATCTTTTAAATAAAGAAGTAACATATCACACTTTCTATTTTTTAGAGACCCAAACACATAGTTTTGCACAATGCAAACACCATTAAGTAGTCTCATCTCAGACAAATTTTAAAAAAAACAAACAAAGCCCCCTAAACCCTCCTGTGCTAGTGCCACTCAGTATGGCTGGCAAGAGCACTGACAACATCTGAGTGTTTCAAACCCTTATTGCACTTGCTTCTGCACCCCACCCCTGTGATGAGTCCCTGCTATCCCTGTAAGATTATTCTCTAAAAGCTGATGGTGAGAAAGGGGCAGAGAAAGAAGTCACAGTAAAGCTAATCCCCCCAAAAATAGGAAACATGGAGAAAAAATAAGCATTTAAGCATGAACACAAACTTACTAAGTGCAAATGCCCTCTGAATCAAAAGCAATTTGAAAAATATGTTGGTGACAATCTTATCCCTGGAAACTGTCACCTGAACACGAAAATTAACAATCTCTGTTGATTTTACTTATGTTGGACTAATAAAATCTGCATTATAACCATTGATTAAATAATTTTGTTCTGACGGTAAACTGGAGCAAGAAAACAAACTTTCATCATTCATATATCCAATCCATGAGATACTTCAGGTTAAGGCATGAGAAACCCTCTGCAGACCCTGTCCATAAAGGACAGTCACTGATCTCATCTATTGCAGCTATTGATGTTCTCATACATACAATCAAACTCTTTGTGTGTGTATGTCCTGTTGAACTCTAGTGGCATTGAGTTTCACAGGACATATATAAAATCGATCATTTCTGGAAGTTCATGGAAAAGAAAAGCTTTAAATTGTCAAAATCATTTAAGTAAGTGGCATTGAAATCATAGAATCATTTAGGTTGGAAAACACAAGATACTTAAGATCAAATCCAACCATTAAACCTGCACCGCCATGTTCACTACTAAACGATGTCCCTAAGTTTCACACCTACACATCTTTTAATTACTTCCAGGGATGACAAGTCAACCACTTTCCTGGGCAGCATGGTTCTATGCTTGACAACCCTTCCAGCAAAAAAATTTTCTTAAATACATTATCTAAACCTCCACTGGTGCAACTTGAGGCCATCTTGTTCTGTCACTTGTTACCTGGCAGAAGCAGCCAATTCCCACCTGGATACACTCTCAGGAAGTTGTAAAGAGTGATGAGGTCCCCCCCGGACCTCCTTTTCTCCAGGCTGAACACTCCCAGCTCCCTCAGCTGCTCCTCACAGCCCTTGTGCTCCAGACCCTTCCCCAGCTCCGTTGCCCTTCTCTGGACACGCTCCAGCCCCTCAATGTCTTTCTTGCACTGAGGGGCCCAGTACTGAACACAGGATTTGAGGTGTGGCCTCAGCAGTGCCCAGCACAGGGGGACGGTCACTGCCCTGCTCCTGCTGGCCACACCAGGGCTGATCCAGGCCAGGATGCCATCGGCCTTCTTGGATTGTATACACTGGATTGTATTCAACCAAGCCAATCACAGCAGCAAAGAATGCCACTTAACCATCTGAGCAGGGGGTAAGGGATGGAGATTCACATGACAGCAAAGACATAAAGCTTGCTCATGCATTAGAAACCACAGACACACCTGAGAACAGTCACACATGAATCAGCACTTCTCTCCCAAAATCAGTGCAGGATGAATAGTCCCAATGAAGTGCATTTACACCAGCACACACAGCATGGGCAACAAAGAGGAGGAGCTGGAATCCACTGTGCAGCTGGAAAACTATGATACAAAAATCAATATAGTGAAAGTCCTAACTGAAGAGGCCATAACATGCAACTGCATTCCAGAAGTCTCACACTTTCTCCTCCTACCAAAAATTTCTCTTAAAAGTACCAAACGCTATCTGACAAACTTGCAAATTTTGGTCCAAAATGAAGAACGTAATTAGTAGCATCTAAATTGAGTTAATCATTCATACATCAAGTTGGCATCTACTGCCAGCCATATCCGCCAGCAGCACACAGGGCAAGCTATAAATATGGAATACAAGCTAAGCTTGATCTGAACTCTAAAGTGTAAGCAATCCAGTTAACCACACGGAACATTCAACTACTAAGATTAAATCACTGAAACAAAGTTAAGAAGTTAAAAAGAGCTGTGGAGTTAAACACAATTTCATTGGACACAAAACTCCACTGCAATATATGGGGCATTTAAGGCCTCATACAGCAAATATAACCTCAAACATCTCAAATGGGATGCATGAGTAGTCTTTTGAGCCCTCGTGAATTCAAATTTCAATCCCCTTCCACAAACTGGTCGAGTTCATTGTTAATTGTGATGGAAAAAATAAATAGTTTTCCATGAACAGTGAATTTTCCATTAGTAACAGTTCTTGGTACATGTTCTTAACAGAACTCCCCACACTACTTTTGTTGCAGGGTATATCAGTTGAGTGCAAAGTCAAACAACATGACAGAACTTCAGTAATTCTGTACTTAGTCCTCAAAACCAAAATGAAAACTTCTCAAACACAAGATGATTCATGATGCTGCAGGACCACAAAAACCAAAACCTAAACAACCCCAGTAAAAATCTGAAAGACGTTGTACCAGCTTTGTACCAAATCCCTCTGTATACTTGTACAAGCTCTATAAAAGACAAAGAAACTTGCTTTCACTTTTTCACTGCCACTTTGACATTCTTGCTGATGCAAATCCCTCTTAGCATGTTATTACAGGGTAAGCAACAGTAGAATACAATCATATATTTGAGGTCTAAGAGGATTAATAGCAATAATATAAAGCAAATTTAGTAGACAATAAAGTGAATTTATTGCTCTAATTAAGACAGTGTTCTGTTAAAACAGGTTACTTAGTTTAACCACTTAATAATGTGGCTGATGAGTTTGGTTCCTGGAGATGACCTTGCAGCACTAAGCACCAAATACATTCCTCCCCAGAACAGCATGGTCCTATCACATGCCATAAGAAGGCTGTACCACCATCACTGCAGCTGGAGGACAATGTGCCACCTACCAGGATGCTTTTGTGCAAGACCTTTACTGAGTCTTAGTAAGGTTTACTGAATCTTAGCTATAAGGCTGTTCTTGGCAGTATTCTCATTTTATCATAAGCAACTACACAAAGCTGCAATAATTTTTGTCAAACCAACTCTGGTACACAACAGACCTCTCCTTCCAAAGCATTATTTGCCTTGATTGCTCCTAGAATTAACTTTTTCTGACATGAAGGATCGTCAGAAAAAAAAGAACAGCTGTTAAGACTGGAACGCATAGATTCAGAAGTAAAATTAGATGGTAGCCTTCAATCCAAGATATGTAAGAGTTTAAAAATTACTATTAAAAAACTTAAACTGCTGTAGCAAGTCACGAGTTGGAACAGACCACTTTATTAATGATAACATGCCGTGCAATCTCTTACAAGTCTTTGATGTGGTTCGTAATTTTGGATGCTCAGAAGAAACCCAGATCTGATGTCCTCATCCTAAGAAGTGAGGTTTTGCAGCGAACCACTCATTCTTTGTATACATAAGCCACCAAAAAGTGACAAAGAAAGTTGCAAGCTTTGCGAATCTGGAAAATCTACCATGTAAAACGACAAGAGACAGAAATAAAGCGGGAAAAAAAAAATCAAGATACGAGTGGTGGGGAAGACTGCAACACCTGAAGCCGGGCTGTACCCAAGCGAAGGACCCAGAACGCAAGCCAGGCGCTGCCTTTTTGTTTTGTTCTCGGGCTGCACGTTCCCAGCGGAGCCGCCGCGCTGCCCGCCGGCGCCTCTGGCGGCGCAGCCCGCGCACCGCGCCCGGGCCCACCGCGGCAGCTCCCCAGCCTCACTCGCTCCTTCCTTGCACTACTTGGCGATTTCGGGAGCCACCATGCAGCTAAAAAACAGCCCCGATATTAACAAGGGCAGAAACTAGAGTCAAGTTACATCCCAGCCCTACCCACAGGGATTGGCAACAAGCCTCTCCTTAGCCAACCTAACACCCAACGGAGATCAAAATCTGCTCTCAAAAATCCCACACAGACTAAACACCAAAAATGCTGTCTTTTGAGAACCTGCGGGTTTCTCCAGTGTCCTCCAGCTTTCTGGGGAAGGGGCAAAGCGGATGGCTCAGAAGCCCAGCCAAGGCACCCAACAAAACCACCCAAACAAATCTGTGGGTGTAGAGAACCAGTCTGAATGCACAAAGAGAAGATGGAGTGCGCTTCTCCATCGCAAACTGCTGGATGATTTTAAACCTCCCATGTCTCTTCTTAGCCTCGAGATAACCCGCGGGACACATGATTCGGGCAATGGGAGGAGAAAAAAAATTCAAGATGGCTGAAGGTATCTTGTCACGGATTTTCGTGCACGCTCCAGAACTCTAGAGGGCACCCGAAATATGCCCTCCTCCTCCTCCCTCCCGAGCCGGGTAACGTGAGCAGCAGCAGCAGCCCGTCGTCTGCCTGCCGGAGTTGGTATTGCAGGAGCGATGTCTGCAGCAGCAGCGCCCACCCCGAGGAGGAGCCGCCTCACAGCCATTACTGGGGCTTCGCCCCAGGGCAGCAGCTGCTGGATCCAGGAATTTCCCCACCCAGCCCTGGAGGGACCTCATTCCACCCCTACCCCCGGAGAATACGGGCCGGGGGGAATGGTTCAAACCCGCTGTAAGCAGGTCTAGCGAAGGCAGAAAATGATACACAAATAGCACTCACAATGGAGCTCACTCTCCTTGTTGGTCGCTGCCAAGGCTGCACCAAACTGGGCTGGAGCCTAAGGGAAAGACACGGGGTTAACAGGGGGCAGCGAGGATCAGGCAGCGCCCCCAAGAAGCATTTCCATCGTCTGGCCAGGGCAGGTACTGCCTGCATCATTCACCACTTCCCTTTAATCCCAATCTTTCAAATAAATAAATAAAGAAACAAACAAATAAATTCACTGCCCACCCCGGGGGCGATGGGGTACTCCTCACGGCACACCCACGCCGCTTGTCCCCACTGAAGTAAGGGCGGACAAGGAGCCCTCCGCGGGCGCCGCCACACTGGGGCTTCAACCGCGAGTGTGGGGGACAGACACAGCGGTAGCACCCACAGCGGGGAGCAGCGAGTGTTACCTGCGAACTTGCCCTATCAGCCCTGAACCGGGGCCCGGGGGCCGCGAGGCCCTCAGCGGCAGCGTCCCGGCGCCGGGCGAGCGCCCGCGTCCCCCGCCCGGCAGTTGCCCCTGGTCTCGGGTTTGCCCCCCTGCAGTCGGCCAGCAGCACTACCGCCTCCTGTCCGCCATTAGAGGGACCCAGCCGAACAATACGGGAGGGGAGCAGCGGCGGCGGCAGAAGCGACGGAGCGCCGGGCAGGGAAGGGGAGAGCAGGAGAGGGAGGCACCCGCGGCGGGGAGACGAGGGCGGTGGGTGGGGGAGGCACCGGGGCAGAACAACAGCCGAGGGCCCGGCGGGGAAGGGAGGGAGAGAGTTAAAATAGGAGGCGCTAGAGCAGACCCGGCCCTTCCCCCAAATGCCCCTACCCCCCCTTCGAGGCTGCCCCCGGGCGCCCCCATTTACCCCCACCACCCCCCTCCGCAGCGCGATGGTTATGCGCGGGACTGCCCCCGGTGCCGCCCGCACCCCCGCTGCGAGAGGTGGCGGCGCGGCGGCGACACCGCGGGGTACTTCACCCGGGTAGCTGGGAGGCACGGCGGCTGCTCTCCCATCCCCGCCCTGGGGGCAGCTAAGCGCCGCCAGCCCCACGCCAGCCCGCCCCGGTGAGGCGCAGCACCCCGCGCCCCCGCCTTACCCGGCTCCCCACGGCCTGCGGGCACGGACCCCCCCGCGGGGGACGCACGCACTCTGCGCTACTCCTCCAGCGCCTCAACTCTAACTCGGTCCAGTCCCGGGCGAAGCGCAGCTGCTGGCGAAGGGGAGGAGGAACCGGGCCAAGGGAGCTCAGGGAGATCCGCCTCCCTGCCCCGGCATTGGCTTTCCCAGAGGGCGGGCTCTGGCGCTGGGCTAGCCGAGTGGGTGCGCCGCCCATCCATCAGAGCCGCCCGCAGCCGGTTGACCCTATAAACTGCCAATCTTCCCCCTGGCCATGCTCGGGGTTCTTCCCACTTTGATTCATCAGGTTTGGTGGAACCCGGATCGTTGCCCACCGACCGGCTCGTTACGCGTGCCCGAGGGTCGCGCTGGTGCTCCACGCGCCGCTCTTTGACAGCGGCAAGTTCCAGAAGTTCTCGGTGCCGCCGAGCCAGCTGCGCCCCGCCGGCCGCGGGTAGGGTGCGCTGGCCGTCCCGGCCGTGCGCTCGGTCCCTACGGGCGCCGCCGCTCCGACCCTGGGGCGCGGGCTCGCCTCTCCCGCTCCATCGCACGCCGCCGAGCATAGGGGCTGGAAGTGCTTCTCTGAGGGGTCCCACCTGGCTCCTTCCCTCCCCTCACCAGGGCTTAGAACCTGGGGCCATTCCCATGATGGACAGAGCATGGATAATGGGAGCGTTCCCAGAGGGAAAAGAGAGTTCACGTCTCCTAAGGAGGGCGCCTGGCTCGCGGCCCCGCAGCCTGCCCCGCCGAGCAGCGCCTCCTCAGCCAAGGACGCGTTGCTGCCTCCGCCCGCCGCGGGGGAGGGCGCCATATCAGCCGCCGACATGGCTCCTGGAGGAGGTGGTGGTGGTTGTGGTGGTGGTGGCAGTGGTGGTGGCGTCCTCCATTTTGTCGGAAGCCGCTGCGGGGAGCTTGGTACCAATTCGAACCAACGTGAGGCACAGCGGGGCGTCCATTTGAAGAGCCTCCGTTCGGCTTCCCCGCGGGAAAAGGAGCCGGTGCCCTGCAGGCTGGGGACTAGTGCTCCGGCCAGGCGCCAGGAGCCAACTCTCCGCCCGCCCTTCGCCAAAATGGAGGATGCGCGCTTCCTTTGCGCGGGTCTTTTCCCCGCGCTGGCCAGGGCACCAGCGCCCGCTCCTTCGAGGACCGGGGAGCGCAGCCGCCCGTCTGGCGCGCTGGTCCCGCTCTACCCCATTCACCCATCCTCCTCTGCCCAGAAGAGGGAGAGAGAGAGCGCAATACCCGCCCTGCCTCCTCTAGCCGGGATCGATCCGTGTCAACCACGCGGAGTAGCGTCCCCCGAGCAGAGAAAGGCTCTTGTGTGCGCAAGGAGCTGGTTTCAGCGGCTGGCGCCATTTCCAATCGGGATATGGAGCCTCCCGCGGGATCAGCCTGAGGGACAGACAGCCTTCTTCACGGCGGCGCAGGGGTCATTGAAGGGATGTCTGATCTCTCCACCACCTTTAATGTGTTTGGCTAGTAATTTTCACGTGTGGGAGAGACGAGAATTTTTCCATCATCCGTTGTCACAACAATACATCTCATTTCTTCCTAATGATAGCACCCGGAGACACATGCCTCAGTCAACGACTCAAGCCAAAAGCTTGTCCAGCACTGTTACTGTATGTTGTTGAGTGGAATTAATGGGAGTTTGGTTTTGATGGTTTTTAAGGCTTTTTTTCCCAAGACATAACTGTTCATCAGATGAAGCTTGTAAGGGCTACTTGGTGCGCAGGGACAGAATTCCCTCAGGGCTGGCAGCAGCTTGCTCATGCCTGCAAAAAAATATGCGATTTGATGAAAAAACAGATCTAATACAACCACTGCCAAGGAGGAAAGTGCCATGAAGATGCATCATCACCCATTTTGAAGGTCTCAAAGTTGCCCTATAAATTGAATATATTTGATCTGCAGTATCACACTAATTATGTAACCAGAAAGCTGCTGAAATTTCAACGCTGAATCCAATTCACTCCATCAAGTTAGCTGGCTCCTGACGTCTTCTTCATTAGCCTGGAATATCTTTTAGGTTGGTAAAACTCAAAGCCGTTTTAAATTGTCCTCCATGTTACATATTTGCCAACATTCCTAGTTGAATGTCTCAGGAAGATGTCTTTTGTTCTACAACAGTGCTTATCCATAAGCATTTAAGTTCTCATGGAGTTCAGAAACAAATTCAAGAGGACTTAAGCACTAGCCATGGATGGTAGAAAACAAGTGTTTTTTCTAATTAAGAACACATTAAGAGAAATCTATCACTCTTAGTAGTCATTAAAAAAGTAACTGGAGAATACTTTTCATCTTACTGCTGCCCTAGCAAGAGACATTACTTAACAGTGTTATCTAGGACTATTATGTAGCAATATAACATTTTCATTAGTGTTTTAGATTATACGGCTCAAACAAAATTTAATGTTTTTGCTTGCACTTTTGGAACAGTATGAAATGTGTTTATAACTCCATATATTAAAATTTACAACTCCAGAGAACTGTTGTCCCCCTATAGACATATGACCAAAAATGATTAAATACACCATGATTTTTCCTTTATTTTCTCAACTGATGTCAGAAAAAAGGACAAAAAGTTCAGGCACCCATGTAAATTCCTCTTCCTCTAGAACCATGTATAATTCAGATTACTTTTAAGAATAATTCATATAGAGTAATTATTTTTATGATTTGAAAGAGTTAGCATTAGCTCAAATGCTAAGCAGCAAAATCTCTTAATGAACACCAGAGAACAGAAGCATATGTATTTATAGGCTCCACACCACTGCTTTCATGGACAGGCCTGATGTCAGTAACTTTGCTAGAAAATGTCAAATGTCTACTGGGAATAGATAAATTCAACAAAGCTGAGCCAACAATTTGTTCATCAACTCACAAAAAGTGACCATTTTCTCTCATGATGGAATATTTTCTCAAAAAGCAGTCAACTGTATTTGATCTGAGAAGGAGTAATCTGATATATTTTTTAAAGTTTTTGTTTGAGCAGAAATCTTAAAACCACTTACCAAGCCAACCTTCAAGTGATGCACATTGTGTTGTAAGCACAGGATGAACATAGTTTAAAGCTGCCTCCTGCTGCCAGCATTATTTATCTGTAATAAAGAATAGTGGCATTTGTTCTAGACTTAGAACAACTCTTCTTTATTCCCCTACCATTTTCCCAGTATTTCTCTTTCTTTTCTGTTCTTAATCTCACTTCTTTATCTACTTATCCTCAGTCCCTCTTGGCCATCACAAAGGAGAAAGATGTGAACAAACTCTACAGGTTGATGGAACATGCGTTCTTATACTCATGGCATAATGGAATTCTGGTCTACTAGTGTTTGCTCAACACAACTTCAAGAAATAGTAGCGGATGGAAAAGAAATTAATAACACAAAATCAAACAAAATGAAAGCAGAATCTTAAAACACCTATGCTCAGTAAAAACTTCATCATTTTGATTTTATTATCTAAGGCTTCTTGTGTTGGTCTTCTGATTTTGGAGTTTCATCAGGCATAGCAGCTATTCTTTGTAGACTAAAACTCCTAATGAAAAGATACTTAGTAAAAAACTAAGTAGGAAGGTGGTGAGGCTCTGGAACGTGTTGCCCGTTGCCCGGGGAAGCTGTGGATACCCCACCTCTGGTCATGTTCAAGGCCAGATTCAATGGGGCTTTGAGCAACCTGGTCTAGTGGAAGGTGTCGCTGCCCGTGCTACAGGGGTTGGAACCAGATGGCCTTCGAGGTTCCTTTCCAAACCAAATCAATCTGATTCCATGCTACCATATCTGTGTGTTTGTACTCTACATAACAGAGCCCATAGAATATTTTTAAATTACAAAAAAATGCTTTGTACAAAACATTACCTGTGGGTTTCATTATGGTTGTTGAACTACAGATACATTTTGTAAGATTTATAAATAAATCAGTATTTATCTCTAAGCAGATTGCATTCAGCTGTTTAAGTTGCAGTTTATTTGACCAAAAGTGATCTATTAAAAGTTAAAAAAGGAGACAATAAATCCTATCCTATAAGATTATCATTCGTTACATAATATAATATGCCTTCAAATGACCTTTATGTCACATCTCATATTTAAGTTTTGGAACAGTAAATAACAACTTTTGTTTTATCTGGGCAACTTCCCCATAGAAGACATTCTTATACTGAAAGAATAAGAATGTTGTACCTACCAATTGTCCTTCTAAAAAAAATATAAGATGGTTTACAGTAATCAACATAATCTTTACTTGCAAAGCAATTTTTATTAATTTTTAAATATTTGACGATTTTAGTTGGATAAATCTCTTGTCGTAATGGAGAAACGATATTATGAAACAGAAGATAAGATCTTAAAACTGAAAGAGATTTCCTAGGTCACTGAGTCCACTATCTTGCTATTAGAGGAAACTGTGTCATATAATCCCTTGCAGAAACTTTTCAAGCACCATCTTAATGGTAGCCTGATATGTTTACCCCCTACTTCTCTTGCAAATCTGTTCCAGAACTTCATTGTTTTGGTGGTTAGAAACCTCCTAATTTTCAGACTAAATTTATTCAAGAATCCATTTGTTTTTGTGCCAATATTCATCCTTCGGCTTAAATACTCTGCTCCCTCCCTGGTGTTTAGCCCTGATATATTTATAGACAGCCATCATATTCCCTCTCAGCCTCCCTTTTGCTAGACTAAATACAGATTTTTTTAATCTCCTCTTGCTCAACACATCTTCAGTCCACTGGTCATTCTACTAGGCTTATTGCTACCCATCCCAGTCTGAACTCCTCTGTCTGAATGTGAGTTCAAATTCCCATAATAATCCATTTTAGGCTAAATTACTACATTGTGTAATAGATCAATATTTCCATGAATATTACAGTCTTGGGTGTGTAGTTGCCTTTTTGCATAAGTACATTAGATAACCACCTTCTATTGTACTGGTACCTATGTTCTTTTCTGCCACTCAGTTACTGGGAAAGTTCTCCATTAACAGCAAATTTTTTGTTAGCCTCCAAGTGCATGACCTTTTGTATTATAGCAGTTTGTTTTGTTTCCATTAGTTCAATCATCAAGGTCATTCATTGTTTTTCCATATGACATCCCACTGCAGCTCTGTTGATGATGCTGCCTAGTTTTGTGAAAGCAGCCACTACAATAAATTTATTTTCTCTTCTTTGCCAAACAATAAGATCAACCCCAAGAATAACTCCCAAAGAAATCTACTAGAAGACACCATTCATTTTGGTACTCTCCTGTTTGATACCACCTGCTACCATTTCCTTCATTCTGCACTGGAAAATATCATCTTATCTCTGTGATTCTCAATGTGTAGCAAAACTCTTCTGCTACTCCGTCCCTCTTTCCCCAAAAGCACTCTGCTTCATGATCCTTTTTATGAACTGTCTTAGCACCTGCCCATTTAAGAAAGGGCAAATAATTTTAATTTCAAACTTCTGAGCTCCTCCATTCAGTTGACTTGATTAACTAGGTCTTAGTTTACCGAAATTTGCCTCATGAAATCAAG
The DNA here is from genome assembly GCA_013398615.1 of Brachypodius melanocephalos. Lineage (NCBI taxonomy): Eukaryota > Metazoa > Chordata > Aves > Passeriformes > Pycnonotidae > Brachypodius > Brachypodius melanocephalos. Next base: position 12,948,547 of record VZSR01003803.1, on the reverse strand, counting down.
GGGTTTTGATACAGACCTGCTTTTGTCTTCTTTCCATACAATTTAAACAACATCAGCTTTTAGGATCATTTTCTACGACCAGTTTTTCTATACTGTCCTGTCCTCAAACTGTAAGTCCAAGTCTAAAATAGCATGATTTCATGTTGGTTTAGTGACATTTTGCTGAGGAAAGCTGTCAGCTATGACATTCAGCTATTTTTGGGGCCCTGCCACCATTAATAACGTTTGTTCTCCAACCTACTAAATCAATTAAGTTAAAAAAAAAAAAAAAGGCAAATAGCTTTTTGCCACCTTAGTGAGTTGAAGTGACTTATGTGTCAGCCAGGTACCAAAGCCCCCACAAAGATAGCACAGAAGAGTGTGCAGCCTGAAGGAGAAGAGAATGACTCCATTTCAGCAGGAGGGAGTTGTTGCATGAACCTAGCGTCTCATCTTACCATAACCTATCTTTGGAGCAGCATCTGTGTATGTATTCCTATATATAAAAAAAAAAATCCCTATTCTTTCTAAATCCTATTTCTTTCTAGATTTTCACTTGTGGATCTCAAAAACTATTTGATCACAAGTATTAGTCAAATAATGGTTTTGGTAAGTTAAACCTTTTCTAATTTCCTAAACAAGATCTTTCTACTTAAGAGGTTGAAAAATCTCCTGTGGGGTGTATAACAATGGCACTGCAGGAAAGAACTTTTGTGTACCTTCACCTTTGTTTCTTTCCATTAATTCTGGAAAATTCCTTTTTTTTTATCTTGATATTTCTTATACTGAAAACCTTGAATAAGATCAGGCTCCGTGGTTTCACCACAGACAAGTTGCTGCATGATAAGGCTGCTGCCAAAAGTAGCAGTCCTGTCCTCTTCTCAGTGACTAGCTATAAATTTATGTCACCTTTCTATGGTGACATGAGCATTCTTGCAGCTAAAAACTGGCCAATTTTCAGTTGGACCAACACTTTGATCTTTCTGCGTGTGCAATCAGATGAGTGATAGTGCCTGATAAGGGGTGCAGTGGGAAGCACAGGGGAATAATGTATATCCCATTTTTGAAACAGCACTACTAGCCTGCAGAAATTGAAGTGGTGCTACATATATATAAAGGAATGAGTAGTTTTTTGCTGATGACCTGGCTTCTGCTTTGTCTCAGTGAGATCCAAATGTAGTTTTAATTGGTTATTAGCATTGTTTAGAGCTGTCTGAGAGAAAAAAAAAATCGCAAAATATGAAATTGTCAAGTGAATTTTATTTCATAATGCTTAAATTTGGTCAGTTTTAAAAACATTCCTTAATATATTTCTTGTAATAAATTTAATTTAAAAATCAAATTAAAATCATAATAAGATTCTTTTACTGCAAATCACTGTGATGACAGTTTGGCGATATTTTGACACGTGCTTCATAGACAAAAACTGGAAAAACAGTAATTTTTTAGTGAACATTTTCATTTTCAAAGCAAAGCCATTTTTCTTCAGTTTCATTTACTATGTGATCCTGTTCTAGCAATGAACAAAGTTGCTTTTTTAGACAACTTGTCCTTTCCTGCTGGATGAGAACTGTGCCATAGTCAACAGGACCACTAGGTTGGATTAATGCACTGTTCTTTTATATTCTAAAAGGCTATTTGGAAAACTTAGAGCAGTCAGGGCATTTACTTGAGCACCTTTCCATGGTGGCTTTGTTAAACTGTAAGGTGGATGGGTGAGTATTCTAAATAGCAGAGTCCCTTCCTTGCCACGAGACTCAGAATATGTCAAGAATATGTCCTGAACAGAGCCTTGCACATGGGAGGACTTCAGCCCTACTTCCCACAGAGAGAAGATTTTGTGATGACACTCTCATAAGACTCCTGTCTGACCCAACTATTTCTTCCTTTAAAAAGACTACAGACTTGGACTTTGACTTGCGATCCAAAACCCAGAATTTTTGCTCTTTGGACATCTGTCATATTGGTGCATGCTCTTTTTCACATAAACAGTTTTTTCATCCTTCTTTGTATTAACAGTGCTTTGTCCTCTATTTCAGACCCCTCACTAGTGCACTGTCACCCCCAGAGCTGAATCTGTTGTGGGCTCTTTATTTTTGTGATCTTTCAAAAGTCCATCATTTCCATTTAGCTTTCTAGTGTGCCTTCCTTTTAAGGTGCCTTCCCTTCAATCTCTTGCTCTTACTCTAAAACTATAATTTCTTTCACAAGCGTTTCTTCATTTAGTTTTAAAATGTTCTTGCTCATCATAAATTAGTATGTTATGCATGAAAAAGTGATTGAAGCAATAGAAACTTTGCAAAGTCTAATGCCTACTTGTTAGGAAGTGCAACATTCCCTACATCCTCATGCAACTTCAGTTCTAAAAGGCCAACTGTGAAAATCACGACAAATTGTGACATGGCTTTTAAGAACTGCCTCCCATACTCTCAGCTCTCTGGATCTGCTGTCTCCTATCCTTGTGTCCCACTGCCTATGTTCAGCTCAACAGGCAGCTCCTTGTCCCACTTTGTCAGCTTATGGTGATTCAGACTCAAAAATCCCTGCCCTGTGATCCCACCTTCAAGCTGCATTGGTGTAAATTCAGATTGGATTTGTTCTTCACTGGGAGGGTGGGCAAGCACTGGAACAAGCTCTCCAGTGAAGCTCATGGCCCCAAGCCTGTAGGTGTTCAAGAAGGGTTTGAACAATACTCTTAGAGGTATGATTTAACTTTTAAGTTGTCCTGTGTGCAGTCAGGAGTTAAACTTTATGGTCCTCATGGGCCCCTTCCAACTCAGGATATTTTATGATTCTATAGTTCCTTTGACATTTATCACTAGCACATTACAGCTTCGCAAACATTAATGCATTTATCCCCATGTTATACACAGACAGCATACAATTAGTGTCAAAAATATGTGTTACTTGGCTGCCTGTTTTGGGTGGCTGCATTTGTCAAGGATATAGCATTTATTTCTACACTTTATTTGGCAATCACATCTGACATCAACTTTGTTTGCAGTTGAGAAGCCTTCACAGCATGAGGCTGGGTGCCCAGAAAGTGAAAAATACCTTTTTCTCATCGCCTGTCCCAAAACTGAATTAAATGAGATTCAGCCTCACACAGGATTCATTGAAACAAGAGATAATCCAGTTGTTCAGGAGATATTCTTCCGTCCAAAGCACTCACGTTTTCTTCATGAAACCAGGTGCCTCAGTCACTGTACTGTGTAGCTTTTGTACTAGAAAAGGTAAATACAAAGAGTCATACAATCAGCAGGCTACTTCACATCCTTGTCTTACTCTAAACACTAGATATCTTGTGTACTGAGATAAGTAAGGAATGGCCTGTGATTCAAACACAGATAAAAGACTGTATCTTCCAGGAATTTGAATTAAGTTTTCACAAGTAACCTGAGTTTGAGTGCTCTCTATTTTTTTAACGTTTTAATGTCTGTACTCTTTAAACTTCCCAATTTACTTTTAGGAGTTATCTATCCAGAAAAGCAATCATCAGAAATTCTGTATTGTTAAAGCAAATTTATATCCCTGGGGCTCATCCAAAAAGTTCAAAACTCACAATTTTATAGAACAAATTCTGGTGGTATGAGCCAATAGCAAATGAAAGCAGGAGAAATCCATGAATTCTGCATAGCTTGATCATTTGGGAGAGACAAGCTAAAATGTTAGGTTGTCTCTTTACCAGCTAACTCAGGAACCCTGGATCCTGATCTGTGTTCAAAAGGACAATACATTCCCTTTTCTTCTGCACCACTACCTGCCCTGCAGCCTTCCATTTTCTCATGTCTTAACTTCCAGTTTGAAGATGCACATCCTGCCACATTTGAGGCTTCTATCCTAGTCCCCTATTTCTTTGAAATATTGTTTCAGCTCCCATTCTTTCCTTATCTCAGTAATCATTCATTCCCTTTGAGCATATCTTTTCACATTTGTGTATTCCAACACTGTTTCCCCGCTCTCAGTTCTTGGCATTGTAGCAAGCTGTTCAGGAATAAGGACAGAGTTTGGACCTCAGACTGGAGCATATCAGTATGTATGTAATCAAGAATTTATCAATCACAACTAACTTGTGCAAACAGAGAATTTTCAAACTTACAGGAACATAAAAACATAAAAGCAGTCAAACCAAAGGTTTGTTTAACCCAAGATCCCATCTCTCACAGTGGCCAGTGGTGGACATCTTGAGAATAGCAGAAGACAGCAGTACAGTGATACCTCCCAAATATTCTCTCAGTCTCCACCTTATCACTTTTGCAAATATAGGTCAGTGAATAGAAATCAGGAGGGAGAGAGGTGGGAAATAACAAGTTGTATATATTGCCGTGGATCATAATTGTTAAATGCATTGGTTTCAAGGTTTCTTTTGGAACAAACAGGACATTTTTGTGGATTTCAATGAGCTCTGCCCCATGGCTTTTTGTTAACATTATGTCGCATTTTAAAGATTTGAGATTTCAAGATGCCTAACCTTAACCATATTATCAAAACAACCCACTCAGCCCAAAGTCACTGTTCTGCTGGAGAACAGTTCATCTGCTAAGTGGCTTGTTTTTCTACTCAATTAGATACTGATTAGTTGCTAGACAAAAGACCATAGAATCATGGAATAGAATAGTAGAATATCCTGAATAGGAAGGGACCCACAAGAATCATCTAGTCCAACTCTTGGCCATTGTGGAAAATGGACTGGCTGGTTATGTCAAAATAGAGAGATGCTGTGAGACAGTGGAGAATTGATGAGGATGATTGAGCAAAACC